>CM056051.1:185469703-186669703 GCA_029574335.1 Rana kukunoris
CCCATGAAAAAACAATATTAAAAGCTAGCAGCTACTAATACTGCAGCTGCTGACTTTTAATATTAGGACACTTACCTGTCCTGGAGTCCAGCGGCGTCTGCAGCAGAGGACGAGCGATCGCTCGTCACCCTGCTGTTCCCCCCTCCATCCACGGTGAGGGAACCAGGAAGTGAAGCGCTCCGGGTTCACTGCCCGGTTCCCTACGGCGCATGCGCGAGTTGCGCTGCGGCCCCCGATTGGCTCCCGCTGTGTGCTGGGAGCCGAGTGTTCCCAGCACACAATGGGGGACAGACGGGATGTGCCAAAAAAAACGTCTTTTGCCCGAGACGTGTGGCCGCAAGTGGGTGCAAATACCTGTCTTTAGACAGGTATCTGCACCCCCCTCCCCCTGAAAGGTGTCAAATGTGACACCAGAGGGGGGGAGGGTTCCCATCAGCGCGACTCCACTTTAGGGTGGAGATCCGCTTTAAAAAGTACCTAAGAAATATGGAGGAATAATAAAGAAGATACTAAAAATGAAAAGAATGTGTCACCTAAAATGTTGAGGTAGGATCCTTACCGAACAATGCATTCTTCTTTCTTCCATCCCTGCTCTTTCTTTCTTCCATCCTTGCCCTTACACCCATGTACCACTGTAAACTGGTATGGGATTTACTAAATGCTGTAATGTGAAGATACATATTTAAATAATACATATTTTTTATCACCTTCCAATGTCTGGAATTATTAGGTAAAGCAATATCTCTAGGTTTTAAAGCTTGAAGATAATTCCTTTTTAATAAACCCGTAAACTCAATTCGTAAAGGCAAAGGCATCTGAGATTCCTTTAGGCATGAGAGAACAAGAGTTACCCTTCTAATATATTTTTTTTCAAGACAAAATAACACACAGAAGAAATTTAGTGTCTGTGCAGCAATAAAACAATAAAAGGCAGAACAATAACACAACTATTATCTCGCCTTTTATCATTTACATGCTGAAAAGACATGTGCACAGCAAATATTTTCGTATTATTTTGTTCCGTTTCGTATCGTTCCGTAGGTTTGTACCGATTCGTAATTTCGTAAGACGCCCGTTTTCCTGTTCGTTCCCGTTCGTATTTCGTACGACGCGATTTTTTCGTATTCCAATCGTTTCATAATTTGGTTACCGTTTTATTTTCGTACATGCGGGATGATTCGTTATTCTGTTTAATTTATTGTCGTTTCTTGTTAGACAATAATTTTCTTGTTTGTTTGTAAGCTCCATCAGAAAACCATTTTTGGGTTCAAAAGTCTGGCCAACTGATCTCTCTTCAGACGAAAATTCACGGAAAAGTTTAAAAGTTTTTTTGGCTTTACTGTACTCGGCAGTCGGCACAAAAGAGAAGCTGATTCACTAACTACACTCAATCACTGCCCATTCAAAAAAACAAATCAAGTACACAATTTACAAACAGACCAAAAAAACGGATATACAAAACACACAAATGAAAATCTGAACATACGACTGAAAATACGAACAGAAAAAGGATTTAAAATACAGAATGCAAATCATTCGTTATAGATGTCATTTTCGTTCTGTTGCCGTTTCCGTTTTGTTGTATTTTCGTAAGATTGTCGTATCGTTCGTTCGTATTTGTGCTTGTTCGTTATGCGGCTTATTCGTAATCCCATCGTTTTCGTATTTTGGTACTTTCATTTTTTCGTATGTGCACATTATTCCACGGGTATGAAAATGAAAAAATTAGTACGAAAATACATTCGTTACGAACGGGAACGCACATATCTAATGCTGAAGTGTCTTGCAAATATGTGAAGTGGTATCAAGTTAAGACTGGGTTTCTACAGAAGTCCAACACCTTTTTAAATATATCTTGACAATTTCTGGTAATATATATATTTTTTTCTAAAGGACGTATACGGTTAACTACGTTTATCCATTGCTGTAAAGTAGAGGGGTCGATTACATCTATCTTAAAGTGATTGTCTAGCAAGTCATTAATAGGCTCCTTCCAAAATAACCATGTATAGTGGATTACAAATTCCTCATCTAAATGCCAAACAGATTTGTAAGGTAGGAGCAAAGAAAATCAGAGCTGATAATATGGTTGTCATCTGAGGCCAAAAGTTACAAGGTAGAGGGCAAGGCCATACCAAGTGCACAAAATCTGCATCAGGTGGATGAATTTTCAGACATTTTTTATAGGATAACTGATCTATTTTGTGCAGATGGATCAGGATTACATATGTTTGGTGAAAGATGTACCATTGGATGGGTTTATTATTATCTGCCAGAGATAGTGAAAAGTGGGACCAAAATATAATTTCTTTAATATAAAATTAACTGGCTTTATTAAGTGGGGCAGATGTACTTGCAGTGCTCTTCAGTCTAAAAAATAAAGTCAGTGGTCCCCCATAAAAGAGGAAATGTAACCCTTATCATTCCAGTGGGTGGTGTGCTAAATGTTACTTTTATATAGAGCTATGGCTGTCCCTGCTATCTGAAACTTCTGAGCCAGGGCGCTAAATTTCTAAAGTTCAGTGCAGTGACAATGCAGCCATGGGAGGAAATACAGTACTTAACAAGGGATGCACTATCTAGAACACACAAAAGTGATAAAAGAGAGCAAATGTTCGACACACTGTCCACCCTCTGCCATGGAAATGTAAACCTCTTATTTTACACTGTGCCACTTACCAAATTGTTTTTAGACTGCAGATAGGGTATAAAGCACAGTACAATCTGTGATGAATCAATGTCCAAATCAAACATTCAGTCATGCAAAGGAGAAGCTTTATTTTCAAATTTCCATAGGACATTGGATATTAAGATATTTTATTTTCAGTTTTGTAAGCTATAATGAACAGTCTGTATTGAGGAAACAGTTGACTGTTTTAAATGTATGTTATTTCGGGCAGTGGCAGCTGAAGAACAAATAAAATCAATATAAACATTTTAAATATGCGCAAATAGGGTAACTTACAGATAACTGGGCAGTACTTGAGATGGGGAACAAGGGAGAAGATTTTCATTGTAGCAGATGCCACTTTCTTACTATACATAATGCCACGTGTTGCGTAATTTTTAGATCCTACTTTTCACACAGTTATAGAGTAATTTCCACACAGAACAAACTGCAGAAATAGTACAGAGAATTGGAGCTTTTCACATTGGTAAGTGTGGTCCAGTATAGGCCCAAGCTATGCCTTGATTCGGTGTAAGTTACCTGACTGGTTTGAGCTTGAGTAAATAGGGATGTGTTTTCTGGAGTTTTGTGATGGAAAGTTGTAGAAAAAGAGCGTTGAGTTACAACAAAAAGCCCCACAAAATTAATCATGTTAAAATTTTCGAGTTAGCAAGATAAATTGTAACTTTTTAAGCTTAACTAACACATATAAACATTAATTATATGCCAAAGGGATTTGGCCCTTGATGTAAGGCACATCGAGGGACTTATAACATGAAATTTAGATTTAAAAATAGACAAAAATAATTATTTTAATCATACAGTATCTTGTTTCAAATCAAACAACAAAGTACATTTTTTTTGTTTAGTCCAAAGTTTGTCTTGCTTGCTATTGTACTGTATAGATTGTACCCCTTTAAGAATACTGATTGTTAACTATACTACATACACAATATCTGGTGATTATTTTGGGACAGCAAAAATGTGAAATGTAATATTGTCATAAAATTACACTAAATACTTATAGAATGCAAGCATTACAGTTAATATGAATGGCAATCACATCTATCAGATCACTGTGAAAAAAGTTATCAGTACCTAACAGAACATAGTAAATGGCTCAGATAAAATAATAAAATACAATTTGACCATCTTGGTTGATTTTCCAAAGGTAGATTCTTTAGATATTTGTAACTTAGATTTGTATTTCCAACACTTTAATGACTTAAACAATGGAGCGGTATAAGACCTTGAAATACAGCCATCCGGCATGGTTGAAACCCACAGGCATTAGCTCACAAGACAGCTGAGCAGTTGACAAGTAGCATGAACCTTATGTTAGAAAAAGAAGAAATTGTAAGATTTGCATATAATTACTGAGATCATGCAAATGTCAGTTATGAATATAAAAAAACACAGGCATTTCACTGTTAAATCCTGACAGTTGGCATCCCTGAAAAGCTCAATGCATTTGAGTACTAGTTGGCAGAAGGTCATTAAAACAGAATTTGCAGATACATTAACACTCTCACTTTTCTTTGAGTGATAGTTTGCTATTTATAGTTCGCTGAGAGTTCCAGAAAACACGCTAGCTGGATAAGTTGTAGTGGGCTTCCACATAAAAATTGCATACTGAAGTATGGGGACATTGTGCCTTTTTTAATTGATTTGATAGAAGCTATCAATATACACTACATATGCATAAAGTTGAGATAGAAATGATGGTTCTGTCTGACATATGAGGAAAAGACAGAAATGACTGTAGAATTTCCATTGGAATGACAAAATGAACTACTTCCATACCGAAAATTAACATTAACTGGGAAAATAACAATTTCCATTGCTCCATAAACTCATAAAATAAAACAGTCAACATACACTGAGAAGTCTAAAGCTGAAATTCCTACATATGTATAAAGTTGAGATAGAAAATGATGGTTCTGACATATGAGGAAAAGACAGAAATGTCTGTAGAATTTCCCCTGGAATGTCAAAATTAGCTACTTCCATGCAGAAGATTAAAATGAACTGGATGACTATTTTCAATGCTCCCTCTACTCAAAAAACAAAACATAAATTGGTTATATTTTATCTACAGAATATATTTCTAAACAGCGTTCTTTTAAGATTTAGAGAACAACAGTATAAATAGTAAATATACAGTATGTATAAGGGGACAAAGTTTCAATATATTGTATAATGTGTAATCACAACATAACCCAAATTATGTGGACACGTTTTTAGTGTTAGCTATTTAAAACATATGATTAGTGTAAATATAAAAATCTTTTACACACATACATTTACTTTAGCAGTTTGAAACACATTCCAACATAGATTGCTGTAGAGAACAATTTGAAAATATTTCAAATTAGAGTTTCTAAACATCTCTAACCTTACACTAGTTAAAACTAGCCATACGTATTTTATTCGTGAGAAAATACTTTCCATTATCCAGTATGTTTCCACTTGAAACAACACATACAACAATATCTGCCCTTACATTATATGTATTTACATTTAATGATGCTCTTACATGTGCCTGTCTAGAGAAATCATATATTTGAAATTCTTAAGGGGTAGGGTCAGGCGTATACACTTTTAAATGATATATTAGGAATGAAACACCAGTATGTTGTATCTTATATGGCATATATATTTTTTTCAAACTCCAGCTAATATCAAAAAGGGCCTTCTTCTTCCAGCATTATGTTGAATATGTAATGTTGTGTTTCAAGCTCTTAAAGGAAATAAAGAACAAAAAAGAAAATTAAGCATTTCTTTTAATTCTACCCTAGAATACAGGAGCTGTCAAGTAATAGCACAGTCACTGGGTTAGAAGGGTCTCAAGGCCATGACATGAGTTCTATCATAATCTGTGTTTAAAAACAGCATGTGGGAAAATAGGCATATTTCACAACACATTCTACAAAAGCAGGCAACAGCTGGGGGAATGAAGACCTAAACACAGAGGAAGTTGCAAGGATCTGAACAAGAATCCTGCTTGTCAAATTATGGATATTTTAAATGCTGCATGAAAGCCAATGTTTTGTGGAATCATTTCTGAACACATGACATAATTCTGAGCTTTCACTAACAATTTCACATACTGAAGGATGATACCATTATATTGCATGCTATTGAGCATTTGCTGGGAATATGAAATCTATGTAATATTGGCATGATAATGTGTGCAAACTCACAGTTATAGTGCATTGATAGCTATTTAGGTTTAGATTCCTCCTGAGAGCCTTAACATTTTAGTCACTAACAAGTACCATTCCAAAATAAAATGCTGCATGAAAGCCAATGTTTTGTGGGATCATTTCTGAACACATGAGATACTGAGCTTTCACTAACAATTTCACATACTGAAGGATGATACCATTATATTGCATGCTATTGAGCATTTGCTGGGAATATGAAATCTATGTAATGTTGGCATTACTTATAAATAAAGTTTACTAAATACTAAATTTAAATGTGTATTTACATATTCTTGCATAGTTAATTTGAGATATACCAAATAGCAAACTTAAGAACACACTCCATTGTTAATCACAAGCTTACAAAGGCTGGAAATAATTTGGTCAGCATTTTATTTTGGAATGGTACTTGTTAGTGACTAATATGTTAAGGCTCTCAGGAGAAATCTAGACCTAAATAGCTATCAATGCACTAGAACAGTGAATTTGCACACATTATGACCTATATTGGCGAAGGCAGTAAATTCATAATGTACAGTATACAGGTCGTTCTCAAAAAATTAGCATATTGTGATAAAGTTCATTATTTTCTGTAATGTACTGATAAACATTAGACTTTCATATATTTTAGATTCATTACACACAACTGAAGTAGTTCAAGCCTTTTATTGTTTTAATATTGATGATTTTGGCATACAGCACATGAAAACCCCAAATTCCTATCTCAAAAAATTAGCATATTTCATCCGACCAATAAAAGAAAAGTGTTTTAATAAAAAAAAAAAGTCAACCTTCAAATAATTCTGTTCAGTTATGCACTCAATACTTGGTCGGGAATCCTTTTGCAGAAATGACTGCTTTAATGCGGCGTGGCATGGAGGCAATCAGCCTGTGGCACTGCTGAGGTGTTATGGAGGCCCAGGATGCTTTGGTAGCGGCCTTAAGCTCATCCAGAGTGTTGGGTCTTGCGTCTCTCAACTTTCTCTTCCCAATATCCCACAGATTCTCTATGGGGTTCAGGTCAGGAGAATTGGCAGGCCAATTGAGCACAGTAATACCATGGTCAGTAAACCATTTATCAGTGGTTTTGGCACTGTGAGCAGGTGCCAGGTCGTGCTGAAAAATGAAATCTTCATCTCCATAAAGCTTTTCAGCAGATGGAAGCATGAAGTGCTCCAAAATCTCCTGATAGCTAGCTGCATTCACCCTGCCCTTGATAAAACACCGTGGATCAACACCAGCAGCTGACATGGCACCCCAGACCATCACTGACTGTGGGTACTTAACACTGGACTTCAGGCATTTTGGCATTTCCCTCTCCCCAGTCTTCCTCCAGACTCTGGCACCTTGATTACCGAATGACATGCAAAATTTACTTTCATCCGAAAAAAGTACTTTGGACCACTGAGCAACAGTCCAGTGTTGCTTCTCTGTAGCCCAGGTCAGGCGCTTCTGACGCTGTTTCTGGTTCAAAAGTGGCTTGACCTGGGGAATGCGGCACCTGTAGCCCATTTCCTGCACATGCCTGTACACGGTGGCTCTGGATGTTTCTACTCTAGACTCAGTCCACTGCTTCCGCAGGTCCCCCAAGGTCTGGAATCGGTCCTTCTCCACAATCTTCCTCAGGGTCCGGTCACCTCTTCTCGTTGTGCAGCGTTTTCTGCCACACTTTTTTCTTCCCACAGACTTCCCACTGAGGTGCCTTGATACAGCACTATTCGTTCAGAAATTTCTTTCTGTGTCTTACCCTCTTGCTTGAGGGTGTCAATGATGGCCTTCTGGACAGCAGTCAGGTCGGCAGTCTTACCCATGATTGCGGTTTGGAGTAATGAACCAGGCTGGGAGTTTTTTAAAGCCTCAGGAATCTTTTGCAGGTGTTTAGAGTTAATTAGTTGATTCAGATGATTAGGTTAAGAGCTCGTTTAGAGAACCTTTTCATGATATGCTAATTTTTTGAGATAGGAATTTTGGGTTTTCATGAGCTGTATGCAAAAATCATCAATATTAAAACAATAAAAGGCTTGAACTACTTCAGTTTTGTGTAATGAATCTAAAATATATGTTTATCAGTACATTACAGAAAATAATGAACTTTATCACAATATGCAAAATTTTTGAGAACGACCTGTATGTTTGGAAAATATATAATGGAGGTACTCCCATATATGTCAAATAACCCAAGCTACAATCACTGGAAAACAGAATTATTTAGATGATGAAAGAGCAGAAAGAAGAATTTTGGTCCTAACTAAATACATTCACAGAGATGTCATAAATGAGCAAAACATCTACTAGGGATACAAGGGGATATAATCCCCTTTATCAAACATGACACATATCTAGATCTTAAAATTCTGTAATAAATATAAAGATGGCTCCCATTTCTATGTAAGAAGTACAGTGTATAAATGGTCTCATTATGTCCTAGTTCATAAATTAAAATCTTTGTTTAAAAATCTGTCCACATATGACTTTAATGAAGTGAACCTAAAGTCAAAACTGTATTTTTGGTCCCCTGGGCACAGTTACTGTGACCACATTAAAAATAACAATTTTATCCTTCAAGAATAGAAATTGAATTGTTGGCCAGTCAGATCCAGAGGGACTCCATTTTAAAATAGCTAAGTATTTGTGTTTATGTCCACTTTTACAGAAAGTCACTTTTTTAAGAATTACATGTATACCCCTCTTTTAAGTACACAATGGGGTTTATTTACTATTGCTGGAAAGTGCAAAAATCAGGCTCACATCTGCATAGAAACCAATGAGCTTCCAGGTTTTATTACCAGCTTAATTGAACACGCTGGGGTTAGAAGCTCATTAGTTCCTATGCAGAAGTGAGCCTGATTTTGCACTTTCCAGCGATAGTAAATAGACCCCATTGTGTACTTAAATGTGGTGTATGCCTGTAAACAACAATTATGTTAGAATAGGGTTGTGAGTGTTGCAAAATACGATTGATAGGTTCAGCGGAGTCAGTTGAGATCAGACATTGTGTAGTAACAGGAACTGGCTTCTTTATTGGAACATCATCACAGAGACAAAGATGTCCCTGCACATGTTATGAAGGACACACACAGACAACCCGGCAGGAAAAAGAAACCAACAAGTAGATCACTGTGGGCAGGAAAATACAACACATCATAGAGTATACATAGCATAGCATATCATTGAGCATTAGCGACATCTTGTGTTCTTTTTCTAAACTGCATTCCATACGATAAGCTAAGCTGAAGTTTTGTTGTATCTCCAACAGTGAGAAGTATGAGGGATTATAGTGGTGCCTTAAACAAGTCACAAAAAAGTATAAAACAATAACCAAGGTTAATACAGCATTTTTTTTCATTTAATAATATAAATTGTTTAAAAAAACATAGAGAATGAACTAGAATTAACATTGATTATTACAGAGTCCCGACATGGTTCGGCAAATCGTTGCCTTCTTCAGGGGTATGCGAATCAATCAGTGTATTTAGTACAATTTATTGAAAAAATGTATACAGATGCTTAATACCAATTATATTGATGGATATTTCATAAGAAGGCTAAATTCTCAAAGGATAAACGGACAAGACAGATCCAGTGTGTGAAAAAAACACCATTGCAAAGAGCTGTATGCCAAAGTTATGCCGTACCTACTCCAAGTCAAACAGGAGGCAGAGTAGAACGCTGAAAATCGAAGCGACACCAGACGCAGACCAAAACCTTATATGTGGTTGCAGGGGGCTAGTACTGCAAACTAGAAAACAAATTTCAAAAAACAATAATTAGGGGTTAAAGACCACAAGATACAAACTTGTGGCTAGTTGTCCCTAAATATGGACTACCAAAGCCTCCATACATACCTAGTTTAAACAGGTTAAACTCTCATTGGGTGGGCGCTGAAAAAACTACCAATGTTTTTAAAATAGCAGTGTAATCATTGATTGTTCGTTTATCCTTTGAGAATTTAGCCTTGTTATGAAATATCCATCAATATATTTGGTATTAATCATCTGTATACATTTTTTCAATAGATTGTACTAAATACACTGATTGATTCGCATACCCCTGAGGAAGGCAACGAATTGCCGAAACATGTCGGGACTCTGTAATAATCAATGTTAATTCTAGTTCATTCTCTATGTTTTTTAACCACTTAACGCCCGCCACACGACTATGTACGTCCACAGAATGGCACATACAGGCAGATGGGCGTATATATACGTCCCTGCCTTCTAGCGGGTCGAGGGTCCGATCGGGACCCTCTCCACTGCGTGCGGCGGGCGGCTTACCTTGGGGAGCGATCCATGCTGAGGGGGCGGCTGCTCGATTCTGTCCGCCCCCTTGTGATCGCTCCCAGACAATCAGCAGAGCCCTCGCCGTGTCACTTCCTCTGCCTATGTAATGTAAACACTGGCAGAGGAAGTGATGTGAGCTCTCCTCTCGGTGGTATTTTCAATCCGCCGAGAGGAGAAGTAAGTTGCACAAACACTACACTGACACCACACACACAAGCACATTTTTTTTTTTTACAAAAGGTAGTGTTTTATTTGTCAAAAGTAAAGGGGTTACATACAAAACATGCAGAGAGTTACAGATCATATAGGGGAAACAAGTATAATATCAACATCAATGCAGAAGGTGAAGGCAGGGTACATAGTGTAAGTATCAGTACAACATCAGGGAGTCTAGGAACCAAAAAAAAAAAAAAAAAGGCCAGCCGTTCCCACACCCAGAAGGTACACCTTGAACCGAGGGGGGGCACACTAAGGCTGATCAGGCAGGGCATCACACGTATTTGCAGTTCCCACCCAACCTCCCCACACCTTGTCGAATTTAGCTGGACAGCCCCTGTGGGCATAAATTTCCTTCTTGTAAGGTAATACAGCATTAACTGCAGCTATCCACTCCGGAAGGGTCGGGGGGAGGACTTGAAGCCATTTTCTCGCTATTAGCAGTCTGGCTGTGAACAGTGATTCTTGAAGAAAGGTTTTGTGGTGCTTATCAGAGTCCGGGTCGGGGAATATTCCTAATAAACACTGTTTAGGGCAGAGGGTAAGGGGAGACCCCATCTCATCATGGATGAACTTTACCAAGTGTGACCAGTAGTCTTGTATCACAGGGCAGGACCAGAGGAGGTGGAAGAAGTTGCTGGAGGGGCTACCACACCTGGGGCACAACGGGCTCTGGTCAGGTTTGTATTTAGCCAAACGAAGGGGGGTCACACAAGCACATTTAACCCCTTCAGATCACTCCCCAGCCCCTGTCACAGTGTCACTGAATGCAGTGATCATATATTTACTGATCACTGCATTTAGTGTCAGTGTGACAGTTAGTGTGACTGGCAGTTAGTGTTAGGTCCAGGGTAGCCCCCGTACCCCCCCTAATAAAGTTTTAACCCCTTGATCACCGCCCTAGTTAACCCTTTCACCCCCTATTGCCAGCGTCACTAAGCGATCATTTTTCTGATCGCTGTATTAGTGTCGCTGTTGCCACTAGGTAGCACATTTTTTTATTGCGATTTTTTTTTTTACTAAAGACATGTGGCTGAATACATTTTGGCCTAAATGTTTGACTAAAATTTTGTTTATTCGATTTTTCTTATAACAAAAATTTAAAAATATTGTTTTTTTTTTCAAAAATGTCGCTCTATTTTTGTTTATAGCGCAAAAAATAAAAATCGCAGAGGTGATCAAATACCACCAAAAGAAAGCTCTATTTGTGGGAAGAAAAGGACGCAGATTTTCTTTGAGAGCCATGTCGCAGAACCGCGCAATTGTCTGTTAAAGCAACGCAGTGCCCAATTGTAAAAACGCCTCTGGGCATTTAGCAGCATATTGGTCCGGGGTTAAGTGGTCAAACAATTTATATTATTAAATAAATAAAAAGGTGTATTTACCTTGGTTATTGTTTATAATTTTTTGTGACTTGTTTAAGGCACTTCTATAATCCTTCATACTTCTCACAACCCTATATTATCCTATAGGGATGAGGTGCCAGATCTAATAGAGGACATACCAATCACTTCTGTTTCACAATTATGTTAGGAGAGTTGAGTTTTAAAAAATCAGCAGTCAGTAATGACTCTGAAAGTCATTACTTAAAATGATTATCTTCATTGAAATGTAAAGTAAAAACGCAATAAATATACCATATATACTCGAGTATTAGCTGATCCGAATATAAGCTGAGTCACCTACTTTTACCACAAAAAAATGGGAAAACGTATTGACTCGAGTATAAGCCTAGGGTGTCCATCTGCATGCCTCTGTGCCTCACTTTGCCTCACTGTGTCCAAATGCATGCCTCACTGTGTCCATGCCTCACTGTGCCCATGCCTCACTGTGTCCATGACTAGACTGACATTTAACATGGGAGTCTATGGAAGGGGTGCCCGGCTTTGAAAAATCTGTGCTCCCCAGCCACAGGTCACCCCAGACAATAAACTTTGCACACTTATAGAGGAGAAATTCACTGGAGAAATTACTGTTTAACATGGGAGTCTATGGCAGGGGTGCCCGGTTTGAAAAAAATCGGTTCTCCCCGGCCGTAGGTCCCCCGCACAACAAACTTTGCACACTTGTAGAGGAAGAGTGGGGCTATATGTGTGCCAAGTTTGGTACCGGGTCCCCAAAGTCTAGGAGATCAGGTGCAAAAAGGTGACATGAGTATAAGCCGAGGGGGGCATTTTCAGCACAAAGGAATGTGCTAAAAAACTCAGCTTATACTAGAGTATATACAGTAAGTAAAATAACTTTATATAGCATTAGTATAATATATATGTATATATATATATATATATATATATATATATATATTAAAATAAATATCTTAAGCACTGGCCAATAGTGAAAATTATGAAGTCAAAGTGCAATCTATCGAACTACTGCTCAAATCTATATGTGCTAACGACAAAATTAAGGATTGAATAAGTGAAAGGTGACAAGCGCAATCAAATGCACCAAACAGTGAACAACGATAAACACTAGTGGAATAGATAAATGCAAAAAAATGCTTAAAAAAGTGAAAAATTAGTGAAAGGAATATGAATAAATTCCCTCTTGTGGGAAAACCGCCTGAAAATAGCTTTAAACCAACTTAATGGAGACTGCAGCGTTCTGACAGCTGTATTGTAAATCCTGGTCTTCAGAAACATGGAGACTCGCCGTGGAGTGCAGACATTTAGCAAGAAGAAAAGATAGAGGCTTCCATCGTAAAGTATGTCAAACAGAGTAAAGATTTAATAAAGACTAAAAATGCTTACAAGCATAAATATCAAAACGCAGAGTAACAAACAGTTCGGGCTGGACGGGGTTCAAAAAAAGAAACCCTTTTTATCAGAGTATAGCATCAAGTTAATTAAACTCCTGGGATATTGATCTAGTCAGTTAAGTAGCAGAGGGGGTTGTTAATCAGTTTCAGCTGCTTTGGTGCAAATTAATTTAACAACAGGTGCACTAGATCAGCAACAGTGATACAACCTCCAAATCAGGAATGTTTTTCCAGGTGGAGGCCACTAACTTTTTTTCCTACTTGTGTTTTCTGACTGTTTTTCACTAGTTTTGCATTTGGCTATGATCAGTGTCACAACTGGTAGCATAAGGTGATACCTGGGCCATATAGAGTTTTCACAGGCAGTCCAACTCCTCAATGATGGCACATCAATACATGTCATTGTCAGAAGGTTTGCTGTGTCTCCCAGCACAATCTCAAGAGCATGGAGGAGATTCCAGGAGACAGGCAGTTACTCTAGAACAGTGTTTTTCTAGAAGAGCTGGACAGGGCTGTAACAGGTCATTAACCCAGCAGCAGGACCGGTATCTGCTCTTTTGTGCAAGGTGGAACAGGATGAGCACCTCCAGAGCCCTCCAAAATGACCTCCAGCTGGCCACTGGTGTGAATGTCTCTGTCTTCTAAAACAAAATGTATGAGGGTGGCCTGAGGGCCCAACATGCTCTAGTGGGCCCTGTTCTCACTGCCCGTCACCATGGAGCTCGATTGCCAGTTGTCACTAAACACCAGAATTGGCAGGTCCGCCACTGGCACCCTGTGCTTTTCACAGATAAGAGCAGGTTTACCCTGGGCACATGTGACAGATGTGAAAGGGTCTGGAGAAATGTGGAGAACATTATGCTGCCTGTAACATAATTCAGCATGACCAGTTTGATGGTGGGTCAGTGATGGTCTGGGAGGCATATCCTATGGTCAGTGCATGAAGGGATGCACTGACCTCTACAGGCTAGACAATGATACCCTGCCTGCCATTACGTATCGGAATAAAATCCTTGGAACCGTTGTCAGACCTTACGCTGGTGCAGTGGGTCCTGGGTTCCTCCTGGTGCATGACAATGCCCGGCCTTATGTGGCGAGAGCATGCAGCCAGTTCCTGGAGGATGAAGGAATTGATACCATTGAATAGCCCCTAAGCTCGCCTGAGCTAAACCCAATAGAACATCACCAGGTTGCATCTCAGTCTGTCAGGAGCTCAGTGATGCCCTGGTCCAGATATGGAAGGAAATACCCTAGGACACCATCCGTCGTCTCATTAGGAGCATGTCCACACATTGAATACCAACATGCCCAGACATTGCATACAAGCATGTGGGGGCCATAGTACCATTTTGATTTGCTGCAATGACATTTCAGCAAAATTTCAGCAAAATGGACTAGCCTGCTAGACTTTTTTTTTACTTTTTTGGGGGGGTGTCAGCCCTCTGTAAGTTGATCATTTTCATTTCCATTAAACCATGTGGCATCTTTTCATTTCTAACACATTATCCAGTCCATATCAGTATATATATATCCAGCATGATATTTTATTCCCATTGAGATCTGATGTGTTTTCAAAGTGTTCCTTTATTTACCAGTATTTTTTGAGCAGTGCATATATACGCATATATATATTGCCATTGTAACAGGCTTAGTAGTACAGTGATATTCAAGTAGTTACTAGTAAGTTTCTTTTTATCATCTATGTTTTTTTACATTGATAGAGAAAAGCAAACTTATTAAATGTTCTCTGTTGCCAGCTTGCCAAATCAACACTTTAATCTGTTTGAGTTAACAAAAAATATTGCTGTAATTTACACATTGACCCTGATTTACTAATAGAGTTGAGAATCTTTACAGTTAACTGACTGTAGATCCACATAAATTATCAAATTGTGTAAAAAGCTAAATCATTTTTATGTAATTAATATGCTAATGATTTGATATTGTGTAGGTGTATTGTGTAGGTGAGCACAGATGCAAATTTATAGAGTGCAGATTCTCAACTCCTTTACTAAATTCAGCTTACCACCCTATGCTAGATAGACTGTTCACTTAAAAAGCAAATGTTCACAAAATTGAAATAGGAGGAAGCTATGTTCATGCCAGTTACCCAATTATGTACTTAATTCACCCCCCCTCCCCCTACATTCTATAGATATTCACAGTGAGCAGAAATGTACCTTGTTTACTACCATACACTATGCAAATTTAACTGACTCCACTCCTTTAATAAATTAACTCTACTAAGTTCTTACATATTCCTCCCTATTGGATCTAGAACACATCCAGATGAAAATACGTATTTTCTGGGGTTAAAAGGCATTTGTGATACGTTTTAGATGCGTGTTTTATGTTTTTACCATGTATTTTTCATGCATTAACTATGCATGCACACATACTTATAATTTTTACTAAATCCTCTCCAAGATCATGAACATTATTTAAATATTTTGAACAAGCAGTAAAAACATTTTAAAGCAATCCATGCCCATCTCTGTATATATAATCAAAGTGGAGAAAATACATTTTCACAATTCACAACACATGTAGTAAAAATGTAGCATTTGCTGAGCCAACCAGACATGGACAAATCGAGAGTAGTTTAACATCTATGCCACTTGCAGATTATTTTATTTAAAATGAAATGAATGACTTAAAATAATCTGTTTATCTATTCAATTCCCTTTCTAGATTAGTAGACATCCACAACCTTCTTTTCAAGGTCCTTAGAGAGCTCTTTTGGTCTGGGCATGACAACACATGTCAACAGCAAACACTAGACCCTAGATATCTGAGGTTTAAATAAAAAAGTTCCACCTACATATTCCCTGAAGATGTTCTAATTCTTGACACCTGTGGAACACTTGATTATCATCATCATTTACATCACATGACTATATATATTTTTTCCAAACAATTTTATCAGAAGGTATAACACAACTGGGGCAAAGGAGTGTGTTTGTTTGTTTTTATGGGAAAGAAAAGGGATTTTTTTTCATGGGATAGATAAAGTGCTTTATTAAGGCTAGGTTTGCACCTGTGCAGGTGTTGCCGCTGCGGGACCCTCACAAATTGCCACAGCTGCAACCACCCGCACAGTGAAATGCTGGACCCCCAAGCGGTGTCCTATTGGCATGCCGCCTACACTGGAAATCACACCTACACGGGGAATCGCGCTATACACTTGTTTAGGGACTTCTTTCCTGCGTGTTACGGGGAATGGCAGTCCATTAAAATGAAGGAGCTCTTGTGCCTGGACAAGTAGGTATTTGTGGATGTTCATCATATTAGCATCAAAGCAGGAATTGAAAGTTGAAAATATTTTTGATAGAAGATATATATTTTATGATTGTTTTAGCACAGTGAAAGCAAAGCATCATCAAGAAATAGCGAAACATGTTAAAAAATATATATTATACAATTATACAATATATCAATTACACAGTACATTATAAATACCTCCCAACATAGTATTAAAGAAAAAAGGACACGTGTGCATAAATACAAAATTGGAGGTGTGCTGCTTTGAGCTAAGTAATGGGCATGGTTAAAAGGGATGTGGTATATACACATACTGTATGCTACAGTACTCACAAAAATACTTTTTAATTGCTGTGCCACAGCCAGAGTCTCACATACACACAGTCCAGATCTGCAGTATTCCCCCATTATCAATATGCTTTCCCAACAATCAGTATTATTCATCCTACTAAATTAAACACCTGGCAATTTACTGTCTGAAATATACACAGTCAGACTTTATCTTTGAGCAGCAACATCCCACCTCAACAAACCAGTCATGACTATACTGCACCTGGGGGGCCCAATTTTGTACAATGTGCTTATTACCAGAGCAAGGTTGTGAGAATCCACCCCGGGATCATCCAGTTCTCCGGTGGGTCAATCACAGCCTGTAGCCAACATCTCAGATAAAATCAGTGACAACAAGTATTGTAAATCAGTAAGTGCCTATCAATGCCTAACTAAAACTGCTGTAGGGATATACTGCCATACACTACTGATGTATTGAAGATAATAATGAATAAAAATGAGAAGTAGTGTGGCTTTGGTGAAGGCTTAGATCAGCACAACATTACTGAGAGATGTACTCAAATATTGGTTGGCAAGTGTTCCTGTACTGCTTTAGTGGAGGCTGTGTGATAATAACATCAACAATGCATGATTCCAGCACCCATATATCATTTAAAAAATAAGATGTCCTGGAATCCAGGAATCCTGTTTAATTATTTTTTTATTTATACAATGCTTTGACCATTTGTTGTTAATTACGTTTTCCCCATGTACAATAAACATCAAGGCTTATTTAATGGTTAAATCTTGATGTGGCCTTATCAATGTGGAAAATAATGCTTTTGCTGTTTCTAAAATATGTTACCATATGCTAATTTTACCAATTCTTTATATACACAGTTTTAAGTGCATCTATAGTGTTTACATATTTCATACTTACCATTTTCAGACTACAGAAGCAAGTTTAGATTTTAGGCAAGTTCCAAGGCAATAGCTGTCATGCTAAACAGAGATCTGAAAGAGTCAGGAGAGTCACAGGTAGGACACACACATTTCCTCCTCTGTTAACAAAGAGGACAACATCTTGAGCATTGCTTAACATAATATGTCAAAAAGCATAGGTAAGGTAGTGCTGGGTTTTCTTATAAGAAAGCCAAGCATGCTTTTCAAACAAAGTGTCATGTATACACCTTGTAATAAATGTTTAACTGTAAAGATATCTTCTAGATTTCTTACAGCACCATATTATTTCTTACATTTAAAACTAAAGAAGCAACTTTGGATTGCTTTCACTCATAAATCCTCAAACAAGCTACGGTATTGATAGAAATTTGTTTTATATATCTTGCAGCAAGTCCGCTTACTTAAACCTGAACTAAGATCAAAAACAGTATTTGGACATGTGCACTGTAAAACTAAATCAGCTGTAATGAAATGTGTGCATGGAGATTGCAGTGTTCTGAAAAACTTCTACTTTCGTTTACCTATTAGGCCGCGTACACACGAGGGGATATGTCCGCTGAAAACGGTCCGATGGACCGTTTCAGCAGACATCTCCGCTCGTGTGTATGGGCTAGCGGACAGATTTCTCCACCCGACAGATTTCAAAGCATGCTTTGAAATCCATCCGGTGGAATCTGTCCGCCCGACATGTCTGCTGGTTAGTACACTTACCAGCAGACATGTCGGCCCCCACCGCCGCCGCGCCGCTGCCGAATGGATTCGGCGCATGCGCGGAAGTGTTTTACTTCCTGGTGCGGTGACGTGGCGGTGACGCGGCGGCGTCAACGTCACCGCCGCGTCACCACTACGTCACCGCGCCGTCCGGCGGCGGGGAATTTGATCCGATGGTGTGTACACGCCATCGGATCAAACTCCCGATCGGACATATCCGATGGAAATGGTCCGCGGACCGTTTTCATCGGATATATCCGATCGTGTGTACGCCGCCTTAGAGTATAGTAAGTGTCAAATATCTTGTGCTGAAACTCACAGTTCCAGATGGAATACTATACATTGATCATAGCATAGAAGTTTGCTCACTTGGTTCCTCATCTATTGAGAAAAAGGATTTGATTATTTTCACAGAATGCAAGGTGTTCTGTAGATGTAGGGGGAGATTGATATGTTATTTCACACCTCCTCCATTCACAGGATAAAGTCTTGAGCATGTGACCCAATATAATTACATAACCCTGCATTTCTCTGCATTTCTTGCACATGCCACACAAATCATTAGTGTTGCCTGAGTTTTGGCTTTAATTAAGGAGATTTGTTGCAAGATATATATATATATATATATATATATAAATTATATCTTTATTGTAACCCCATATACAGTATAGTATGTGCCTAGCAATTAATTGCTTTTGGCCTGGAATTCATCATAACAAACTAGTATGGAAAAGTTCTGTAACATTTATGCCCCATACACACGATCGGAAATTCCAATGGAAAAAGTCTGATGGAGTCGGTGGAGTCGGTAGTAAAGCGCTGATATTTTTAGAGGTCGCTTTACCGTAGTTTTGCGGCGCTATTCGGCTGCTAGTGGGGTGCTTTTAACCCCCCCGCTAGTGGCCGAAAAAGGGTTAAAACCGCCTGCTGCAGTGGTGCTTTGCCGGCGGTTTGGCTGCACTGCCCACTGATTTCAATGGGCAGGGGCGCTGTAGGAAATGTGGCTAGCAGGCCTTTTTTTACTGTCCTGCCAGTGCACCGCTCCAGTGTGAAAGCACTGAAGTGAGAGGAGAATTTTAGGGCACTTTGCAGGTGCTATTTTTAGCACTATAGTGCCAGCAAAGCGCCTCGGTATGAAAGTAGCCTAAAGAAAACCCTAATTTACAATAAACTATTGTGCCTACTGGAGGAACAGAATAAAAGATCCCCAATTATAATTATGATTTTGGTTACATTTTCCAACATTACTAACTCTTCTGCTTGACTGGATTGATGATATTCATATCTAGGATATTTGCATTATCTTTGACATATCAGTGATTGGCTTACACCAATAACCATGTTTTTCATTTTCTCAGAATTATAATGAAAGTCACACTTACACAAATGGACAGTTGTTAGCATGAGGTAAATCTTCAAGGGTTCAGCATTTTTACTACTGGTGCCTGATGCCCTTTCTTTGTATGTAATGTACTGATACTAACTAATACTGGATAAAAAGATGCAAATATAGTCAATAACTGACATTTTAATTATTCATATTAGTGGACCCAA
This sequence comes from Rana kukunoris, assembly GCA_029574335.1. NCBI lineage: Eukaryota > Metazoa > Chordata > Amphibia > Anura > Ranidae > Rana > Rana kukunoris. The sequence continues at coordinate 185,489,591 of CM056051.1, forward strand.
ATCACAATGTGTTTGTTTAAGTGATTGGGTCTAATTGGGTTCATTTGCAAATTCTGTATCAAACTAAGCTAAGCATAACGTGGAAAATCTACCCAACATAGTTAGCTTTATTTAATAAATGCAACAACAATTCTAGTTGCTATGAAAAAAACTTCTTCATCTTTTGCATTTGTTTTTTAACACATCCCAAGTGTCCAATGTCTACAAAATGAAAATGCAGCTAGTAAATTCAAAGTGAAATGAGTACTTACATACTTGTTCTCGGTCAGTGACCAGAAAGTATTGAAGACTTCTAGAATAGCATTTTCAGAAGGAGAGCAGGACTACTTTCACTATAGGTATCCTTTAATTATAGTGGGATTCTTGTCCTTATATCTTTCTATTTTTATTTTTTTTAACAAATACTTATATAGTGCAGTCAACTAACGCGGCAGTTTACACATACATTGTACATCCACATAGGTCCCTGCACTTAAGGAGCTTACAATCTAAGGTCCCTGACTCACATTCATACATACTCATACTAGGGTCAATTTAGACAGGAGCCAACTAATCTACCAGCATGTCTTTGGAGTGTGGGAGGAAACCCTCATAGGCACAGGGAGAACATGCAAATTCCAGGCAGGTAGTGCTCTGGTTGGGTAGTGCTGCAGGGAATGTGCTAACCACTTAGTCACTGTGCTGCCCGTTGCAAAGGTAAAATCTGAAATCATAGGGGTTGTTTTACTAATAATGGAGAGTGCAAAATCTGGTGCAGCTGTGCATGGTAGTCAATCAGCGTCTAACTTCAGCTTGTTCAATTAAGATTTGACAACAAAAAAATGGAAGCTGATTGGTTTCTATACAGAGCTGTACCAGATTTTGTATTCTCCAGTTATAGTAAATTAACCCCATAGTTACAGTTCCAGAGATTGAACGCATGTGCATTATGACAAATGTGAATCTCCCTGTGTTCTTACCAGTCCAGTTTTTAAAAAGGGTCCACTTCTAACTTAAACTGTGAAATGGTATAACATGTCATTAATCATAAAACATTTGAAGGAATTTGTGTCATTTTCATGCATGTGTAACATACTTCATAATTGTTCTTACTCACAAACATAGCATTAGATATATACTCATTTGCAATAGTGCTATAATCTTAGTAATAAGCAAGGTGCATTCAATTTCCTCAGTTATTAAGTTCATGAAATTGGCACAACCCTCAGCAGCTACACTCCTCTTATTTGTTCCAAGGGCAATAATCAAAGTGCCTGGTATGTATTGAAATGTTTGATTGTAGGGTTGTTAATAAGTATGATGAAGGGTGACACAAATTAACATGCTTGTTATGCATAGGTGACTGAATACTTGCATATGCAAAAAGATATGCATTGAGAAGAAGTAATCATTGTATTTCTAGTCCTGAAATGATGTCCTCTAACTGCTTGAAAATATAGAAACAACATTGCATCTATCTATTGGAAATGCAGTTTTTGAATGCACAACACAAATGTAACTTTGTATCTCCTTAATTGCTACAATCTTTAAAAAATTGCATAGTTTTAAAACATTTTACTGTTTTTATTCCAGTTAAGTCAACGTCTTATGAAAGCCAGAATCACATCTTCTGAAGAACAGCAAAGCATTGAGAATTTTGACAGGCTTAATTTACAAACAGAGAAGGAACACAATGAGGAAAATAAATATTATACCAGTGATGATTCTGACGCACAAGACTGTTATTCTCAGGAATCCCAACCATATGATAACAAAGAGGAACATCCCCCAGTGGCTGAGCCCACCCCTTCATTGGAAGTTGAGGATTTTCCCACCACACCAAACACCAGCCACCATTCTGCAGAGGAATTATCACAAGAATATTCATACAAAATAGAAGAAACTGCATTTCATCAGGCTGACTCAATAAAGGAAACCACAAGGGACATTTGCCTAGAATCATCAGCAGCTCCAACTTTTTTACAATGTGAGAATGTGGAAGTAACAGAGATTTTAGATCATAATGCAAATCCAAGTTATAGTGAAAATCCAGTTCACATGACATATCTTTCAACAGATAATACTGAAGAAATGCAGTGTGAACATAGTGAAAACATAAAAACTGAAACGGAAAACAGACAAGAGGATAATGATGTCCTCTCTGAAGGTTTAGAAAGACACTATCCAATACCTTTTTCACATTTGGATGACTATCAGGATTTGTCATGTCAATATGAACCTTCCAGCAGTGTTGACCTTGAAACAGGACATGTAGAGTCAAACCAGTCAGCTTTAAGTCTTATTTCTCCTGCGGATACTTACTCCTTTAGAGAACACAAGGTGGGGAACATAGGTGAACAAACAAGTCAAAGCAAAAATGTCATTACTGGCTTTCACAAAGATTTGAAAACCACAGATGACATGAGTGAGCTATCAGATGAAAAGAAGCATGTTACCCCTGAAGACACAGATCTTTTTGGCTTTCAAAGTGTGCCTTTAAAGATATCCAAAGAATACTATGTTACAACACAGAATCCTGATTCTAGCCATGCTGATCAGGAAACTGATAAAAAAAGTGTCATGTATAAAAGAAATGTGGTTTTATCAGATAATGATGAGTCGTATGATATTACATATCCCTCATATGAAGATGAAGGAATAGTTACAGATCAAAAAGACAGAACAATTTCTGATAGTACAGAAACAAAATCAGAATCACTGCCTCCTACTATAGCATGCAGTACAGCTGAAAATGTGACCCTTGGCACATTACACGCGTGGAATGAAAGTCTGGGAACATTTCCAAGTGAAGTGACACCGGGAAACAAGGTCGTCATTGCAAAGATTACAGAAGAAAAAGGTCAAAGTGAAACATGTTCTCAAGGTAGAGATGACAGAAAAAGGTCATATATAGATCTGTGTGACAGTCGTGGTATAGTACAGCTAACAGACATTAGTGCAAAGCCTAAAGTGAAAAGAGAAGATGTAGATCATACCAGTAAACCAATGCCTGTACCTTGTGACAGAGAAGGGATTGATGATATTGAAGGTGAAATAGTAGATACAAGCAATCTTAGAACATTTTCTGAAGAAGGTTTAGTTCATGAAAGCACAGAATATATCCCGAAAGAACTAGGTAAATATGATTTTGAGAATAGGTTAAACGATGCACTTGATGAAAGTGATATATATCATGCAGATCAAAATCCTGTTACTCAGCCAAACAAGAGCTTTACAGAACTGAGGGAGGAAAAAGATTTAAGATTGTGGGAAGACTCCACTAAGGAAACTAATGGTAAGAAGGCTGTAGAATATGTAGACCTACAGTTGAAAGTAATCACTGAAGAAGAAGAAGAAGATCTGAATGATGAGCAAGATAGTCCAGAGCAGAGCTTTATGGGGCCATCTATTCTTATTAGTGAACCTGATGATGAAGGGGAAAGTCAGTGCACAGATACAGAAGAGCAAGAGAGACCAGATGACACACATCAGTATTATTATCATCCTTTTACTGCTGATGAAATGCATGGTGACCAAGAAATTACAACTGATACAGAGACCACAGAGCACTTGAATATTAGCCATGCAAGTTCCAAGGTCTTGTGTTTTATAATGTTTGTGGTTTTTGCTGGTCTAATGTATCATTATGATTTCTTGGTATGTTTTGCCCTCTATCTTTTTTCACTGTACTGGTTGTACTGGGAAGGAGACAGAGAAAAAACTATTGTAAGAAAGGAGTAACAGTAGCTGTTGTAAATGCTAACATTAACAACAAGCATGTATTGCTAAGGAATGAGTTGGCCTTGGCAGAGGTTCCTAAGAGATTTTCAACTTTTAGATATGAACCAGTATTTGAGAAAGGACCATAATTAAAAGGTATTTTAGGAGTTGCAGAGTGTTTGAACACATCAGTCTAATTCTGATACAAATGTTTCAAAAGTATTTTCATGTTTTAAAGGAGATCTTTGTTTAGTATATTGAGTCTTCCTCCTGTCTTAAAGGTAAACCAACTGTAATTCTGTATTTCCTCTCCAGATCACAAGAATTTTATTTAAAGTGTTACTAAACCCAGGACCCTGCATTCACTATATCTGGTCTCCCACAGTACACAGAACATGAAAATGCAATTGTTTTAGTAAATATAAACGGCTAAATACCTTTCTCATCAGCAGTTATAGCAGTCTTGTGACGTCTATCAGTGTCTGGTTAAAGCTTGTTGGAAGAGTTTTCATTGTGCTCTGACTGTCCTATAAGGCTGCAGGACCCCTGACCCTCTGTCTGGACAGTGATAATTGGCCCTGTGTTGATCACATGCACTCTCCCAAGAAAAAAAACTCTCTAGCAATACACACTAAACTGAGCATGTGCAGCTTGCCCCCTAGCCTCTGTTCTATTGGGAGATAGTTTGGTGACTGTAGAATAAGTGTGTGTGGGGGGGGGGGGGCAAAAAAGACAGGACCATACAGCTTTTTTACACAATACAGAGGATTAACCCCTTAGGTTCCATAGTAAGCATAACAAGCATTATTTACATCATATACAGACTGATTTTACTGCTGTGGGTTTAGTAACACTTTAATATTATCTGTATAGTCTAAAACAGTTTATTATACACATCTTAAGAAGCCTATGTACTGTAATGTTTACCTTTACATTTGGGTTACTTTAAGGCAGGAATGAGAACCATAGTTCATAAATAAATAATTTGTTTTGTAATGAATGTTTCAGTACAAAGTTGGCATTATTTGTATTTCAAGTGTTTTGTGACGTTGTGAAAAGTAATCAGCTTTCTGTCTTTTCCGCCTAACAGTGAATAATATCAAGGTAATGTATTGTCTTCTAGATTTATACAACATTGTATGCATAACAAGTAATCGTCTAATTCAAAATAGCATTGCTAATTACTTGATATGTCAATATTATGAGTCAGTGATGCATCTACAGGCATTACTGTGACAGTAACTGCTCCCAGATCCCAAAAATCAAGGGACCCGATCTGTGATCCTCTGTTGCTACACTTACCTTATTTACTTTCGGTGCTTTTTGTGAATCAGGCTTCTGCTCTATCAATGTCTCTGTCCATAGAGACTATAACTAGTTGAATTGCACTACAGAAGATGAGATAAATCAAACTTAATAGGCAAGACAATTCACTAATGGTGGTAGTATTAAAGGTCAGAGGGCACACCCGGATTCTTAAACCAAAGGTCCAGGGGAGTGACATTTTTATAAATGAAGTCAAATTTCTAAGCTAACAGTTTTTGTTTTTTATTACATTGCACCGACATGATATTCTAGTTTTACATTTAAGACTGTTACAACATTTGCATTACTATGTTGTTAAATTGAAAAAAAAAAAATCAGGTTGAATTTGAAGGATTTTACTAATCAGTAAGATGTTCAAAGTCTCTGTGACTTTCAAATGTTTTATCACTTGTTACTTATTTGTTCAGGAGGTTTGTGTAAAACAATATTGTAATGTGTGTCATAATAAAAATATTAACTAATCAGAATCAGTTTGTTACTCAAAATATTTTCTTTATTATTTTTAATCAGAAAACGTATGATGCAAGGTATGTTTGAAGTTATTGACAATTTTTGTTGTCATTTGGCTTACCTTCTGGTATTTTATGACATACAAAATGGTAAACGATATTGCAGCAAAGACTAACATACATTGCTGTATTTTTTGGGGGAAAATAAAATCTGCCTGAAATTCTTGTGACAGAACTTTCATTTATTTTACATTCATATAAAAACATGATCGCATGATCATTTGATTACCCCAACATATTTATTTTACTTTTGGATATAGTGTGGAAATTTTAATTACTGTATGTGTCCCTGCTGGGGAAATTCCCTCTCTACTTGTCCTGGTGTCCATTTTATCTTTGACAGGGAGGAATGAGAACTCTAAAATAGTACAGTTGCCACTGACCATAATTAGGATTGAGGTTCAGGTTTACTGCTTCCATGGGTTCACTACAGCGGTAAAAGGCTGCATGTGTATTTTCATAGGGCATATCCCTTAATTCTTGCTGGCTATGTCACATGGTGATTTACAGGCAGAGGATTCTGAGAGACAAGTGCAGAGCATTGTCGCCACATACACAAAGTGCCCAAATAAGGATTTTTATATCATACCACCAGCTGTTATTTTATGAAAGCTGGTGATTTAAAAAAAATGTATGAATGATATTATCATGTCAAAGTTTATATGATATTTTAATGACTGTGATTATGTTTACATCTACTTTAATAACCTATACATGAGTTATTAGACTTACAATGCTGGAGTACATTCTCTTGTGTGCCCTACCTATATTAATCAACTGTACACCCAAAAATTATTTTAAGGGCCAATTATCTGCCTATAACAACTATGACATAATTGTGGATAAATATAAATGAAAAGGTATGGTGCTATCTCTTCATCTTTCAAAATGTGTGCCAAATTCGAAAACAACAAACAAGAAATAACAAACAAGTAAATTATTTTATAAAAATAATCAGTTTAAAAACAAACGGGTTAGGAACCAGCAAATATGCATTTGGTCATATCCAGATTTGCTAGTTCCTAACCCGTTTGTTATGAAATGCATGCCGTGGCTGATAGATCAGCGTACACATCTACAGTATCTCAAGCTGTATATGTCAGGGCTAACTTATAGCATAACCTAATGTAAGTTCACATTGCTTCATATGTCTGCTTGTTTTTATTGGTACTAAACATATTTGAGCTATGATTTTCCTATGCTTTCCCTGAGCTACATTACTTGATTCTCATTAAAGTTATAAGGATTACTTCCATTCACGCTACTGACTGAGAGAAATCCAATCTCTTGATCAGACTTTTTTATTCAAGGTTCTGGGGAGCTTGCATTGTTTATGCACAAATTGTATTGGAGCAAGTTTTTACTTGGTATCTTTTTGTGCTGAAACTGGACTTTTTTCCTTTTTGTTATTTTTTTTAATGAATTTCAATAGTTATATATATATATAGATATATGTATATATCTATATATATGTGTATATATATATATATATATATATATATATAAAATATATATATATATATAAAATATATATATATATATATAAAATATATATATATATATATATATATATATATATATATATATATATATATATATATATATATATATATAATATATATACAAGTATTTACTTGTTTGTTGTTTCTTGTTTGTTGTTTATGAATTTGCCACAGGTTTTTAAAGATGAAGGTTTAATATGAGATAGCGCCATACCTTTTCATTTATATTTATCCACATAACTAGTTGAATTGCACTACAGAAGATGAGATAAATCAAACTTAATAGGCAAGACAATTCACTAATGGTGGTAGTATTAAAGGTCAGAGGGCACACCCGGATTCTTAAACCAAAGGTCCAGGGGAGTGACATTTTTATAAATGAAGTCAAATTTCTAAGCTAACAGTTTTTGTTTTTTATTACATTGCACCGACATGATATTCTAGTTTTACATTTAAGACTGTTACAACATTTGCATTACTATGTTGTTAAATTGAAAAAAAAAAAATCAGGTTGAATTTGAAGGATTTTACTAATCAGTAAGATGTTCAAAGTCTCTGCGACTTTCAAATGTTTTATCACTTGTTACTTATTTGTTCAGGAGGTTTGTGTAAAACAATATTGTAATGTGTGTCATAATAAAAATATTAACTAATCAGAATCAGTTTGTTACTCAAAATATTTTCTTTATTATTTTTAATCAGAAAACGTATGATGCAAGGTATGTTTGAAGTTATTGACAATTTTTGTTGTCATTTGGCTTACCTTCTGGTATTTTATGACATACAAAATGGTAAACGATATTGCAGCAAAGACTAACATACATTGCTGTATTTTTTGGGGGAAAATAAAATCTGCCTGAAATTCTTGTGACAGAACTTTCATTTATTTTACATTCATATAAAAACATGATCGCATGATCATTTGATTACCCCAACATATTTATTTTACTTTTGGATATAGTGTGGAAATTTTAATTACTGTATGTGTCCCTGCTGGGGAAATTCCCTCTCTACTTGTCCTGGTGTCCATTTTATCTTTGACAGGGAGGAATGAGAACTCTAAAATAGTACAGTTGCCACTGACCATAATTAGGATTGAGGTTCAGGTTTACTGCTTCCATGGGTTCACTACAGCGGTAAAAGGCTGCATGTGTATTTTCATAGGGCATATCCCTTAATTCTTGCTGGCTATGTCACATGGTGATTTACAGGCAGAGGATTCTGAGAGACAAGTGCAGAGCATTGTCGCCACATACACAAAGTGCCCAAATAAGGATTTTTATATCATACCACCAGCTGTTATTTTATGAAAGCTGGTGATTTTAAAAAAATGTATGAATGATATTATCATGTCAAAGTTTATATGATATTTTAATGACTGTGATTATGTTTACATCTACTTTAAAAAACTTTTCATGAGTTATTAGACTTACAATGCTGGAGTACATTCTCTTGTGTGCCCTACCTATATTAATCAACTGTACACCCAAAAATTATTTTAAGGGCCAATTATCTGCCTATAACAACTATGACATAATTGTGGATAAATATAAATGAAAAGGTATGGTGCTATCTCTTCATCTTTCAAAATGTGTGCCAAATTCGAAAACAACAAACAAGAAATAACAAACAAGTAAATTATTTTATAAAAATAATCAGTTTAAAAACAAACGGGTTAGGAACCAGCAAATACGCATTTGGTCATATCCAGATTTGCTAGTTCCTAACCCGTTTGTTATGAAATGCATGCCGTGGCTGATAGATCAGCGTACACATCTACAGTATCTCAAGCTGTATATGTCAGGGCTAACTTATAGCATAACCTAATGTAAGTTCACATTGCTTCATATGTCTGCTTGTTTTTATTGGTACTAAACATATTTGAGCTATGATTTTCCTATGCTTTCCCTGAGCTACATTACTTGATTCTCATTAAAGTTATAAGGATTACTTCCATTCACGCTACTGACTGAGAGAAATCCAATCTCTTGATCAGACTTTTTTATTCAAGGTTCTGGGGAGCTTGCATTGTTTATGCACAAATTGTATTGGAGCAAGTTTTTACTTGGTATCTTTTTGTGCTGAAACTGGACTTTTTTCCTTTTTGTTATTTTTTTTAATGAATTTCAATAGTTATATATATATATAGATATATGTATATATCTATATATATGTGTATATATATATATATATATATATATAAAAATATATATATATATATATAAAATATATATATATATATATAAAATATATATATATATATATATAAAATATATATATATATATATATATATATATATATATATATATATATATATATATATATATATATAATATATATATATATATATATATATATATATATATATATATATATATATATATATATATATATACAAGTATTTACTTGTTTGTTGTTTCTTGTTTGTTGTTTATGAATTTGCCACAGGTTTTTAAAGATGAAGGTTTAATATGAGATAGCGCCATACCTTTTCATTTATATTTATCCACATAACTAGTTGAATTGCACTACAGAAGATGAGATAAATCAAACTTAATAGGCAAGACAATTCACTAATGGTGGTAGTATTAAAGGTCAGAGGGCACACCCGGATTCTTAAACCAAAGGTCCAGGGGAGTGACATTTTTATAAATGAAGTCAAATTTCTAAGCTAACAGTTTTTGTTTTTTTATTACATTGCACCGACATGATATTCTAGTTTTACATTTAAGACTGTTACAACATTTGCATTACTATGTTGTTAAATTGAAAAAAAAAAAATCAGGTTGAATTTGAAGGATTTTACTAATCAGTAAGATGTTCAAAGTCTCTGCGACTTTCAAATGTTTTATCACTTGTTACTTATTTGTTCAGGAGGTTTGTGTAAAACAATATTGTAATGTGTGTCATAATAAAAATATTAACTAATCAGAATCAGTTTGTTACTCAAAATATTTTCTTTATTATTTTTAATCAGAAAACGTATGATGCAAGGTATGTTTGAAGTTATTGACAATTTTTGTTGTCATTTGGCTTACCTTCTGGTATTTTATGACATACAAAATGGTAAACGATATTGCAGCAAAGACTAACATACATTGCTGTATTTTTTGGGGGAAAATAAAATCTGCCTGAAATTCTTGTGACAGAACTTTCATTTATTTTACATTCATATAAAAACATGATCGCATGATCATTTGATTACCCCAACATATTTATTTTACTTTTGGATATAGTGTGGAAATTTTAATTACTGTATGTGTCCCTGCTGGGGAAATTCCCTCTCTACTTGTCCTGGTGTCCATTTTATCTTTGACAGGGAGGAATGAGAACTCTAAAATAGTACAGTTGCCACTGACCATAATTAGGATTGAGGTTCAGGTTTACTGCTTCCATGGGTTCACTACAGCGGTAAAAGGCTGCATGTGTATTTTCATAGGGCATATCCCTTAATTCTTGCTGGCTATGTCACATGGTGATTTACAGGCAGAGGATTCTGAGAGACAAGTGCAGAGCATTGTCGCCACATACACAAAGTGCCCAAATAAGGAACTTTATATCATACCACCAGCTGTTATTTTATGAAAGCTGGTGATTTTAAAAAAATGTATGAATGATATTATCATGTCAAAGTTTATATGATATTTTAATGACTGTGATTATGTTTACATCTACTTTAATAACCTATACATGAGTTATTAGACTTACAATGCTGGAGTACATTCTCTTGTGTGCCCTACCTATATTAATCAACTGTACACCCAAAAATTATTTTAAGGGCCAATTATCTGCCTATAACAACTATGACATAATTGTGGATAAATATAAATGAAAAGGTATGGTGCTATCTCTTCATCTTTCAAAATGTGTGCCAAATTCGAAAACAACAAACAAAAATTAACAAACAAGTAAATTATTTTATAAAAATAATCAGTTTAAAAACAAACGGGTTAGGAACCAGCAAATACGCATTTGGTCATATCCAGATTTGCTAGTTCCTAACCCGTTTGTTATGAAATGCATGCCGTGGCTGATAGATCAGCGTACACATCTACAGTATCTCAAGCTGTATATGTCAGGGCTAACTTATAGCATAACCTAATGTAAGTTCACATTGCTTCATATGTCTGCTTGTTTTTATTGGTACTAAACATATTTGAGCTATGATTTTCCTATGCTTTCCCTGAGCTACATTACTTGATTCTCATTAAAGTTATAAGGATTACTTCCATTCACGCTACTGACTGAGAGAAATCCAATCTCTTGATCAGACTTTTTTATTCAAGGTTCTGGGGAGCTTGCATTGTTTATGCACAAATTGTATTGGAGCAAGTTTTTACTTGATATCTTTTTGTGCTGAAACTGGACTTTTTTCCTTTTTGTTATTTTTTTTAATGAATTTCAATAGTTATATATATATATAGATATATGTATATATCTATATATATGTGTATATATATATATATATATATATATATATATATAAAATATATATATATATATAAAATATATATATATATATATATATATATATATATATATATATATATATATATATATATATATATATATATATATATATAATATATATATACAAGTATTTACTTGTTTGTTGTTTCTTGTTTGTTGTTTATGAATTTGCCACAGGTTTTTAAAGATGAAGGTTTAATATGAGATAGCGCCATACCTTTTCATTTATATTTATCCACGGTTTTGGACTGGTCTATCCACTTTTAACCACTTCAATACCCAGCCATAGACAATTGACGGCCTGGGATGGGATTTACCATCCTAAGTGGCCGTCAATTGACGGCCTGGGTATTGCAGGCGAATATCTGGACGATGCCTGCAGCCAGAGGCATCATCCAGATATCCATCTCTTCAGCCGGCGATTCTGCACAAAGTAAGAACGATCATAGCGGCGGTTCCGCCGCTTGATCGTTCTTACAGGCCGCGGGAGGGGACATCCCCCCCCTCCCGCCGCCATCCGGTGCTTCTCCGGGCTTACCTGTACCTTCGGGGGCCCGGAGAACGAATCGTCGGCGGCGGCAGGAAGCATAGAGATGACTGGTGACCAGATGGTCACCAGTCATCTCTATGACCGTCGGAGGACCCGGGCGCGATCTGATGACGTCACGCCCGGGTCCCCGTATGTAAACAAAGCCGCGATTGCGGCTGTAAATCACCATTCATGAGATCGGTGAATTTTTTTTCACCGATCTCATGGTTTCCAGCCTGGAGGTGAGATGTGAGGTCTTATTGACCCCACATCTCTCCATAAAGAGGACCTGTCACACACATTTCCTATTACAAGGGATGTTTACATTCCTTGTAATAGGAATAAAAGTAGAAAAAAAAAAAAAAATGAAAAAAAGTGTAAAAATAAATAAAATATAAGTAAAAAAAAATAATAAAAGATAAAAAAAAAATGAAAACGCCCCTGTCCCCGATAGCTCGCGTGCAGAAGCGAACGCACACGCAAGTCCCGCCGACATATGTAAACGCCGTTTAAACCACACGTGAGGTATCGCCGCGTGCGTTAGAGTGCCAGCAACTAATCTAGCACTAGATCTCCTCTGTAAATCTAAACTGTAACCTGTAAAAAATAAATAAAGCGTTGCCTATGGAGATTTTTAAGTACCGAAGTTTGGCGCCATTCCATGAGTGTGCGCATAATTAAAGCGTGACATGTTGGGTCTCTATTTACTCGGTGTAACATAATCTTTCACATAATACAAAAAAATTGGGCTAACTTTAGTGTTTTGTTATTTTTTTAATTCATAAAACATTTTTTTTTACAAAAAAAAGCGTTTGAAAAATAATTGCGTAAATACCGTGCAAGATAAAACTTTGGAATGACCGTCATTTTATTCCCTAGGGTGTCTGCTAAAAAAAACATATATAATGTTTGGGGGTACTGTGTAATTTTCTAGCAAAAGAATGATGATTATTACATGTAGGAGAGAAGTGTCAGAATAGGCCCGGTATGGAGGTGGTATAAAAGCCTAGTATTGAAGCGGTTAAAGGGGCATCTTCACTAATTTTTTTATAATTTTCTCCCAATTCGTTTTTTACATTTTACATTTTACTATGACATAATTGATAGTGAGTTTTTCAATTGTCAACACTTTAGCTATATTCTTTAATTAATTGTGGACTTTAAAAAAAAATTGGGATATTATGTTTTTATTATGTTTTTATGTTTTTCGCAGAACCTTATTGTATCCTTTGAAAAAAAAAAAACACTTCAAACCCTCATCCCAGGTACACTGCGATCCTCTGTTGTATCTCCATATATGCAGTTTTTTAAACAAGTTATATCCTGGTATGGTTTGGTAAAAGAAAAATGTTCATCAGTAGGACAATACATAAATGAATAAATAGAATATGCTAAAATGTAGTAAGACCGTTTTTGCTCCACTAGAAATTCAAGTGTATCATCTCAGGGACACTTCAAGTGTATCATCTCAGGGAAAAAGTGACCATCAGCAGGGCAGTTTTGTGAGCATATTTAGGGAAGAGAGCTTAGACAGAACTTAGACACTTAGGTACCTCTTTTGTTATGCTTAAAATAAAAGTGCAATGTTCTAGAAATACCTCTGAAAAAGTTGACCAACAGTGGTAGGTTTACCACCTCAAGACCTACAATTTCACCTCCTTCCAGCCCAGGCCACTTTTTCAGTGTTAAGCGCTTCGCGTTGTTATTCACACTTTGAATCTCTCTCTCTCTCTCTCTCTCTCTCTCTCTCTCTCTCTCTCTCTCTCTCTCTCTCTCTCTCTCTCTCTCTCTCTCTCTCTCTCTCTCTCTCTCTCTCTCTCTCTCTCTCTCTCTCTCTCTCTCTCTCCCCTTTTGGAATGATATGGATTTCTGCACAAATTGGTCATAAAATGTGATCTGATCTACATCTAAGTCACAATAGACAATCACAGTCTGCTTAAACTAATAACACACAAAGAATTAAATGTTACCATGTTTTTATTAAACACACCATGTAAACATTCACAGTGCAGGTGGAAAAAGTATGTGAACCCTTGGATTTATAAACTGGTTGAACCTCCTTTGGCAGCAATAACTTCAACCAAACGTTTCCTGTAGTTGCAGATCAGACGTGCACAACAGTCAGAGTAATTCTTGACCATTCCTCTTTACAGAACTCTTTCAGTTCAGCAATATTATTGGGGTGTCTGGTGTAAATCGCTATCTTGAGGTCATGCCACAGCATCTCAATCGGGTTGAGGTCAGGACTCTGACTGGGCCACTCCAGAAGGCGTGTTTTCTTCTGTTTAAGCCATTCTGTTGTTGATTTACTTCTATGCTTTGGGTCGTTGTCCTGTTGCAACACCCATCTTCTGTTGAGCTTCAGCTGGTGGACAGATGGCCTTAAGTTCTCCTGCAAAATGTCTTGATAAACTTGAGAATTCATTTTTCTTTCAATGATAGCAATCCGTCCAGGCACTGACCCAGCAAAGCAGCCCCAAACCATGATGCCCCCACCGTCATACTTCGCAGTTGGGATGAGGTTTTGATGTTGGTGTGCTGTGCCTCTTTTTCTCTACACATAGTATGTTTCTTCCAAACAACTCAACTTTGGTTTCATCTGTCTGCGCTGTGCTCTTGCAGTCATCTTTACAGGACAGCCACTCGTAGGGAGAGTAGCAGCAGTGCTGAACTTTCTCAACTTATAGAAAATGTGTCTTACTGTGGACTGATGAACTGCAAGGCTTTTGGAAGTTGTAATTTGTTAATCACATTTTATGGAAAATCTAATAAATAAATAAAATGTGTTTGTTTTTTTTCTCACAAAATTGTAATTTTAACAAGTTATTACTATCACACAGAATATGTATATTTATAATACTACCCCAAAACACATTATGCTAAACCTTCTGAGTTTGTAGATACCAAATGTGTGAGGCCCTAGATGCATAGAGGGGCCCCAAATCCAAGGAGCACCTTCGGGCTTTCAAGGGGCATAACATACACATAAATTACACATCTAATTTCCTGTCTACCATAGTGAGTCTTTTAAAAATGTCATTTTTTTACCACAAGTTTTTGGAAAATGCAGAAAAAAATGATAACGTATTTTTTTTTACACAAAAATGTCAATTAATAGGATTTTCTAACACAAATCATAGGCATACATAAAATTTTACCCCAGAACATATTCTGCTACTCCTCCTAAGTATGGTGATACCACATGCATGAGACATTTCACAGCCTAACTACATAGAGGGGCTCAAAATCTAATGCTCTCACCCTGCATGCCTGGACCTAATTTACTAAGGTATGAAGTACAGTGAAATGAGGTTAAATCAAGTCAAGTGATCCTGAGCCAATGTGGAAAGTGAGATGATTAAAACTGTGTGCACATCAAGCATCCAGTCATGTGCAAGGGAATAAAAAATAGAGGTTCTTCATCCTTTGAAGGTTTAAACATTTCTCCAAAATTTCATCTCCAATTGATTCCAATGCATTTCTTCACCTAAAGAGAAATTGCGATTTAGCTCTTCCCACCAGGTATGAGAAATTTCACTTTGGAATTTTTTTTGTGGAATGCCTTCAAGTCAAACAGAAACGTGTTTAGCGAAAATGTTATCAAAGGCTAAATCAACAGCTCATCTCTTGTAGGCACACTTTCCTTTGAGCTCACGTCAGTTTAGTAAACTTTGCCTTACTGTACTTTATGTAACACTAACCTAAATTATACCCAACAGCTCATTAGAAAGTAAAACCAATATCAAGATGACAGCTTTAAAGCCTGTACCTTTAAAATAAGTCAGCAATGGCAGCTCCTGTATATCTGTCCCAGAAGTTCACTTTAAATGTATTCAGTTGAATAATTTTTTATAACTTTTCTTTTACAAAGCAATTTTCTTCTTGGTATTCACATATCACGTATATAATTTTAAAGGGAATATTGCATAAAGCAAAGTATCTGTGTCAGGAGCTTCTGATGGAATATGACATTCTCCAACTAATGGATTGACATTTTCAATGTGATTGTATTGCCCAAAAAATGCTCTGCTTTCAATTTTTCACATCGGAAAGATTATGAAAAAAATAAAAAAAGAAGATTTACTTGGAGCAAATTAAAGGCCATTTTTATAACCAATTACATTTATTTTCACCATGGTGGTTGAATCAGTCGCTGTTATTTAAACACATGTACCTGCAGTGAATGTTTGTTGAATGTCAAATTCACTGCTTTAAATGTTCTAGATATTGTGTGAAAATAGTTGTGTGAATGCAGCTTTAACCACTTAACGACCGCCACATGCCTATTTACGTCCACAGAAGGGCACGTACAGGCAGATGGGCGTGTATATATACGTCCCTGCCTTCTAGCGGGTCGGGGGTCCGATCGGGACCCCCTCTGCTGCGTGCAGCGGTCGGCTTACCTGCGGGAGCGATCCGTCTTGAGGGGGCGGCTGTTTGTTTCTGTACGCCCCCTCGTGATCGCTTCTAGCCAATCCCGTGCGCCGCCGCCGCAGTGTCACTTCCTCTGCCTGTAAAATGTAAACATAGGCAGAGGAAGTGATGCAGCTCTCATCTTGATGGTATTTTCAAACCTCCGAGATGAGAGAAGAGTCACAGTAAGTCCGCACAAACACTACACTGACACCACACACACAGGCACATTTAACCCCTTGCGATCACCCCCCCCCTGTCACACTGTCACTGAATGCAGTGATCATATATTTACTGATCACTGCATTTAGTGTCAGTGTGACAGTTAGTGTGACAGGAAGTTAGTGTTAGGTTTGGGGTAGCCCCGTACCCCCCCTAATAAAGTTTTAACCCCTTGATCACCGCCCTAGTTAACCCTTTCACTCCCTATTGCCAGTGCCACTAAGCGATCATTTTTCTGATCGCTGTATTAGTGTCACTGTTGCTGCTAGGTAGCTAATTTTTTTTATTGCGATTTTTTTTTACTAAAGACATGTGGCTGAATAAATTTTGGCCTAAATGTTTGACTAAAATTTAGTTTATTTAATTTTTCTTATAACAAAAAGCAAAACATATTGATTTTTTCTCAAAAATGTCGCTCTATTTTTGTATATAGCGCAAAAAATAAAAATCGCAGAGGTGATCAAATACCACCAAAAGAAAGCTCTATTTGTGGGAAGAAAAGGAAGCAAATTTTGTTTGGGAGCCATGTCGCACGACCGCGCAATTGTCTGTTAAAGCAACGCAGTGCCGAATTGTAAAAACGCCTCTGGGCATTTAGCAGCATATTGGTCCGGGGCTTAAGTGGTAAAGACTGCATTAAAGTAAAACTAAACAGAGATGTGTTAATTGCCATAACTCATTCACATAAATCATATAGATAATGCCGCTGGATTTCATTTTTTTTTTTTATTATTCTCTGCGGTGCTGTTGTGTGGTCACATGATCGTACCCAGTCTCTGGTATCTACAGGGAAAGATCCTTGGGAGGAGCTTCTATTAGTCTGCTAATGTATGCTCTGTACAGTGTGAGTCTGTATCTTCACAGCCCTGATCGTGCTGTGCCAGTCACAAGACTAAAAAGCTTCAGAAGAGCAATTCAAATTAGAATATAAATATTAAATAACTGTTTTTCAGCTCCCAATAAATATTTATTGATCATCAAACGTATATTTGTTTGTGTATTATTATGGTATAGGTACGACTAAAGGTGAATGACATTAGCTTTAGGGAGCTGTGGTGGCTCAACGTGATTGGCACTGCGCTGACAAGCCATTCACCTCTGCAGCCAAGGGTTCGGATCCCGGTCTCGGCTACATGTGAATTGAGTTTGGTGGTCTCAGCCCGGCTCCCGGTGGGTGTGCTATGCAAGGTACGCCTGTGCTTAGTACGCCCATTCCCCCCCCCCCACAAAAACCACCACACTTGCACGCACACAAAATTGGTTTAAAAAACACATGCACTTTGGCCATGCGGTCTCTTAAAATAAAGAGAGGCGAAGGACCTACGGGGCTGGCTGGGTGGGCTAGGCCCCCTCACTCCCTCATAGGGGGAGTCCCTCTGCCCCATTGGGGTCCCGTTGGGCCCCAGTTGGGCTCCCAAGAGGAGCAGGTAGGGCGGGGTGAGTGGGAGGCCCCCCTTCACACCCGCCATTGCCACCAGGGGCATGGAGAAGGATGGCGATTGCCTCCGGGGGGAGGGTCTGCCTACTCCCAACTCCTGCAGTCCGGCTCCTCTCTCTCGAGTTCACGCAAAAAAAAAAGAATGACATTAGCTTTCATTTGTTCAGACATCACCTGCATCCAAGGTTTTTTTTTTTACTTTACAGGTACCGTATATACTCGAGTATAAGCCAAGTTTTTCAACTATCCCCCTCGGCTTATACTCCTGTCAGTGTAAGTGAATTCTTGACAGGAGTCCATTTTATTAACCTCTTTCCCACCGCACTATAGCAAAAATACTGCTACAGCGCGGCGGAGTTATTTTGGGACGCGCTCGCGGAAGTGTCCGTGCTCGCCGGGTCTAGAAGACCCGGCGCATCACGGATCACGGTAAATTGCCGCTGATAGCGGTCGTTTACCACGTGATCGCGCCGTCAAATGACGGCGCGATCACTTGTAAACAAACCGGCGTCATTTGATGACGCCGGTTCCTCCCTCTCCTGCGTCTCCTCTCTGTACCGTTCGGTACAGTGTGCGAGGAGAGGGGGGGGGCGGGGTGTCAGCAGCTGTGCTGTGGCTGGATCTGTGACAAATGCAGTCACAGATCCAGCCATCCCTCCATCCATCCCAGCTCTGCAATCCCTAGTACCCTGCAATCCCCCAATACTCTGCAATCCCCCAGTACCTTGCAATACCCCAGTACCCTGCAGTACCCCAGTACCCCAGTACCTTGCAATACCCCAGTACCCTGCAGTACCCCAATACTCTGCAATACCCCAGTACCCTGAAATACCCCAGTACCCTGCAGTACCCCAATACCCTGCAGTACCCCAATACCCTGCAGTACCCCAGTACCCTGCAGTACCCCAATACTCTGCAATACCCCAGTACCCTGCAGTACCCCAATACCCTGCAGTACCCCAGTACCCTGCAGTACCCCAATACTCTGCAGTACCCCAGTACTCTGCAGTACCCCAGTACCCTACAGTACCCCAATACTCTGCAGTACCCCAGTACCCTGCAGTACCCCAATACTCTGCAATACCCCAATACTCTGCAGTACCCCAGTACCCTGCAGTACCCCAGTACTCTGCAGTACCCCAATACTGTGCAATACCCTGCGCAATACCCCAATACCCTGCGCGATACCCTGCAGTACCCCAATACCCTGCAGTACCCCAATACACTGTGCGATACTCTGCAATACCCCAATACTCTCCAATACCCCAATACCCTGCACGATACTTTTCAATACCCTGCGCAATACTCTGCAATACCCCAATACTCTGCAATACCCCAATACCCTGCATGATACTCTGCAATACCCAAATTCTCTGCAATACCCAAATTCTCTGCAATACCCATTTTTTTAAAGCACCCCTGTCCCTGTGTGCTCGCATGCAGAAGCGAACGCATACGTAAGTCCCGCCCACATATGAAAACGGTGTTCAGGCTACACATGTGAGGTATCTCTGCGAACGTTAGAGCGAGAGCAATCATTTTGGCCCTAGACCTCCTCTGTAACTAAAAACATGTAACCGATAAAAGTAATTAAAGCGTGGCCTATAGGGATTTTTAAGTAGAGAAGTTTGGCGCCATTCCATCATTGTGCGCAATTTTGAAGGGTGACATGTTGGGTATCTATTTACTCGGCGTAACTTCATCTTTCACATTATGAAAAAAAATTGGGCTAACTTTACTGTTTTTTTTTTTTTTTAGCACAAAACTGTTTTTTTTTTTAAAAACACGCGTTCAAAAAATTTCTACGAAAATACCTTGCGAGATAAAAAGTTGTAACCACCGCCATTGTATTCTCTAGGGTCTTTGCTAAAAAAAGCATATATAATGTTTTGGGGTTCTATGTAATTTTCTAGCAAATAAATGATGATTTGTAGGTGTAGATGTAGGAGAAAAATGTCAGAATTGGTCTGGGTGTTCCAGAACGCCTGGTGGCGTTCCCTGCATGTTGGGCCTCTGTATGTGGCCACGCTGTGTAAAAGTCTCACACATGTGGTATCGCCATACTCGGGAGGAATAGCAGAATGTGTTTTGGGGTGTAATTTGTGGTATGCATATGCTGTGTGTGAGAAATAACCCGCTAATATGACAGAAACAAGATTTTTTTATTTATTTTTTACAGAATTTTCAGTCGTTTTTCTTTTATAGCGCAAAAAAATAAAAAACCCAGAGGTGATCAAATACCACCAAAAGAAAGCTCTATTTGTGTGAAAAAAAGGACAAAAATTTCAAATGGGTACAATGTTGTATGACTGAGTAATTGTCATTCAAATTGTGAGAGCAACGAAATCTGAAAATTGGTCTGGTTAAGAAGGGGGTTTAAGTGCCCAGTGGTCAAGTGGTTACAAGTCGCGGCTTCCTCCTGGCATTCCACCTATCACGGAGGTCCTCTCATCCTCGGACAGTTTCCCAGCAGACACTGTGTTCAGTGTTCCGCCAATCACGGACGTCCTCTTGTCCGAGGATGGAAGAATGTCCATGATTGGCGGCGTGCGGAGCCATCCAGAAGCTGACACGGGTTCGTGTGGTGGATAACAGCGCCCTGGGAAATACGCCGTATCACAAGCCCCCCCGCTGCATCCATATTTACAACAAAAACAGTGTGGGGAAGGTTGGAGATAAAATCCTCTTGGCCATAAAAGGGCAGAAGAAAAAAGCACTAATAGTGGGTCACAAGATGCCCGGACCTTCTATGACCTCTCGCTTCGACTCCAACAATGTGGTACTTATAGAGGACAATGGCAACCCTGTGGGCACCAGAATCCGGGTCCCAATCTCATCCACCCTGAGGAAGAAGGGCGATCACTCCAAGGTGCTGGCCATCGCCCAGTCCATCATATGACAGAGACAGGTACTCTTTTCCTGCTTGGACTCCAACATTATCGCCTCTAAGTAATAAAGTGATACTTTGTATATTACAAAAAAAAAAAAATGATTGGCGGAACACTTAACACAGTATCTGTTGGGAGACTGAGTCCGAGGATGAGAGGACCTCCGTGATAGGCGGAACACAGTGTCAAATGCCTATTGCGGAACAGAACGCCAGGAGGAAGCCGCGACTTAAAAAAATGGATGCCTGTCAAGAATCCAGGTACTCGGGCACAGTAAGACTGCAATGGGCACAGTGAGGTATGACACAGTGAGGTATGGCACAGTGGGACTGCAATGGGCACAGTGAGGGATGGCACAGTGAGACTGCATAGGATGCATTAAGGTGAAAAAACACAAACCTTTACAACCACTTTAAGGACAGGTGAGCACAGAGGTTTGAGCCCATAAATAAGGTGAGTCTACTGTGACAATCTCTTGACTGAAAAAGGTATACCTTCATCAGATTAACTATAAGTCCTATTTCATTGCTTTAGGTTATGCTACAACACTGGCTCACTAGATGTTGACGTTTCCATATATAGGTGAATTTATGCTACAATAGCTTGGAACCTCTTAACCACACACAGCTGATCTCCCATTAACTTGGGAGAAAAATTATTTGCACCACCTACTTTTTATACTGTAAGTAATTTTTTTACTTTACAGATATCTGTTTTATTTTTATTATTTACAGGAAAAATTAGCTAGTCAAAGGAAGGGTATGCACAGTTATTTTCACACCACTAGTAAATACACAATTGATACCCTTTACAAGAAGGGATAGCATAATTTCAACCATAGACCATTTCTGTTCACTTTCTTGGTTTGTTTTTTAGAACAGGGCCAAATCAATAAATTATAATGTGAAGTATGGTAGGCACATAGCATAACAGGACACACAGCTCTACCTGCAGTTTATGAGGAGTGTACAATCCAAGAATGTTTCAATACTTTGTACAACCACTAACGGGTATCTATCAGCACTTCTGAGCAATGTGATCAAATCTATCGTTATTAAATCTTCATATGAACATTTCACATCCACACAAATGCATTGGCTTGGATATGAAAGGGGGTTCTGAACAATTAAATAAAAGTAATCCTTAGGTTGTAATAAATAATCCAAATGATGTACAGAAAATCAGTTCCCATACTGTATGTAGAAGATTCAGACATAATGATGAAGTTCTCAGCTCTAAAAACAAGCATATGGATGTAGAGATTAGCTGAACAAAGTGCTATAGGCATCTAGCAATCAAAGTCTCTGCCAACAAGTACCTTCAGCCATTGGTCAGAAGGTTGTCTAGTTACCAGGTCACAACATGTATAGATTCCCAGCACAATTCGCTTTTAGGCTCAAATCCTACATTTAAGTTGTGATTGGAATCTATACATGTTGTAAACCTCTAAATAAACAGTATTTTAACATGTTTTGTTTTGTAAAAACTGGCCCAAAATAGTGAAAAAAACATGTTTTTTTAACCACTTTCTTACTGGGCACGTATACCCCTTCCTGACCAGGTGAAATTTCAGCTTCTGGCACTGCGTCGCTTTAACTGACAATTGTGCAGTCGTGCGACGTGGCTCCCAAACAAAATTTACCGCCCTTTTTTCCCCACAAATAGAGCTTTCTTTTGGTGGTATTTGATCATATCTGCGGTTTTTATTTTTTGCGCTATAAACAAAAAAAGAGCGAAAATTTTTTACTTGTTACTATAATAAATAGCCCATTTAAAAAAAAAAAAAAAAAACTTTTTTTTTTCTCAGTTTAGGCCGATACGTATTATTCTACGCAATAAGCGACTGGTTTGCGCAAAAGTTATAGCGCTTACAAAATAGGGGACAGAATTATTATTAATATTATTAATATTATTCGTTTTTTTTACTAGTAATGGCGGCGATCTGCGATTTTTATTGGGACTGCGACGTTATGGTGGACACATCGGACACTTTTGACACATTTTTGGTGCCATTCACATTTATACTGCGATCGGTGATATAAAAATGCACCGATTACTGTAAAAATGTGACTGGCAGTGAAGGGGTTAACACTAGGGGGGCATGGAAGGGGTTAAATGTATTCCCTGGGTGTGTTCTAACTGTGTGGGGGGAGGGGGGTGACTGGGGGAGGTGACCAATGCTGTGTCCCTATGTACAAGGGACACAGATCAGTCTCCTCTCTCCCCTGACAGGACATGGATCTCTGTGTTTACACACAGAGATCCATGTCCTTGTCCTTGTAACGTCGATTGCGAGTGCTTGGCGGACATCACGGCCGCCAGGCACGCTCATCGGTATCTCAAGAATGCGGCGGGCCCTCTAGTGGCCAGGAAGAGCGAAGGGTGCATATATGCGTCCAGTCAGAGATTTAGAACCACCCCGCGGCCGCAGATATTCGTACGACCGTTGGGAAGTGATTAATGTAGCTGTATATTTCTTATTACTACCATAACCTTCTACCAATGAACAACCTAAAATGAATTATCCTGCTCCCAACGATCGCAGCGATACCATATATGTGTATGTTATTTGTTGATTTTACCCGTAGTACAGCACAGAAGCAATAGCGCACATTTTCCTGCCCACAATATACTGACCCTGAACTTTGACCCTTACTTGACCCAAACACTTACCCTGGCACTGACCGAAAGAAAACCTTGATCTAGGTATTTAAATTTTTTCTACACACACACAGCTGTTTGTTTGTCTCTCTACAAAGACACAGAGAGAGAAACACAGGGATGTGCGTCACATTGACTGATAACTGTGATAGCCAATCAGAGGCTATTACAGTGATCAGGTGACCTGAAACTGGGAGCTCTGGGTCCTGATCATTATTATGGGACCTGAGGCTCTTGCTGAACTCCTGCTCCCAGCACAAAGACTGATACCCGTATATGCAACTCCATCAAAAAACGCCCCACTCCAGTGAGGCCAAATATACTGTATGTGTACTGTCAGCGTCAAGGGGTTAGTCTACAATAAAATACCTATGGATGTGCTATTATGTTGTTGATTATGTATTTTCCATGTGTAGCGCCTGGTTACTTTCCAGAACCGGTGCTAGGTTAAATTTAGAGGGGGTCAGAGAGTTAGGTAACTCTGACCATGGTAATTTGTTTAAATTTAGGCCTCTGTCTCAGCTTTGGCTGTGCTGTGGGCTCATTCTGTCATTTCTGGGGTGCTGATCATACCCCAGGTCGGCAGGTGGCAGCAGTGGAGTCGAGGATTGGGTGCTCTTACCCAGCAGCCTATCAGGAGGAGTTTGTCCCGCTGTGCATGCTGGGGGAGGGTATTTATGAGGCAGACGCCATTTCCTGGGTCTTCTTCTTCTTGTGTGGCGCCCACCTTTAGGGTAGCAACTTCACGCCACCCCGACAAATGGCCTTCCGGGCTGGGGTGCACGTGCAATGCAGAGATCCTGGCTTTGAGACCACGTTGGCCCGGAGCAATTGATCTGCCGCTTGGGGACTCAGTAGTCGACTGGGTCCCAGCTAAGGAGGTCCTGGGCTGTCTGTCCTGTTGGAGGAAGCTGTATGGTGGAGAGTCTACCTGAGGAGTACCAAGAGAGGCTGGTGTTCCAGTAGGGGCCTGACCATCCATCGGGGACCAGGGGAACCGGACACTGAGAGGCTGGATGTTGGTCACCTGTCAGTCGGTACCCTAATTTAAAACTGCCTGATGGAGATCCAGGTGCCAAGTCTGCTAAGGAGGATTATCTCCGCTGTTTCAACTATAGGGAGGGTCTGTGGCAGAGACTTCTTTTCCCTAAGTTCCAAGTGACATTCTGACTGTCAGGTTTATGAGAGAGGTCTGTCCAGCAGGACTGTTTCCCTATTGCTCACACCTGAATCTCCTTCACCATGTATTATTGTTTTTACCCGGCTGGGTAAAAAAGAGCACAGAAAAAGACATGGACAATGGAATGAACTTTAACGAGTATCTTCACCCGAGAATTAAAGTGGCAATAAACTGCCCACATTTTATTCTTTAAATGGGACCCCCTGCAGGCTTTAGTCATAATGTACTAGTATGCACCACAAACTAAGGCTGCGTACACACGATCAAATCTATCTGATGGATTCAACGCATGCACGGAAGTGTTTTACTTCCTGGTGATGGTGACGTGGCGGCGTCAACGTCACTGCCACGTCACCGCGCTGTCTGCCGGCGGGGATTTTGGTTTGATCGTGTGTACACGTTCAAACCAATATACGCCAGCAGACAAATCCGATCAAAACGGTCTGTCAGACCGGTTTGATAGGATTTATTTGGTCGTGTGTACGCGGCCTAACACATTATGACAGACTTAGCAAATGTGGCAGCAATGTCACGGCTTCCCGGCGCTTCCATCTTAAAAAGTGGACTTTTTAAAAAGCAGACTTTACTGTACTTACACTTTCAAAGTCAGCAGCTACAAAAACTGTAGCTGATGACTTTTAATAAAAGGACCATTACTTGTCCCAGGATCCAGCGATGTCCTCACCTGAGCCAATTCTTCACTGGTCTTCGGGTCCCAGTGACAGCATGTTTAGTTTGTGAAGACAAAGCTGCGCTTTGTGAATAGTCCCCCAGCCTTCTGGGATCTGTGATGTATCTAGACGATCTGAGCGGAAGTGGCAGTGGGTGGCTAAAAAAACTAGATACTCGCTCCCTCCCAAAAAATTGAATGTGCCAAAACTTGTAGAGAAGGGGGAGAGATAGCGGAAAAGCAGAATGTTCTCTTTTGGGTGAAATTACACTTTAGAGAGAGACCTAAATGATCCTTAATGAGTAAGAATTCAGACAATTTTTTTGGTTATGAAATAGTAACGAATAGTAACAAATTTCGTAAAAATTTTCTAACAAGTTCAGACTTTTCAGAATGATTAAAATTCGGATCAGTCGAAAAATTATCTACCAATTAAAATTCTGTGTAAAGAATAGCTGGTAGTTAACCGCTTAAGGACCGCCTAATGCCGATATATGTCGTCAGAGCGTCACGGCTGGGCATAAGCACGTACAGGTACGTCCCCTTTAAGATGCCCAGCCGTGGGTCGTGTGCAAACGCCGGCGTGCTCGCAACCCGGTCCTGAGCTCCGTGACCGTGCACACGGGACCCGATCGCCGCCGGTATCCCGCGATCGTGTCACAGAGCTGAAGAATGGAGAGAGGTAAGTGTAAACAAGCCTTTCCCCATTCTTCCTAGTGAGACTGTCACTGAACGTCTGTTCCCTGTCATAGGGAATGACGATCAGTGATGTCACATGCCAAGCCACGCTCCCACACAGTAAGAATCGCTCACTAGGGCACACTCAACCCCTTCAGCACCCCCTACAGGTTAACCCCTTCACTGCCAGTGTCATTTTCACAGTAATCAGTGTCTACTGTGATTTTTTACATTCTCACACATTTTCTTTGTGAAATGCTAGGGGTACCCCTTACCAATTCACATGGGGGGGCGGGACCTAGCTGTCCCCTTTGTTAAAGGGTGCTTTCAGATTCTGATAAGCCCCCTGCCACCCAGACATCCACAACCACCGGGCAAGGGTTGTGGGGATGAGGTACTTGTCCCCATCAACATGGGAACATCCTCTCCATGTTGAGGGCATGTGGCCTGGTACAGTTTAGAAGGGGGGGTGCTCTCTCATCCCTCCTTTTTTCCAGCGGCCTATCAGGCTGCGTGCTCGGATAAGGGTCTGGTATGGATTTTTGGGGGGAAGTGTCTGGTATGGATTTTTGGGGAAAATCCCATGCCATTTAAAAGGGCCTGATATGGAATTTGGGGGGGGGGGCTTCATGCTTTTTTTTTGGTTCGGGGTTAATATATTTAATATTAATATTTAATATTCATACCAGACGCAAAGGGCCTGGTAATGGACTGGGGGGGGGGGCAACCCCTGCCGTTTTGACTTTAATCTGTATTGCCCGGACCCGGCAATTCATGAATAGCTGCGAGTAGTTTTAAATGACTTTTTTTTATTTAGAAATTACATTTTGTGCATGGACAGTTCTAAACACAGGAAACATACGCTACTTTACAGGCTTACTATAGACAGCCCCCAAGTATGAAATTTAAAGGAATATTTCACTTTTATTGTTTCACTTTAAGCATTATTAAAATCACTGCTCCTGAAAAAAAACAGCCATTTTTAAAACTTTATTGCATTCATACATGTTCCCTGGGGCAGGACCCAGGTGCCCAAACACTTTTTATGACAATAACTTGCATATTAACCTTTAAAACTAATACTTTAGATTTTTCATGTTCGTGTCCCATAGACTTTAACAGTGTTCCTGTGTTTGAACAAATTTTTTGCCTGTTCGCATGTTCTGGTGCAAACCGAACCGGGGGGGTGTTCGGCTCATCCTTAGCCACCAGGTGACGTAGACAGGTGTTCTCACCCCTTGCCTATAAAAGAACTGTCAAAACAGAGATGCCTGCAGTGGGCAGATGGCCTTCAGATGGGAAGAGTGTCCTTTTTTTCCCAGGTGTGGCGGACGGCATGATTGACGATTGATCCACGTCGGGGGACACTGTTTTCCTATTTTTTAATAAAGGATTATACATCAGACAGGAGGCTCATATCTTATGCATTAATCCTTCTTTATTTACAGCAGATAGTGTAAAACCATGTTAACGTAAGTAATAGTAAAGAAAACAGTAGGAACTACGTATCCCAGCAGCCCTGGGCCTTAGCCACTCCTACCCTAGTCTCTATAAATGTACTGTTCTATCCTGATTCTTCCTCTTTCTTTCTGCTCACGGCAGAGCACTAGAAGATAAGTATTGACAAGAATCTCATATTGATTGTGATATTGATTTATATGGATTTTTACTAGACTTTTCATTGTATATATGTGTGTGCTTTGTTATCTGATATGTAGGAGCTGTCAGATAACACTGCGGTATCGCCGGGATTGCTATCCCTGCGCTGTCTCGGTGTGGCCACTGGGTTTGCTGACACTGGCTCTCCGTCACCACTGTAGTTTGCCTGGCACTATTAGTGCCTCTATACCAATTTCTGGTCCCCGCTTTGGAGCGCTGCGATCGGCGGCGGCCCGCAACTGCGTTCTGCCTTGTCCCCTCTCCCTGTCTATCTACACCGAGGCGCCATCTTAGCTTTCCTCCTCTCCCCTCAGGACAGCTTTCGCGCGTACAGGGAGGTGGACCCTTCGCCTCCCTGTAACCTATCCTCACAACCGCTTCCCCGTCCAATCGCGGCACGCGTGGGACTGGGGGGGGCGGTCTCCTAGTACGGCGTCATCCAATAGGCGCTCCGGGGCTGTGGTCTCGCGAGACTTCGCCCCTGGAATGCAATCTCTTCAGGCCCGCCTCCCTTCGCATGCCAGTCGGCGCTGGTGGACGGAGGTTGAGCCTGACCATACTGTTTGTGTACAGCATAAGTGAGTTCTCTTAGAATAGATAGAAATTCTGGGAATTTATTCCCCATCTTCCTATACAATAGCAGTTAGCCTGTCCCTGTGCTGCCATAACCCATTACAACTCTTTCCCTTCTGTGCTGCTGCTTTGTTATATCCCAGCATCATGACAGAAGAGGGCTCTCTCCCCATCCCAGATCAGGAGATGGCGCTGGATCCAGCACAACTCCTGAACACTTCCCAACTCCAGGATCTCATCAATAGATCCATACAAGCGGCATTAGCTGCAGCTGCCACCTCTTCTGGGGCTAACCAAACCCTGAACCTCCCTATACTCATTCCACATGACAACCAACCGACCGTAAAAAAGGGAAAATCCTCCCAAAAGAGGAAGCACACGGTGACGGTTTATGACTCCCCGGCAGGGGAAGTAAAGAATATGCTCAGAGCAGATCCCCACACGGACTGCCACCCCACGCATCCTTCAGACCCCCTTCAACCCCTGGGCCTCAGAGAGTCACATAAGAGGCATGGACCCGCCAAACGGGCCAAACCAGACTCGTATGTCCTCGAGTCAGATGGGTCCGAGGTCTCGGGGTCTGACTACTATGAAGAAGAGGATGCGGGGGCACCGGCACTCCTACAGGATGCCAACCCTGACAACCAGGGCAAAGATATTGTGGATGCCATGGGTGAACCGCTGTTCAATCCAGACGCCATTTCCCACCCTCGCTCTGGGGACTGGTCTCCCCTTCCCTACGTGTCCCAATACATCGAACTTTGGGCACGTAGACCCCTAGAGAGATCTAACCGCAACAAGCTGAGGGCGGAATGTCCTCGCCCTCACATACCCATGAAGGCGGTCATGACGCCTGAAGTCGATCCCATTTTAGCGAAGTATCTGCTAAAGACGGGGAAATTTCCCAAGAAAGGGATAGACCGATCGTTTAAAAATATTCAAGATCGCATCCTGGATCTGTTCGGACCCCTGACCAAGATCCTTAATCTGGCAGAACAAGCTGCGACCACTGGTCAGGCGGTTGACCTAGCCCAATTGCGTGGGTGGGCCCAGAGGGCCATATGTCTGACAGGCAGTGCCAATACCGCCTGCTCCGTCGAGCGCAGACGCTCAATCCTCATGCGGCTCGATCCGCAACTGGCCCACCTAGCGGAATCCGAGCCAGGCCCCGCAGCAGAGGGCATGTTATTTGGTGATTCCCTGGTCAAGGACATAAATAAATTCGTGGGCATGTTTAACAGCCTTGACAAGGCACAAATGTCTCTCAAGAAAACGGGCAACGCTAGAGTTTTTTCCTGGGCCGGCAGAAGTAGGCGCCGTTCTGCCGGCCGCTATAACACCGGCAGACCCTTTCAGAGATCAGCTGCCCAACCTCACTACACTCAGGCTCCCGCTCTGTACACCACCACTGCGCAACCTGCACCTTTCTTCCCACCACGTGGCAGATCCTGGAGGGGACGTGGCCAGAGAGGATACCCTCGTTCCCGCCCATATACCGGTGAGTACCACACGCATTCCCTTGCCCCTTACACCTGTGGGGGGCCGTCTAATGTTTTTAACCACGCTTGGTCTGCGATTACGGCAGATACATGGATACTAAATACAGTTGCAGGGTTCCAGATAGATCTCCTATCCCCACCGAATCTGGGAGTAATTCCACCCCCTCTCTGGTTTGCAGAGCAGAATGTGACCCTGATAGACAACAAGCTCCGGGAACTTATATCCAAAAAAGCCGTGATCGAGGTCGACCCCTCCTCCCCGGGGTTCCTCAGCAATCTCTTCTTAGTCAAGAAGAAAGGCGGAGGCTACCGCCCGGTTATAAACCTTCGGGACCTGAACCAACATGTCGCCTATCGACATTTCAAGATGGAGGGCATCCATTGCCTCCGAGATCTCCTCGTCCCGGGGGACTGGTTGGTAAAAGTGGACCTAAAGGACGCCTACCTCACTGTCCCCGTGCATCAGGCATCACAACACCTTCTCCGTTTCAGGTGGTGGGGATGCACGTGGCAGTTTACATGCCTCCCGTTCGGGCTGTCATCAGCCCCGTGGTGCTTCACAAAGATCTTGAAGCCAGTTGTGGCATCGCTGAGGACCAGAGGAGTACGTCTGATCATATATCTAGACGACATCCTCATTATAGCTTACTCCAAGAATCAAGCATATCGCCACATGACTTGGACGATCAACCTTTTACTAGGCCTAGGCTTCCTGATCAATCAGGAAAAGTCGGTTCTCGTCCCGGCCCAGGAGATGGAGTTCCTGGGTTTCTCCGTGGACACCAACCTAGCTGTCCTTCGCCTGCCCAGCGAGAAATTGGCCCTGATTCGCAAAGAGATCAGGGCGGTACTCCGCAAGGGGTTCTTATCCCTACGCGTACTGGTCCGCATAGTAGGCCTGCTAGCGGCATCCATTCAAGCCATCTTTCCGGCCCCCCTGCATTACAGGGCCCTCCAGAGGTTAAAAATTCTACACCTCCGTCAGGGCCTCCGCTATGCGGACGAGGTGCCCCTCTCCTCGGACGCCCAGGTCGAACTACGATGGTGGCTCCGATACTCCATCGAGTGGAATGGCAAGACTATCTTCAACTCACGCCCGGACGTTGTCATAGAATCGGACGCGAGCTGCCGAGGCTGGGGCGCCCGCCTGGGGGAAACCTCGACAGGAGGGACCTGGTCCAAGGAGGAATCTCTTACACATCAACGCTTTGGAACTCTCAGCGGCACTCTTCGCTATTCGGAGTTTCCTAGCGGAACGGTCCAATTGTTGCGTCTTATTACGCATGGACAATATTGCAGCGGTACAATACATCAACCGCTTAGGTGGCACCAGATCCAAGGTTCTGACGGACATTACGGCAGAGATTTGGCACTTCTGCCTGTCTCGAGACATCATCCTTATGGCGGAATACATCCCGGGTACTTCCAACACTGTCGCAGACTGGAATTCTCGATATCTTATCGACGCCAGCGATTGGTGCTTGGACCGATCAGTCTTCGCCCAACTGAACCTACTTTGGGGTCCCTTGGACATAGACCTTTTTACCTCCCGTCTCAATCACCAACTGCCCCGTTTTTTCAGCTGGAGACCGGATCCAGGGTCCTCGGCAGTGGACGCTTTCCGCCACTCTTGGACAGGGGGAACACACTATGCGTTTCCCCCATTCTCAATGATCCCCAGGGCTCTACTGCAGATTACATACCAGGGGGCGACGGTAGTTCTGATCACGCCATGGTGGCCAACACAACCATGGTTCCCTCTTCTCCTGGACTTGGCCATAGACCACCCCAGGCTTCTTCCCCAATTCCCTCACATCCTCTCCCACCCGACCAAAGGCATTCACCCTCTGGTAGAGGAGGGCACACTGACACTCTTGGCATGGTTGATCTCGGGATGTCGGACGCGCACAACGGCCTTTCAAACTCAGCTAGAGATTTCCTCTCCGTGGCCTGGGCCCCCGGGACTCGATCGGCATATCGATCAGCCTGGCAACTCTGGGTACATGGTGTGACCAACGGCAGGCTGATCCCGTGCGTGCCCCTGTCACCGTCGTAGCGAATTACCTGGCGGATTCCTTTAACTCCGGCAGGTCCTACAGCTCCATTAATATATACAGGTCTGCCATTTCGGCCTACCACTGTCCGGTGGATTCTCTGCCAATCGGCAAGCACCCTCTGATCTGCAGACTGCTTCGAGGCATCAGGTTCAGACGGCCTCCTCGTCCTAAATACCAATCCACCTGGGATGTTTCCAAAGTCCTTGACATGTTCTCAGGCTGGGAGGACAACGATTCGCTGTCTCTCAAAATGCTGTCGTTTAAACTTACAGTGCTGCTATGCCTGATCTCCATCAAACGTGTCTCAGACGTTAGGGCCTTGGACATCTCCAGACGTCAGTTTGCACCTCAAGGGGTAAGGTTCACGGTAGTCCGCAGAACCAAAACTGGCCAACATTCGGTATTTTATCCCTTTTTTACGGCGCACCCACGACTCTGCGTGGTTAGGTGCCTACAGGCTTACGAGGCGAGCACGAGCGATCTACGAACCCCAGGTTCTTCTCAACTTTTAATATCCTACGTAAGGCCTCACCACCCGGTCTCCCCGGCCACGCTGGCACGTTGGGTTAGGTCAACCATGGCAATGGCGGGCATAGACGTCACCCTGTTCGGAGCACATTCTTCCAGAGGGGCCATGGCTACCAAGGTGGTTACGACTGGAGGCTCTCTTTCTGACCTTTTACTGGTGGCCGATTGGTCTTCTGAGGCCGTTTTCCGCCTTTTCTATTGCAGACCGGAGGAACATGTCACCATGTCTGTTTTATAATGTATGATTTGGAAGTTCATGTTTCGTTTTCAATGATGGTATGAGTATTGTATTAAGCTTTGAACTTGCATAAGATATGAGCCTCCTGTCTGATGTATAATTCGAGATTTTCCTAGCTTGTGACGGAAAATATTGATTATATGAAGACAGGAGGCGAGTATCTTCCCTCCCTCCCCAGCCCTCTCATGGTCATGTGTGTTTTATTTCAGGCTATTGACATCGTTCCCGTTTGAAATATTGTTCGGGTGATGTTCCCCGCTTTTGGATGACCAGCTGGTCTGAGTAGCTCAGTTGGCTGACCCCGTTGGGACCTGTGGATGTTACCTTCAGTTAAGAAGTCGTGGGCCGGCTGGCCGAAGAATCGACAGTTGACGGAACGTTGCAAGTATGGATCCGGATCAAGACACCTCAAGGTTCACACAAAGAAAGAGGAAGAATCAGGATAGAACAGTACATTTATAGAGACTAGGGTAGGAGTGGCTAAGGCCCAGGGCTGCTGGGATACGTAGTTCCTACTGTTTTCTTTACTATTACTTACGTTAACATGGTTTTACACTATCTGCTGTGAGCATTAATAAAGAAGGATTAATGGATAAGATACTAGCCTCCTGTCTTCATATAATCAATATTTTCCGTCACAAGCTAGGAAAATCTCGAATTTTTTTTCAAACTCTCTTTGTGTTTTTATTACTTTTTGACACTTTTTTGGTGAATGGGTAGGGGTACTATGTACCTGATACTCATTCAAATAGGGAGGATCTGGGATCTGGGGGCCCCCTTGATAAAGGGGGCTTCCAGATTCCGATAAGCTCCCAGCTCGCAGACCCCCCCAACCACCGGCCACGGTTGGGAGGATGAGACCCTTGTCCCCATCAACATGGGACAAGGTGCTTTGAGGTGGGAGGCAGAGACCCCCTGCCCAAAAGCAACCCCCCATGTTGACGGCATGTGGCCAGGTATAGTTCAAGGGGGGTACTCGCTCCCCCTTTCCTGACCTGCCAGGCTGCATGCTCGGATAAGCGTCTGTTATGGACTTTGGGGGGAACCCCACACCGTTTTTTTTACATTAAAACAAATGTTAAGGAAAATTAAACAAAATTTAACAAAAACAAAACTAAACAAATTTCATAACGAAGCAAAATTTATAACATAACTAATCTATCCAAAACGAAACACATTTTTCTGTTCTGCACATGTCTAGTGGATACCATCCTGCATGCCCAAGTACCTTTCTGAGGCTCCCTGCTCACTAGCGTTTTTTTTTAAGCTCCTAGAAGCTGTTATGAGCATTTTCTTTCTGCTCCTAGAAGCTAAATAGTGTTATCCTATGTGTCCATGCACACTACTTTAAGCTATTAGTGTTTTTTGAGCTTCAACATCTAGGATCAGAAAAAAAAAATTGTTGTTGTAGAGTTTGAGCGTTTTTCCAGCAGAAAAAAAATGCTGAATGCTCCTTAACCAGTTAACCCCCGGACCATATTGCTGCCCAATGACCAGAGCAGAGCTTTTTGTGATTCGGCACTGCGTCGCTTTAAACTGACAATTGCGCGGTCGTGCGACGTGGCTCCCAAACAAAATTGGCGTCCTTTTTTTCCCATAAATAGAGCTTTCTTTTGGTGGTATTTGATCATCTCTGTGGTTTTTATTTTTTGCGCTATAAACAAAAATAGAGCGACAATTTTGAAAAAAATTCAATATTTTTTACTTTTTGCTATGATAAATATCCCCCAAAAATATATAAAAAAACGTTTTTTTCCTCAGTTTAGGCCAATACGTATTTTTCTACATATTTTTCTAAAAAAAAAAAATCGCAAATTTAGCGTTTATTGATTGGTTTGCGCAAAATTTATAGCGTTTACAAAATAGGGGGTAGTTTTATGGCATTTTTATTAATTTTTTTTTTACTAGTAATGGCGGCGATCAGTATTTTTTTCAGTACTGCGAATGGCGGACACATCGGACAATTTTGACAAATTTTTGGGACCATTGGCATTTTTATAGCGATCGGTGCTAGAAAAATGCATTGGATTACTATAAAAATGCCATTGGCAGTGAAGGGGTTAACACTAGGGGGCGGGGAAGGGGTTAAGTATGTTCCTGGGTTTGTTCTAACTGTATGGGGGGGTGGACTCACTAGGGGAAATTACTGATCTTCCGTTCATACATTGTATGAACAGAAGATCAGCGGTTCTCTCCCTGACAGGACCGGGAGCTTTGTGTTTACACACGCTCTGTAACGAGCAATCGCGCTATCAAAATGCTAATGTTCCTAAAAGCTTCTAAAAGACACCAGACAGCTAGTAGAAGCTAGCACAAAAATGCTTCTATCAGCATTTTTCATCCAGCGTTTTTCCTAGCATTTTTTGAGCTTATAAAAAAAAAACGCTAGTGTGCATGGGGCCTGAAGCCTCGTACACACGGTATGATTGTTGGCAGGGGATTGTCTGTTGACAGACTGTCGTCCTAAAATCTTACCGTTAGTATGCTCCTTTTGACAAATATTGTCCAACTTTCGGCCAACAAATGTTGGATGACAGGCTAGTAAATCTTCCGTCGGACAACAGTTTGACGTTAGATTTTTATATAGTCAGTACAGAAATCCGTCACAAAAAAGTCGAAAGTACAAACACGCATGTTCGGAATCAATGTTCACCAAACATGTAACTAGCAGAAGGGGCCCAAAGGGTGGTGCTCAAGATCTGAAATTCCTTTTAGTACATTACTACGTTTGTGTTTGTTGCACGACAATTGTGTACCATTGATATGCAAGACAAGATCCTGGCACACGCCCTTTTGACAAAAATCAGACGCCCGGTTGGCCAACAATGGTATTGTGTGCACGAGGCTGGAGAGTCAATCTTTTAATGACTCTAGCTTCATAATAAACATATGTTAGTGTTCTGCTTCTTGTTCTGTAATGTATAGAAGAGTCCAATGCTCATAAGTACTGGGTTGGCATTTTAACATAGCAGAGGATCTGCACATTTGTGACCCTGTAACTTGTTTTTTGAGGTGGAGTAGTTCCCTTTAACCGGTTCCCAGGCCGCCTCACGACCCGCTCACGCAGATATACTGTGGCAGAATGGCTCTCCTGGGCAAAATCCTGTACATATACGGCTTTGCCCAGGAGAGCCACCAGAGGGCGCACGAGTGCTGATGTAAACACACAAATCCCCATGCTGTCAGAGGAGAGATGATAGAGAGTGTGTTTCTACAAAGTAGAAACCACGAATTGTCATCTCTCTTAGTTAGTCCGATCCCCCCCACAGTTAGAACACACAATAGGGAACACAGTTAACCCCTTGATCGCCCCCTACTTTTCTGCCAGTGACATTTACATAGTAATCAGTGCAAATGTGTCAAAGGTGTCCGACCTGTACGTTGCAACATTGCAAAACCGCAAAAAAAACAGATCACCGCCATTACTAGTAAAAAGAATAAAATACGTTTTACATTTTTAAATTTTTAGTTTTTAACTTTTGTGCAAACCAATCAATATATGCGTAGTGCATTTTTTCTTTTACCAAAAATATGTAGAAGAATACATATCAGCCTAAACTGAGGAATTTTTTGGGGGGATATTTACTATAGCAAAAAGTAAAAGATATTGTGTTTTTTTCAAAATTGTTGCTGATCAATTGCCACCAAAAGAAAGCTCTATTTGTGGGGAAAAAAGGACATTAATTTTGTTTGGGCACAACATCGCACCACCACGCAATTGTCAGTTAAAGCGACGCAGTGCTGTATCGCAAAAAAATGGCCCGGTCATTCAGCAGCCAAATTTTCCCGGGCTGAAGTGGTTAAAACAAAATTTAAACAAATGAATTAAGGAGAAAACAGAAGGGATTTAAACTATGCAAATAGAATTGCAGGAACACATTACCCCGGTGGCAGGAGTTCACTCATCTTTAGCTAGCTGACTTGCCTGTCATTTTGCATTATTATATATACACCAGCCTTTAGGAAGCAATCAATTCTAAGAAAAAAATAAAATAACATCAGAATAGGAAAACATTATTTGTCCTGCCAGTATTGCTAACTGGAAGCATGAGATCAGCAGCATATCACTCCAAAACAATCAGACATCACATGGCAGAGACTGTCAGGAATCTGATACTAGCAACTGTTGCCATGACCTTTCATTTGGATGAGGCAGACATTTGTACACCTGGAACTGCTCATCAACATTTGGCTTCTTGTTCCACACAAGAAGCAAGCTATTTTTAAGAATACACGTAGACCCTGATTATCAACAGAGCACTAGTGCTGCATCATTTTCAGCATGTTCTTTTATAATGAGCAAATTCAGCACGCTCAGTGTTATTATTGTAACCCATTTCACTTTCGCTACTCTACATCTGACTTTTACATATCAAATTATAAATGGAATCTTATCAACTATAGTCACCTCAGGTAAGTTTTTTGTTAAAACGAATCATTCATCAAATTGATTGCACAAACAGGTTGCGCACAGGAGTGTGATGAAGGCTTTCTCGTAGTCGCAGCCCCTGTTTTTACCAACCATTGTAAGTGATGAAAAATGCAATTTGATTACTTAGGTAGAAACGTTACACAATCTGCTTTATGTACAGAGCTTAGCACAAATAAACACTATAGCTAGGATAGAAAGAAGAGCTTGCTACATATACTACAAAGAAACTTGTGACTCCTCTTGAGATATTCCCCTTTCATTATAGCTTTCATTCCCAAAAGTGCCTCAATCTTTGCTGAAGCAAAAAGACACACATGTACTATCTCTCTTTTGCCGGTCGGAATTTCCGATGAAAAAAGTCAGACGGAATTTTTTATCGGATATTTTGACCGTGTGTATGCCCCCATCTGACTTTTTCCATCGGAAATTCCGACTGACTTAGAAAGAGAACATGTTCTCTTTTTTTCCGATGGAAAAAAATTCTATTGGAAATTCTGTTCGTCTGTATGGAATTCCGATGGGGAAAAAAAACACGTATGCTCAGAAACAATTTGATGCATGCTCGGAAGCATTGAGCTTCATTTTTCTAGGCTCGTCGTAGTGTTGTACGTCACCGAGTTTTTGACGGTCGGAATTTGGTGTGTCCATGTGTATGCAAGACAGCTTGAGCAGAATTACTTTGAAAAACCCGGCGGAGTTTATAACAATGGAAAAAACGGTCGTGTGTATGCGTCATTTCCCTGCGAATTCCTTGCCCTTATACTGCCCACACTTAAGGCCCGTACACAGGATACCAAAATTAGAAGTAACATTTTGTCTGACAAATGAATTGATGATTTTCTGATCATTAGAATGGTGCTTTTAACAGCTGATTCAGATTTTTCATCAGACAAAAGCTGGATGTAACATTTTTGTTGTACGTGAACTCAAGGTTTGATTGTCGTTTAATTAGCACGGTTTAGGCCCCAAAAAATCGTAAGAGCATGCTCAGATATAAAAGAACACATACAAAACTATTCAACACATTACGTCACTTCTGATGTTGTATTCTGTCGTACGAGAATTTTCGCATGGCGAGTAACCTCTTCACATTAGACTAGCATGCAACAAAAAACGGACGAGCAATCGTCCGAAAATGTGATCGTGTGTACGAGGCTTTAGGATGGGTTCACATTGAGCAGATCCCTTGGCGGACTCGCTAGCTCAGCAGGAGATCGCTCCATTGATCCCCACTGAGCAGGCGGATGACAGGTCCGTCTCTACTTATTGTGCAGGGGTGGACCTGCCAGAGCTCCGCTGTTTACCCTATCCATTTTTAGCCTATCCATTTTAATTTGATCCCATCCGATCCGTTGGACAGATGGTGAACATATCGTTATCAGTCTGTTTTGAGCAGATTGGATGGCAGGTGGGTGTCAGAGGTCACATCTCCACTGATATCCACCTACCCATAGAAGTCATGGGTTGCCAGCTCAGATCTGCCTGAAAAAACGGACAGGTGGATCTGAGCGGGTTGATCGCCTAAAAGGGGCCTTATTTTTGTTTTAAGCACTAATCCAGAAGTGTCCTAAATATTAAATTTAGCCCCCATGGGCACCTCTAATACATACTGTATAAAGAATGTTGCACAAACATTGTTCTTCACATAAATAAATTAATGTATATTGACTCATGGTTGGCATAATACATTTGCTTTTTAACCCCTTCACGCCTAATGCCTAAGCACAATTTTTGCAACTTTGACCTGTGTTAGTAAAACCGTACTTTTTTTTTTTCAGGACAAATTGGGCTTTCATTTGGTGGTAAATGGAAATAACTATCTCCTAGTTTTTATTAATTAGCAAAGGAAAACTGGTCCAACCATTTTTTTTTTTCATTTAGCTGTATATTTCTTGCTACTACCATAACCTTCCACCAAAGAACAACCCAAAATAAATTCTTCTGCTCCTAATGATCGCAGCAATACCACATATGCGTTCATTAGTTGTTGTCTGTACCCGTAGTACAGCCCAAAATCCATAGTGCGCTTTTTGCTTTTTGTTATCCTACCTAAAACACACTGGGCCAGATTCACAGAGCCATTACGCCTGTCTAACTGGTGTTAGACTGGAGTAATTTCAAATTACGAGCGTTTTCTAGCTAGTCGGAAACCTCAAACTATGAATAGACGGCTGCGGGCTTCAATTCGACTGGATTACGTGTTAGTACGCCTTCGGATCTACGCTGCAATAAAATTGCGGCCACTGGGTGGACTTCCCGTCGTTTTCCGCGTCGGGGTATGCTAATGAGCTTTTGCCGGCGATCCCCGAAATTACGATCTTCATTCGCAATCTCTTATGGCACCTTTAGTCATCTTTTTTTTGCGTAACACTATACCAGCTTTTTGCTGGTCTAATATTAGACAGCCCATGTTAAGTATGGCCGTCGTTCCCGCGTCGAATTTCTACGTTTTCCGACGTCTTTTATTATTTTTTACGTAAGTCGTCTGGGAATAGGAATGTTCGTAAACGAAGCTACTCAAACAACGAATGACGTAATGACGTGATTTCGCGCAATGCACGGCAGGAAAATTCTGAACGGAGCATGCGCAGTTTGGTCGCCGCGGGGACGCGCTTAATTTAAATGCTTCACGCCCCCTAATCGCGTATTTCGATTACGCGGCGAGAAATAGACTACGCCGCCGTAGCATACGGGCAAAAATCTACCAGGATTCGGTGTAGAGCCTGGTGAAATACGGCAGCGTAGAGTATTTCGATTACGCAGCGCAATATTAAGTGTATCTGAATCTGGCCCACTGATACTAATTAGAAAAAAAATCCTGTCCAAAAAAATACTGACCCTGACCTTTGATCCTAAACTTGACCCAAACACTAACACTGGCACTGAACTAGATGAAACCTTGATGTAGGATTTTTTTTATTGTATTTATTTATATTTTTTATTATTATTATTTTTTACAAACACGTATTTTTTCTCTGCAAGAAGAGAGAGAGAGAGAGAGACGATGTATGTCTCCCCTCTATTCACAAAGAGAGAAAACATTGGGATGGGCTTCACAATGACTGATCACTATGACAGACAATCAGAGGCTATCACAGCGATCAGGTAGCTCAGAATCGGGAGTTCCGGGTCCAAAACATTAGTACGGGCTCGGGGCTCTCGGAGAGACACCGGTATCTGTGCTGGGAGCACGCCATGCGGTGCACTTCCAACACAAAGGGAGATACACAAATTTGCAACCCCACAGAAAAAAGCCCAATCCAGCGAGGCCGCATATTTGCGTAAGATGGGGATAAAGTTGTATTAAACTCAAAACTCAAAACGGAATATATTGCAGCTTACCAATTATTCAAAACAATTTTTTCCATCTGTTTTCATCTGGTGATCTGGCTAGTAGCACACTTCCTGTATAAAGGGGCCTACAATCTGGCTGGAGGAGCAACAGGGACACCTTTGAGGCCACGTACACACGATCAGACCGGTCCGATGAAACTGGCCTGAAGACCAGTTTCATCGGACCAAATTGATCATGTGTACGGCCCATCGGACCGTTGTCCATCGGACCAAAGTTTTAAAACTTGCTTTAAAATCTGTCCGATGGACACCTGTCCGTCGGACCAAAACTATGGTTAGTACACAAAAGCATCGGACCAAAAACCCGCGCATGCTCAGAATCAAGTCGACGCATGCTTGGAAGCATTGAACTTCGTTTTTTCAGCACGTCGTTGTGTTTTACGTCACCGCGTTCTTGTCCGATGGGATTTTGGACTGATGGTGTGTACGCACATCAGACCACTTTAGAGGTGGTCCGATGAAAACGGTCCGTCGGACCAGTCTCATCGGTTTGGTCTGATCGTGTGTACGTGGCCTGAACTGTAGCATTGTCAGTCTGGAGGGAGGGGATTGTTAGATGTACTAGAAGACACACTATTCAATGGAAGCTGAACACTAGCTAACACTTTTTAAAGCGGGGTTCCGGGCATAATTTTTATTTTTTTTGCAAGCTAAAATTAATCACATTAAATTAAATAGTCCCTAAAACATATTAATAGCTCCCCAATTGTTCCAGAAATCATTGAAAACACTTGCCTTATATCCTCCAGCTCATGTTGTGGGCATGTGAAGCCCAGTTCCTTTTTATTCCTGATTTTCAGGGAGAGGTGCATGCTGGGTGATTTTTAGGCACAGTAATGCCCAGAGACTCCTGGGAAATGAGTGTCATCATTTCCCAGGAGGCAATGGGGGTCTTAAGACAGGAAGTTGAACCACCTAGGACATTAAGCAGATTACAAAATCTGCCTAGTAACAGTCAGATAGAAATTTTTTTTTTAAATGTATTTATTTTTTTACATTAAAGGCAAGCTGTTAATAGAAAGTTCATTTTTAGGGTGGAACTCCGCTTTAAGCAGTTACAGCAGCTACTGTATTTTTTCCTTTTGGGATGAAGGTTTTATATAGAAAAAAAATAAAAGAAATAAAAGAAAGCCTAAAAAAAAGAAAACCAATTCAGCCATCACATCTAAAAAATTGGTAATCTGCAGTATAATAAAAATTTGGTTTAGGGTTTATTGCCTATTTAAATACAAATAATAAACATGCCTCTACTTACCTGCTCTTTGCAATAGTTTTGCCAAGAGTAACCACAATCCTCTTCTTCTGGGGTTCCCCACCGGGGCTCCAGGCCCCTCCTCTTTATCGGGTGCCCTCACGGAACGCAGGACTCGGCCCCACCCCTGCT
This sequence comes from Rana kukunoris, assembly GCA_029574335.1. NCBI lineage: Eukaryota > Metazoa > Chordata > Amphibia > Anura > Ranidae > Rana > Rana kukunoris. The sequence continues at coordinate 185,531,501 of CM056051.1, forward strand.
CCCGTGTCACTGGATATGATTGACAGCAGCGGAAGAATGTATTAAGAAAAAAAAACTTCTGCCTTAAAAATCACTTTAATTTGTTGTTTGATGCCTCATTGGTATGGGGCTGATACATGATCTAAGGGACTTTGAACATGGAATTATCTGGGACATTCATGCACTGTAATGTCAAACGTTTACATTGACACCATTTATTTTTTTTAAGTATGACAAGTAAGAGATCCATGATTATTTAAAGTGACACTAAATTATATCCTTAATCTCCAAAAATAATTCATACACATCCACTACTTTATGGCCCTGTAATGTATGTGTCATAAATTTCTTTCTTCTTGTGTTTTTTCTGCTTCGTTGTAACATCCTCGTGAGCTCCCAAACCTCTCATTTTCTACATTACTTCTGTTTGTTTGGAATGAGCAGCGCAGGTTAATGGTCATGTTGTTAGCTGATCATGTGCACTGCTCTATGCACCCTAAAGATCCCATAGTTCCTAGTCCATATCAGGAGTGAAGAAGAGAGGGTGGCTACGTTCTAACATACAGCAAGACAATGGAGAATACATGTAGCCACCCTCTAACATGACCACAGCAGCAAAAAAAAAAATGAAGATTTAAAGGAGGCTGAAAGCAATAAATAGGTAGGCCCAGATTCACGTACATCGGCGCATTATTGGACCGGCGTAGCGCACCACTTTTCCGTTAGACTTGCGCAATCTAGCCGCGTAATCCCGCGATTCACGAAGCTTTTGCGCAAGAGATTGCGCAAGCGTAAGGTTTTTTCCTGAGGCGTAAGGAGGAGTAATACAAATTGGGAGGGACGTGGGCGTGTTACATTGAAATGAGCCGTGACCCCATGCAAATGAAGGGCCGGCCGACTCGCGCATGCGCGCGTGAAGGAAACCATGTCAGCTCCGTTGTGCGCATGCTCACAACTCGGGAGCGGCGCAATCAGTGAAATTGGAAATGGACTAGGGCAACGTTGTGAACTACGCAGACAGCATAAATAGACACACACAAACGCACTTCCATTGCAAAAGTACATCCCTTTGTGTCCCTTCCCATTGAATCAAGTGCTTTTGCTCTGTTGTTCGTTAGAGTGTGTTTTGTAGTTGTCAGATTAGTGTTCTGTGTGATCTAGTGCTTGTTGGTATTTTTGTGAAAGTGAGTTTTGATAAGTGTTTGAGACTGTTTGTTTGATTGATAGATTTCTGAGCGTTTGTTTTCTTGCTTTATTTTTTCATCTGATTTTTTTGTGACTGTTTCTTGCTGAGTGCTAGTGTGATTTTTGGGTGTTCTTTTTCTCTTTGTGTGTGTTCTTGTCTGATTGGTTGTGCTTGTATTTGTGACAGATTTTTGGTGACTGCTAGTGAGTTTGTTTGGAAGTATGACAGAGAGAAAAAGAAAGCTTAATTTTACAGTGGGGGAAAAAAGAATTCTTGCCCGGGCCATTAGCGAGTATGGGCGTTTTCTCCACGGCCCGCAGAGTGCCACCACCACCCCGGCCAGGAGGAGGGAGATATTGGATATGATCACGGAGCAGGTCAATTCATCGGGGGAGGGGGAGACACGGACCCGGTCTGGGATTGAAAAGAAAATAAATGACCTCCGGCGTGAGGTGAAAAAAAAAATGGCCGCAATAAATGCCCATGCCAGGGGCACAGGAGGGGGCCCACCATGCCGGATTAGATTTACAGCGACGGAGCGTGTGGTGGCCCTGACCTTTCACCGGCATGAAGTGGAGGGCCTGCCAGGCTTTGACACAAGTCCGGTCCCCGCGGTGCCAGGTAAGGTTTTTATTTCTCTCAGGTGTGTAGCATGTATGGGGGAGGGGGTGAAAGGGAATATGTGGCAAGTGTGTGGATCCTCCAACCTGTGAATGGTTTGTGTCATCCACAGCTGTGCAGGAGGGTGCAGGGCCATCTGGCCTGACCGCTCCAACGCCAGGACAGCAGCCTAATGAGGCCCCCCCAACAAGGCCAGAGTCCGCGGAGGAGGAACAAGAGGAGGAGGATGATCATGCGGAGGACGATCATGAGGAGGAGGAGAATCATGAGGAGGAGGAGTCCATGGCAGGCACTGGACGTTTGGTTTCTGCGGACTCTTCCCCTCTGGCTGCAAGAAGCCTGCCCTCCCTAAGGGGGAGCCCCCCCCCCCCTCCTCCCCCAACATGGCTCCCCTCACAAGGGCCTCCCCTTCTCCCCGGCCACAACCATCAGCTGGAGCCAGGAGGTCATCCCAGAGCACCAGGGGGGCGCCCAATCTCCTGCCCGCCTGTCTGAGAAGGAACCTGGCCACCCAGACCCGCCTTCTGAGACAGCTCTGCCAGACTATGGGGCGGGTGGATCAGAGCCTGTCCTCCATCAACGATAGGCTGGGTAACCTGGACTCCCACTCCCGGGCCTCCACAACCTGCCTAAATGACCTGCAAACTACAGCAGCAGGCGTTGGGCAGGATGTGAGGGCCCTTACCCAGGCTATCCAGGGCAACACGGCAACACTTGGTGCTGCCCTGGACAGAATAGCCGTGGCCTTGGAGGGCAGGCCGCCAGGTGGGCAGATCTCAGGGGCTGCTCCTCCTTCCCCGGCTTTTCCCCTCCCCCATGCGTCTCCCCTGAGGGTCCGGGGCCGTGGCCGGGGGCGCCCCAGGCGTGGCTCAGGCAGAGGGCATTAATTTTTTTTCCCCCTTTTTTTGGTTTGAAAGCATTTTTATTTTTGTTCTCTGCCTTTTTTTTTTTCTATGCATTTTTTGTTTTTTTGGCTGACATTTTTGGCATTTTTTGGGTTGTGAATGATGTTTGAATGTGGGGGTGACATTCCTGCTGGAAAAGGGGTGTCATCCTCAATTTGGGTGGAGAAGGGTTCCCCAGGACCAGGGAGAAGTGATTCCCAGGTCCGTGTGAATGGTGTATGAATGTACAGTGACATAATTGGAGCCTTGACGTGGCGTTACTGCTCACCAGTCTTGCATGGTGGACTGGTGCCAATCCAATTTGATGACGATGTGGTGTGTGTGTGCTAGGGACCACAGTGGTGTGCATGCATGCATTCTCATTGTGCCATGATTAATGTGTGTGTTTAACGTGCAAAGATGCATAATGTGAGCTGGCATGAGATGGGGTCATGAGATGGGGTTCCAGTTCATATGCAGAGTCACCTTGAAGGAAAAAGACAGGAGGATGTTAGTCATGCATGTGCCACTTGTGAGGTGTGCATCACGGGAGGGGATAGTCATGCCTGACTCCCATGTCACTCACCAACCAGCCAGCTGTCCCCATACATGTTCTGTTCGAAATCTGTGGGGATGGGGCTCTGATTGTATATGTAGCTGTCATGGGTGTCATGGGTGGTGCCATGTGTTGGGCTGCTGATGTCCTCCTGCAGGGTTGTGGTTAATTCCAGGATGGCATGAGGGGTGAATCTGAAGATGCGAGACACCTCAGAATCACTCATGCCAAAGATGTCTATGCGTGTGTGATATATCAAGTGAAGAGTGAGGGGCTTGTATCAGATAAGAATATTGTATTAGATTAATTTAAATTGTAAATTTTATATAAGCAAATAAAAAAAAATAAAAAACATCTCCCGTGCCCTCCTTAGTGCCATCCTCCGTGCCCTCCTCCTTCTTTGTTCATCTAAAGTCAGTAGTATAGCTATGCGCGACGATGCCCCTGGCATGTTGGCATACAGATTGTTGGGCAACACGTGTGACTGCTGAACTACTCACTAACAGTGTTGCTTTATCTGACAATTAGACTTTTTTTCAAAATTTAGACCAGCTTTTAGGTCCTCTAACTTTAGACAGAACATTTTGCTGTTGCGCACATCGCGTAGCCTGCGCAGCAACTGCGTTTTTTTGTGAATCCCCGTAACTCCCTCATTAGCATATTTGACTAGCAAATCAATGGTGTGTCTAGCGCATTTTTGCGCGGACGGATGCGTCTGTCTAACGAAATTACGCCGGACCAAAAAAAGTAGATTTCTGGCGTAAATCGTTTTCTGGATCGCGCGCATCTAAACGCACGCGCACATTTAGACTTACGCACGCGCAACACCAGTTGCACAGGCGTAATCGCTCTGTGAATCTGGGCCAGGTACTTTTTTTGAGTTAGGAATACATACTTGAATGGAGATTTTTTTTTTTTTGTTTGTAAAAAAAATGATTTTTGGCACTTAAAAGTAGTTGTAAACCCTAAAATATAGCCACTAAAGAGTCAAGTCTCAGGTTATACACAAATGATCCTGGTAAGTAGTTACAATTCCTACTTGCAATGTCAGCACAAAGTACCACTGGAGCCTCTTCAAATTCTCCACAAATACTCCATCTTTCACAGTATATGAAGGGCCAACATACTGTACCCTTCCCCACAACAGGGATCACTGTGTGTTTGACCTGACTCCTGGCACATGCATTGTCACATAAGGCAGAGAAGTGTTCTAAACAGATCCAAATGCCAACCTAAAAAGCAGGTATGGTGCTACTTTTCAATATGAGGCTTATGCCTTGTACAGGAAAAAATGGGGGGAATCTCGCGCCAAAATAAATTGGGGGGGGGGGGGGAATACCAGTGCAATTAATTAAGAGCTGCTCCCTAGATAATACAGAGTGCTGGATTATACGTGTGAACAAGTGGAGTAAGGGGCGCTAACTAATGATATATTTAGCATATATTATGTAACATTGATGTGAAAAATATATGTGAAAATCGTGCCACAACAATATAACAGCAAATTAATAACAAAACAGTGAATACAACAATGGTGCAATGGCGGTAGACAATGGATGTCTACCCAGAGTCCATAAATAAGATGTGCAATATTGTGCTGGAAAACAATAGTGATCTTTGGAGTGCTCCGTGTTAGATCTTCCAAATAATAAATTCCACCTTCACCAAAGTGCCACCACAAGTGGGGATAGATGGCTCCTTACCCGATGGTGTTGACCTATTAATTAAAATAAGGTCAAATGAGCTCAGGAATCAGCTGCTACCCGTGGGAAACTGGATTTCAGACCAAGTTGTTAACAGATCTGTGCGGGTCAGATCCGCCTCAGATCTGTTAACAACTTGGTCTGAAATCGAGTTTTCCACGGGTAGCAGCTGATTCCTGAGCTTATTTGACCTTATTTTAATTAATAGGTCAACACCATCGGGTAAGGAGCCATCTATCCCCACTTGTGGTGGCACTTTGGTGAAGGTGGAATTTATTATTTGGAAGATCTAACACGGAGCGCTCCAAAGATCACTATTGTTTTCCAGCACAATATTGCACATCTTATTTATGGACTCTGGGTAGACATCCATTGTCTACCGCCATTGCACCATGGTTGTATTCACTGTTTTGTTATTAATTTGCTGTTATATTGTTGTGGCACGATTTTCACATATATTTTTCACATCAATGTTACATAATATATGCTAAATATATCATTAGTTATGCCTTGTACAGACGATCGGAATTTCTGATGGAAAAAGTCTGACTGACTTTTTCCATCAGATATTCCTATCGTGTGTAGCCCCATCTGAGTTTTTTCATCGGAAATTCCAATGAATTCCATCGCAGTTTAGAAATAGAACATGTTCTATTTTTCTCCGATGGAATTCCGATGTGATTTGGCCAGGCAAAAGCCTGATCGTGTGTACGGGGCATAAGATTGGTTTTAAACTGGTACAGTTTCCCTTGAAGCAAATGAAGCAAGAATGTGGTGTTGTAGAGTAGACTGAAACAATAAAGAAATTGCTTTGCAATTTAAACACATGCTGCCATTGATGAGTAATCAACAATGGAAAATCAGGGGTTGTGGCACTTTATATTTAAATCTTCTACTGTATTACAGAAAGCTGCATTGAGTCAGGAGCTCTCGACACCGCTCTGTGACTGAACAATGCAAATAATTATTCAACATCCTTGCACCCGGAACAAATTTATTATTATATTGTAACATTAATCCTGGAGCTGACAGACCTGGTGGAAACACATTTCCTTGTCTAATTAGTGAACTGTTAAATGTGAAAGTTATCTTCCCTTTGTGACAGATTGCATTTATTTAACTTTTACAACATTGTAAGTGTACATGTATACTGTAAATACTGTATGTATATTTGTATGTGTATTGAATGACCACTTTGTAAGGGCACTCATAGTATTGGTCAAAACTATTTTTTTGCTTTTAGAACAGTCTGAATAATTTGTGGCATTGATTCAGAAAGTTACTGGAAACATTCCCTAAAGCAAACCTGAGCTTTGTCCATGCAGGTAAGCACCAGGTTCACCATATGCCCTTCCACTGCCTCCTCGTGGTCCCTTAACCACTTCAATACTGGGCACTTTCAACCCCTTCATGCCCAGACCATTTTTCAGCTTTCATCACTGTCGCATTGAATGACAATTGCGTACCCGTGTGTTTTTTTTTTTTCTTTACACAAAGCTTTCTTTTGATGGTATTTAATCAAAGAAAAAAGACTTAAAAAAATGAAAAAATTCAGTTTTTCTTTAATAATGTGAGTACATTTTGTAAATAAGTATTTTTTCTCCTGCACTAATGTGCGCTGATGAGGCTGCACTCGTTGGTAATGATACGCTACACTGATGGGCGCTGAAGAGTTGGCATTTATGGTCACTGATGAAGTGGCACTTATGGGCACTGATTAGGTGGCACTAATATGCCACACTGATGGGCACTGATAGGTGCCACTGATGGACACTGATAAGCATCACTGATGGGCACTCATAGGTGTCATGGATTGGTGGCACTGATGGGTGGCACTGATGGGCACTAATGGGATTTGCTGATAGGCATTGATGGGCAGCACTGATGGGCACTGAAAAGCAGCACTGACTGTCATCACTAATGGGCACTGATTGGTGTCACTGATTGGCACTGATTGGTGGTACTGATGGGCACTGGGGGGCTTTACTGTAATCAGGGCACTGATGATCAGTGCCCTGATTACCTGTCTGGGTATCCCCTGTGAGGTAATGCCACTTATTGACTCTCCTCACCACAAACTCTGTCCTTGTGAGGTGAAGAGAGCCGATTACCTGCACCTCTGCATTTACATGTGGCCTGCTATGATTGGACACAGCCGATCACATGGTTAAAAAGCCACACCATCGGCTCTTTACAGAGATCGAGGTCACACTGTGTCCTAGGAACAGAGTGCCCATTCTGGTATAACGTCATATGATGTCCACCCAGAACAAAAGCCACACTGCTCCTCCGTCATTTGACTGTGGGGTGGTGGCAAGTGGTTAAAGTGGTTGTAAACCTCAGACATGAAATATGAAAAAAGCATATTCTTTTATAGTGTGTACTTGTCTGAATTAAAGTGTAATTTCAGTCTGCTGCTTCGTTCTTCTGCTATCAGCATTAATTACTTCTGACAAGTTTTCTTGCTACCAAGAGAAAATGGTAAAAGGGGAGGGAGCTTCAACTGATCGACAGCCTCTGCTCTATTTCTGTGTGCTGTGTGAAGAGGTGTGTGTCCCTTCCCTCCAACTCTCAAAGCCCTCCTCATTGAGCCCTGCAGATTGTAAATTCAGTTCTCCCCCTTTTTTCTGATAGCTCAGACACACTTTATTAAGTCTGAACTTTGAACAGATGTAGAGAAGAGAAAACTGCAGGTAAACAGGTACCACCTATGTAGGAGGCTGTGTCACTTCACTGGGTATATGTAAGGGTTTACAACCTCTTTAAGTGGGCTTTACTGCCAAGATCTGTTATTGGATCTAACAGTGGTCACATGATCTGTCTTGCTGGCTCCCGAACACAATAAGTGACGGAGATGACAGTGTGGTCAGTGTGCTGGTAGCATGCAGTGAGCATAATCTCAGGATAGAAACTCAGACCGCTGTGGATGTGCAGCGGCTGGACCTTAAGGTTTTTTTGGCTGCAAATGTGCATTACAGCAGAGAGAAGGGGTAACAGTGATGGCCCACTAATCTATATTCCCGGCTCCTAAACTACATGCAGGGCACCGAATACATGGATTCCAATGTGTTGTTTTTTTTTAAGCACGTGAATAATATTTGCTATTGTCTTCCTGATTCTCTTCTTCTGGACAATCAGGAAGCGGGTCCCGAGACCCGATTGTCTAGAGAGTCTTAAAAATGACTTCCTGTTCGGCCAGCAAGAGAAGCGAAGAGCAAGATCCTTGCCGCCTACCTCCTAAGGTAAGGAGGCCTCTGATCGCTACTGTCCCATCCGTCTCCTGCTGGGGGGTGATCGCCGATATCCCATCCATCTTTCCTTCACTCACCTACAATTTATCAGATCCCCTTCCACATCATATATAGCAGCTGTAAAATAAAAAAATAAAAAATATTAGTAAATATACATACCATTCCCTGTCTTCCGTATTGCAGGGGGTGACATCATGCTGCTTCCAGCGAGATCCCCTAGAATGCCAAGTACCCAAAATCTTGCAACAGACACTGCACTACTGTAAAATTGTGTTCTTGCAAGGTTTTGTATACTCACAATTTCCCAGGATCTTGCTAGAGGGAGGACAATGTCACATGTCTTTAAGTGCAGTAGGCAGGAGCCAGCGCTAAGGCACATATTTCAATGTTTTTTTTTTTCCCCTACAGTTTTATTGTAAACTTGCTCTTAGTGACAGGGATGCCCTAATGCTTTATGCAAATCTTGCTTTGTTACTGCAAAGGATCACTTTGATTAGACAGAAGCATGAACATTTTAAATGCAATGAAAGTTGTAGCTGTGATGCGCAAAGTGGAATGACTCAGAGCAAACAATCTATGTTTTTACTGTAGACATGTCAATGAAAGGTTATTTCTGGTTGGTTGCTATGGATTGCTACACTTTGCACATGATCACTCTTGGCTTATTAAATGATCCTGTTTGTCTTTATCAAGATTAACTCAAGTTACTGGAAACAAACATAAGCAGACTAATATTATAAAAGGGTCAAATGGCAAACAACATATCATAGCAAGATGGAGCATTTCCAGTTCACAGATATTTGGGATGATTGTGAATTTGGTCCGCTCAAGGCAGCTCAGCCAAGACATTAAGGAAACTAGCCAAAAGCACAATTTAGTTATTGTACAATGCCTGTATAAAATGGGGAACAAATAATATTATACTAGCATCATGGGCATCCGCTGAAATTTTTTCAGGGGGAGGGGGCACTTCAGCAGCGGCGATACAGTCGCATTTAACCCTTTCTTCAAACTTCAAGCTTAAAAATGCCCCGCTAACGGCCGAATAGTGCAGCTAAAACGATGGTAGAATGACGATTTTTAGCGGTGCTTTAACGATAACGTGACCAGCTGGCAGTGTGAAATAGCTCTTAAGATAATTCAGCTTCACTCAATGCCCATATAAATATAGCCTTGAGAATGTACAGACCCCCCTTCAGCACAGACCCCCTATTCTGCACAGACCCCACCATTCAGTACAGATGGACCCCCGATTATGCACAGACCCCCCCATTCCGCACAGACCCCCTCCATTCAGCACAGACCCCCCCTTCAGCACAGATGGACTCGCTTTAAGCACAGACCCCCCTTCAGCACAGATGGACCCCCCATTCAGCACAACCCCACTTCAGCACAGACGGACCCCCCTCCCTATCCCATTCAGTACTTCAGATTAGCCATCACCATGGCACAGGCAGCAGGTTCCCTCCCCCTCTGTACACATAAACACAGGAGGGGGAGGCAGCTTGACTCTGCTCGCTGTGCCTGTGTGACAGGCGGCCCAGGACTGCTCAGACAGCCTGTGGCCACGAAACTCTTCAACGCCTTCTTGATTTTCCAGGGGGGGGGGTCATTTGCACCCCCTTGCCCTATGGAGCGGACGCCCATGACTAGCATACTACCAATATCAGAGTGAGAAGAGACCAAATCAGAGCAGCAAACTGCTTAAAAATATGTTATTAAAATAAAACTCATCATCCAATACTGATAAGCAGACAATTAGATGTGTCATACATATGTACACTCCCTAGTAATACTGACAGACTGCTCGAAAGATACAGGCTGATATCACAGCTGCTAACAAACCCAAGAACATGAGATGCCAAAGCATGTACCCCCATGCCTAACACAGATCCGAGTATCACATTGATGGTGAGGTAAGTTTCTATACCCAAACCTCTGTGAAATAGTGCAAGGATTCTATTAGAGAGTATGAATAAGGTAATGCTTAATAAAGAGTGAGGCAAACAAAACAAATACACTTTAATACACCATTGAGAATCAATTTAACCAAATTTTAGTCTAAGTGACTTTGTCATGAGAAAAGTATGGGTGTTGACATTGCTGGCCATATTTTGTAAATTCTAGGTGCCTGGCTGTGTATGACTTCAATACTTGGAGCCACAACCCATACATTATTAAAGGAGTTGTAAAGGTACATTTTTTTTCCCCCCTAAATAGCTTCCTTTACCTTAGTGCAGTCCTCTTTCACTTACCTCATCCTTCAATTTTGCTTTTAAATGTCCTTATTTCTTCTGAGAAATCCTCACTTCCTGTTCTTCTGTCTGTAACTCCACACAGTAATGAGAGGCTTTCTCCCTGGTGTGGAGTGTCGTGCTCGCCCCTCCCTTGGACTACCGGAGAGTCAGGACGCCCACTAACACACAGCTCATTTCTCTATTTGCAACGTACAGATAGTCCTGACTCTCCTGTAGTGCAAGGGACGGGGCGAGCATGACACTCCACACCAGGGAGAAAGCCTTGCATTACTGTGTGGAGTTACAGACAGAAGAACAGTAAGTGAGGATTTCTCAGAAGAAATAAGGACATTTAAAAGCAAAATTGAAGGATGAGGTAACTGAAGGAGGACTTCACTAGGGTAAAGGAAGCTATTTAGGAAAAAAATTGTACCTTTACAACCCCTTTAAGGGTCAGAAAAGTGTCAGAATTCCTTATGTCTATAAGTGCTTTGGGCAGGCCTTGGCACTGATGACATCCCACATAGGAGACCCACTTGCAACTGGTTGAGTCAGCTTCTACACAATATTGTGCTGTTGCAACTGTGCCAGGACAAGTTACAAGCATGGGAATATTACTGAAAAACATGTTGCGCTATCAATATAAAGTTCATAAATTCATAACAATTAATCAATTAAGTTAACATTCACATATACCAAAAACTGTAAATAACAATGTGTTAAAAAAACATTCATAAATAATCCAGTAAAACCCATAAAAGAAAAAGAAAAAAAGAAGTGCTCTTGTGCAAAAAGTAAAATGTATACTTGTGTATCAACAAAAATACATATTTCAGTGTGGATAGCAAAATCTTCTCACCCAGAAGTGCACTCCCAACTCTCAAGCAGCTTACCAGCTACTCCAACCCCAAGATCCAAGATGGGGGTCTGGCTGCACTTTATCCCAGTATGCTCATGGATGGATATCAGGTGCCGAGATTGCAGGAACAGGAAAGGTTAAAAAAAGAAGGCAGTAAAACACATATGAAACACATGCAGACACCCCAGCAGGTGTAATAAAATGTTGCTCCTCCTGACTAGTTTTATTCAAAAGAACATTATCAAGGTACAACATTTTATTGCTGGATTATAAATAAAAAAAGATTTTATGCTATTGCACGCTTCTTGATCTCCATGTGGCACGCTTGATGAGGGAATAAAGTAGAATGGAATGTACATGGCTATGAGAACGGGCACATTGTATAGAGACTCAGAGACCAGTGCATATAGAAAGCTATCCCTAGGAGATTGCAAAGCCTATTTTGACCCACTTTGTATTAAGGAATCACAACTTCTGGTGAGTTCTCGTTGGTTTGGATGTTTCTGAAAAGACACAGGCTGTGCAACACATTGGGAGAGAAGCAACTGAGGAGTGCTGAGTTTTGTGGAGCACTTAACACATATTTGAATATTGATGGACTTGAGACTTGAGGAAATTGGAGCAATAGACACTATTTCATTTTGATTTTGTTTAGGATAATTGGATATATACAGTATATAAGCATGTCCATGCTATGAATTATTTGCACTGATATAAGTTCACTATAGATGTATATACTTGTAGCGCCCCCTTACTTTCAGTATGTGCACTATACAAAAAAAATAGTTAGAATAGGAGAGTTACTTTGCTCCCGTTCACAATTTGTCTAAATTGTAAAACCCTGTCATTCCAGAAATGTCCACTGGGCCGGTCTGTATTCCAGGGATGTGATATCATCTCTGGACGGCAGCTGGAACCAGAGGGGTTCTGGCAGAGTAAGTTGTTCCCCAGCAGCCAATCGGAGGAGCTTTTCCCTCGCGGGGCATGCTGGGGAGGGATATATCTGCGACGGGTGTCATGTGTTCTACAGGTCTTCGCGGGGTCCCGATTCCAGGTGCGGCATCCACCTTCAGGGTGCGCACATCCATGGACCCTGCCAGCGTGGCCCACCAGATCAGAATTGCAGGCTATGCCAAACCTTAGCTGGAGGTAAAAGGGGATCCCAGTGTCTTACTGGATCCCCGTTTCTATTGAGAGGGTCCCAGGCTGAGTGCCGTGCGATTGAGGAATCGGCTTGAGGGGAACCCGGAGGCAGGTTGTCCAACAGGTCTTGAACGAACCAATCGTGGATCTGGTGACTGGAATGCTGACAGGTACACTTTGCTGTCACCCGGTTACCTATGCTAAAGAATTCTACTGGGAGGATTCGCTCCGTTCATCTATCTAATCCATTTAAAGTACTTGGTCTGTGGCAGAGGCCCTAGAGCCAGATCCGAAGTGGCAACTCGGCTGCCAAGCAGAAGTGGGGACGAGTCTCAACAATTGATACTACTGAGGGCGAGACTGCCCTGTTCATATCCAGGCCTGATACCGAAAGGGTTCTCTCTTTTCTTTCCGTCAGCTTTTTCTCTTCCCTAACCGATGTTGATGTTAGCCTTGTTTGGCTGAGAATAAAGCATTGAAGAAAACCTTTATTGACTGTCTGGAGCTACGCTCACTACTTTGATCCTGTCACCATACCTCTAGACAACATCAGGGTAACTTACTGTAGTAGGCCGATCCCAACAACAATCAGCGGCTCCTTCGGGGGTGAGCGCTACATACTGAATAAATGTGATATAAAATTGGACTTGAGATCAACGTGTAAGGGTCAACACATTTTTTATGAATCTCCGGCTTCATCGGGACCTTCATTGGACCACGCAATCTCAAGTCCAATTTATGTAAACCAACATTGGTTGGCTATTACATGTACTTTTGGGCATTACAAGTTTTAAATGATTTTTAATTCTGCGTTTTCTAAATATTGTAATAAAGTGGGACTTTTTACTTTACATTATATTTTGTGTGTACTATACCATTGGAGGTATATTTAAAGTCCCATTTAAAGTGTGTTTTGCTCAAAGCTACAGAGATGGCTGCATTTCTACAATGTAGTTTAGCACCACCCATCATTGGTGGCTGTTGAGGGATGCACATGGAACTCCAGGCCAAGGACTCGAAAAGAGTAGGACGGAGAACAGTGCAGAGGATAGATCTGTATGGAGATGTTAGTGCCACCAAGAACAGCACTATTTCTTCTAACTCCAAGGGGGGCAGTAGTGGCTTGATGCAAGTCCGAGATGCAGTGCCAAATGCATGCCATTTTGAAAGGATTAATAATGTACTGAAGAGAATAAAATATGAGTGAAGAAAACTGCTGGACTGTTTTATTGATAACTATGTTGCTTTTAAGCAGATGCAAATTTCATCTTCCTTTGCCCATGTGTTTGTCTCAGAATAAGTGGAAAATTTTGTAAGTAAACCATTGATAGTGAGATCTGGGGTTTCTTCCACAGGAGACTTAAAAGAAAGTAGAAGGGGGTTGGGACTTTAAATGAGGTAAAGGACAAAGGAGTACTTACCTCCATCCCTGATTTTACAAGAAAACAAAGGGGGGCTTTGGGACTTTAGATGACACATGCAAAAAGGAGGCAGGATTGCACTGAGTGTCTGTAAAATTTAGCGCCAGCTGCCGAGTGGATGCACCACTCGGGTGCTGGCGCCTCCCCCGCAGTAGTCGTCTGCGTGACGTTGGAGCTATATATACAGGGAGTGCAGAATTATTAGGCAAATGAGTATTTTGACCACATCATCCTCTTTATGCATGTTGTCTTACTTCAAGCTGTATAGGCTCGAAAGCCTACTACCAATTAAGCATATTAGGTTATGTGCATCTCTGTAATGAGAAGGGGTGTGGTCTAATGACATCAACACCCTATATCAGGTGTGCATAATTATTAGTCAACTTCCTTTCCTTTGGCAAAATGGTTCAAAAGAAGGACTTGACAGGCTCAGAAAAGTCAAAAATAGTGAGATATCTTGCAGAGGGATGCAGCACTCTTAAAATTGCAAAGCTTCTGAAGCGTGATCATCGAACAATCAAGCGTTTCATTCAAAATAGTCAACAGGGTCGCAAGAAGCGTGTGGAAAAACCAAGGTGCAAAATAACTGCCCATGAACTGAGAAAAGTCAAGCGTGCAGCTGCCAAGATGCCACTTGCCACCAGTTTGGCCATATTTCAGAGCTGCGACATCACTGGAGTGCCCAAAAGCACAAGGTGTGCAATACTCAGAGACATGGCCAAGGTAAGAAAGTCTGAAAGACGACCACCACTGAACAAGACACACAAGCTGAAACGTCAAGACTGGGCCAAGAAATATCTCAAGACTGATTTTTCTAAGGTTTTATGGACTGATGAAATGAGAGTGAGTCTTGATGGGCCAGATGGATGGGCCCGTGGCTGGATTGGTAAAGGGCAGAGAGCTCCAGTCCGACTCAGATGCCAGCAAGGTGGAGGTGGAGTACTAGTTTGGGCTAGTATCATCAAAGATGAGCTTGTGGGGCCTTTTCGGGTTGAGGATGGAGTCAAGCTCAACTCCCAGTCCTACTGCCAGTTTCTGGAAGACACCTTCTTCAAGCAGTGGTACAGGAAGAAGTCTGCATCCTTCATGAAAAACATGATTTTCATGCAGGACAATGCTCCATCACACGCGTCCAAGTACTCCACAGCGTGACTGTCAAGAAAGGGTATAAAAGAAGAAAAACTAATGACATGGCCTCCTTGTTCACCTGATCTGAACCCCATTTAGAACCTGTGGTCCATCATCAAATGAGAGATTTACAAGGAGGGAAAACAGTACACCTCTCTGAACAGTGTCTGGGAGGCTGTGGTTGCTGCTGCACGCAATGTTGATGGTGAACAGATCAAAACACTGACAGAATCCATGGATGGCAGGCTTTTGAGTGTCCTTGCAAAGAAAGGTGGCTATATTGGTCACTGATTTGTTTTTGTTTTGTTTTTGAATGTCAGAAATGTATATTTGTGAATGTTAAGATGTTATATTGGTTTCACTGGTAAAAATAAATAATTGAAATGGGTATATATATATTTTTTGTTAAGTTGCCTAATAATTATGCACAGTAATAGTCACCTGCACACACAGATATCCCCCTAAAATAGCTAAAACTAAAAACAAACTAAAAACTACTTCCAAAAATATTCAGCTTTGATATTAATGAGTTTTTTGGGTTCATTGAGAACATGGTTGTTGTTCAATAATAAAATTAATCCTCAAAAATACAACTTGCCTAATAATTCTGCACTCCCTGTACGTCCCAGTCGGACCTGGCTATTTCTATAGCCGGTTCCTTCTGGGAATTCTTGCACACCAGCTGGACTTTATACTGCTGGTTGTCGCATTCACGCAGCATGGTGGTAAGCCCCCTTTCTTTTGGGTTCATACACTGGGTGCCAGATACACTTTATTCACTTACACCCTCTCTTTGTCAATTCTTTTCATTCTTCACTGTGGCATTTCTCTATTTACTTTTCTAAAATAGATCCCAGCATTTAGGCTTCCTTCTTTTATTCTCTATTTTCTTACTTTACTCACCCTTTTTGGTAGACCTAGTTGGTCTATCAATCTACACACATATACTCTTAGTAATTTTTGGTCTCTTTCATACACCCTGCATTGTTTGATTTTTAGATATTCCGTTGGATGTTTTATACACCAGTACCCATGGGTACACTGGGCCCACAGCTTCAGTGCCACCTGTAATTTTACATGGTCTTTGGCTGCGACACATGTATATTGTCGCCTCAGCTCCCATGGCAGATGATATCCTTGGCTCATCCGGCACCTACCACTACTCACTACGTCCGTTATCCTCGTAAGTATTGGGTGGACATTCATTCACCTTTTTGTCCCCCTTTCCTTATATTTTTTCCAGTCAGACTGAGGTTCATTATACATATGTTTATAAATACAAACTTTTTTAGATATATTTAGATACGTCTGTCGCATTGGCTCCTGATGAGCGGACAATCTGTGAAACGTGCTGAGCCTCATTGATGCCACAGCTTGTTTATACCTCTAAATTTGAAGTACCTAGCCATTAATCATGTCTGATGTTATTGTCAATTTTTCAAATATATTCAAACAATTTTGATTGTTTATGTGAACTCTGATCCCAGTATGGGTATTTAGACTTTGTACCTCCATGCCACAATACCTTGTTAATATATGAATTGACTATTACTTATAAATATTTTATACTTGCTCTGTGTATATATTTATCTGTATTGTTGCATGAAATAGTTATATGTAACAAATACATTTTACAGCCACACAGTGCAATCCTGCCTCCTTTTTGCATGCTTCATCTAAAGTCCCAAAGTTTCCTTTCACAGGAGGCTTGTCTGTCAAAATGAATTTGCGGTAAGTATCAACTCAAATATTCCCTTATTTTTAAGTTTTACTTATGGAAATTGAAAACTGTTCTTAAATTGAAAAAATACTGTTTAAATCTTGACTCTTGAAAAATGCCACAATGCCATGGTGAATCAGTGTTGCTAAGGCATATGAATAGTGAATATGCCACATTGCTGCTAGAGCATATGAACAGTGAATAATGCCACAGTGATTCAGTGACACTAGAGCATGTGTACAGTTAATCCATGCAGACTGATTAATGTTAGTAAAAACTCCTGGGTGCCATTGTTCCATTGCTGCCAATGTCTGCCAATGATGGCTATCGCTAGACTGCTTCACGATATGTAGGAGGGGCAAGTTTGGATGGTAGTCAATATAAACCAGAAAGAATGAGAAGAGAAAGGGAGTGAGTGAGCAGGTGTCCTATGCAAAATCAAGGAGGCTTAATAAAAGTATCCCTACTGTATAGACTGTATATAACGAATTTGAGTAAAAATCTAAAAGGGGTAAATTCGCACCTTCTGGCTCCCTTACATGATGCTGTCCTGCCTAATCACATAGGTCACATACTGTATGTCGTGCATAGATAAAGCCGGATATGAATGTGGATATTTGAAATGTTTCACATAATCTGTTATACAGTACTTGGGAAATTATTAATAATGAAGTCTGTTATTATATGAAATTGCATATTTTAGAAAGGCATCAGTTTTTACAGGTTGCGACTAATTGGGGAATGGATCTGCAAGAAATATTTTCCTGACATCTGAATGATTTTCCATAAATAACATGGAGGCATCCTATTACAACAAGGATCAAGCTATCATGTGCCACAAACATCCTCAGGCAAAAATATATTAAAGAAACACTAATTAAGTTTCAATATTGTCCTTGGAACACACATAATAAATACAATATAATGAGTAGGGGACCTACCAGTGATTACAAATGTCTCATTGTTTGCTTAACCACCTGTAACTATTACTTACATATTAAAAGAAAAGTTTGTTTTTTGGTATAATTTTACCCAACTCCTTATTTTAATTTACAAATTTGTATTTTGAACTTTTATTAAATGCACACCCTTGTAAAACATGGAAATTCAATTTTTCAGATTTAACTTTGTCTCAATGTAAAATCTCATAAACACTATTGGAATAATCCAATATAAGGAGCTATAATTAACGGTGAGGTGCAGCATAAAAAACTAAAACAAAAAAAAACAAACAGAAAGAGTCAACAGAAAGAAAAAATTTGAGGCAAATTGGGAAAAACATGGTTAACATGCTGTATTGTTTGCTTATGAAATAATAATGCCTTGGGCAGCATATCTTTGAGTGGGTACAAGAATAGCTGCCTAACATGCACAGGAGGCAAAGGGCAAAATATCACATAGGAAACGATTTCCTAAAATGTCTAAGAGGCTTGTACAGTTGACTTATAATTAAACAAGATTCTTACAATAGCGATATTTTTACCATAACTGCCAATTATTGTAACCTTTGTGCCTGGGGTGCAGAAATACCTAGTTGTACCTGCTGTAACTTTGACACATACTATAAATAAAACTAAGTCCCAATGAGACTTTATCGGTAGAACAACAAACAATTGAATCAAGCGCTGTTCAGAAGAGGTAAAATTATTAGATAGATAAAAAATCATATAAGTAGATACACACTTATATACGAGAAAAGGAGAATAAAAAAGAAAATAACACCAAATATGAGGGCAGGGGGGAATGGCGTATTCAGGGAATAGTAGAAACAGTTGATATAAAATGGAAAAATATATAAAGTAGTTCAGTCCAAATGGATCACGTTTATATGGTACTAAAAAATGAATAAACTGTTGCTGAGGGGGCTGCCGGCTTGTCGAGAAGAAGCAATTCTGAAAATATACAAGAGACAAAAGAAGCGGCGCCCTCTAAGGGTAGCATGAAATTTATTTAAAATAAATCAACAATACAATTCTTATGAGATGGGTACTCACAAGACTGCAGGGGATCAAAGCGCATCAATATACAATGTCATCCGTGAGAAACATCCTCAGTTCGTGAGGTCCGCTGGAGCGATGAAGTGGTGACAGCTCTCTTTGCTGGAACATGCACGGCCTGCAGTTCCCACAACCCGTAGAGGTTTCAACCGCTGTGTGGGTCCCTGGATGAAAATTCGGTGCTGGTTCACCGGGGAGGAAGCAGGGGAGCCGTGTTATTTCCTTGTCCGGTCTGTGGAACGCAGCCTTGGAGCGCAAAACAGCGCAACGTCACTTCCGGGATGAATCACGGGGCGGTGCACGCGTTCGAGGCATGCGTGCATAGATAGAGCCTGACGAAGAGGCACGCATGCCTCGAACCAGAAGGCTCACACCAGAACCGTCGAACAGACCGCGGGTTCGCGCAAACATTTAGAACCCCATTGAAGTCTATGGGACTCGAACGTTCGAGTTCAAAAATGCTCATTTTAAAGACCAAAATTCAAGTTATTGTTGGAAAACGTCTTTGAGAACCCGGGTCTTGCCCCAGGGAACATGTATCAATGGAATTTTTTTTTTTTTTAAAACTGTATTTTTTTCTGGAGCAGCGATTTTAATGATGCTTAAAGTGAAAAAAAAAATCCCTTTAAATATCATACCTGCTGTGTGTCTACAGTAGTGGCACGTGTTTAGAAATGTCCCTGCACAACATGAGATTACTCTCAGAAAAAAAGTAATTTAATACTGCTTTTGGCTTTAAAGTAATGTTTGGTACCTGCAATATGGATAAAAATCATGGAAAAAAATAGCATGAGTTTCCCCGCCACCACTCCCCCCAGATCTTTACAAGACCCAGTGCCGATCCTGACCTCCCTGGGGCCCTAAGCAAAATCTGACGACAGTGACATGTCACATTAAAGAAAGTTGAGAAGCGGGGGGAGGGGGTGTTCTGCTGTCGGAAATGACTCAGCCAGCGAGTTTAGAAGCCGGGGGAGGGTGCGAAAATGACTTCTCACCAGGTGGGGCCTCTAGTAATTTTGGGGGCTCTTTGCAGCTTTGCGTGGCCCTAAGCGGCTTGCATAGTGCGCCTATAGGGAGGATCGGCCCTGACAAGACCCTATGGCCCTATATACTTTAAACAGCAGTATACAGGCGGTGCAAACAAGGCAAGGACTGTAGGTTTGTTACGTAGAATCTGAACCATGTCATACTTTGCTGCTGCATATTGCACAATTTCCTAAAGAGACCCTCAACAAACTACATGACACTTGTGCATGGTGATGAGGCCATTGATGTTCCAGTGGTGGCCCGTGAGCCTGTGGCCATACAGGCTTGCCCCCCCCCAAAGCGCACCTGCTGTGTGGCAACAATATGTCAATTATTTTAGGGGTGTTGGGGGGCCATTACAATGCCAGATCTTGGCTCAATCAATTATTTCTTTGTGAAAGAAAAATTGTAGAAAATAGTTCTCTGAAAGCCTCCATTATTTCTGTCAAAATTTAGCAAAAAAAAATAATGCCAGTCAAGCCTTAGCTTTCTCCCCATATCTAACCCACAAACTCATCCACTGATCATAAAGTCAAAAAAACAAGTTTCGTATCGTCGTATTGCACGATCGTTTTTCCGACGTTATCTATCGACTGTAAATGACGTTCTCTATCCCTTTATACACTGCGCATGTGAGAAGCTCCGCACGTTTCTACACCCATGACGTTTGTTCTAGTGATTGCCACGCCCCTTTTTAGTCGGTCAATGTGGAGAGGAGTCTAAAGACATGATGGAGGAGAGACAGCAAGCTGCAACCAGGCAGGAGACAGGCCAGGCACACACCAGGAGGAGCAGGAGGTACAAAGCCACCAACATGAGCTTTGAAGAGATGGTTGAGATGGTGGCTATTTAAAAAAGGAGGACTATGACGGAAAAAAGGGCCTTACAAAAACCCCAATAAACTCAAGGCCCAGATCATAGATAAGGTACGGAGGGCTATCCATGCAAAATTCGGGGTGCAGAGGTCCAGGGAGCAGTTGCACAAGAGATGGAGTGATTTGAAAATCCGAGAGCCAGAGCAGATGGAGCGATTTTGAAGAGTCCTCAGAAGACATAAGTAATTTTCATGTGTACTCTGAATATTTTTTTTTTATTATTTTGTGGCATGTGCTTTTTATCGCAGGTTGTGTATATATACAGTTCAAGAACAGATGTTTGAAGGTTCATGTTTGTGTGGGCATAATAATTGGTTGGTTATTCTATTTAAGACCTTTTTATGTGTGAGACCAATTTTTTAATTAATGTAGATGTGTTATTAAGTTGATTTAAATAATCCAACTTAAAGCGGAGTTTCACCCTAAATATAAGATCTTCCATGCGCTTCAGCATACTGGCGTCAGCGCCAGTATGCTGGGTTTTTTTTTTTTTTATAGCACACTTACTGTTTTATCGTAGAAATCCTTTTCTGTCCCCCGCGGTGGACGGCGCCAGTACAGCGCGTCACATCTTCCTAAGATACCCGATATGGACTCGGGTATTTCCGGCGCTATGCGGCGCCTGCGCACAGACCTAGGAGCTGACTGCGCAGGCGCCGTATTTCTCCGAGTCCTACGGCTATGGCGCGTCACGCCCTCCGAAATAGGACTCGGAGAAATACGGCGCCTGCGCAGTCAGCTCCTAGGTCTGTGCGCAGGCGCCGCATAGCGCCGGAAATACCCGAGTCCATATCGGGTATCTTAGGAAGATGTGACGCGCTGTACTGGCGCCGTCCACCGCGGGGGACAGAAAAGGATTTCTACGATAAAACAGTAAGTGTGCTATAAAAAAAAAAAAAACCCAGCATACTGGCGCTGACGCCAGTATGCTGAAGCGCATGGGAGATCTTATATTTAGGGTGAAACTCCGCTTTAAGTCAATATACATTAAAAGGAGAGTATGCTCAGAAAAGCAGTTCATTACACATATGCACTCAGTAGCACAATGGTTGGTATCGCCGATCCGCCCTATAGGCTCACTATGCAAGCTGCTTAGGGCCCCGCAAAGCTGCGAAGGGCCCCCCAATTACTAGAGGCCCCGTCTGGTAAGAAGTCATTTTCGCCCCCTAACCCCCGCTTCTCAACTCGCTGGCTGCATGGGCTAAGAGGCAAGAAGTCAGCACCCCTTGCTTCTCAATTTAATGTAAGATGTCATTTCAGACAGCAGAACACCCCCTCCACCCACTTCTTAACTTTCTTTAATGTGACACGTCACTGTCGTTAGCGCCCCCCGCTTCTCATTTTAAATGTGCCATGTCATTTTGCTTCGGGCCCCAGGGAGGTCAGGATCGGCACTGAGTGTTGGTCACAAGAAGAACTTAGTTAGTTAGCGTTTCACACAGAGGTGATCCAGTGTCAACTTGTTGTTTTGCCATGTAGGAAACTTGGCCGAAGATAGAGAAATGCAGCAGCTTTGGGAATGGATAAAATCCTGTGTTAAGCTTAGGATTGTAAAAACACACAATTGTACGACATCAATCAAGAATGATTGATATTCCTCTTTCAGGCCTCTAATCTTTTTGATACATCTATCCCTTTTTTTACAATCTCATAGGCCGCAATCAAGCTGCAGCAGTGGCGCCGACCAACCCCACACAGTGCCAAGCCCCACTCTCGCCGGATGTACAGGAAGTGGAAAATGCAACCACATCAGGTCAGTGTCATACAGCACAGCTTCAGGTAATACATATAGACCTGCATAATTTTAAAACATGTTTTTTTTCCAAATTTCAGGTGTACGAGCTGTTGGGGGCGGCTTAGACACCGACAGTGCCCGGGTGCTAATTGGGGAGATAATGTCCTGCAGGGAACAAATAGAGGACACAAACCTCTCCCTCGAGAGGATCATAAAGAACAACAAAGAGGTGGACCAAAACCTGAAAAATGTTGTTGACATTCTGGAGAGGGTTTAAAAAAATGATAATAAAAAAAAAAAAATTAAAAAAAAAAACATTAAAAAAACAATAGATGTAGAAAATTATTTAAATGCAAAAATATAGGTCTTAAAAATAAAAAATAGAACATTTCTATTTTGATATTTAATTTTTTTTTTAAATCACACATTTTCAGTGTGATACAATAAATATTTTTGGATACTCAACAATGTCTGGCTTCTTATTATATCAATGCTGCCTAAAACACTGCAACCCCTCACAGATACTGTAGTTGGAGCACAACAAAGAGGCATGTGCAAAGTATTGCATCAAAATTTTTTATTAGGCACCCCTGTTAAACAGGGGCTGAAAAATTGGGCCTTAGGCACAACACAACACTGCAACCCCTCACAATACCTCTAATTGGAGCACAACAAAGAGCCACGTGCAAAGTATTGCATCAAAAAATTGTTATTAGGCGCCCCTGTTAAACAGGGGCTTAAAAATTGTGCCTTAGGCACAACCCAACACTGCAACCCCTCCCAATAACTGTAATTGGAGCAAAACAAAGAGCCACGTGCAAAGTATTGCATCAAAAATTCTTATTAGCGCCCCTGTTAAACATATAGTATAGTAAACGTATAGTAAGATCGACTGAGTTTCTGGCCAAAAACACAGCAAACTTATATTAAGATCGACTGAGTTTATGGGAAAAAACACAGCAAACGTGCAACGTGCTGTATGATCTACTGCGTTTATGGGCCAAAACACAGCAAACATATAGTAAGATCGACTGAGTTTATGGGCAAAAACACAGCAAACGTATAGTAAGATCGACTGAGTTTCTGTCCAAAAACAGCAAACGTGCAGTATGATCGACTGAGTTTATGGGCAAAAACACAGCAAACGTATAGTAAGATCGCCCTCTGTTGAAGTCTAACCAATGACGAAACGCGTCAGGGCGTGACGCTTATCACTGACCAGAGACGCTG
The DNA here is from genome assembly GCA_029574335.1 of Rana kukunoris. Classification (NCBI taxonomy): domain Eukaryota; kingdom Metazoa; phylum Chordata; class Amphibia; order Anura; family Ranidae; genus Rana; species Rana kukunoris. Next base: position 185,555,052 of record CM056051.1, read on the forward strand.
TGCAGCCTCCAGAGCAGGAACAGGAGAGTTTTCGTAGCAATAACCTACATCTCTACAGACTCACAGGGAGAAGCTGACAGGCACAGTACAGATTTTCGTTTTATGCTTGATGATTTTACATTGTGGTACGCACAATATATGATTTGGGATGTTTTGGGTTTAATAAATAATTTTAAACGTTATCACACTATATGAGTTTTTTTACTTTATATGTATGCGGTTTGATCTTAAACATTCCTGACGGTGGAGAGTGCATCTTCCAGGATACACACAGATATATAATCCAGGCCCTTTTGATTCAGTCTTGTGGTGAGTGCATCCCCAACTGGGGACTAATTATCCCCCCACGTGGTGAACACCCCCTCTTTTGGTGAAAGGAGCACTTAATTAAGGACTGCTTTTTGTGTCTATACCATCTGCACTATCATCCTATTCCTAGAAGGTCTTCTGGACCCCTAGAAGAATCTCAGATTTGGTTCTGAGACTAAGCGCTGCTACAGTATTATATGTAACTTATGGACTCTTTTGAGGTCTTGACTTTTAGTTTTGACTTGTTTAGGTTCCACTGTTCTATTGTACTGTTTTGTATACATTGTTTGATTTTATTCAGCAGCAGCTAGTTTTTATGCATATCAGAGAAGCTATTCCAAAATACCTTGAGTTGTTGTACCTAAGCGCTGAGTGGTGTCACATTGAAGGAAGGGCGACGGTTACACCATTTTTTATTGCGGTATAGTAAGATCGACTGAGTTTATGGCCAAAAACAGCAAACGTGCAGTATGATCGACTGAGTTTATGGGCAAAAACACAGCAAACTTATATTAAGATCGACTGAGTTTATGGCCAAAAACAGAAAACGTGCAGTATGATCGACTGAATTTATGGGCAAAAACACAGTAAATGTATAGTAAGATCGACTGAGTTTCTGGCCAAAAACAACAAACGTGCAGTATGATCGACTGAATTTATGGGCAAAAACACAGCAAACTTATATTAAGATCGACTGAGTTTATGGCCAAAAACTGCAAACGTGCAGTATGATCGACTGAATTTATGGGCAAAAACACAGCAAACGTATAGTAAGATCAACTGAGTTTCTGGCCAAAAACAGCAAACGTGCAGTATGATGGACTGAGTTTATGGGCAAAAACACAGCACAGCACAATCTCCTGCCTGGCAAATACTAATAGCAGATCTAGCTAAGCTATACAGTGTATAAATATATGTACAACTCCTAAGGATGTATATATATTCTCTACACACTGTAAATTTAACTATACTGACTACTAGCCTTACTACTCTATCTATCTATCTATCTATCTATCTATCTATCTATCTGGTAGAAAAGACACTGTGGGCCAGATTCAGGTACATCTGCGCATTATTGGAACGGCGTAGCAATCACCCTATTCTTGTCTCTTTTGCGCAGAAATTAGCTCCTGCGCAACATTATTTCTGAGGTGCAAGGCGGAGTAATCCAAATTGGGAAGGACGTGGGCGTGTTACATTGAAATGAGCCGTGACCCCATGTCAGCACCTCTGTGCGCATGCTCACAACTCGGGAACAGCGCAATCAGTGAAATTGGAAGTGGACTAGGGCAAAATCATGAACTACGCAGACAGCATAAATCGACAGACACAAACGCACTTCCTCTGCAAAAGTACATCCCTTTGTATCCCTCCCTATACAGCAAGGTGCTTTTGTTCTGTTGTTAGTTGCGTTGTGGTTTGTCTTTGTGATATTTGTGGACTGTGTGATCTTGTGTTTGTTAGAAGATATTTGTAAGTGATTTTTGGTGACTGCTTGTGAGAGTTTTTGGTTGTTAGTTTTTTGTTCGTTTGTTTTCTTGCTTGATTTTTCCTGCTTGTTTTCTTGCTTGATTTTTGCTGCTTGTTTTTGTGAGTGATTTTTCCTGCTTGTTTTTGTGCGTGATTTTTGCTGACTGTTTGGGAGTGAGTTTTTGTCTGAGTATGACGGAGAGAAAGAGGAAGCTAAATTTTACTTTGGGGGAGAAACAAATTCTTGCCCGGGCCATTTCCGATTATGGGCGTTACCTCCACGGCCCGGACAGTGCCAACACCACCCCGGCCAGGAGGAGAGAGATTTTGGACAGGATTACTGACCAGGTGAATGCATCGGGGGGGGAGACCTGGACACGGTCGGGGATTGAAAAGAAAATCAATGACCTCCGGCATCTGGTCAAAAAGAAGCTGGCCAAAATGCTAGCCCATGCCAGGGGCACAGGAGGGGACCCACCATGCCATGTTAGGCTGACAGCGGAGGAGCGTGCGGTGGCCCAGACCTTTTATAGGCAAGAAGTGGAGGGCCTGCCCGGCTATGACTCAAGTCATGAAGGCGTGATGCCAGGTAAGGTTTTTTGGCCCTATCAGGTGTGTAGCATGTGTGGGGGAGGGGGTGAAAGGGAATTTGTGGCAAGTGTGTGGATCCTCCAACCTGTGAATGTTTTGTGTCATCCACAGATGAGCAGGAGGGTGCTGGGCCATCTGGGCTGACCGCACCATCCCAGCCTGATGAGGACCCCCCGACAAGGCTGGAGTCCTCGGAGGAGGTTGAAGAGGAGGAGTTTGAGGAGGAGGAGGAGTCCATGTCAGGCACTGGACTTTTGTTTTTGGAGGACTCTTCCCCTCTGGCTGGCGGCAGCCAGCCCTCCATAAGGGGTAGCCCCTCCCACTCCTCCCCCAACAGGCATCCTCTCCCAAGGGCCTCCCCTTCCCCCCGGCCACAAGCCTCAGCTGGAGGCAGGAAGGAGACACAGAAGACCAGGGGACTGGCCGATCTCCTGCCCGCCACTCTGAGAAAGGACCAGTTCCTTCAGACCCGCCATCTGGGAGAGGTCAGCCAGACCTTGGGGCGGATGGAGGAGAGCCTGTCCTCCATAAAGGATACGCTTGGGGACCTGGACTGCCACTCCCGGGCTCTTACAAACTGCCTAAACGACCTGCAGACTACAACGGCAGGCGTTAGGCAGGATGTGAGGGCCCTCACCCAGGCTATCCAGGCCAATACGGCATCATTAAGTGCTGGCCTAGACAGAATTGCCATGGCCTTGGAGGGCAGGCCGCCAGGTGGGCAGAGATTAAGGGCTGCGCCTCCTTCCCTGGTTTACCCCCTCCCCCATGAGTCTCCCCTGAGGAGCCGGGGCCATGGCCGTGGGCGCCCCAGGCGTGGCTCACGTCAACTGCATTAATTTGTTTTTCCCCTTTTTTTTTGGCCTGTTTTTTTTTTTTGGCATTTTTTTTTGTGCTGGAAATTTTTTGTTTTTGCTGGGCATTTTTTTTTTTTTTGGGTTGTGAATGCTGTTTGAATGTGGGGGTGACATTCCTGCCGGAAAAGGGGTGTCACCCTCAATTTTGGTGGAGAAGGGTTCCCCAGGACCAGGGAGAAGTGATCCCCAGGTCCGTGTGAATGGTGTATGAATGTACAGTGACATAATTGGAGCCGTGGCGTGGCGTTGCTGCTCACAAGTCCTGCATGGTGGACTGGTGCCAATCCAATTTAATGAGGATGTGGGGTGTGTGTGCTAGGGACCACAGTGGTGTGCATGCATGCATTCTCATTGTGCCATGATTAATGTGTGTGTTTAACGTGCAAAGATGCATAATGTGAGCTGGCATGAGATGGGGTCATGAGATGGGGTCCCAGTGCATATGCAGAGTCACCTTGAAGGGAAAAGACAGGAGGATGTTAGTAGTGCATGTGCCCTTTGTGATGTGTGCATCATGGGGGGGCCAGTCATGCCTGCCACCCATGTCACTCACCAACCAGCCAGCTGTCCCCATACATGTTCTTATCGAAATCTGTGGGGATGGGGCTCTGATTGTATATGTAGCTGTCATGGGTGTCATGGGTAGTGTCATGTGTTGGGCTGGTGATGTCCTCCTGCATGGTTGTGGTTAATTCCATGATGGCATGAGGGGTGAATCTGAAGATGCGAGACACCTCAGAATCACTCATGCCATATATGCGTGTGTGATATATCCTCTCCCGTGAAGAGTGAAGAGTGAGGGGCTTGTATCAGCTAAGAATATTGTATTAGATTAGATTAAATAGTAAAGTTTATATAAGCAAAAAAAAAGTTTAAAAAAAAAATCCTGTGCCCTCCTCAGTGCCCTCCTCAGTGCCCTTCTCAGTGCCCTCCTCCTTCTTTGCTCATCTAAAGTCAGTAGTATAGCTATGAGCATGAATGCCACTGGCATGTCGGCATACAGTTTGTTTGGCAACATGTGTGACTGCTCAGCTCCTCACTAACAGTGTTGCTTTATCTGACATGTAGACGAATTGTCTAATTTTAGAGCAGCTTTTATATGGTCTAATTTTAGACAGGACATTTAGCTGTTGCGCACAGCGCGTAGCCTGCGCTACACCAACGTTCTTTTGTGGATCCCCGTAACTCCCTCATTAGCATATTTGAATAGCAAATCAATGGTGTGTCTAGCGCAGTTTTGCGCGGACGGATGCGCCGGTCTAACGAAATTACGCTGGACAAAAAAAGTAGATTTCTTGCGTATCTCGTTTTGGGGATGCCGTGCATCGAAACGCACGCGCACAATTAGACTTACGCCGCGCATCCCCTGTTACGCCGGCGTAATCGCTCTGTGAATCTGGCCCTGTGTCTCTATCTATCTATCTCTCTCTAACTGTCTGTCTGACTTCTCTCTCTGTAAGCAAGAGTGGGAGGCGGCCTTTTATAGTGTGGGGCGTGTGCTAAAGCCCTGAGCCATAATTGGCCAAAGCACCCAGGCTTTGGCCAATTAGGGCACTCCGTTTTTTGGGTGCTGTGATTGGCCAAGCATGCGGGGTCATGGTGCATGCTTGGCCAATCATCAGCGCGCAACGCCGCAGTGAATTATGGGCCGTTGCGCGTCATTCGAATTTGGCGCGAACGACCCGTTTTGTTCGTTATCGACGAACGATCGAACAAGCAATGTTCGATTCGAACATACGTTCGTATCGAACATGAAGCTCATTCTTAACTGTCACTAGTCAGTGACCCTGATCACTGCCACACCAGTTATATGATAGTGATGTACTGCACTGGTAAAAGTATGTAAAAAAATAAATTGTGATTTTTTTTTTTTAATTGCTTAATTTTCCATAACATTGTGACAACAAATTTCAAACTTTAAAAAACTTACCATGCCTCTTACTAAATACATTGGACTGTCAACTTTCCAAAAATGTGTCATTTGGGGGTACTTATACTACTGTCCTTTGAACTTTCGTGCCTCAAGAAATGAGATAGGCTGTCAGTACATCAGGATTGATCAATTTTCAGATATATTTACCATAGTTTGTGGACTCTATGGCCTCGTACACACGAGGCAATCTATTTGTTCAAATCGGTCGGACCGACCGATTTGAACAAATTTGTTTGCTAGGATTTTGGTTTGCTCGCGTGTACACACGAGCAAACCAAAATCCCCGCCAGCAGACGGCGCGCTGACATGTCGGTGACGTGGCTGTGACGTTGATGCCGCCACGTCACCGCACCAGGAAGTAAAACACTTCCGCGCATGCGCCGAATCCATTCGGCGCCGGCGCCGGCGCGAGACGACATGTCTGCTGGTAAGTGTACTAACCAGCAGACATGTCAGGCGGACTGATTCCCACCCGATAGATTTCAAAGCATGCTTTGAAATCTGTCGGGTGGCCAAATCCGTCGGCTCGCCCGTACACACGATCGAATCTGTCTGCTGGGACGGTCTAGCAGACCGTTTCCAGCAGACAGATTTGATCGTGTGTACGAGGCCTAAATCTTTCCTACAGACTAAATAATAAACACTGATTTGGGTTTTTTTCACCAAAGAAATGTAGCAGAATACATGTTGATCAAAATTTATGAAGAAAGATTATTTATTTGCAAAATGTTATAACATAAACAAAGAAAAATGTTTTGTTTTTTTTCATTTATTTAGCAAAAAATTAAAAACCCAGGGGTGATTGAATACCCTCAAAAGAAATCACAATTTGTGTAAAAAAAAATAGAAAAGGGAGCGCATGCGCGGATGCCTGAGGGATCTTTCTTAGAGCTCCGCATCTTAGCTAGTCACACCAGAGGATTGAAAGCTACAGCGGCTTCTAAAACTGTTCCCGATACTGCTGCTTACCTCCGGGAACATGTCTGAGCTGGTAATATGGTCCTGCGGGGCCCCAAACTTAAAATAAAAGCTGGGAACCATAATGAGACACCAGCCAGGCCATTTTCTTCCAAAATGGCGCTGCCAAACAGCTCACGATCCAGCAAACAGAGCACTACCACCTCTCGGCCACACAGTTTAAAGGCACAGCAATGTGGAGGTGAGACCAACTCTTTGGAAGAACATTCACAAGCTACTATTCAATCTGGCATATTTAAGCAGTTTAAAAAGATGCTACAGAAGACATTGAAACAGACTTCAGATGACATAACTGACAAACTCAAGATTGGGGAGATTGGGCAGAAAACCGCTGAATTAGAGGCGAGGGTAGATGAACTGGAATATTACACAGCATATGGAGGAATTGGATATATAAAATAGGAAAAGCTTATCTTGCAAAACAGATTAGAGGACCAGGAGAATAGGGACAGATGTTCCAATTTAAGAATTAGAGAAATAGCTGAACATCTACTGCAGTGTTTCCCAACTCCAGTCCTCAAGGCACACAAACAGGTCATGTTTTCAGGCTTTCCATTATTTTGCACAGGTGATTTAATCAGTTTCACTGCCTTAGTAATCACCACAGCCATTTCATCTGAGGGAAATCCTGAAAACTTGACCTGTTGGTGTGCCTTGAGGACTGGAGTTGAAAAACACTGATCTACTGGACCTACAGGCTACTATGCTTGCACTTTTTCAAGAACTCCTGCCTGGCACCCCAGTTAAAAGGCTGGAAATGTACAGGGTATACAGGGCTTCAGCCCCATGTAGACCTAACGGTCCCACCAGGGACATAATTGTTAGGTTTCATTATTATCGAACAATGGAACAGTTACTTGCAGCAGCCTGAGGAAATTCTGCCTTAACCTTCTAAGGCAATGCATATCAGCTATTTGCTGATCTCTCCCCACTTACACTAACCAAAAGACAGGCACTCAAACCCTTCCTGCATATTTTGCAGCATCATCAGATCATATATCATTGGGGTTTCCCATTTTCGCTACGCTTCACATATCTAGAAACAAAATGTGCTGTACCTCAGAAGAATTACAAATAGTTCTTATAGATTTGAGACTTCTGGATCAACCCATAACTAAAGATCACCCTCACAGGCGTTCAGCGTTACGTTCATCCTCACAACAAGATCCATCATTTTTTTTTTTTCAAGGTTATATGTCAATCTGTAAGATTGATAACCTGAGACATTTGTTGTTCCCCTAGGTTTAAAATATTTGTATATATATGTTTTTACACATATATGTATATATATATATATATATATATATATATATATATATATGTGTGTGTGTGTGTGTTTTTTAATAACTCAGGCCATGATATGAATACTGTTAATAATATCATAATTTTTTGGAGTAGTTATACTAATAGGGTATTTTTTTTCTATAACTCAGGCCATGATATGAATACTGTTACAAATATTATCATTTTTGGAGTAACTATACTCATAAGGTATTTTTCCTTGTCAATATATCTTTATTGAGGTGATAAAGAAATGTACAATTCAACAAAATAAAATAAGTTAATTACAGACACAGAATAACTTTTTGGTTTACATAAGTGGTAAGTTCACAACAGGTGAGTCTGGTGGCTTCAATGGACATATTAATATTACAGATAAGGTTATAACTAAGAGACCAATTTTCTGGAGTTTATTTTAAGATGCTTTGTTTCTTCCAACCAGCCCAGATGGTTTTAGGGCTGTGGTTTAGGCAAGAGTCCTGATGCGTCAATGTAAGTGTTTCAACCAAAATTAACCTGTATAAGAACATGTATAATAACGAGGTTCATAGTCAGAGCCCAAGGCGGGGGGAGGAGGGTGGGGAGGAAAGCGGGGAGGGGAGAAAGGGGTGTCTGCAGGAGTGGTCCGGAATTGGCTGTCAATATCAAATATGCGCTAAGCGGTAGACTGTTAAACAGGCTGGGCTACCATGGTAATAATACAATATCATTGATTTCATTGGGTACTGCATATTCATACCACGGTTTCCAGGTTCTTTCGAATCCAGCGGTCGCGTCCATGTCGATTGCCATCATTTTGGCGTGAGTCATAGCTAGGTTCATTCTGTTCGTTACTTCGTTAATTGATAGATTAGGGGTTTTCCATGCTTTTGCCAATGTTTGTTTCGCAGCTGTAAAGAGCTGTGTTAATAGTTTAAATTGTTTATGTGAGACATTTTTGGGTTTGAGGTTTAATAATGCGCTTTTGGGGTCCAATGGGATACCCTTACCCGATAGTTGACTGATTATTGTGAAAATTTCTGACCAGAATAACTGTGCTTTAGGGCACGACCACCAGATATGAAAGAATGTTCCTGGAGATAAGCAGCCCCTGAAACAATGTTCAGGGTAGTTTGGCACAAATTTCGCAATCCTAGTAGGAACTAGGTACCATCTAGTAAGAACTTTGTAATTAGTTTCACAAGCTAGTACATTTATTGAAGCAGATTTGGTGTTGGTCCATATTTGATTCCAGTCTTCTGGATCTAGTTCAATATCCAGGTCTAGTTCCCATTTGTTTACATAGGGGAGTTTCCCCGTAATAGAGTTAGTCAACAACTGGGAGTATATTGATGAGATCAAACCTCTGGAGGAAGGGGTGCATTTGCAGAGCTTTTCAAAGGCAGATAGTCAGGGAGGGCTGGAGATGGAGTCTGCATAAGGTTTGAAAAAGTTTTTAATTTGGAGGTATCTAAATATTTCAGATTGTGGTATGTTATAGATTTCGCATATATCCGGAAAGGACCTAAATGTAGTGGAATCCAAGAATTTATACAGGCATGTACAGTTCTTTTTCACCCATTCTTTAAAGGTGTTGGGGTAGATCCAGGCAGGGTAGAACAATGGATTTTTATAGAATGATAAGAGTGGAACATGGGAGGATAAAAGGGAGTTCTTTATCTTTAAATTGTCCCATAGGGAAAGAGAGTGCTTAAGAATGGGGTTATGGATATGTTTGCGTGATTTGGATGCGATCCACATAATGTTGGAAATCGGGATGGGGTCGCATTCCACCGCTTCAATCGAAACCCAGAGGGGAGGTTCCTTTGTTGTGTGGTACTTTACTAACGTGGCTAATTGTGCAGCTCTATAATAGTTCAAAAAGTTGGGTAGCCCCAGTCCTCCTTTAACTTTGGGGAGATGCAAGATTTGATGTTTTAATCTTGGTTTGGAGGAGCCCCACACAAAGTTGGAAACTCTTTTTTGTACAATCCTTAAGTAGTATGATGGGATTGGGGCTGGGAGAACTCTAAAGAGGTAAAGGAGTTTAGGCAGAATTGACATCTTGATTGCGTTAATTCTTCCAAGCCAAGATAAAGGTAAATGAGACCAGGATTTTAAAAGATTCGATATCTCTTTTAGAAGGGTGGGGTAGTTGGCTGTAAATATCTCTGTGAAAGAAGCCGTAAGGCGGATTCCTAGGTATGGAATGTTTTTATCTGACCATTGAAAGGGTAGACCAGATTTAGCTGCATTAAGGTCTGAAGCTGAGAGTGATATATTGAGAGCCAAGTTCTTTTTGGGGTTTATAACTAGTCCTGAGAAAGACGCATAATGTTTTAGTAGGGACATTAGGTTTGGGCCTGTTACCTGAGGGGTCGCGAGAAAAAGGAGGATGTCATCGGCGAACATACATAGTTTATGCTTGTGGCCCCCTACCTCTATACCTAAGATCTAGGGGTCTGACCTAATCTTATGCGCGAGTGGTTCTATGAGGAGGGCGAACAAAAGAGGGGAAAGCGGCATCCCTGTCTTGTGCCTCTGCCAATGGAAAATGGGTCTGACTTGTAGCCTGCGTATTTGACGCATGCCTTCGGATTATTGTATAATTCCATTATCCATGTCATGAAGTTGGGTCCAAAGCCCCATTTTTGTAATGCATATTTTAGGTAAGACCAGGATATAGAGTCAAAAGCTTGTTTTATATCCAGTGACAGAAAGCACACTGGGATGCCCCTTTTCTTAGCTATATGAGCTAGCAAGTACGCACTTCTAATATTGTCACCTGCCTGTCGGTTCAGTATAAAGCCAACCTGGTCATGATGGACCAGTGAGCCTATTATTCTGTTTAGGCGCACCGCCAAGATCTTACCAAGAAGTTTAATGTCCGTATTCAGCATTGAAATGGGACGAAAGTTATCGCATGCGGTGTTATCAGTTTGTGGTTTTGGTATCATACAGATTGTGGCCATGAGTGATTCCTGTCGGAAGGATTTTCGGTTTAGCAAGTCATTAAAGGCCTCAGCTAGCCTTGGTGAGAGGAGTTCAGTGAATGTTTTGTAATATTTAGCAGTGAATCCGTCGGGTCCAGGTCTTTTATTTAGTTTAGGGTCCTTTATCGCATTGCTTACTTTAATTATGTGATACAGGTTATTCTTCCCCTATATAACCAAACTGTTTTTTTTGTATTATTATTATTATTTTTTGTGTGTATATATATATACACAACTCAGGCCATGGTATGAATACTGTTAATAATATTATATTTTTTTGGAGTAGTTTTACTCATAAGGTATTTTTATGTTTTTTTTTTTTTTTTTTTTATAACTCAGGCCATGATATGAATACTGTAAATAATATTCAAAATTTTTGGAGTAGTTATACTCATAAGGTAATTTTTGTTATATATAACTCAGGCCATGATATGAATACTGTTAATAATATTATCATTTTTGAAGTAGTTATACTCATGAGGTATTTTTATATTTTTTTTATAACTTAGGCCATGATATGAATACTGTTAATAATATTATAATTCTTGGAGTAGTTATATTTATAAGTATTTTTTTTCTTTGTTTGTTTTTTATTTATTTGTTTATTTATTTTTTTCCTTCCCCTCATACTATATAACCAAACTGTTGCTGGTGAAAGCATATTTTTACTTTTTTAAGCCATTCTTTTTTTCTCTCTATTTTTACTATATTTATAGTTGCTGTTACCTAAAGTTTAATTGTACTGTTTGTGCTGACTAGCCCCTAGGAACCTCATGTTGCCCTCTTCTCACTCTCTGACCCCTGCTATTACTAGACGGGAGTCAGATGGTGATTTTGGAACCTCTTGGGGTACATATGTTGTTCCCCTGAGATGTTCCTACACCCTTTTTGCATATTATTATGTAGCAATTGTTTATATATATATATATATATATATATATATATATGGGTTTTCCATTTATTTTTTAATTCCCTCTTCTTTTCTTTCTTCTCCTCTCTCTGTATTCTATCTCTCCTGGGGGTGGCACCGGCCTTAGTCTTGGGTTTTGTCCCTTTGTCTATGAACACTGTTCCTGATGTGTTATGGCCCCCATAAATATCTTATCCTTAAATGTAAAAGGCTTCAACATCCCCCCAGAAACAAACCAAAGCAATGCAATCTTTTGAGGCTAAGAAGGCACATATTATTTGTCTTCAAGAAACACACTCCACCGACAAAGTTTCTCCTAAGTTCTTATCTTCCTCCTATCCTCAATTTTACGTACTGTAGCCTCAGCCACAACTAAGCAACGCGGAACCCTTATTGGATTCCACCATTCTATGCCATTTACCCTTACTTCACAAATAATTGATCCCGAGGGTAGATATATTTTACTTGGTGTCGTACTATGCCCCTAATAAACATCCTGAAGCCTTCCTATTACACCTCTTTCAGGTGGTGGAAACACATAAAGCTGGAATCGTTGTGCTATGCAGAGACTCTAATACAACGGTTTTTCCTTTCTTAGACAAATCCCCGTCCACACCTATCTCTAATACCAATAGGCAATCTCTACAAAACTTACTGTCCACACACAAATTGGTTGACACATGGTGGGAGGTTAACCCAACTAGTAGGAATTACACACATTATTCTTTTACTTTCAAAAAGTTTTATTGAGTTTAAATCCAGAAAAACAAGAACATATCATAGCACACAGGTTACAAATGATATAGACATAGTACAATGAACTCCAAAGCTTCTGTAAACATGACACCCTCCAAAAACAGTGGCCAGATAGAGGCATGTAGAGAGAGTCACTCAAGACTAATGTGGAATAAAATGATATGGTAAAACCTACTACTAAAGCATGAAGCCGAGTGCCAAAACTGAAACAGTCATACAAAGACTAACCCCCGGAGCTCAGAGGAACCCCCCCAGCATCCCAAGTGGGAGCTATACTATGCTGGAGTGATTCGCCAAGCATCTTCAGGAGAAATTAAGGCTTCGATACAATCAAACACGTCCTATAATCACGTAAGTGTCGTGAACGTTCTGGGTTCAATGTACAAAAAAAAAAAACCAGAAGGAAAATAAGTAACCATTTTGAAATATATCTTATATAATGGAACTAGAGTTCCTCAAGAGAGAGGACATAGGGGAATAAAGAGGGGAGGAAAAAAAGAGGGAAGAGAAGAGGACGAAGAGCCAGTCTACGGTGCCACGACCAGAGAAACATCTAATTGGTTCGATCTCTGGGCAGGAACTCCTGGTATCAATGAAATGCCAATGAATAAGGCCCACGGTTCCCAAATGGATTCAAATTGATCTTTGGTATCAAGCAAAATACTAGCCACTTTTTCTTGGGACATAATCCAGGAAGTTTTGCGTTTTACAGCTGAAAAGGGGACCCGGGGCTGTTTCCAAGCCTTAGCCAACGTAGCCTTGGCACCTAAGAGAATAAAGTGGATCAAGGATCTTGTGGATTTATTGGTATTGGGGATATAGGCGTTGAGGAGAGCAACATCAGGAGTTCTAGGAAGCTGAAGACCGGTCACTTTGAAAATTAAATTGAACACTCTTTTCCAGAAAGGTCTAATTTTTGGGCATTCCCACCAGACATGTGCCATAGAACCCATGATGTCACATCCCCTAAAACATAAGGGGTTGGCAGAGGGAAACATACGAGACAATTTTACAGGGGTGTAGTACCATCTTGTGATGACCTTTAAATTGGCTTCTATCAGGGAAACATTTTGGATACCTTTGTATGCTTTCGCATAAGCAGTCGACCATGATTCCAAGCTCCATTGGAATTGGAAGTCGGTTTCCCAGGCTGCCATATAAGACGTCTTACTATCCTGAAGTGCAAGGGAGTGATATATGACAGATATTCCACCCCTCTGATCAACCGCCTCCCCACACTAACGCTCATAGGCCGTAATTTGGGGTGGGATGGGTTTCCCCTTCCAAATCTTGTGGAGGAAGTGATGTATCTGCCTAAACCTGAAAATTTCCGACGTCGGAAGCTTAAGCTTTTGTTGACAAAATTTTAAGGTAATGGGACCCGACGCTGAAAAGAAGTGCCCAATTCGGTACAATCCCTTGTCCAGCCACCACCTGAAAGCCGTGATATCTAGTCCCGGGATAAATTCACGGTTGTTAAAAATGTGCGCCAGGGGATGAAAGTCTGAGACCAAACTTGTATTGGACCGCAACTTGTCCCAAAGAGAAAGAGACTGAGAAAGGATCGGTGAAAGGATAGGAGGGCGATTCCTGGGGGGGATCCAAAGTAAAAAGTCTAGAGTATAGGAAGGGGCCGCTTGTCTCTCAATCTGGATCCAATCTGGTTTCTCAGATTTGGAATAGACCACCGAAAGCTGAGACAGACGTGCTGCCTGATAATGACCAAAAAGTCACGGAAGGCCTAGTCCCCCCCTCTTTTTGGGCCTTAGGAGGGTAGAACACGGTAATCTACAACCTGACCTACCCCACACAAACTTATTTACCTTCCTCTGTAGAGAGAGGAGATGGTCTTTCCTGACATTAATTGGGAGTGCTCTAAACAGATATAGCAATCGGGGGAAGAGGGTCATTTTGACTGAGTGAATTCTGCCGGGCCACGAAAGATTGCCCGTAGCCCAGGCCTTTAAGTCTGCTTCAAGTTTTTTATAGACGGGGGGAAAGTTTGCGGAGTATAACAGTTCTATTTTGGGAGTGAGATTAATTCCCAAATATTCTAAGCGGTTATCCCTCCATTGGAAAGGGAAGGAGCTTCTAATTTTTGCCACTGTGTCGGGAGTTAGAGAGACATTGAGAGCGCAGGACTTTGCGAAATTAACCTTGAGACCCGAGACGGAGGCAAAGTCATTTAAGACTTTAAAGAGGTTGGGAAGGGAGGTAATAGGGGAGGTCAGGAACAACAACATATCGTCGGCAAAAAGGCCACATTTATGGGTTTGAGAGCCACACGAAACGCCCAAAATGTTCGGATTGGACCTAATCGCGATTGCAAGCGTTTCGATAGCGATCGCAAAAATTAGGGGGGAAAGGGGACACCCCTGCCTAGTCCCTCTAAAGATGCCAAAAGGGGGGAGTAATGTCCCTGGAAACGTACCATTGCTCTAGGAGTAGAGTATAGAGCGTGGAGGACCCCTAAGAACCTGCTGCCAAACCCCCAACGTTCCAAAAGGGGAAACAAGTAGGACCATTCTATGGAGTCAAAGGCCTTGTGCAAGTCAAGGGACAAGAGCATTCCTTTCTGAGTGGGGCCGCCTGCCCAATTCGACTGCAAAAGGGAGATAATGTCAATGGCCCTCCTAATCTGGTCTGGACCCTGACGACCTGGTATGAAACCCACCTGGTCCTTATGTATGTATCTGCCTATAAAGGAAGCCAACCTGTTTGCTAAGATCTTGGTTAGGATCTTCAGGTCGTTATTACTGAGTGAGATGGGCCTGTAGTTCTCCACCTCCTCCGGGTTCTTATTAGGTTTAGGAATTACAGTAGTAGTACCATCTTGTGATGACCTTTAAATTGGCTTCTATCAGGGAAACATTTTGGATACCTTTGTATGCTTTCGCATAAGCAGTCGACCATGATTCCAAGCTCCATTGGAATTGGAAGTCGGTTTCCCAGGCTGCCATATAAGACGTCTTACTATCCGTATTGAGATGAGGATCTAGTGGGGCTCCTTTGGATTTTGCGTTAAAAAAAATAGCCATATAGGGCGCCAAAATATCAGAGAATGCTTTGTAATAGGGTGCTGACAGACCATCTGGCCCTGGAGAGGAGCCCGTCTTTAGGTTTTTTATGACCTCCACTATTTCCTCAACCGAAAATTCCGCCTCCAAAACCTCCTTATGAGAAGGTGTGAGAGCTGGAATAGAAAGTTCCCGGAGAAAGGGAGAAGTACCCAGGTTACCGACGACCCGACCGGAACTATATAGTTTAGAGTAAAACTCTTGAAATGCTAACATAATTTTTTTGGGATTGGCTGATATTGTCTGATCGGCGATTCTAACTTTGGGAAAAGAGTGAGAGCGAAAGCGCGGAGACAACTTGGAGGCCAACAAGGAACCAATTTTGTCTCTGCGACAGTAAAATTTCGCCCCGCTCCAGCGGAGATGCTTTTCTGCTTTCATTGTGAGAGCTAGGTTAAGTTCCAACCTGGTGGCATCTATTTGATCCAAGAGGTCTTTGGAGGGAGACTTTTTATGTTGAGTCTTCAGAGTTAAAAATCTACTCTCCAGGTTTTTGATGTCTATTAGCCTCTCCCTCTTGACACGAGTGGCAATTTAGATTATTTTACCCCTGATCGCGACCTTATGGGCCGCCCACAGAACTTCCGGGGAGACATTCTCAACATTGTTGAAGAGAAAGTATTCCCGTAAGGATTTCCCTATATCCGCTACAATAGAGGGGTCACTTAAAATAGATTCATTGAGTCGCCAATGGGTTCTGGCTGAATTAAAAAGGGAATTCTGCAAATGAAGGTATACTATGGAGTGGTCAGACCAAGAGCAGTCGGCAATAGATGCCTTGGAGGCAGAAGGGATGAGGCTGGGGTGGACTAAAATATGGTCAATTCTCGCATAAAGATTGTGTGGGGCAGAATAATGAGTATAATCCCTCGCAGTAGGGTTTAGTTCCCTCCAGATATCAACCAAACCGTGAGAATGAAGTGATCTGGCTATCTTTAAACTGGCCTTAGTGGGGCGTGTAAGCTGTGACCCAGGAGGTCTAGACCTGTCCAGGCCCTGATCGAAAGCAGTGTTCGAGTCGCCACCCAAAATCAGCTTGCCCTCCACCAACGGAAGAAGGGTTCTGAGAAGGGCTTGAAAAAAGGACACTTGGCCCTTGTTAGGCGCATAATAGGATATAAAAGAGTATAGGACACCTCCGATCAAGCCCTTAACAAGGATAAACCTGCCCTCCGGGTCTCTGTGTGTGACCATATGGTAAAATTTGGAGTTTTTAGAGAATAAAATCGCTACCCCTTTGGTCTTGTTTTCGGCGTTAGCCATATAAAAGGTTGGGAAGTGAGAGTGGAGGAATTTAGGACTGTACCGAATCGGGAAATGAGTCTCCTGGAGTAGGACGACATCAAACCTCATAGAACGATAGTGGGCAAATGCTAGTCTCCTTTTCCTGGGAGAGTTTAGACCTTGAGCGTTGTGAGAGGCAATCCTAAGCTCTCCACTAGGCAGGTCTGGGTCAGGCATTGGAACAGAGGGGTGGACCGCTGTTAATACATATATCACTTACCCTTAGACGTCTTCTCCAAGCGATTATGAACGGCGAGTGCTGAGAAAAGGCAAACCAGGAGCATCCTCCCTGGTCTTGTGACGTCCGTAAACTGGCTCGAAAGAAAAGACAGAGTGAGAAAAAGATGAGTTGGGGAAACAAACACAAAAACAAAAACATTCAATCAAGAATATTCAGAAACCTTAACCAGAAAAACTAGCCAGGTTCCTGAGACAACAGAGTCGATACCCTACCTATGAGGGTCAACTACCCGTCCCCCAAAAACGGAAAACCGCCTGAGTGGGAGGGGTGGAGACGCAAGGGTAACACCCCAGCCCCTTGCTGAAACATAGTAAAAAAAAACAAGTACAGTAGCACAGCAATCAAAACCTGAAGAAAAAAATAAAATAAAAAATTCTATTGACACACATCCCAAAACCCAGGTACGATCAGGCAGAGGGGCCCCCCAGGATACCCAGGGGGAGGAGCCCTTTCAGAACCCGAAGTCTCAGGGCAGACCGCCCAAAAAGAAGAGCCAAGAAGTGGCATAATGGACTGTTCATCCATTACTGGAGGAACCCCCGTCTTTGGACTTCTTAGGTTTCCCGGTATTCCATGACGGAGAAATTGGACTCATGGGAGGAGGGCGCTTGGAGGAGGACACAGAGCCCCCCCGAGACATCCATGGGAGCCTCCTGGTGAATCAATTTTAGATGCAGCAAAAGTCTCTCCCCTTCTTGTAAGCTGGAAAAAGCATAGGCTCTGCCCTGGACAGAGAATTTAACTGCGAAGGGGAAGGCCCAATGGTATTTGATATCCTGTTTGGAGAGCACGGTGAGTAATGGTTTAAGGGATCTCCTTCTCTGGATGGTGAACGGAGATAAGTCTGCAAAGATTTGAACCTCATGACCGCGGCAAGAGATCTGCTGCAGGGACCTGGATTGTTTCATGACTGCTTCCTTGGTAGCATAGAAATGTGTCTTGACTACAATGTCTCTTGGTGAGCCATCCTTTCTGGGTGGGCCCAGAGCTCTATGGGCCCGGTCCAATTCAAGGCGATGCGATGGAATATTTGGTATAAGGCCTTTAATAAGATCCTGGATCGCTTCAGGAATGTCAGAGATTGACTCGGGGAGGCCCCTGACCCTAAAATTGGACCTCCTGGACCTATTCTCGAGTTCATCTATCTTAGATAAAGCCGTGTCCAGCTGGTCTCGGAGGGTCTGCATATGAGCAGCATTATGGTTGGTGTGAGACACCGTTACATCAAGCTTGCTCTCTATAGCTTCCATCCTAGATCCCAAGTTGGCAAAGTCTGCTTTCATTTCTCTGGCTATCTGAGCAGCAGTATTGGCTAATCCCCTTTCAAGCAAAGCTGTGAATTTGATGAACATGTCATCCTGAATGGAACACTGTTCATGGCCATGATGACCCAGTGCAGGTGTTGCAGGCGTGGAGGGGAACGTAGGGCCTAATGGGGACATGGTATATCCTTCCACTTTGCCTAGCAGGGATTCCGTGGAAGCTGGGGAAGGTGCTGCAGGCATGTGGATGGAGCTTTGGGCTGCCTGGGCATATGTGAGGGTAGCTGGGGTGAGCACTTGCCTGGCATCTGGCATCCTTTCTCCTGTGGAGACGAGTGACTGTGCGGGAGCTGCAGCCACGGCCATCTTGGATCTCGCTTCCCCGCTGAGTCTGTTAAACTCCGGCTCCAAGTCGCGCCTGGCTACTGGTGCGGACATCCGTAGGGGTGCTCTATCGGGTCCCCGAGGTATGTGCCGAGGAGCTGGGTCCAAGAGAAGGGAGCTGTGCCCGCTAGAGAGATCGTGGGGCTGGGGTGCTGCGGAGCTCCGTGCTTAAGCCGCCCTCCCGGAGCTAGCGCGCATTGCGCTCTCCCTACACACATTATTCTTATCCCCACAAATCTTTTTCCCGGATAGACCATATTTTTGTCCCATCCAGCATGCTACCTGAGATCATTTCCTCTACAATTTTTCCTTATTCATGGACAGATCATTGTGCGGTTTCCATCACTCTGGCCTCTCCTGTACCTAGGTCATACGATATGACCTGGTTTATCAACTATTCCATGTTGTCGCACCCGTCACATCGTTTAGAAATCGAGACAGCTCTTACTGAATATCTTACATTCAATGACAATGGAGATATTTTAGCTCTTACACTATGGTAAGCCCATAAAGTTATCATTCATGGCAAATTGATGCAACAAGCTGCAGCTCTTAAAAGAGAATGCAAACTTCTATTTAATAAACTAGAACATAAGTTTAATAACTGCCACGCAGCTTTTCAATCTGTTCCTAATGCCACAAATACTAAATATGAGAGAGCTAGACTTGACCTTGACCTTTTCTTGACAGATTCTGCAGACAAAACCATATGTAGAAAACAGCATTTTCACTATCTCAAAGCCAACAAACCAGACACGTTGCCTTAAAACAGTACAACACTCACAAGCATCTATTAAACTCAAAACATGCCGAGATTCATTCACTAGCAACCCAGTAAGAATATTAGAGATTTTCCAGTCAAAATTAGCTGATCTATACTCCCCGACTCAGAATTTTAACAAACTCAAAGCTGATGGTTTATTCTTTGATATTAAATTTCTGACCCTGGAACTTGATCAACTTGACTCCCTTGAGAAGCCTATTACTTATTGCTTTTAAAGCATTAAAACCTCATAAAAGACCAGGCCCGGATGGTTTTTCAGCTTTATATTTCAAACAGTTCAACCAACGTTAGCACCTATTCTTACCAGAGCCTTTAATTCTTTACTAGCTGGACATTCATTTAGAAATGAATCTTTGACATCCATTATTGCTATGCTTCCTAAACCCCATTCTGACCTCACCTCTTGGACAAACGATCGTCCTATATACCTTTTGAACCTGGATATCAAATTGTTAGCTAAAATTTTGGCAAAAAAAACTGAATATCATTATCGGTAAACTAATACATTTATGCCCAAACGTCAGGCGGGTGACAATATCAGAAAAGCGCTTTTACTAACACATGCTGCCAAAACGAGAAATATTCCTACTTGCTTTTTATCTATCTATTTAGCTTTCGACTCAGTATCATGGCCATAGATGAACTATATTTTCCAAAAATTGGGTTTTAGAAATAACTGTCTATTATGGATTTCTGCATTATACAGCAATCCGAAAGCGTATATTAAGTATATGGGCTACAGATCATCTACAATTGATATAAAAAGAGGTACGAGACAGGGTTGCCCCCTATCACCTTTGAGTTCACTCTTCTCATAGAACCATTGGCAATACTGATTAGGACTAACCCTAATATTGGTCATCACCATAAAATCTGTCTCTTTGCGGATGATATACTTATTTTTCTATCTCATCCTCACGTGTCAGCCCCAAACCTATCAGAAAATTTAGGAAAATTCTCTCATATTTCAGGGCTATATATCAACCACTCTAAATCCAATGCACTTAACATATCCTTATCGCAAACCAAACTACATGGAGTTCAAGCATCCTTACCATTCAACTGGGTCACACACTACATCCCATAATTGGGTATCCAACTCACACCCTCAATCTTAGACCTGTTTAAAGTGAATTATTTGCCACTATTGAAGTCACAAGTTTAATAAAAAATTCTTGGTTTGGTAGAATTAATGCTGTGAACATTTCTATTTTAATCGAAATTCCTTTATTTTTTTAGGGTACTTCCCATCCAAATTCCATCTTATTTTTTGAGACTTCTTCAACGAAGAGTTATGTTCTTTATATGGGGTAATACTAAACCACGTATTTCCAAAGCTTCACTTTTTCTTGATAAATCTGGTGGACTAAGTCTTCCTAAACTTACTTCATATTATCATGCAGCGCAAATAGCACAATTGTCCAAGTACCATGCAACAGTTGAATCTCCTCTATGGGTTGCAATAGAATCCATAGCTATAGATCTAATATCAGTGGCCAATTTGCTATGGTTATCCTCACGTGAAAGAGCTCATATATCTAATCCTATTACGAAGCATTCCATGAACATCTGGGACAAGTTTAGGAATTACCATAAATTACAATCCTCACATAACCCCTTACTATCATTTATTAGAC
This sequence comes from Rana kukunoris, assembly GCA_029574335.1. Lineage (NCBI taxonomy): Eukaryota > Metazoa > Chordata > Amphibia > Anura > Ranidae > Rana > Rana kukunoris. The sequence goes on from CM056051.1 coordinate 185,575,778, forward strand.
ACCAAGCTTTTTATCCTGCATGGAAGTTGTTACGATCCTTTGCAGCCTGGACCACTAAGAAATTAGTTTGCCTATATGATATAGCTTCTACTAATAACATCCTTACATTCCCTGCTCTGTGTGATATTTATGGCTTACCCAGTAATGAACTTTTTCGGTATCTACAGATTAAAAATTTCTATATGCCAATCATTGAGACGGGTTTAATACTCAACCAATTATCACAGTTCGAACGAATCTGCAAAAGCGACCCTCATACTAGAGGTCTGATCTCTTCTTTATAAACATCTTAATTCCCCTCTCACAGATACTTTACCCTTGTATACTAACAAATAGTAGTAAAGAGGACTGGGATAATATTTGGTTGACCATCCCCAAATTGCTATGCACTGGAAACAAACTTTCAAAATCTTAACACGCTGGTATATGGTACCAGCAAAAATAGCTCAATTTCTCCCTACTTATCCAGATACTTGTTTTCGTGGCTTCACATCTCTAGGTAATCACTTACACATCTGGTGGGAATGTCAAATAGCTCAAACGTTTTGGATCAAAATATTCAATATGGCCTCTACTGCCCTGGAAATCTTGATATCGCCCGACCCTGCCATGACACTGTTAAACCTAAAGCCCTCTGAACTCACTCGGACTTAATTCCAGCTACTTGTATATCTGACAACCTCGGCTAAACAAACCATAGCTAAGGCATGAAAATCTCAAATGCTCGTTGTGGCTGAGGCTAAACACCGAATGAATAGAGCCCTTGTCTTTCACAAAATGTTAGGCTATTGAGAATGATACTATTAAATGTTTTTATAAAATTTGGCAACCGTGGGTTTATTATTACCTACCTTCCGAATTTGGTCAAACTTTGTTGATTTTTTTTTTTTTTTCCTTGGGGCTGGGGTCGGGCCACCTTCGGGAGAGAATCCTACTCTTATCTTCCCTTCTTTTTTCCTCTTCTTCTTTCTCACTTCTTCCTCTCCTTCTTCTTTTCACTTACACATCTGGTGGGAATGTCAAATAGCTCAAACGTTTTGGATCAAAATATTCAATATGGCCTCTACTGCCCTGGAAATCTTGATATCGCCCGACCCTGCCATGACACTGTTAAACCTAAAGCCCTCTGAACTCACTCAGACTCAATTCCAGCTACTTGTATATCTGACAACCTCGGCTAAACAAACCATAGCTAAGGCATGAAAATCTCAAATGCTCGTTGTGGCTGAGGCTAAACACCGAATGAATAGAGCCCTTGTCTTTCACAAAATGTTGGCTATTGAGAATGATACTATTAAATTTTTTTATAAAATTTGGCAACCGTGGGTTTATTATTACCTACCTTCCGAATTTGGTCAATCTTTGTTGATTTTTATTTATTTTTTTCCTTGGGGCTGGGGTCGGGCCACCTTCGGGAGAGAATCCTACTCTTATCTTCCCTTCTTTTTTCCTCTTCTTCTTTCTCACTTCTTCCTCTCCTTCTTCTTTTCTTAGCAATTTCCTTTTTTTTTCACAATCAAAGTTTATTAACTCATAAGTTGCATAATACAGGATACAATGAGCATCGTAATATAAAAAAAAAACAGAATCCAAATACACATTAACAGGAACATATTATACGTAGAGTCATTCTGGACAGAGCTTTACATTTCATGAAAGATATGGATAGATGCAAATTATTCATGGATACGGTTATGTGGGAGGGGGTAAAGGGACAGAAGAGGGGAGGTAAAAAAAAAGTGAAAGGGGGGTTTGCGGAAATGGAAGTGTGGAGATAGTTGGAGTACAGTTAGTTCCAATAGCCTGACAAATAATTCTTATAGCCATAATACTGTGTAAGGGCGGTAGACCTCTTAATTGCGATCATGGGAGAAACAATACAGAGAATGATAGGGAATTAAGAATACAGACGTCATATTGCTACATTGCAACGGAAAATCAATACATTTCAGGCCATTAATAGTTGATAATCGTTTTATGGAAGTGAGTTTTCACTTCTCATGGCCACCAATTTGTCCATTCTGTGTATGTAATGTACCCTATTCAGCCAGTCCTTAACCGATGGGCATTTAGTGGACTTCCAGAGTAGAGGAATTAATGTTTTGGCAGCTGTCAGTAAGTGCCTAGTCAGCATCTTTTTGTATCTGCAAATAGACAGATGGTTGATATGTAGAAGGCAGGCGGCAGCATCAAGTTGGATACTTGTGTCCGTGATAAGTATAATGTGGTGTGTGATTTGGGTCCAAAAGTCAGATATCATGGGACAGGACCACCAGATATGTAAGAAGGAGCCAGTTCCCTCTGGACTCCATAGAGGAAGGTTCTTGTGTAAAAGACCTCCCTGCTACCTTGCCTTGCCACCTGGGATCCTTTTGATTAATTTTTCTTTTTTGGATTGCCCTGATTATTTGGCTGCTTAAATTATTACCACACATGGTAATCACTTCACTTGAGTTTACACATCTATAACCAATCAAACGGTTTCTGTGGATTCATCGTATCACCTATGAGGATATCCCAAGAGTTCTACTGAATATTCAACATCTATAAAATATTTGGACCTCGGATATCATTTGAAGCTTTATTGATCTGATGAGTATATGTTTATTCAGGTCTTTATTTTCTGGTAAGCCCCAAAGGTTTCATTACACTGGTGGCGGATCCTCTAACACTCACCTCGTTACGTATTGAGTCACTATTTGTGGTGAATAAAAGTTTTGGATTTTTATTATGAACTTTTTTCATATTATGCACACTTTATTTGGCAAAAGCACTATATAAATAGTAGTATTTTTCTTAGCGCTACACTTATTCTTTGTTTGTATGTAAGAAGGATCCAACATCGTTTTTGCAGCGCCAACACCTGTCATACGCGGTCAGTGACCAGGTTTTGATTTTTAGAGGAGTTATATACCACTGGGTAAGGATCTTATACGAAATTTCTTGGAATTTTGAGCTCAAGGAGCATTTATGTGCAAACACACATGCTTTCCCCCACTGGTCTTCACTAAGTGTAATGTTTAATTCTCTCTCCCACTTATTCTTGTGTTTATCAAGCGTTTGTGTCTGTTGTTGGCATAGCCAGGAATAGGTCAAAGAAGTTGTCTTCAGGACTGGAGAGCCTGAGAGGCAGATTTGTTCCAATTGAGTGGGTGTCTTATGATATTCTGACCTGTGCTTACTATTGACCAGGAAGTTCTGTGTTTGTAAGTAAAGCCAGAATCCCGGGAAGGTCTCTCCAAACTCTGATTTCATCATGTTAAGGGTTTTAATTTTGTTACCCGAGAGACAGTGAGCGGCCAGGAGTTTCCCTGTGCTTATCGAGGATATCCTAATGTCTAAGTCTGGAGGAAAATCTGGGTTGTCCGTTATTGGGGTCAGTGGTCCCGGTATGTTTGCTAAATTATAGGACAGGGTCGAGCTGTGCCATACCGATAATGTCGCTGCAACTAGCAATTTCCTTTTTTTTCTGCGTATTAATTATCAACAAGTAAATTTGGGATTTTTTCTCTCTTGTTTTTTCTACAATTGTCTGCCTATATAATTTAGAGTTTGGACTATTTACCCAATAGATTCCTTTATTAATACGACCCATTTTTTTTTTTACGGTCAGTTCAGGTATTTCAGAAACAACGGACAGGAGATGTATGCTCTTCTATGTCACTATAACTATATTTATCTTCTTGTCAGACTGCGGACTGCAGATTTACGTCCCTTCACCTTTTAGATCGACTGAAAACTCTTCTCTCCCCCTGGAACCCCCTGTACTACATTTTGTCATGACCTGATTCCTACACGTTCACTGTTTTGCTTTTCAAGTTAATATTGTTCATGAATGCCTTTACACACAGCGGCTGCGACCGCAGATATTGACCATTTGTTAACTATTTGAGATGATACCCTTTTTTTTCTGTATGCTTTATTCAAAGTTTTCAATAAACTCTTGGAAAAAACAAAAACAAAAAAAAAATATTTATCTTCTTGGGACTTTAGCGTTCTCATATTTTATTTTATTATCTTTCCTCTTACATGCCCCCTCCCATCCACAGTTTGAACCCATTAGGGGTGGATGGGTGGTCCAGAGGCACTCTAAACCTTATATATGGTATAGTCCTTTTTTTTATTATTTCTTTATACCTGACATTTGCTTTGTTTTCTGTATTTATATTTTCTGATAAATATGAACATGCATTTGAGCACCAAACTCTAGCGATATTTCAGTCATTATTAGACATGTGCACAGAAAAAAAAAACATTTTTTTTTGTTCCGTTTCGTATGGTCCCGTCGGTTTGTTTCCGTTCGTTTTTCGTAAGACGCCCATTTTCCTGTTCGTTCCCGTTCGTCTGTCGTACGACGCGATTTTTTCGTATTCCGATTGTTTCGTATTTCCGTTACCGTTTTATTTTCGTACATGCGGGATGGTTCGTTATTCTGTTTAATTCATGTTCGTTACTTGTTAGACAATAATTATCGAGAATTTTCGTCAATGATTTGCATTCTGTGTATCTTGAATGCTTTTCTTTTGTTAGTTGTATGTTCATTGTTCAATGACATCTATAATTTCATTATGTATATTGAATGAATTCATTTTTCTGTTCGTATTGTGTATTCAAAATACTGAATGCAAATCTTTTGTTATAGGTGTCATATCAACATACAAAAATAACAGAATATAGAAAAAGGATTCAAATGCAAATCTTTTGTTTATCGTTTTTTTGAATGGCCAGAGAGTCAGTGACTGAAAGCAGCTTCTCTTTTGTGCTGAGTACACTAGTACAGTGAGAGTTGTACAGTGAAGCCAAATAAACTTTTCTGTGGATTTTCATCTGAAGGGAGATCAGTTGGCCAGACTTTTGAACCCAAAAATGGTTTTCTGATGCAGTTTAAAAACGAACAAATTTTCTGAGAACGATTGGAAAACAATCGTTTTTATGTTTGTTGTTAAAACAGTCTGACCAAGTGTATGGGGCTTAACAATAGTTAATATGGATGGGCCGCATGTTGAAAGTGCCGCGAATCCCGCGATATATTTAGGAAAGTACAAAATTACAAAAATCCTTTTTTCTGTTCATATTTTCAGTTACATGTTCCATTGTTCATATGAACATGTGACTGAAAATATGAACAGAAAAAAGGATTTTCGTCATTTTGTACTTTCCTAAAAATATTGTGGGATTCGCGGCACTTTCAACACGCGGCTCCCTATTAATTAACTTTCACCTGGTAGTGACTGTGGAGAGTGAGAGCTCAGTGTGAGAGGCATGCTGGGCTGGATGGACAGGTTGGAGACAAAGGGGTATTGGCAGATCCCGTTGGCAAAGCGCGCCCGAGAGAAGACAGCCTTTGCCACTCCTGATGGCCTGTTCCAGTACAGGATAATGCCTTATCTGGTTGGCAGAGGACTTGTTAAACCACAAATGAACAAGATAGGAGCTATACAGAGCTGGCCCAGACCGTTGAGGAAAAAACAAGTCAGAGCCTTTTTGGGGATCGTAGGCTACTATCGGAGGTTTATTTCTCACTTTGCTACGAGGGTTGCTCCGCTCACAGACCTTATTAAAGCCAGAAGTCCAGACACGGTAAAGTGGAACAGCGAGGCTGAGGAAGCCTTTGCTGCTCTGCAGGCAGCACTTTGTGCCCAACCCATGCTTGTGGCTCCCGACTTTAGAAAGGAGTTCTTTCTCCAGACCGATGCCTCAGAGGTGGGTTTGGGTGCAGTTTTGTCCCAATATGTGGATGGTGAGGAACACCCTGTGCTATATTTGAGTCAGAAGTTGCTATGCCACAGTGGAAAAAGAGTGTTTGGCGATCAAGTGGGCAGTAGAAAAACTCTGCTACTATTTGTTGGGCAGACGGTTTACCCTCGTCACAGACCATGCTCCGTTAAAGTGGATGCACACCAACAGGGACAAGAACGCTCGGGTCAAGAAGTGGTTTCTGTCCCTACAGCCCTTTACTTTCGTGGTACGACATAGGGCAGGTCTCCTCCACAGTAATGCAGATGCTCTGTCCCGAGTACATGGGTTTGCAGAGGTAGTCGCTTCCCACCCAAGTGTTAAGCTGGGGGCAGGATGTGTGACAGGGTACACGATTTTATATACGCCAGTGAGAGACTGGAAAGGTCAGCTTTCCCTGTCCTGGAAGGGGTTAAACCTGGCCAACAGGTAAACCTCCTCTCCCTATTAATTAACTTTCACCCGGTAGTGACTGTGGAGAGTGAGAGCTCAATGTGAGAGGCATGCTGGGCTGGATGGACAGGTTGGAGACTGTCTGCATTTGAGGAACAAGGTCTGTCACAAATAATTGTTTATTTGGTCTGTTATTTTGTTTGTTTTATACTGGAGACCGGAATAGCCCCTCCAGTAAAGCGTAGTGATTACTACTGTTAGTTAGCCTCCTAAATTGGAGTAGGCCATTTTGTTTTGTATTATTTCTTTTGAATGCAATAAAGCCATATTTATTGCTTAAGACCAGTGACTTTGCCACACTACATTATCTCTATTTCTGCGACTTTGTCACAAGTGGTGTCAGAAGTGGGATGTTTGTTGTTGTACCAGCCAATTTACATTACAGTGGCCTTAAAGGTACAGGACCCAGAAAATGGAAGATATTGTGAAAGCCCTATTACAAGCTGCCACTGTGCAGCAAGACAATAATAGACAGGTAGCTGCCTCAGCTGCTGCGAAACAAGAGACCAACAGGCTCTTGGCTTTGCAGATGGAGTCTTTGGTTGAAGCACAAAAGGCAGATCATGCTATTCTCAAAGCAACCCTAGAACAGATGACTGCACAAGGGTCTCCTAACCCACCAGCAAGGGGGGTAAGCCAAATACGTGCAAGCAGCTGTCTGCAGAAAATGACCCCAGATGATGACGTGGAGACCTACCTGCTGGCGTTCGAACGGGCCACCACCCGAGATGGCTGGCCTCCAGAACAGTGGGCTGGAATCATTGTACCCTTCCTCCTGGGAGAAGCACAGAAAGCATATTTTGACCTGGATGAGGAGGCGGCTGCAGACTATTCCAAACTGAAAGCAGAGATCCTGGCTCGCTTAGGGGTGACTTCCACAGTGAGGGCCCAGCGTTTCTACAACTGGAGGTTCAAAGAAGGAAAAGCACCAAGGTCCCAGATGTTTGACTTAATTCATCTGGCTCGGAAGTGGCTTAAACCAGAGGTTCAAACCCCTGCACGAATTATAGAAATGCTTGTACTTGACCGATACGTGAGAGAACTTCCAAATGGCCTCCGGGAGTGGGTCACTCAGGGAACCCCACCCCATGGACTGTGATAGCATGATCGCACAAGTGGAGCGATATCTCTCTGCCAAAGATTTGGACCGATCTCTCAGGTCGAGTGGGAAATTACAGAGACTGAGTGACCGGAAGAGTGGATTGGAAGCAGACTTCGGATTGGGAGCCCGTTTTTCCAAAACAGACTTTAGAAGTCAAAACCCCCGGGAAAGAGGACCACCCTAGGAGAAACTCCATCACTTGCTTTGAGTGTGGTGCCAAAGGACATGTCAGGGCAAGATGCCCCAACCTTCCTGAGCCAATGCAGTGTGGATTAGGGGAAGGTTCCCCAGACTTTTGTGGACTAATTTTTTAGCAGGACTGGTAGAAGGGGGACATACCCTCCGAGTACCTGTCCTGCTGGACAAACAAGAGACAAGGGCCCTAGTGAGACAGTTTGAAAGGGGGGACAGAGTAATGGTTCTAGTACCCACCGCAGAAAGCAAACGTCTAGCACAGTGGCAGGGACCCTATGAGGTCTTGGAAAAAGTGAGCCCAGTAAATTATAAAGTTAGTCAGCCAGGCCGCCGGAAGAAGAAGGCTGTGTTCCACATAAACCTTCTTAAGCCATGGAGGACTAGAGAGGACTGCATGGCCGCAGTGGGTGACATCACACCTGGTCCACAGGCACCTAGTCCTTCGGTGACAATCTCTCCAGAGCTGACACCTGAGCAAATAGAGGAAGCTAGAGGCTTGGTTAATAGGAATAGTGATGTCTTCTCCCCCAACTCTGGACAAACCCGAGAGATTACCCATGATATTATTACAGAACCAGGGGTTGTCGTAAGAGTGAAGTCTTACCGCATTCCGGAGGCCAAGAGGGAAGCTGTAAGGGCTGAAGTCAAGAAAATGCTTGAGCTTGGAGTGATAAAGGAGTCTCACAGCCAGTGGTCTAGCCCCATTGTTCTAGTGCCCAAACCTGATGGGTCCATCAGGTTCTGTAATGACTTCAGGAAGTTAAACGAGGTGTCTCATTTTGACGCCTACCCCATGCCTAGAGTGGATGAACTAGTAGAGCGATTAGCCAAAGATAGGTTCTTCACCACTTTGTCACCTGACAAAGGGTTATTGGCAGATTCCGTTGACAAAGCGCGCCCGAGAGAAGACAGCCTTTGCCACTCCTGATGGCCTGTTCCAGTACAGGATCATGCCTTTTGGCCTCCATGGAGCTCCAGCCACTTTCCAAAGGCTAATGGATAAGTTGCTCAGGTCCCACACCGAATATGCAGCCGCATACTTGGATGATGTGATCATTCATAGCCCGGACTGGGAAAGCCATCTGGACAAAGTGCAGGTAGTGTTGGACACTTTTAGAAGAGCGGGACTGACAGCTTACCCCTCTAAATGTGCCTTGGGCCTAGCTGAGGCTAGATACTTGGGTTATCTGGTTGGCAGAGGACTTGTTAAACCACAAATGAACAAGATAGGAGCTATACAGAGCTGGTCCAGACCGTTGAGGAAAAAACAAGTCAGAGCCTTTTTGGGGATCAAAGGCTACTATCGGAGGTTTATTTCTCACTTTGCTACGAGGGCTGCTCCGCTCACAGACCTTATTAAAGCCAGAAGTCCAGACACGGTAAAGTGGAACAGCGAGGCTGAGGAAGCCTTTGCTGCTCTGCGGGCAACGCTTTGTGCCCAACCCGTGCTTGTGGCTCCCGACTTTACAAAGGAGTTCTTTCTCCAGACCGATGCCTCAGAGGTGGGTTTGGTTGCAGTTTTGTCCCAATATGTGGATGGTGAGGAACACCCTGTGCTATATTTGAGTCGGAAGTTGTTACCTCGAGAACAGAGTGTTTAGCGATCAAGTGGGCAGTAGAAACACTTCCCTACTATTTGTTGGGCAGGCGGTTTACCCCCGTCACAGACCATGCTCCGTTAAAGTGGATGCACACCAACAGGGACAAGAACGCTCGGGTCATGAGGTGGTTTCTGTCCCTGCAGCCCTTTACTTTCGTGGTACGACATAGGGCATAGGGCAGGTCTCCTCCACAGTAATTCAGATGCTCTGTCCCGAGTACATGGGTTTGCAGAGGTGGCCGCTTCCCACTCAAGTGTTAAGCTGGGGGGGAGGATGTGTGACAGGGTACACGATTTTATATACGCCAGTGAGAGACTGGAAAGGTCAGCTTTCCCTGTCCTGGAAGGGGTTAAACCTGGCCAACAGGTAAACCTCCTCTCCCTATTAATTAACTTTCACCTGGTAGTGACTGTGGAGAGTGAGAGCTCAATGTGAGAGGCATGCTGGGCTGGATGGACATGTTGGAGACTGTCTGCATTTGAGGAACAAGGTCGGTCACAAATAATCGTTTATTTGGTCTGTTATTTTGTTTGTTTTATACTGGAGGCCGAGATAGGCCCTCCAGTAAAGCGTAGTGAGGGACACTACTGTTAGTTGGCCTCCTAAATTGGAGTAGGCCATTTTGTTTTGTATTATTTATTTTGAATGCAATAAAGCCATATTTATTGCTTAAGACCAGTGACTTTGCTACACTACATTATCGCTATTTCTGCAACTTTGTCACAATATATATAAAAATGGCATATGGGTACAGTCCATGCAATTGTCATTCAAAGAGTGGCAGCACTGAAATCGGAAAATTGGCCTGGGCAGGAAGGGGGTGAATGTGCCCAGTATTGAATTGGTAAATAGGTCATCTGGTGCCTAAATTGATTGTGGAAGTGCTTGTGCATTCGCGAGCGAATACGCACATTCATAAGGGCATGCATACACCCTATCACATGTGCATTTCTATAAGCTAGACTGCTCACAGGAATTCCCTGACAATAGTATTAATATCACTTCTTTCGTGGAATTTATTTAGTCACAGCAAAATGCTGTGAAAGGATTGATTAGTGGCTCCTTATTGCTCTTATCAGTATTGTTGCAGCAAGTAAACAGACAAAGGCATACTTATTACATTTGGATTTTATACACATGCTAACATATAAAGAAAGCAACATTACAGGTGTAAGGTAAACAAAGTACATGAGTATAGATGTATTCCATTCCAGGAAATAATGTAGGAATATGTGAACATCAGAGTCATTAGTGTCATATGCAATGTTAGTTTAGAGCAGTGGTTCTCCACCTGGGGGTCAAATAACGATTTGGCAAGGGTCACCGAATCCTGGGCTATTCCTGAAGCATGCACTGCTCTCCCAGCCTTTTAGCGGCCGCCCAGCAGGACTGTCCCTGGAGCCTGTGGCCACCCAGCTGGGCTATTTCTGAAGTTCTCGGCTGACCACATAGCTTCTTCACAGCCACCCATTCAGATCACGACATGGCTGGGGGGCAGAGACTAGAGCTCAGCTAACTGGTGAGGAAAGTAAAGTGGGAGGGGCTAAAGGTGTTACCGCTGCGAGACACCACAAAGTCAAAGTCGGAGACAGTGAAGCCAGAGACACAGTGAGTAACACTACCTGTGATTATAGTTGCCATTAAAAGTCCCCACTATAGTTCTCAGCAGATGACCTTGATCAAGAGCACTTAAGTTGGCTGATCAGCCAGCACTGCCACTGAGAGAAAGAATAAGAGAAAGAACAAAAAAGATGGCTAGAGAGAAGGATAGGGGAAAAAAAACAAGAAATTCACATAGGGGGCGTATCTTTAGAGCGGCGTAGCGCATCTTAAATATGCTACGCTGACGTAACTTGGAGAGGCAAGTGCAGTATTCACAAAGCACTTGCTCTGTAAGTTGCGGCTGCGTAGCATAAATTGGCCGGCGTAAGCCCGCCTAATTCAAAGTAGGAAGGAGGCGGGCGTCATCTATTTAAATTAAGTGTGGCCCCATGCAAATGAATGGCCGTTCAGAATCACGTTGCATATACTCCCTAAGATACGTCGGCTCAATGCCTACGACGTAAACTTAACCTATGCCATGCCCGATTCACGTAGTACTATGTAAACTACGTAAAAGACGCTGGCTGTTCCGACGTCCATACCTTTGAATGGGTTGCGCCACCTATATGGTGGAATAACTTTACGCAAATCGCGTATCTTTTCCGCCTGGCGCATCTACGTTTGTGAATCGGCGTATCTTACTCATTTGCATATTTAACATGGGAATGCTGAATGCGTAACTATGCGCCCAAGATACGCCGGCGTAGGCAAGTTACGTTGGGCAGCTGAAGCCTTGTTTTACGGCGTATCTAGCTTCGCGAATCGTCGTAAAAGTACGACGGCGCACATTTGTACTTACGACGGCGTAAAGCTACCTGAATCTGGCTATATATATATATATATATATAGGGTCCCTGTCACCATGGAGACGCAGCAAAAATGGACACAGAGTCTGCATGTCAGCAGACTGCAGAACTACACAGCATAGTTTTTAAATGGAGAAAACTGCTCTGTCAGTTTTCTCCAGGTTTTGATAGTTTTGAATGGGGCTGTGTAGTTGGAGATCCTGCAGAGACGTGGGCGGGATGGGATATCCAACCCTGTGTCCAGATCTTACAGACAGCCAGCAGGTTGGGTTCCCAGCTGAACGCTGACAATATAATCAGGGACTGGTCAGAACAGAGAGAGAGGGAGGTGGAAGGTGTGCAGCTGGCTGTTGCTGCAAGACAGACCTGTGTGTGGGGATCTGTCTGTCTGTCTGCCCTGGAGACTACATCCCTGGTGTGGGGGGAGTTCGTGCCTGAGGGACTGGGAAGCTGGTGGACCTGAGGTGACTAGCGAGTCCAAGAGGGGCTGAAGGAAGTCCGGAAGTCTGGGAGACAGTGGGCTGGAGAACCTGTTGAGGCCAGGAGTGGGCCAGGTTAGCAGGTACAGCAAGGCTAAGTAAGCCTAGGAGCCAGGAGGCTTGGTATTTTTGAGTTCTGTCAACATTACTGGAGAAGAACCCCTGCGTGGGAAATCCTGTATGTGAACTGTTCTTTTGTTTCCTTCAATAAAAATGGGCTGCCATGCCCTCAAACATAACATCTGACTGCTGTGGACTCGCTAAAAAAATACATTTACCATTGAGTTAAATCCCCAATGTTTACAATATATATATATATATATATATATATATATATATATATATACAGGGAGTGCAGAATTATTAGGCAAGTTGTATTTTTGAGGATTCATTTTATTATTGAACAACAACCATGTTCTCAATGAACCCAAAAAACTCATTAATATCAAAGCTGAATATTTTTGGAGGTAGTTTTTAGTTTGTTTTTAGTTTTAGCTATTTTAGGGGGATATCTGTGTGTGCAGGTGACTATTACTGTGCATAATTATTAGGCAACTTAACAAAAAAACAAATATATACCCATTTCAATTATTTATTTTTACCAGTGAAACCAATATAACATCTCAACATTCACAAATATACATTTCTGACATTCAAAAACAAAACAAAAACAAATCAGTGACCAATATAGCCACCTTTCTTTGCAAGGACACTCAAAAGCCTGCCATCCATGGATTCTGTCAGTGTTTTGATCTGTTCACCATCAACATTGCGTGCAGCAGCAACCACAGCCTCCCAGACACTGTTCAGAGAGGTGTACTGTTTTCCCTCCTTGTAAATCTCACATTTGATGATGGACCACAGGTTCTCAATGGGGTTCAGATCAGGTGAACAAGGAGGCCATGTCATTAGTTTTTCTTCTTTTATATGGACGCGTGTGATGGAGCATTGTCCTGCATGAAAATCATGTTTTTCTTAAAGGATGCAGACTTCTTCCTGTACCACTGCTTGAAGAAGGTGTCTTCCAGAAACTGGCAGTAGGACTGGGAGTTGAGCTTCACTCCATCCTCAACCCCAAAAGGCCCCACAAGCTCATCTTTGATGATACCAGCCCAAACCAGTACTCCACCTCCACCTTGCTGGCGTCTGAGTCGAACTGGAGCTCTCTGCCCTTTACCAATCCAGCCACGGGCCCATCCATCTGGCCCATCAAGACTCACTCTCATTTCATCAGTCCATAAAACCTTAGAAAAATCAGTCTTGAGATATTTCTTGGCCCAGTCTTGATGTTTCAGCTTGTGTGTCTTGTTCAGTGGTGGTCGTCTTTCAGCCTTTCTTACCTTGGCCATGTCTCTGAGTATTGCACACCTTGTGCTTTTGGGCACTCCAGTGATGTTGCAGCTCTGAAATATGGCCAAACTGGTGACAAGTGGCATCTTGGCAGCTGCACGCTTGACTTCTCTCAGTTCATGGGCAGTTATTTTGCACCTTGGTTTTTCCACACGCTTCTTGCGCCCCCTTTGACTATTTTGAATGAAACGCTTGATTGTTCGATGATCACGCTTCAGAAGCTTTGCAATTTTAAGAGTGCTGCATCCCTCTGCAAGATATCTCACTATTTTTGACTTTTCTGAGCCTGTCAAGTCCTTCTTTTGACCCATTTTGCCAAAGGAAAGGAAGTTGCCTAATAATTATGCACACCTGATATAGGGTGTTGATGTCATTAGACCACACCCCTTCTCATTACAGAGATGCACATCACCTAATATGCTTAATTGGTAGTAGGCTTTCGAGCCTATACAGCTTGGAGTAAGACAACATGCATAAAGAGGATGATGTGGTCAAAATACTCATTTGCCTAATAATTCTGCACTCCCTGTATATATATATCTATATATATATATATATATATATATATATATATATATATATATATTATATATTGGTTTGAGTTTAGATGTTGGGATCCCTTCTTATATGATAATAATAATAATATATATTTGCCATGCCAAAATTATAACTAGAAACTGTAGTAGAACATAAAATGCTCAAGGTATTGTTATGAGCATGCTCATTTCTTCCCTGCTGCTTCTTAGCAAATGCTTACATAATGGCATTTCCATTACTATAGATGCTAATGCTTTGTGACAGCTGCACTAAACACAACATTACAGTCAGTACATAAGCACTTTCATTAATTACTATGATTTCACTTGTTAAGGATCTCATTTGCAGTATGGCTTTATATAAAGTATGATTACTTTGGAAAGAATAAATTGTTAGCAAACATATGACTGTTTATTAAAATGGAATAAATGTTTGTTCTAAGCAATGCACTAAAAATATTTCATCTAATGTGTTATCTAATTAATTTGTATGTGATACTTGTATTCTAAACATTTGTTATATGCATAAAAGTATGTTGTGTTCCATTTGCTGACACCCACCCACACTGCTAGCCGCATCTAGCAAATAGAGTTTGTGTTGCCCACACTCATTCTTTCATGTGCACTGGGAGCAGACAAATCATATTTCAGTCTGTGGAGAAAAGGTATTAGTGAGCACCTTGTGGTCAGGCCCGGATTTACTCCCTGTGCCGCCCCAAGGCCGGGTCCATCAATGCCACCATCCCCCCCCCCCCTCAACACAAACACACAGGGGCCAAGTGATACATTTGGCAGCTATAGCCACCGACTGTATCACGGGAGCGCACCTGCAAGAACTAACCCATATGTATGAGAGAGCTCGCATGAAGGGGGTTAGTTCTTGCAAGGAGGAGCCGAGACAGCCGCCGATCCCCATCACAGATTCCGCCCATCAAAAAGCCCCAATATAAGGTCATCTATCACAAAGCCCCCCATTAAAGATCCCCCATCACAGACTCATCTATTATTACATTGTAATATAAAATTAAATAGTTCAACTCACCATAATGCAGAATGAGTGGGAGCCCTGATATCACTGTCCCCAGCAAGCGGAGTGCTTCCTTACATCTCAGGTCTATCATAGGAGCCAGTCCAGGAGGCAGGACTTTGTATGACAGTGGCCGCCAGGTAAGTGGGAGATCCCTGCTCTGTGAAATCTGGGGGCGATCCCCCTCCGAGGCAGTCCAATGGGCACAAACCCTGGGCGCCCTCCCACTGCTCCATCTCGCGGTGCACCCGCTCGCAATTGGCCCTAAAAAACAGTGACAGACTTGGTCCAGGGACAGTGTCCTCTGGTCACCCTAGGCTAGTGGCCAGCAGGAACCATAGGTCAGTGGCCAGCAGACAGAGAGGAGGAGTGGGCTGAAAGAGAGGAGCTGACAGGGGGGGTGGGCTGAGAGGGGGGGTGGACTGACTGGGGGGGTGGGCTGTGGGCTGACAGAGGGGGTGGGCTAACAGAGGGGGGTGGGCTGACAGAGGAGAGTGGGCTGTGGGCTGACAGAGGAGGGGTGGGCTGTGGGCTGACAGAGGGGGTGGGCTAACAGAGGGGGGTGGGCTGTGGGCTGACAGAGGAGGGGTGGGCTGTGGGCTGACAGAGGAGGGGTGGGCTGAGAGGGGGGTGGGCTGAGAGGGGGAGTGGGCTGTGGGCTGACAGAGGGGGGTGGGCTGTGGGCTGAGAGGGGGGGTGGGCTGACATAGGGGAGTGGGCTGTGGGCTGACAGAGGGGGGTGGGCTGTGGGCTGCCAGAGGACGGGTGGGCTGAAAGGGGGGTGGGCTGATAGAGGGGAGAGGGCTGTGGGCTGACAGAGGGGGGGTGGGCTGTGGGCTGACAGAGGAGGGGTGGGCTGAGATGGGGGGTGGGCTGACAGAGGGGAGTGGTCTGTGGGCTGACAGAGGGGGGGTGGGCTGTAGGCTGACAGAGGAGGGGTGGGCTGAGATGGGGGGTGGGCTGACAGAGGGGAGTGGGCTGTGGGCTGACAGAGGGGGGGTGGGTTGTCAGAGGAGGAATGGGCTGAGAGGGGGTGGGGGCTGAGCTGACATAGAGGAGGTGGTTTGACAGAGAAGCATGGCTGAAACAGGGAGGGGGGGGGTAAATGAGACAGAGACCTCAGAAATACACAGCGCCCTTGGTGCATCCACACGTGACCACGATCCATTTGCAGGGCGCTCGCAACACAAATGCCCTGTGATTGGCCGAACAGGGTCATGTGCGGTCGCATGCTGTGGAATTCTGGGACATGTAGTCATGATACGAGTCTCACATCATGACTACATGTCCCAGAATTCCACAGCGTGCAGCCGCACATGACCCTGTTCGGCCAATCACAGGTGTTCAAGTGTCAGCATCTGCCCGACTCTATCAAAGAAAAAAAAAAAAAAGGCCGCGAGTGGCACGGCCGTTTTGCATATCAATCGGGACAACCTGGGGGAAAATAACTAGTATGTGGTCTTCTTGAAAATGGCTGGACCTCCAGCGGCGGCAGCGGGCAGCGAAAAATAGTTATACTGCGTAAGTAGCAAGTGCCGCCGCCCGCGGGGGGCTATGTTAACGCCGCCCTTCACCCACTGCCGCCCCGAAGCCTGGCCTCGGTGGCGGCCCTGCTTGTGGTTGCTGTTCTTAGTCAGCACATAAACACTTAAAATGGCTAATAGGTTGACTTTAACCAGTTGAGGTTCTTCTAAAACTCTTCAGCTGAGAACCCTGGGTGGCCTTTCTATCCAGTGAAATCACAGAGGTGCTGGTCCCCTTTTTACACTATATTACCAAAATAATTTGGATGACTGCCTTTACACGCACATGAACTTTAATGGCATCCCAATCTTAGTCCGTAGGGTTCAATATTGAGTTGGCCCACCCTCAGGCCTGTCGCAAAAAAAGGCAAGCAAACCAAACAATTGCTTGGGGCCCCGATCAGGCCTGGGGCCCCAAGTAGGGCCCATGCTGTGCTTCTTATAAATGCTGCAGCCACGTGAGCATTTTATAGAGAGCCTAACAATGGTAAAGTCAAAGATCACTGGGCACATTGTCTGCGACGCCAGAAAGGCATGTTCCATGTGTGTTTCCTGCATAGTGTTCAAAACGCGTTGCCTTTGTGATCTACTGTGGGTGATGTTAACCCCTAAATAGATCCTAAATGCAGTGGACAAGAAAAGGCAGTGCGTTGTGCTCAAAATGCAGAGATCAGGAGTGTGTTATGTTCAGAATGCAGGGATGAAAGATCAGGAGTGCTTTATGCTCAGAATGGAGGGATCAGAAGGGCATTGCACTCATAGTTCAGAGATCAGGAGTGTGTTATGCTCAAAATGCAGGGATCAGTGATCAGGAGTGCGTTTCACTCATAATGTAGGGATCAGGAGTGCGTTGCTCTAAGGCGGCGTACACACGATCGGATATATCCGATGAAAACGGTCCGCGGACCATTTCCATCGGATATGTCCGATCGGGAGTTTGATCCGATGGCGTGTACACACCATCGGATCAAATTCCCCGCCGCCGGAAGGCGCGGTGACGTGGCGGTGACGCGGCGGTGACGTTGACGCCGCCGCGGCACCGCAACGTCACCGCACCAGGAAGTAAAACACTTCCGCGCATGCGCCGAATCCATTCGGCAGCGGCGCGGCGGCGGTGGGGGCCGACATGTCTGCTGGTAAGTGTACTAACCAGCAGACATGTCGGGCGGACAGATCCCCACCGGATAGATTTCAAAGCATGCTTTGAAATCTGTCGGGTGGAGAAATCTGTCCGCTAGCCCATACACACGAGCGGAGATGTCTGCTGAAACGGTCCATCGGACCGTTTTCAGCGGACATATCCCCTCGTGTGTACGAGGCCTCAGAGTGCAGGGAATCATGAGTGTGTTGCACTCAGAGTGCAGAGATCAGGAGTGCGTTGCACTCAGAGTGCTAGGATCAGGAATGCGTTGTGTTTAGAGTGCTGGGATCAGGAGTGCGTTGTACTCAGCGAGCAGGGATCAGGAGTGTGTTGAGCTAAGAATGCAGGGATTAGGAGTGTGGTATGCACAGAATGCAGGGATCAGGAGTGTGTTGCGCTCAGAATGCAGACATTAGGAGTGCGTTGTGCTCAGATTACAGGGATCAGGATTGTGTTATGCTCATAATCCAGGAATCAGAAATACGTTATGCTTAGAATGCAGGGATCAGCAATCAGGAGTGCAGGGGTCAGTAGTATATTGCTTTCAGAGTGCAGGGATCAGCAGCGCGTTGCACTTAGAGTGCAGGGATCAGAAGTGCATCGTGCTCAGAGTGCAGGGATCAGGAGTGTGTTGCGCTCAGATTGCAGGGATCAGGAGTGTGTTATGCTCAGAATGCAGGGATCAGAGAACAGGAGTGCGGTAAGCTCAGAATGCAGGGCTCAGCGATCAGGAGTGCGTTATGCTCAGAATGCAGGGATCAGCGATCAGGAGTGTGTTATGCTCAGAATGTAGGGATCAAAAGTGTGTTGCGCTCAGAGTGCAGGATTCAGGACTGTGTTGCACTCAGAGTGCATAATCAGGAGTGTGTTGCGCTCAGAGTGCAGATATCAGGAGTGTGTTGTGCTCAGAGTGTAGGATCAAGTATCAGGAGTGTGTTATGTTTAGAATGCAGGGGTCAAGGATCAGGAGTGTGTTATGCTCAGAATGCAGGGATACGGATTGTGTTATGCTCATAATCTAAGGATCAGAAATACGTTATGCTCAGAATGCAGGGATCAGTGGTCAGGCGTGCAGGGGTCAGGAGTGCATAGCGCTCAGAGTGCAGGGATCAGGAGTGCATAGCGCTCAGAGTGCAGGGATCAGGAGTGTGTTGCTCTGAGAGTGCAGGGATCAGGAGTGTGTTATGCTCAGAATGCAGGGATACGGATTGTGTTATGCTCATAATCTAAGGATCAGAAATACGTTATGCTCAGAATGCAGGGATCAGTGGTCAGGCGTGCAGGGGTCAGGAGTGCATAGCGCTCAGAGTGCAGGGATCAGGAGTGCATAGCGCTCAGAGTGCAGGGATCAGGAGTGTGTTATGCTCAGAATGCAGGGATCAGAGATCAGGAGTGCAGTATGCTCAGAATGCAGGGATCAGGAGTGTGTTGCGTTCAGAGTGCAGGGATCAGAAGTGGACTCAGATTGCAGAGATCAGGACTGCATTGCACTCATAGTGCAGGTATCAGGAGTGTGTTGCGCTCAGAGTGGCAGATATCAGGAGTGCATTGCGCTCAGAGTGCAGGGATCAGGAGTGCGTTGTGCTTAGAAAGCAGGGATTGTGGGGGGTGATGTGAAGTGTAGTAGAGGACACTGCTATAGGAGTGGTCCTGCCCACAACAGTGTCCACTGCTCCCTTCACATCACCACACACACACGCACACACACACACAGTAGTGCCCCCCCCCCCCCCCATAGCATCCTACCTGTGCACACAGGAGACTGACAGTCATTACAGTTCTGTATAGGGGGCAGGGGGAGGAGCTAGCAGAGTGACTTTTAATATTAACAATCTCTTGATTGGTTGCTTAGGACCTAGCAAACAAATCACCTGCAGGTTAACTTAAAAAAAGTTAACTTGGCCAGCTTCTCCCCCCAGCCTCCATCCTGAGCTGTGCTGCCTCTCGCTCTCTGCTGTTTACAGCGCTAGAGGAGGCTGGAGGGGTGGGAGAGAGAAGAACCAAAGGCATGGCGGAGTTTGCTGAGGGCGGAAAGAGAAGGGCAGGCACTAACAGTAGCAGTGTCGGCGGTGCAGACCCGTTCCCGGTCTACCTGTCACCTACCCGCAGTCTACAGGTAATCTGCGATCGACGGGGTGGCGACCCTGGATAGAGGCTCTGCTGGATCCTATAGAAATTTTCACTGCAGTGCTGCCCTGTCCGCTTCCTTCTGCTGAACTTTTGGCGCTGTGGGGGTTAAAAGCGTCAAATCTCCAAACCTAACTGTAATAAAGATGGGGGAGAGAATAGTATGACTGATCAGATTTGATTCTCACCCATTCACAGATCAGGTTTTCTCAATGGAGGAGAAGGTAGGTGGGGGTGTGTCCCTGTTTAGTGTAGCTAAGCCTGGAGACCCAAAGCTGTTACCCCCTACAGTGCTGGAGGTTCAGCAGCAGGAAGGGGTAACCCAAATTTGGGGCATCATCTGAAAAAGAAAATGTTGGTGAGATACTCCCAAAGGGTTAATCATTTTGAAAGGGATTCTGACACTTATCTCATTAGAACACTGCACATGTATCAGCTGATTAATAATGAAAAAGTCACTCTCATTTAGATTTGGTAGTCTATGCAATGTATTTTGATCACCCATGGGGGAATTACTTTTTTCTCAAAATAAAAATAGAGCTCCAAAAATTTTGAAAAGTTTAGTAGAACGAAAATAAGAGGACAAGAGTAGGGAAAATAACAATATTTTATTTTTTTGTTTCTTTATTTATATATTTCAAGTATTAATACATTTTAATATTGAACACATTTACAGTCTTAAAGGGGTTGTAAAGGGAAAAAAATGGTTCCCTAAATAGCTTCCTTTACCTTAGTGCAGTCTTTCTTCACTTACCTCATCCTTCCATTTTGCTTTTAAATGTCTTTATTTCTTCTGAGAAATCCTCACTTACTGTTCTTCTGTCTGTAACTCCACACAGTACTGCAAGGCTTTTCCCTGGTGTGGAGAAAGCCTCTTGAGGGGGCGAGCAGGCAAGTCAGGACACTCTCTACATTGCAGATAGAGAAAGGAGCTGTGTGTTAGTGGGCATCCTGACACTCCTGCTCGACCCCTCCCCCCTCAAGAGGCTTTCTCCACACCAGGGAGAAAGCCTTGCATTACTGTGTGGAGTTACAGACAGAAGAACAGGAAGTGAGCATTTCTCAGAAGAAATAAGGACATTTAAAGCAAAATGGAAGGATGAGGTAAGTGAAGGAGGTAAAAGTAAAGGAAGCTATTTAGGGGGGAAAAAAATCCTTTACAACCCCTTTAAGACTAATTTACTTCCTGCTGATATAGGGTTATTTACTACATATTGTGATCTGGAATCTTTTTTACATTTACTGTATATTTGTATCTGTAAAATTGGAAATGTGTGTTTCAACTTTGAATTTCAGGGCTGTAGCCCTTTAAATGTGTGAAAAGGTCACTTGTTCCAATGTCAGTGACAGCACTCTATACTTAGCTAAAAATATACATTATGTGATTGATATGCTGTGTCAGTCTCTGACAGATTTACGGAGTGAATGCACAGTGTTAAATGTCAAGCATATTTCTGATTGGTGACCTCTTTATATTGTCTTTTCATATTTTTTTTTAACTTATAGTCACATAACTTTCTAAATTAGAGATGAGCAAACTTCTCAGAATCTCTCCTCCTCTATCTCTTTACTGATTACCCCCTAATAAGGTTTCTGATAGGATGTAAAAGTTTTTCCCTTATGGGCATTTATAGGGCAAGAGATTCTTTTATCCTAGGATGGATTAAAAAGGAAAGGTCTCTTTCTTACCAACACTGTCCTCAGCTGAACTGACAAGCAGAAAGGTATCCAGATAAGAATTTTAGAAGGAAAACAGTCTAAAGTTTTCATAAAAATGATTCATGTTTTTGTTCTTGGGTGTTGTCAGTAGTGTATTTAGGTTTTGTGCTGCCCTAGGCCTCACTAAACTCGTGCACTCCCTAACTTAAATATGACCCACTCCTTTTTGTCAAGGCCACACCCTTGCTGTTTAACCGCTTGCCGACCAGCCGCCGCAGTAATACGGCGGCAGGTCGGCACTCCTGCGCGAGAGCCCGTAGCTCTACGTCGCCACTTTCGACGGCCACTAGGGGGCGCGTGCGCGCCGCCAGCGGCCCGCGCGCGCGCCCCCCGCTCGCCCCCGAGTCCCGTGCGTGTGCCCGGCGGGCACGATCGCCGCCGGGCACACGCGATCGCTCGTTACAGAGCGGGGAACGGGAGCTGTGTGTGTAAACACAAAGCGCTCGTTCCTGTCAGCGGGGGAAACGCTGATTTTCTGTTCATACAATGTATGAACGGAACATCAGTGATTCCCCGTAGTAAGTCCACCCCCCCCCCCATACAGTTAGAACACAAATAGGAACACACTTAACCCCTTCCCCGCCCCCTAGTGTTAGTGTTAACCCCTTCACTGCCAATGGCATTTTTATAGTAATCCAATGCATTTTTATAGCATTGATCGCTAAAAAAATGCCAATGGTCCCAAAAATGTGTCAAAAGTGTCCGAAGTGTCCGCCATAAGGTCGCAGTACTGAAAAAAAATGCTGATCGCCGCCATTACTAGTAAAAAAAATAATAATAATAAAAATGCCATAAAACTACCCCCTATTTTGTAAACGCTATAACTTTTGCGCAAACCAATCAATTAACGCTAATTGTGATTTTTTTTTACGAAAAATATGTAGAAGAATACGTATCGGCCTAAACTGAGGAAAAAAATTTTTTTTTTATATATTTTTGGGGGATATTTATTACAGAAAAAAGTAAAAAATATTGCATTTTTTTCAAAATAGTCGCTCTGTTTTTGTTTATAGTGCAAAAAATAAAAACCGCAGAGATGATCAAATACCACCAAAAGAAAGCTCTATTTGTGGGAAAAAAAGGACGCCAATTTTGTTTGGGAGCCACGTCGCATGACCGCGCAATTGTCAGTTAAAGCGACGCAGTGCCGAATCGCAAAAAGTGCTCTGGTCTTTGGACAGCAATATGGTCCGGGGCTAAAGTGGTTAAGACCCGTTCTGCACAGTCAAAACTTGAAGCAGCGCCCCCCAACCGCCCGCATACTAGAAGCAATGTGGCCGCTTTATGGGGGTACTAGACTAATTTGCCTCTCAGCCCAGTATGCCCCATATTACTGGCGCTACACTAACAGTGTAGCGCAAGCCGGTGAGGACTCTTTTCATGCTGCCCTCCTGCAAAGTGCTGCCATAGGCCTGGGCCTTGTTGGCCTAGGCCAGGATACAGCGTTTGGTGTTGTACTAGGGACATACACCGCTCCTCCACCGCCCCTGCTCAATTAAATCAATAGGCACCGCTGCCGAAGCGCCTGCAAGGCACTTCGGCAGCGGCATTTTTCGGCCGCTATTACCGCTGACGTCCCCTCGCCCCAGTGTGAAAGGGGTCTTAAGGTTTTCTTTTCTCTGTTTTCACTAGATGGTCTGGCCAGTTAGACAGCTCCTGTATTAGTAGTACCTACGCTCTGGATGAATAAATACAGGAGGCACCTTTGGACAGCAGCATAGTCAGTCTGGGGAGAGGGGAATGTTAGATTCACTATCAGATTTAGATACACTAACACACAAGCTGAACTCCAGCTAACACTTTATAAGCATTTGCAGCAAAGCTTTTTTTTCCTTTTGTAAGAAAGGTTTTACATATTTTAAATACATTTTCACCAGGCCTATGACAAGATGACATCAGCGGGAACCTCTCGTCGATCCAGGTGGACTTCAGTCCAGCAGCACAATCTATCACTGGCTGTGTCCACCAGACACATCTGATGACTGATCACTGTATAGGCCTACTGCAGGTACCGCTGTGACCAATCACAGCAGGTCACATGAAAGTTGTACACAATGTATAACTTCCTTTCATCCATTGTATAGAATTGTGTTGCTAGCTGTAATTGGTCAGTGTAATCACAATTTTCCTGGGGCTGCATTTTTCAGGGGGCAGAGTCTGAACCGGGATGATGTTTGTTTAGAGCTGGTGGTCTGCTCTCTTGTAATAGCAATTAGAGCCACTTACTCCTGTCGCCTTCCTTGGCTCTCCCGGGCTTTCCCATTCAACTGAGAGTCCTGAGCAACCAGCCAACGCATTTCTTGTGACAGCAATAAAAGTGTTAAAAAATAAATAAAGTACTTGTAGACATGTGCACACTGAAATATTTTGTTTCGTAATTTCGTTTTCGTCCGAAAAATAAATGTATTTATTTACTCCTGAAATTCGTTTTTATTTATTTTGTTTTTCGTTAAAAAAATGCATTCGTCTGAAAATCCAAATTTAAGGGGTTGGATTAAAGGGGTTGTAAAGGTAAAAGTTTTTTTACCTTAATGCAACGTATGCATTAAGGTAAAAAAACATCTGACAGCACCGGCCCCCCCGAGCCCCCGTTTTACTTACCTGACCGTTCGAAATTCCCGGGCGCGTGCTTGTCACCCTGTTCGGTTCCCAGCCTGCCCGTTGATTGGCTAGGCTGGGGGGGATCGATAGCAGCGCAGCCATTGGCTGGCGCTGCTGTCACTCACAGCGGATGACGCAGCGTGCTGGGGGCGGGGCGGAGTGATACAGTCGGTGGCTATGGCCGCCGCTGTATCATGGGAGCGCTTTTGCAAAAGCTTTCCACCATGCGAGCAGCCGAGGGACCCCAGAAGACAGCATTCGGGACACTCTGTGCAAAACGAGCTGCACAGTGGAGGTAAGTATAACATGTTTGTTATTTAAAAAAAAAAAATTGACAGAATCTGTCATTGAAGGCTTATGGTGTCTGTCGAATGTTCTAAGAAAAAAAAAAAAAGAAGTTTTAAAATTTAAAAATAAAATAAAATGTTTTACTCTTCATGTCTCTCTATGTCGAATCTTCATGGCTCTATTTGTCTAATCTGTCATTGGAGGCTTATGATGTCTGTCGAATGTTCTAAAAAAAAAAAATTGACTCTTCATGTCTCTCTGTCGAATCTTTTCTCTCTATGTAGAATAATATTGGACCAATAGAGTTAAGGTTAGGCACATTCGACCGCAACGAAAACGAAAATAAAGCATTTGTTTATGTCGGATCTTTCGTTTTTTAATTTTTTTCGTTTTCTGTGCTTTTGTTATCGTTTGTTAAAACAATAACGAAAATACCTGAAATTTGGACGAAAACTAATGCACATGTCTTTAAAGTAGCAGTGTAAAAATCAAATATATAAAAAATGAAAAAAAAAGTAAAGTGCCCTCGTCCTCCCATGATCGCATGCAAAGGTAAACACACCTGTCCGTCCCGCACGCATGCAAACAGCGATCATCCCACACAAGTGAGGCATCATGCCGTTGCAGCTGCTGGGGTTTTTAGTATTGCCTAGGGCAGTACAAAAACAAAATACAGCACTGTTGGATCACAAAACGCACTAAATTTCTGATTTCGAAAGAAAATTTGTGCAGAATTTGACCACATTTGCTTAAGTCTGTTTTTGCTGAGTGCTGAGAAAACAATTTACTTTTCACAGGGGTGCTTGCAATGATCAGCTTTTATTTATTCATGCAAAACCTTTATCACAAAAAAAAAATCTGGAACTACGGTGTGAGCTGGCTGACTGACAATGCTGCTGTCCATAGGTCACCCCTGTGCTACTTCATCCAGAGTGGGGACACTCTAGTACAAGAGGTCTGTTATTAGTCAGATCATCAGGTAAGAATTGAGAAAACAAAAAACAACAAAAAAAACAATAAAAAAAGAAAAAAAGAAAACTATTGCAGCCAGCACATCTAATGATTGGTAAGCTGCAATATATAAAATTTTAGTTTGGGGTTTAATGCTGCTTTAACCACTTCAATACAGGGCTTTTATACACACCTCATTACCGGGCCTATTCTGGTACTTCTCTCCTACATGTACAAATCATCATTCTTTTGCTAGAAAATTACACAGAACCCCCAAACATTGTATATGTTTTTTTAGCAGACACCCTAGGGAATAAAATGACGGTCATTGCAACGTTTTATCTTGCACGGTATTTGCGCAATAATTTTTCAAAAAAAAAAAAAAAACAGTAAAGTTAGCCCAATTTTTTTGTAAAATATGAAAGATTATGTTACACAGAGTAAATAGATACCTAACATGTCACGCTTTAAAATCGCGCAAACTTATGGAATGGCGCCAAACTTCGGTACTTAAAAATCTCCATAGGCAACACTTAGAATTTTTTTACAGGTTACCAGTTTAGATTTACAGAGGAGATCTAGTGCTAGAATTGTTGCTGACACGCTAATGCACGCGGCGATACCTCACATATGTGGTTTAAACGGCGTTTACATATGTCGGCGGGACTTACGCGTGCGTTCACTCCTGCGCGTGAGCCACCGGGGACAGGGGCATTTTAATATTATTTTTTTTATTGTTTTTTTTTTTTTTTTACACTTTAAAAAATAAATAAAAAATTTAATCACTTTTATTCCTTTTACAAGGAATGTAAACATCCCTTGTAATAGGAAATGTGTGTGACACGTCCTCTTTATGGAGAGATGCGGGGTCAATAAGACCCCACATCTCTCCTCCAGGCTGGGAAGCATTAGATCGGTGAAAAAAATTCACTGATCTCATGATCAGTGTTGCTCACTAGCCGCAATTGCGGCTTTGTTTACTTACGGGGACCCGGCGTGACATCATCACATCGCGCCCGGGTCCTCCGATGATCATAGAGATGACTGGTGACCATCTGGTCACCAGTCATCTCTATGCTTCCTGCAAGTGCCGGACGATTCCTTCTCTCCGGGCCCCTGATGGCACGGGAGAGCCCGGAGAAGCACCTTATGGCGGCGGGAGGGGGGGGGGGTCCCCTTACGCCATCTATAAGAACGATCAAGCTCCGCTATGATCATTCTTATGGTGCACAGGATCGCCGGCTGAAGACATGGATATCTGAATGATGCCTCTAGCTGCAGGCATCATTCAGATATCTCCCCGCAAAGCCCAGGACGTCATATGACGTCCACCCAGGATGGGAGATCCCATCTGTGGACGTCATATGACAATAGGTGGGTATTGAAGTGGTTAATTTAAAGGACAACTTTTAGTGAAAATTGTAAAGCTTTTTCTTGCCCACTCTAGTGTAGTCCAACAATTTACCTTCAGCCTGGCTCTGGAAAACTTCACTGTACTGCCTTGCTGGATGCTGTGCAGCCTTTGCATGAAAAAGTCCCAGCTGGGCCTTGCATCTACCAAGCAAGCACACCACTGTCTCATTCTTTTCCATACCTCTGCAGTCCTCCTACGGATCATTGACACTGTCGTGAGTACGGTCCAGATATTTTACTAAGTGGATTAAATGGAGGGGAAAGGGGACAGATGCTATAAAAGGAGTTCTTTAGTCACAGCATACATGTACACATTATAATATCAGCAGTCTAGTTGCAATAAACGCAATAGTTATTTTTAATAATCCAATATAACCTTACTTGAAAAATCTCCATTCTCGTTGTGGGTGTATTACGCGGTACCTTGCTGCCTGCAAGCAATGATGATGTCACAAAACCGATCACAAATAGTGAAATTGTGACCTTTCACTTCGGAAAAATGCACGGTGTCATGTGGAGTCCCTTAAGGATCCCCTCTGTCGTCCCTGCTGTTCAATATCTATCTCCACCCTCTCTTCGAAATCATCAGTAACCAAAAAGTTACTTTACCACTCTTATGCAGATGATACACAATTGTACTTCCGCATCTGCAACAAAAAGGATCATTATCTCAGTCTAGAGAAATGCTTCTTTTTGATAGAAAAACTGGATGACAAAGAGTTATCTTAAACTCAACGGTGCGAAAACAGAACTTCTCCTGGTTCACGCCAATCAAAAGAATCAACTTGCAACCACTTGGACACCCCTGTCCATTCTGGGCAAAATCATTCCTCCCAGCACCAAAGTCAAAAGTCTCGGGTCATCTTTGACACCTACATGACAATGGATGCACAAATAGGGTCAGTAGTCAGCGGATCGCACCATCTGCTGCGCCTACTACGCAGACTTATTCCATTTATCCAAAAGAAGACATAGCAGTCGTGGTAGGAACAATTGTTAACTCCAGACTTGACTATGCAAATGCCCTTTACCTCAGACTCCCAAAGTACCAAATCGCCAGCCTGCAAGTCGTTCAAAATACGGCCGCTAGACTTGTGACTGGGAAAAAACCCTGGGAATCAATTTCACCTTTACTGAGACGCCTTCATTGGTTGCCAGTAAAAGACAGAATTACAGTACTTTCAAAGCCCTCTGTCTGACGCATAAGTGTGTTCAAGGAAATGCCCCCCAATATCTATGCCAAAAACTGAAAGCTCACAACCCCAATCGCGTTTTGCGATCCACCAATCAAAATCTACTCCAGATACCCAAAGCCAGATATAAGTCCAAAGGAGAAAGAAGATTTGCAGTCCAAGGCCCTAGACTATGGAACGCTTTACCAACCAGCATTCGGTTGGAGGAGAATCACTTGGCCTTTAGGAAAAAGATCAAAACCCATCTCTTTTGAGGTCAAAGGAGAAATGGACAACAAGCGCCCAGAGGCGATTCAGTTCGCATGTGCAGCGCTATATAAGTTTCTCACTCACTCACTCACTCACTCACATGTGCTGTACTTCCTGTACTGACTTTGCCTCCTGAAACTCAACCCCCTGGAACCTCTGTAGTTGAGAAGGCAGGTGTTCCGTCAGATTTCGTAATGGAATTGACGTTCCTTCATGGCCATCTTGGTACACCCCTCCACTGGACATATTTTTACACCCACCGAAGTCTTGCATTTCACACTTATTTTCACCAGTAAACAGAGCTTATATCATGAAATACAGTATTTAGAACTCTGTGACACTATTTTGATGTTGAATTTTAAAATCAGCGGCAAGGCTGCTGATCTCACACGTCTGCTAATCTAACAGAAGACCGCTGCTTTTACAATTCAACAACAAAACAGTCTGATGGACTTCTGAACAATATATGTCACGATATAAGCTAATTTTACTGGATAAAAATTGAAGACATCGGTGGATGTAAAAAGATGTCCGCTTGTTGACTTCAGACTGTAGGCTTACTTCTTCCGAGTGCAAGGTGTACCAAGATGGCCGTGACAGAACGTCACTTTCATTACAAGTTTGACAGGTTGCCTAACCTGATGGAACATAGGCTTTGAGAGTTCTGTGACACAGCAATGCCATATTGAATATGCGTCACAGAATTCAAGAAAGTAAATGTTTAGGAATCTTCACAAAGTAAGTTTTCAAACTTTAAGAATGTTCGGAGTATTAGGAATATGCAAGAAATAATTGAAATACAATATGGAAATAAATCTATAATTTAAATGTTGATGATAGATATGCTTTAAAGGAGAGCCATACTAAAATTGGAGTTGTCCCCTAATTTAGAATGTGTCAGTCAGTCTTCAGGAACTCCAAATTTTCCATCGGTGTAAAACTATATGAGTAATAAAGTTGTCACATATAAAAAGAAAACATGTCTGAAACCAAGCCAAGATATAAGTCAAAGATGCATACTTCTTTCAGATGCCTATATTGTAACTGGTATATGCTTAAAAATGGGGATGGCTTATCAGTCAAAGTCTCCTGGTGAAATACCATATTGGTAATATACAAATTCATTAATTGTTAGTATACCTAATTATAGTTCTGTCATGCTTATATTATAAAAATGCAAATTCTGGTAACAGCTAGGATTTACTAAACTTGTGGAAGCAGGGGAGGACTGTGATTTTTTGACCTGGGGTTAGTGGCGGCTGGTGCTCCATTTTTTTTTGGGGGGGGCAAACAAACCACCTGCCCCCTCACAAGCCCCCCATCCAGGTTATGGGGGCTTCCCCAGCTTCTCCTCCCGGCCAATCCAGTCACTTCACCTCTTGGCCAATCTGTTCTTAGGACCCACTTCCTGTCCTGATTGGCCGGGAGGATAAGCAAGAAGACAATAAGAATTTTGATTCGCTAATATCACAAGTGGATGGGCACTGCCCCAGAGCCCAACTTTTTTAAAGCCAATTAGAGCCTCTATGTGTCCGGCGCCCCGAATGGAGATTAAGGGATGGCACATAGAGATTAGGGGGGCGGAGCCCCTGCATCCCTTATGGACGGGCTGCTGCTGCCTGGGGTGCAAGCATAATGAACTAAGCCTTTCTTGGCAGAGACATTTTTTTATATGCTAAAGAAAATGCACCAAACAAAGTGTGACATGATGCTGCCATGTTTGGTTGGCATGCTGAGTTGAACAAGATGCTGCCTTATGAAAATGTAGTTCACCTAAATAAATTATTATAAAAAATACCATGCCATCCTAAGATAACTGTCACTGACTGAAGTTTCTCTCTGGTTGAGGTCTGACTGGGGGAGTATCAGTCAGGGCCAACAGCCGGACATATTTTATTTCCAATGGGCTATTTGTATATCCATGGGGGGATTCACTATCCTTTTTGACTTGAAAACATTACAAGAAATTAGAAAAAAGCTCCACAAGTGGAAATCTCAACTGGTGTCCTCATTTGGACATTTTTTTTATAGAATAAAGTTTTATTCAGCACACATTTTCAGTTAAGTACAGCATAAGAGAAAGTAGAAGTCAAGCTATGAACATCAATAATCCATTAACATCAGACGCACAGACACAGTCTGGGTAAACAAATAGAGAAGAAGAGAATGTAACATAGCATATTTACATGGTGAAAATCTCTGCATAATTAGAAGATGAGATGAAAGATGAAATTGAGCCCTGATGAACGGAAAATGTGGTGGTAACTTATATCTAACTTCAGTTAGCAATCGAGATTCTCTCATGAGTCTTAGAATATGTATAGCTTTAATATGGAATTTCAGTTGGCACCCAAAGGGTATTGTGCTATTGTAATGGCCCGCTGTGTAAGGTCCAGCATGGATCAATAGAGTAAGGTGATGGTCAAGAAGTAGAGGAAAGGTAAGAGAGGGCAAAAACCATGTCATAAAATGGGAAAAAAAAGGAAAGAGGTGGGGGAAAGATTTGGGTGTAAGGGAGTGTACCCTAAAATCTGTATGTTAAGTGTCTATGGCTATGGAAAAATGCATTTAAATGGGGAGGAATCCAAAAAGTCTATTCAAACAGATGATATATCTTGATAGGAGACATATTTGTTATTGTATTATGCAATATGTGCCCTCCATGTGTGTGAGAGTGCAGTAAACCATTCGACCATCGTAGGGGTGATCATGGATCTCCAATGTCTGAAAATCCCATTTCTAGTACTTACTAAAAAAAGCAAATTCGACCTTGCCTGGCTAAGGAGACGGTACTAGGCATCAAGGATAGCAATGCTATGGTTGGAGATATGGGAGTATGAAGTCATAAGTCTGAAAGATGCAGGACCAAAAGTCATGTATTAAGGGGCATAGCTACCAGATATAGAGCATGGAGCCTGGCAGTCCCCCACATCTCCAACAGAAGGGAAAAATTCTGTGTAAAGTCACAGAACACCGGTACCAGTAATTTGTAACTCTTGTATTGCTACCAAGACAGGCCATTTATATGTCAGAGTGAGTTCTATGGAGGTCCTCATTTGTAAATCGAATATTCATACTAGGGGGTCCTAGTATGAGAGTAGTTTATTACCATGTTGTAGATCTGAACTATAAGATGTGTGGGTGTTTCCTTTGGTAGGCAAAGACTGTAATCTCCCTGTCTCTACCAGTGGGGTGGTTTTGAAGAGGGAAGATATGAAATCACGAAGTGGAAAATATTCCCATCATAGCCAAGATTTGTGCGGCAAATTGGTGGTTAATACTGTAAGTGATTTAAGTTGACTGTTATGGTATGCTGAACTAATAGGTATAAATACATACAGTATATTGTCATAGGACCACATCAGAAAGGAAGAACGTAATTTCCCAGTGCAAAGAGTGGGTTTCCCATAATGAAAGTCAGGGGGTCCATGTGAATGGAAAGTTTAACACGTTTCACTAGAGAGTCCCATGCCTGTAAGAGGAAGGACTTTACACATGAGGGTACCTATCTACATATATGGTGAAACTGCCCCAAAATTAAGAGTTTCTGGCAGGAATTTTCTCCATGAATTTAATAAACCACACTCATGCCTCTTGAATTCACCATGCCTGCTCCACTACCTATTTCAAGCTTCTCCCTCCTTGTAAAAATCCTTTAAAAATAGCGTCATCCAGTATTTGCTGAACACAGCCAAAAGCCTCATTCCTATATATTGGAAGCAAAATAAATGCCCAACCCAGCGAGATTGGCGAATAGAGGTAATGAGGACTAAGGAGGCAGAAAGATGGGTCTATCTTAGTAAACAAAAATAACAACAATTTCTCAACATCTGGTCTGATTGAATTTATAATTCCCTGGAGAATGACAAATTGCTTAGCCCTACTTGATACAGGGGGTCTAGTGGGTATGGTTATGTATTCTCTTTACCAGGCTGACTAGGTTGTTCACACACGACAGGTCCATCACCTACTATCCCACCCCTCACCAGGTTTCGGGTCCTGAATGCCATAGACCAGGGGTCTCAAACTGATGTCCCTCTAGCTGTTGCAAAACTACAAGTCCCATGAGGCATTGCAAGGCTAATAGTTACAAGCATGACTCCCACAGGCAGAGGCATTGTGGGACTTGTAGTTTCGCAACAGCTTGAGGGCCGCCAGTTTGAAACCATTGCCGTAGATTCACTAGGACCCCAGCAGCAGAGTGCTGGAGAGAGAGAGAGTGACAGTTGCACATCTAGATTCCCTGGTGTGAACCTGATAGGCTGGTTATACCCTATTTTATTTTATTTTTATTTCCCCCTTTTTTTTTCAGTTTTGTTTTTGGCTTTCTGGTTTCCTTTCATACCATGCGACCGGGTCCTCCACTTTGGCTGTGGGGCTGTCCTTGTATGGCTCCACTCGCTCCTGTATCCTGCCCTGGCAAAGCTTGATGTACAAGAGGGGGCTTTCTTTACTCTTGCCTGCTGTTTGCAGGTACCTATGCTGTACTCAGGGCCGCCATCAGGAATTATGGGGCCCCTTACAAAGCTTCAGGCATGGGCCCCCTGGAGCAGAGAACCGGGGGGGGGGTGCTGCCGCCTGAAATTGAAAAGGGGGGGCTGCCGCGATTTGAGAAGCGGGGGGTTCCTTTACAAAAAAAAGAAATAAAGAAAAGTTTTTTTTTTTTAGGGGGTTCCCATCCGGGCCCCTGGGGACCCTCGGGCCCCTTACAGGTGTACTGCCTGTACCCCCCTGATGGCGGCCCTGGCTGTACTAGTTAAATGACAGATATTTCATGTCTCTTATAATGTTACAGCGTCTACCTTTGTATACTTACATTCATTGTCAGGAATGCTTGTCTGGCTTGCAGTTCTTTTAATAAAACCTATGGTCTTTGGTATTGTTTGCTATGTGTTTGTACTTTTCATATATATTGCAGGTCCTTTTTCCCCGTGGGCCTTGGATCTTATTGTGTATTTGTACTTTTCTGAAAAAAAACATAATGAAAATGAATTATACAAAAAAATGTTATACAGTATCAAACCTGGGGTGGGGTCAGTGCCGTCTTTAATATGGTTTGGGCCCTGGGCAAACATTTTTTTTTGGGCCCCCCTCCAGCCTATTTTGGGCCTGGCTGGTTCACATGTATGTGTTTTGGCGGCCCTCATTTGTGCAGGCACAGCAGCCCATTGATTTGAATGGGCTGCCACGCCTTTGTTTCCTGCAGAAAAAAGGTGCATTCAGTATTTTAAAAATACAGTTGCCTTGAAATCCATTCTGCTTTTGCACCATGCTACTTACCTGCAGTTCTTGCACACACAAACGCACTGTGTTTTTAAAAGCGTGACCTAAACGTCTAAAAATGCAGAAAGTTTGACAGTGCAGGAACTGCAGATAAGTCACAGCAGACAGCAGAATGGACAGACAGCACTGTATTTCATTGCTTGATGGGCATAGGTGCGCCGTGTGCGGAGTCTATTACATGAGGCATGCACGTTTCTTTGCAGGAAACGCAGGCATGGCGGCAGATTCAAATGAATGGGCTGCTGTGCCTGCGCAAATATGGGCTGCCAAAACACATACATGTGAACCAGCCAGGCCCAAAATAAGCCCATCAAGCAGTTAAAAAAAGACAGTAATGCCATGTGCTCTGATCGGCCTTACTCAGCCTGGACTGCAGGTCTGATCTGTGATTTAAAAAGTTCCTGTATTTTACACATGGCATGGCATGGGGTCCCATGGTGCTAAAGCAAAATGGACAGACGGTGCTGTGACCCCATGCCATGCAATGTGTAAAATACAGGAACTTTTTAAAACACTGACCAGGCCTGCAGTGAATCATCAAATATTAGACTTTGGGCACACTCTACAGAAAACTTCTATTTACAATATAGCAAACAGTGACATACCTTGAGGAGCAGGACATGAAGAAGAAGAAGTCAGCCTTCGGGAAGAACAAACTGGGGATGCTATAAAATCACATTCTAATTCACTTTTATATACAAGCAGCACCCAGTGGCAGGAAGGGAGAAGTGCACGTCTAAAGGGAAGCCAGGGGTGCTGTACATTTTAAAACACTGGGAAGGGAAGCAGTACTGCGTGCCCCTGATGATTTTCAGTGCTAATTTATGGGCAGCACAGGGGCTTAACAGGCGGCTCTGCTTTGGGCCCCCAACTGTGCCAGGGCCCTGGGCAGCTGCCCCTGTTTGCCCTATGGTAAAGACGGCCCTGGGTGGGGTACCTGAACAGATGTACCGCATCAGGGCAGATTTAAATTTGGAAAAGAAGGAGGTGGAGAGTTTTATAGGCACTGCTTGGAAGAAATAGAGAAATGCAAAGCATATTGATTTTGAACAGTGCCCCGCTGCCCACCAAAGAGTGATGTAATTTGGCCCAAGCATGAAGTTTGGTTAAAGGGGATTGTAGCAGTGTGTCAAAAAGAACTTTGTTTAGCCTCATGCACATTGTGTAGTTTATAGGTGTATTTTAGCACAGCGATCAGGGCCATGAAATAAAATGTCCCAAACCTGCGTTTAGAGAGGAATTTTCCAGCCTAATTTATGCCCATACATGCATAGATGAGCCTAAGAGCAAGCATATGCATGTCAATTTATTCTAATGGCTAGAATAAATGAATATCCTAGACAGTGACATATGTTTACGCTCATACGATCTAAACACAGTATGGGCCAGATTCAGGTATAGCGCCGTATCTTTGTGCGGGCGTAGCGTATCTTCTTTACGCTACGCCGCCGCAACTTAGAGAGGCAAGTGCACTATTCACAAAGCACTTGCTCCATAAGTTGCAGCAGCGTAGCGTAAATTGGCCGGTGTAAGCCCGCCTAATTCAAAGTAGGAAGGAGGTGGGCGTCATCTATTTAAATTAAGCTTGACCCCATGTAAATGAATGGCCGGTCGAACTGGGCATGCGCGCGCATGCTCAGAATCACGTCGCATATACTCCCTAAGATATGTCAGCTTAATGCCTACGACGTGAACGTAACCTACGCCAAGCGCTATTCACGTAGTACTACGTAAACAACGTAAAAGATGCCAGATGTTCCGACGTCCATACCTTTGAATGGGTTGCGCCACCTATATGGTGGAATAACTTTACACCGGACGTAACCCTTACGCAAACCTTGTATCTTTTCTGCCTTACTCATTTGCATATTTAACATGGGAATGCCAAATGTGTCCAGCGTAACTATGCACCCAAGATACGCCGGCGTAGGCAAGTTACGTTGGGCGGCTGAAGCCTTGTTTTACAGTGTATCTAGCTTCGTGAATCGGCGTAAAAGTGGAGATACGGCGGCGTAAATCTGGCCCATTGTGTGTACACGTACATACATACATTCATAAACATGCATAAAAAGGCAACACTAGAGGCATTTTTTCTGCCAAGTTCTGACAGAAAAAATGCATCATATTTTCATATGCCGTGTGCATGAGGCCTTTATAAACATTGAAATAGGAAGATACAAAATAATAGTTACTTTTGTATGTACTTATTACTTTTGATTCATTTGTAGATCAAAGAGATTAACTTTGATTTGCAGATGTTATCAGGTAAAGCAACCTAATTAGTAAAAAAAACATATGTTTTCTTCTAAAACAAGTCTATTTAGTGCCTTATTAACCCTCGGTTTACCTAATCACCCATAATTAACTCATTCATTCCCCTTTTTCTTTTTCTTTTTTTTGTGTCACATTAAAAAAAAAAAAAAAAATTTGAACAAAATATTTTTGCAATGCTTTGTACCAGTTAGTGTCAGGAATAATTACACAAAAAAAAAAATTACATTTTTTTTTTTTTTGGGGGGGGGGGGGAGGTCTAAAGATTTCATTAAATTATTTTTGCAAGGAAATAATATCATGAAAAGAAAATCTTCTTTGTCCTAATATATATATATATATATATATATATATATATATATATATATATATATATATATATATATATATATATATATATATATAATGTATATGTGAATATATATTTATATTGTATACTGTATGTATTGGTTTGTTATCTTAAGAAATTACAAAGTTATTGCCAAATATAGAGTCTACAAACTATTGTGTGTGATATATAGATATATATATATATATATATATATATATATATTTATACTACTTTTAGTGGAACTGCAACATTGCGGCAGACAAATCTGTCTGAGGCCGCGTACACACGAGGAGACAAATCCGATCAAATCGGTCTGACAGACCGTTTTGATCGGATTTGTCTCCTGGGATAAGTTGGTTTGATCGTGTACACACGATCAAACCAAAATCCCCGCCGGCAGACAGCGTGGTGACGTGGCGGTGACGTTGACGCCGCCACGTCACCGAACCGGGAAGTAAAATACTTCCACGCATGCGTCGAATCCATTAGACGCATGTGCGGACAGATATGTCCGCTGGTTAGTGTACTAACCAGCGGACATGTCGGGCGGACGGTTTCCAGCAGACAGATTTTAAAGCATGCTTTAAAATTTGTCTGCTGGAAAAATCTGTCTTCTCGCCCGTACACACGATCGGATTTGTCTGCTGAAACGGTCCGTCGGACCGGTTTCAGCAGATAAATTTGATCGTGTGTACGCGGCCTAAGAGACACTAAAAAAATGCATTGTACTAATGACACTGGCAGGGAAGGGGTTAACATTAGTGATTGCTAACTGTGTCCAATCACAGTGTGAGCGGGTCACTGGTGGGGCATGCACAAGCCCTAGACCCGGAAATAAAAATCACGTACAGGTACGTGATTTCACACTGAATTTTGCCAGGGGTCCCTAATAAATAATACTAAAGCAATATTATTGTATGCTAACATGATGCTAGTATGTGTAACAGCTGCGATAGCTATCTATGTTAACATCATATAAAGTATGTAATATACAGGATACTCCCAGCTATTGGGAAGGCCACAGCACATATATTTTCAGTTGTAAATTTAGCTTTAACTGTAGTTAAAATACTATGACTGATAATCAACTGCAGGAAAAAAAAATGTTTTTATAAACACATTTTTTAAAATGGACCTTAATGTGTCTGTGGTTTTACACACAGTCCTGGATGATTTTGGTCTGGCCCTGTTTAATACATAACTGTATTCAATTGTGCTTTTCATACTCTCATGATGTTCAAAGCGTTTCCTGTACTGCCATCTAATGTCTGTAGGTACCCCTGATAACAGATGCTTGAACCAATTAACCAAATCTTATCTTACGTTTCCATATACATGCAATGTTTGCATAAACCCTACTTGCTAACTGCTAAATTATATGACAACTATTGACACGTTCCACTGCAAATAAACTGTTAATTACCTAGATAATTGGTCTATAATGTAAATAAACACACACATATGCCACTTACTTTCCACAAATGGCTCAAATGTGTAATTAGTACAAAAAAAACTCAACAAATACCAGGGGGGTAAAAAAATAGAGTTTTAAAAACAGAATTTTAGGCATAGGTTTAAAAACATGGAACATTGTATATGTACACAAAAAAAAAAAGGAAAACTGTATCTTTCAATCATTTTTAGGCCGAGTTCACATCTAAGCCGCATGTGGCTCACAGCAGGGGTCCAATCTGTCCCTGTTCACCATTTCAGGTCTGATTTCAGCCCGAATTTTTGGCTGAATTCGGACCTGAAACGGACTAAAAGACGCACATGACCCTGTGCAAATTTACATCGGAGCCGCAGCGGAGATATGTGAACCGACTCCATAGAGAGCCGGTCACAATCTTCCGCTATTGCGAATTGCATACAATTGTGTGAACCCAGCCTTAATCAATTACCCCCAAAACCCCTGACCTGGACAAAAACGTACCTTCCTCCTCGATGGAGCAATTGTTGCTGTGTGACCTTGCCTGACTTTTCTTTCTTTTCTTCTTAGTGGACATACGTACTGTAGCCCCATGTATTCCTATGGGTAAGCCATACTATACTGGACCATGTGATAATTTTTAATAAAAAAATTCATTACATTAATATTGGCCATCTTGAGTAAGGGCAAATAATTCATGCAACATCTGCCTTCTGAGTAAAAGTGTTGTGGTCATACAAGACCAAAATGAAGCTCTTTGGCATCAACTCAACTTGCCGTGTTTGGAGTAGGGGCAATGCTGTCTATGACCCCAAGAACACCATCCCCACCGCCAAACATGGAGATTGAAGAGAAATGTAAACATTTTAAAAGATGGGCTGCACTTGGGTGAATAGGGGGAAATGATTAACCACTTAAGGACAGCTTCCTGCACATATACATCGGCAGAATGGCATGGCTGGGCACAGGCACGTACCTGTACGTCGCCTTTAAGAGCCCAGCCGTGGGTCGCACGAGCAACCCGGTCCGAAGCTCCATGACCGTGTCCGCAGTACCAGCGGACCCGATCGCTGCCAGGGTCCTGCGATCGATCACAGGAACCGAAGAACAGGGAGAGGTGAGTGTAAACACACCTTCTCCGTTCTTCTGTGTGGCAGTGACACTGATCGTCTGTTCCCTGATATAGGGAACGACGATCAGTGACATCACGCCTACAGCCACGCCCCCCCTACAGTAAGAATCACTCCCTTAGGGCACACTTAACCCCTTAGCACCCCCTAGTGGTTAACCCCGTCACTTCTATTGTCATTTTCACAGTAAACAGTGCATTTTTATAGCACTTTCCGCTGTGAAAATGACAATGGTCCCAAAAATGTGTCAAAAGTGTCTGATGTATCCGACATAATGTCACGGTCACGAAAAAAATGCTGATCGCCGCCATTACTAGTAAAAAAAAAATATTAATAAAAATGGCATAAAACTATCCCCTATTTTGTAAACGCTATAACTTTTGCGCAAACAAATCAATAAATGCTTATTGCGATTTTTTTTTACCAAAAATAAGTAGAAGAATACGTATCGGCCTAAACTGATTAAAAACATTTTTTTTATATATATTTTTGGGGGATATTTATTATAGCAAAAAGTAAAAAATATTGAATTTTTTTCAAAATAGTCGCTCTATTTTTGTTTATAGCGCAACAAATAAAAAACCGCAGAGGTGATCAAATACCACCAAAAGAAAGCTCTATATGTTGGGAAAAAAAGGACGCCAATTTTGTTTTTGAGCCATGTTGCACGACCGCGCAATTGTCAGTTAAATCGATGCAGTGCGTAATCACAAAAAGGGGCAAGGTCCTTAACCTGCATAATGGTCCGGGTCTTAAGTGGTTAAAAGACAACTGTAACGGAGCTACAGTTGTTCTTTAAATGCAATATAGGTGTTATCAGTCTCATTATCTGTTTTTTTTTTTTTTTTTATTCATATTAATTTACTATAACCCCTAATCGGTAGCGCTGCAGGAGGCACTCCCTTATCAAAAACTGAATGTGTTGATGAGGACATCGTGCTTCCACCCATGGTGGTTGACTAGATTTGCTTGGAAATGTGGCATTAGCTTATGGCTATACACAGTGCGTTAACCATCTAAACTGAATTGCAAATATTTTTTCAGACAGTATATTTAGCTATTTGTCCAGGGGTCTCTATAAAAATAAGTATTACACCTAATCATAAATGGAAGAGGATGAAATGTTCACAGATTGTATTAGGTGGGTGCTATGTATGTTAAACACATTTAGCAAATGCAATTTGTTTTAATGAAGTTTCTTCAAACCATTCACACTTTTGGGCCGGATTTATTCAAAATGGAAAAAAGAAACCAAGCAAAGAAGTGGTGCTGTTGTCTATAGTTACAAATTAGAATTCTTATTTAATACAAAAATTAATAAATAAAGGGTACTCCTTTTCTATTCTCATTTTCTTTTTCATTGCCCACTGCAAACATACTGATCAACTTTGTTATCCACTTGTGGACCGCCATGCACATATACTGCAAGGGATCGGCAGCTCTGCCCTAGGATCATGTGCATGTACGTGATTGGGCATTTCCGGCTAGGGGGGTACGTGTGCCGCCCCATCTTTGCTCTGATTCGGTACAGCACAAGTCAGTCAGAAGGTCCCTGCCAATCATTTATGGCCAGGACCTGCTGATCAGCTTAGCAATTACCGCAGGGCTCTGAACATGGAGCAGCAATGAGGCTGTTTTTTTTTTTTCTCTCTGCAAAGCAGTAAAAGCAGCACATAGTACACATATTACACATCGCCAGGCACACAATTAACCCCCTTGATTGTCCCTAGATATTAACCCCTTCCAAGCCAGTATGACTTGTACAGTGACAGTGTATAGTATTAGCACTGATCACTGTATCTGTGTCACTGGTGATGTCAGTGTTAGGTAGTCAGTTCCCACCCAGTGTCAGTCAGATTTTCTGCTGCTCTTTCACAGTCCCACTATAAGTCGCTGAGTGATCACTGTCCTTACTAGTATAAAAAAAAAAAAAACTCCAGTATATATACATCATCATTTATAGAAGCCATAACTTTAATGCAAACTAATCAATACCGTGTTTCCCCGAAAATAAGACAACGTCTTATATTTTTTTTTCCTCAAGAAATCACACTATGGCTTATTTTCGGGGGGTGTCTTATTTTTATTACAGAAAATAAAGTTTGCCTACCTGAACCACACTTGCGCTTCTTAGCATTTCCTCTGTCCACCTGTAGACTGAGATTATCGTATTCTGCGCGCCATTTTTGGACCATTCGCATATAACTTCTTCTCTTTGCACTCATCTTGTCTGGCTGTACAGAAAGATAGGCCAGCAAAGCTGATGTGGAGCACAGTGGAGCTGGGTGATCTCTTTGGGCTCAGTACGGTAGCAGCTTTTCCCCCTATCCCCTGGTGTTTGTGTGGGGTGAGAGACTGTTGCTGGTCAGTGCTGGGGAGAAGCTTTACAGAGCGTCCTTCTCCTCACTTCTTTACAGCTCCTGAGCTCCGCACCAGTACAGTACGGCTATCACGTGTTGTTTACCGCTCCGCATACGACACGCCCATTGCTACGTCTTATTTTCGGGGATTCGACATGCCGTCCCTACGTCTTATTTTCGGAGGGGTGTCTTATATTTCGATCTTGTGTCGAAATCCTGCTATGGCTTATTTTCGGAGTACGTCTTATTTTGGGGGAAACACGGTATACACTTATTGGGGTTTTTTTTGTACCAAAGAGATGTAACAGAATACACTTTGGCCTAAATTTATGATTTTTTTTTTTTACTTTTTTATTTGATATGTTTTATAGCAGAAAGTGAAGAATTTGTGTTTTTTTTTTTTTTTTTGTTGTTTTCAAAATTTTCGGTCTTTATAACTATATAATAATAATAATTTAAATAAAATCTGTCTAATAATAATAATATAATAATAATACAAAAATCAGTGTTGACCAAATACCACCAGAATAGAAATCTCTATTTGTGTGAAAAAAACGACATACATTTCATTTGGATACAGTGTTGCATGACCATGTAATTAACAATTAAAGTAGCACAGTGCCGGATAGCAAAAAATGCCTTTGTCACGGAGAGGGTAAAATCTTCCGGAGTGCAAGTGATTGAAGTAGACTTAAACCCAACTGTAATTTTTTTTGTTTATATTATATTTGATTTCACCTTATGTCATC
Source organism: Rana kukunoris (assembly GCA_029574335.1). NCBI lineage: Eukaryota > Metazoa > Chordata > Amphibia > Anura > Ranidae > Rana > Rana kukunoris. The sequence goes on from CM056051.1 coordinate 185,617,423, forward strand.
CTTTGTTACGGTACATCTCAGTGAAATCGATCCCCTGCTGCCTCTTTGCAACCATCTTTTGTCTACCTGTACTGCAGACTGCAGTGATAGCTGCATGCCATTTTTTTAGGGCAAGTTTTCTGATTCTGGGAAGAGAGGAACATATATACAGTATCTGGCCATTGTGAATCGAGACAGCTACAGTTAATCTCCACTAGGGGTGCATGTGACAGAGTGAGCACACCGGAGAACAGTTGGAGGCCAGAATGTTGTCACCCTATAACAGCACCCATAGGTATTATTTAAATGAAACCTGAATATATTTTAAAGTATTTAGAAACATAGGGGAGTTAAGATGGACCTTCCACTTACTGTCTCTATGAAGGCCTCGATTAAGGCATGGGAGGAGGCGGTTGAGCTGGCAAGCCCCAGCTACAAGGGTTTGTCTCCATCCACCCCACTATGGATGAATCCTAAATTGTCACACTTCTACTCGTTTGAAGACCCTATGTGCTGGGTGTCAAAGGGGATCAAAAGACTTAAGCCGCGTACACACGGCAGAGAACCTCGACGGGCAGAACACATCGTTCCGCCCGTCGAGGTTCTCTGCCGGCTGTCGAAATCGGCGACCCGCCCGTCGGGAATGGCAACCAGCCATTCATCCAGGCGGGCCGTCGCGCAAAAAGAGAGCGTGCTCTCTTTTCGCTCGACGGGATTCCCGACGGGCGGGGCGAGCGCTCTGTGTACACACGGCCGAGGTCCTCGCTGGAATACAGCTTCCAGCGAGGTTCTCGCTGGTTTCCAGCGAGAACCTCGGTCGTGTGTACACCGTCTTAAAGATATCACGATGGATGGAGTGTTATTAACCTTCGACCAACTTAAGGCTAGACATGATTTACCGAACACGCAGTTTTTTTGTTATATTCAATTGCAGCATGCGTTCACGTCTCAATTTAAATCAATGTCTATAGCGTCGGTCCCCTCGGATTTGGAGGACTTACTCTCCACGGAAGACCTTCCCAAGATTCTTTCGGTTTCATATAAAAAACTGTTCGCCTCCAGCCCAGGTGCGGTTACCAGGTGCAGAGACAGGTGGGTGGCTGAGGTGCCGGATATTCAGGGGGAGGACTGGGATGAGATGTGGACGCATCCTTTTCAGCACCTGGTGGTAGCCAGGGATAGGTTAATCCATTTCAAATTTTTGCATAGGATCTATTATACGCCAGCCAGGCTGGCGGCTATATACCCATCGGTGCCAGCCGAATGCTGGAGGTGCACCTTTGCTCCTGCAGCGGCAGAACATGTGTTTTGGAGTTGCCTTCGGATCCAGCAATTTTGGTCGGAGGTCACCTCTTGCATATCAGATGTTTTGTTGATTCCTATCCCGTTGACGATTAGAACCTGCTTACTGGGGTTGGTGGAAGATGTTGTACCGTCCAGGGCTCATCGGACCTTGCTTAACATCCTTTTGTTTTATGCACGGAAAGCCATTCTGTTAAAGTGGCGCAAACCAGGGGCACCTAGTCTGTGCTTCTGGAAGGGCCTGGTCAACTCAATGATGCCATACTATAAGGCGACGTACCTTTCCAGGGGGTGTGGCAAAAAATTTGATAGGGTATGGCAAGCTTGGTATAACTCTGACCTGACTGTTGGATAGGGCCTGATGGCGTGAGTGGGCTTCTTCATAATTCCCAATGCTGTAGTTGGAAGACAATGTCCGGGTGGTAGGGGGTGACATGCTCGAGTTTTGCGGCAGAAGGGGTGGTGGGGCTGTTAGAGATTTTCCGGTGTTTTCATGGGAGAGAGAGTGGGGGCTGAGCAAACGGGTGGGGGGGTGGGTGGGTTAATTTCGGGTTCTTTACTGGTTTTCTTTTTTTTGTACTGTACGGATTGTGTACTTAGGCCTTGTTGGCCGGTTGCTGACCCAGTGTTGTGCTGGGTCGGCTGTCCTTTTTTGTTTTTCTTTTGTATTTTTTGTTTCTTTGTATGTTGTCAAAATTAATAAAAATAAATTGACAAAAAAAAAAAAGTATTTAGAAAGACTTTTAAAATTACATTATCATGTTAAAGTTATATGAGATTTCAGTGATTAGATTTACATGAATTATTATATTATTTAAATGAACACTGAATATATTTAAAAAATTAAAAATTGCCTTTGAAATTTCATTATCATGTTAAAGCGTATATGAGATTTCGGTGATTGGATTTACATACATATTTTACTTACACATTTTACTATAAGGTTGAACTCCAAGCAAACAAACACACAGTTGAAACACACAACTGGAAACTGATTCATGCAAGCAACAATTTGTAATTCTGTTCAACCAATCCTGAGGCCGCGTACACACGGCAGAGAACCTCGACGGGCAGAACACATCGTTCCGCCCGTCGAGGTTCTCTGCCGGCCGTCGAAATCGGCGACCCGCCCGTCGGGAATGGCAATCAGCCATTCATCCAGGCGGGCCGTCGAGCAAATAGAGAGCGTGCTCTCTATTTCTGCTCGACGGGATTCCCGACAGGATGCTCGCCGAGAGCGTACACACGGCCGAGGTCCTCGCTGGAATGCAGCTTCCAGCGAGGTTCTCGCTGGTTTCCAGCGAGAACCTCGGTCGTGTGTACGCCGCCTGAGATTTACACAGCAATGTCATAGCAAGTTAGAAACTCCACTCTTCTCTACATCAGTTATGCAGTTAAGCTTGGTCAGGTCACTGTTCCCAAGCTGTAATTGAATGAGTGCAGTAGAACAATGACAAGGTCATCACTCTGCTTTCTCCTCCTGTGAACATGTTCCCTTTCACATCATGTGCTGTCTGCTGCCTTTTGATTACAGTTCCCAAAACAAAGTTAGGTAATTAACATTGCATTTAAAAATAGAGCCAATAAATTTAAATTATTACAGGCAGTGAGTACATTGAACGGTGGTTTATATATATATCTGCCTGAAGTTTAGCTTAAAGGGGCTGTAAAGGCAGATTTTTTTTGTTCATCTTATTACATTCTATGCATTAAGATAAAAAACCTTCAGTGCGCAGCAGCCCTCCTAATAGTTATCTGAGCCCATCTCTATCCAGTGATGTTGCACGAGTGCCTCGGCCGTTCAGGACTCTCCCTGTGAGGCACAGCAGCAGCGCCATTGGCTCCCGCTGCTGTCAATCAAAGTGAGTTAGCCAATTAGGAGAGAGAGAGGGTGGGGCCAACACACAGCTCCGTGTCTGAATGGACCCCCAGATAGCAAACTGCTGGCTGAGGGGGCACTCGATAAGAGGGAGGAGCCAGAAGCGCTAGCAAGGGACCCATGAAGAGGAGGATCAAGGCTGCTCTATTAAAAACGATTTTTTTTTTTTTTAAATACTACCAAAATATACTAACCGTGACCCTGGCATTCAACCCTGACCTTTGACCCTTACTTGACCCAAAAACTAACCTTGGCACTAACTTCAAACAAACAAAAAGTTTCATTGATTAAAAAATAAAAATAAACGCTAGCCCGTTTTTTTTTTTTTTGTATAATGTGAAAGATGATGTTATGCAGAGTAAACATGTCACGCTTTAAAATTGCACACAGTCGTGGAATGGCGCTAAACTTCGGTACTTAAAAATCTCCATCGTTGAGGCTATAAAAAAATGTTATAGGTTATCTGTTTATTGAGGAGATCTTTGGCTAGAATTATTGCTCTTGCTCTAACGTTCATGGCGATACATCACGTGTGGTTTGAACGCTGTTTACGTATGTGGGCACGACATACGTATGCATTAGCTTCTGCATGCAAGCACTCAGGGACAGGGGTGCTTTTGTTTTATTTATTTTTATTGTTTATTTAACTTTTTTTTATTTTGACACTTTCCCTTTTATATTGTAATTTTTTTTATCACTTTTATTCCTATTACAAGGAATGTAAATATCCCTTGTAATAGGAATAGGGCATGCCAGGTTCTCTTTACAGCGAAGTCCCCAGATCTTGCCTCTAGGCTGGAAAGCTTTAAATCCCCCCAAAAAAAAGAAAAACGATCTCTGCTCCTCAGCCGAGTCGACGGCAGTGTTTAACCTCCCTGGCGGTATGATTATGTCTGGAATTTTGTACCAAAAGGGGTACAATTGTTTTGCATGAAAATTTGGCATTTTATATTGTAGGCCTGCAATTCTTAGTCCTCGTACACACGAGGGGATATGTCCGCTGAAAACGGTCCGATGGACCGTTTCAGCAGACATCTCCGCTCGTGTGTATGGGCTAGCGGACAGATTTGTCCACCCGACAGATTTCAAAGCAAGCTTTGAAATCTATCCGGTGGAATCTGTCCGCCCGACATGTCTGCTGGTTAGTACACTTACCAGCAGACATGTCGTCCCCCACCGCCGCCGCGCCGCCGCCGAATGGATTCGGCGCATGCGCGGAAGTGTTTAACTTCCTGGTGCGGTGACGTGGCGGTGACGTGGCGGCGTCAACGTCACCGCCGCGTCACCGCGCCGTCCGGCGGAGGGGAATTTGATCCGATGGTGTGTACACGCCATCGGATCAAACTCCTGATCGGACATATCCGATGGAAATGGTCCGCGGACCGTTTTCATCGGATATGTCCGATCGTGTGTACGAGGCCTTAGGAATAACTCACTTAAATCTGTCCAAACGAGAATCTAGTAGACATCCCGGGTATGATAAAGTTTGAAACACAAAATCATAAATTATAATATAATAAATAACTATAAATAATTATAACAAATAATAATGTAATTATAATAAAAATTATTTAATAATGTATTTAAATCAAAAGCACTGAAATTTGCTCAGTTGCAGAATTGTATCTGTCATTATTTTTATTGTTTCATAATGAATTTCCCCACAAATCGCTATCCACAGGACCGACAACGCCACCAACAGCTGAAACCTTTCTTGACAGGGGATTTCTGCTTCTTTTATCCTTTTATGTCCTACATATCATTCACCCATTGGGAGATTGTGCAATAAGGGAACTGGAGGTATAACATCTAAGTGGATAATCAGATTCAATAGTGTTGTCAGTAAAAAAATGCCACTTTCCTTCTGTCCTTACGTTCGTAAACAGCAGAAAAGTGCTGGTTAAAACTTCTCTTGTCCTCAAGCGTCTTCTCCCCCCACACCCCCTTTTGCACACTTACCCCTGCTCAAGCCAATCCCATTGAGATTGAATGGAGCTCAGCTGATTATTAATCAGCTGGCCCCGGAACTATTAGTAATTGGCTGCGTTTGGCTCAGGCTCGGCGGGGATTTGGCTTAGGTGGGGATTGAATTCAGGTGGGGGGGGGGGGTGGTTGTCAGGCCATTGGTGACATCATGGTCCTTGGCACCTTGGCACCTTTCCAGCAAATTAGAAAGCATCTGCAAGGAGGACCAAAGCCTGCAGGCAATTACAGGTTAGTGTGTGATAGTCAGTTGGTCACTCTATTGGGGGTTACAGATGTAAGGGGCAAGTAAAAACACCCTATATCAGTGTTCTCACTCCCTTCTTACATCAATGAACCCCTTTACCTTAGTGTATTCACTCTGCAGACTCTGGTGTAAAGGGGAACTCTGTGGACCCTGATGTAAGGGGGGATGCTGTTTACCCAGTGCAAAGGGAACTCAGCAGACTCTGAGGTAAGGAGTAACTCGGCAAACTCTGATGTAAAGGTGGGATGGGTTTCTGGTGACCAGAGAACCTCTTACACCAGAGTTCCCCTTTACGCCAGTGTCTACAACATTCCCCTTTACATCAGGGTCTGCAGAGTTCCCCTTTAGATCACGGCCTGCAGAGTTCCCCTTTACATCAGGGTCTGCAGAGTTCCCTCTTGCACTGTAAGGCAAACCCTGTGGACTCTGATGTACTGTAAAGGGGAACTCTAAAGTAAAGGGGGCTCTGCAGACAGGAGCTCTAATGTAAGGGCAGGAAGAGGGACCGCAAAGAGAGTAAAGGGGCTTGGGGGACCTTCATGTTTTTTTGACAGAACACCTCATTGCCGCTGTGCGCAGGCAGTGTTAATAGCTTTGCCTCGCTCACCTCTTGCGTAACCTAAAGCTTCTGGAGCTTATTTTTCCTATTATGGGTGTGAGTGGGGACTCATGTCTAAAGCCTCGTACACGCAATCGGATTTTCTGAAGGAAATTGTGTAATGACAGCCTGTTGGCCGAAAATCCAACTGTCTGTATGCTCCATCTGACAATTGTTGTTGGATTTTCCACGGACAAATGTTGGAGGGCAGGCTTTAAAATTTTCCGTGAGCAATGCTCACCAAACACAATATTAGCAGAAGGTGCCCAAAGGGTGACACTAAAGAGCTCAAAAACACGTAGTATGTAACTACGTTCGTGTTTGTTGGCCAACAATCGTGTGCCGTTTGTATGCAAAACAAGTTCCTGGCCAACGCCGTTTGGACAAAAGTCTGAAGCCGCGTACACACGGCAGAGAACCTCGACGGGCAGAACACATCGTTCCGCCCGTCGAGGTTCTCTGCCGGCCGTCAGATTCGGCGACCCACCCGTCGGGAATGGCAACCAGCCATTCATCCAGGTGGTCCGTCGAGCAAATAGAGAACATGCTCTCTATTTCTGCTCGACGGCATTCCTGACGGGATGCTCGCCGAGAGCGTACACACGGCCGAGGTTCTCGCTGGAATGCAGCTTCCAGCGAGGTTTTCGCTGGTTTCTAGCGAGAACCTCGGTCGTGTGTACGCCGCCTCAGGCTTTGTCTGTGGAAAATACTATCGTGCGTACGAGGCTTTAGGCCTTACAAAGCCTAGAGCTGACTCTGACCCCTGCTATGTTATTTAGAGTCTAGAGGTTGTCTTTTTATAATATATTGCTTGTAAAACTAGTAACAGAAGGGAAAGTGGGGTCTTGGCATAGGATATTGCAAAACATAGTTAGTGGTCAGAGGACAGTATTTCTAGTAGAAGTAGTGACTAATAATGAAAAGTGTAAAGCCCCACAGCTAAAGACTATGGGGCACATTTTTGGGAGTCTGGTTAACCTTCACCTCTGCACAACAATCAGTTTTCAGTGCAGAGTCCAGTACACAGTCTCATTGATCAACTTAAGGTCACTACCCACAAGTCCCCAGGACAGCTGCCATCTTCCAGCTTCCTCTGGACACAACCCAGTGAGTGAGATGGTACCTGTCTGGACCAGATCATAGTGAGGTTCTGCAGTGAGCTCTGAGCAAAGTTGATTTGAGTCTTTGATCCTGGCACCCCTGGGGCCTTCCTAGAACAGTTGTTTAGTCCATGGGCTGCCTTGCAGCAACAGTAACTCTGGAACCCTCCTAAGGAAAATGAACCCTGCTCTTCAGTGTCTCAGAATATTTATCCACATTTATTCCAGCCCTCTACTGGACACTCCACGGATAGGCTGGAGCCTGATAAATATTCAGTCTGGCAGGCTGGTAAATTTAAATCTTCTGCCCTAAGCTCTTGAAGCTTCTTACAGAGGCAGGGGGAGCAATCAAACTCCCAGCCTGTGAGACCCTGAACAGGCCCAAACAAACAATTACTGCTCCCATGGTTACAAAAGTAGCCTGAGCTAAATTTGCTTAGCTTTTTTATGGTCTGTAGTGTGGGAGGATATATTCTGCAGTGCCCACAGCATTTCCTAATCACAGATAATACCCACTGGCTGCCACAAGTGTCCATCACAGGTTCCCCATTGCAGTGCCCGTGAGAAAAAAAAACAGCCTTGTTGGGTGGAACCAGGGTTGTTTTTTGTTTGTTAATTTTATTCATTTTTTGTTGCTTTTTTTGAACCAAGGGTGCATTTTAATCATTATTTCATGTAATTATAGACAATGACTTTTTTACTCATGTAAGTTTCATAAATATTATACTAGTTAACCTGTTGGTTTTCTCATGTGTGACCTACACATTTCTAGTGCCATGATTTTATTTTTATTTGAATAAAATGCTTTTTTGACAGATTTACCAACCTTAACAGATAACAGGTATCACAACTTGCTAAAAAAAACAGGTGTAGCTGATGGGCTTAATCAACTAAAAAGCAAACTGTATTAATGTCACACATTCAAAAATGGTAATTATATAATTAGCACTTATATTCAGATGTTGATGTGTGACATTTTCATGTGAAATGCAAAAAAAAAAAAAAATAGACAAGTGAGTTGAACTAATTATGTTACACATAGAACCATTTTTAAAAGGTATGTCCTCTTTGTATTTAGTGTGACAACTATACTTTAGAAAGGCATTTGAAAAGTATATTCTAACATGTCATTTGTTTCTATAAGAAAGCTCCCTTCAGTCTGTAAATATTTATTAGCTTATATTTGCAGATATTAATTTCTTGACAACTATGTAACGCATATATGTGTTGGCAAAAAAAAAAATTGGGCTTTAACACCCAGCTACTGCACATATGTGTCCATGGCAGAATGGGGTTTTGAGCTGAGAACATATGCACAGTGACCAAGGTTTCACCGATAGCTCATGGTCATGCAGGATGGGCTTCCAATCATGTGACCGCTGTGACAACCAATCACAGCAGTCACATGATAGAAAAGCCATGTCTGCTCCCATGCATTAAATCCCTCTTAAAGGGTCAGCAGGAAGCAACATTAACCACTTAAGCCCCAGACCATTTTGTAGCTAAAGGACAGGCCACTTTTTGCATTTCGGCACGGTGTTGCTTTAACTGACAATTGCGCGGTCATGCGACGTGGCTCCCAAACAAAATTTGCGTCCTTTTTTTCCCACAAAAAGAGCTTTCTTTTGGTGGTATTTGATCAGCTCTGCGGTTTTTATTAATTGCACTATAAACAAAATTAGAGCTACAATTTTGAAAAACATTCAATATTTTTTACTTTTTGCTATAATATTCCCCAAAAATATATAAAAAAAACATTTGTTTTCCTCAGTTTAGGCCGATACATATTCTTCTACATATTTTTGGTAAAAAAATCGCAATAACTGTATATTGATTGGTTTACACAAAAGTTATAGCGTCTACAAAATAGGTTTTATGGCATTTTTATTAATATTTTTTTTTACTAGTAATGGCGGCGATCAGCGATTTTTATCGTGACTGTGACATTATGCCGGACACATCACACACTTTTGACACTATTTTGGGACCATTGTAATTTTTTACAGCGATCAATGCTATAAAAATGCACTGATAACTGTGAAAATGACACTGGCAGTGAAGGGGTTAACCTGTAGGGGGCGCTGCAGGGCTTAAGTGTTCCCTAGGAAGTGATTCTTACTGTAGGGGGCATGGCTTGGCGTGTGACATCACTGATCGTCATTCCCTAAGACAGGGAGCAGTTGATCAGTGACACTCTCACTAGGAAGCACGGTAAGAGGTTTGTTTACACTTACCTCTCCCCATTCCTCTGTGACCTGATCGCGGCGATCAGGTGTGCGGGTCCCGCGGGCGCGGTCACGGAGCTCAGGATCAGGTCACGAGCTCTGCGTCGGCGGCGTGCGACCCATTCTGCCAACGTACACCGGCGTGCGGTGGTCCTTAAGTGGTTAAAAAAAACTCTACTTTCCTTAAAAATATATAAATATAAAAATAATTAAGTAATTGCTTCACAAGTAATTTTGTATATTTTTTATAAAAATTATCTTTAAATTTGAAGCTGCATTTTTCTAAAACTTTAAGGCGGCGTACACACGATCGGATATATCCGATGAAAACGGTCCGCGGACCATTTCCATCGGATATGTCCGATCGGGAGTTTGATCCGATGGCGTGTACACACCATCGGATCAAATTCCCCGCCGCCGGAAGGCGCGGTGACGTGGCGGTGACGCGGCGGTGACGTTGACGCCGCCGCGTCACCGCAACGTCACCGCACCAGGAAGTAAAACACTTCCGCGCATGCGCCGAATCCATTCGGCAGCGGCGCGGCGGCGGTGGGGGCCGACATGTCTGCTGGTAAGTGTACTAACCAGCAGACATGTCGGGCGGACAGATCCCCACCGGATAGATTTCAAAGCATGCTTTGAAATCTGTCGGGTGGACAAATCTGTCCGCTAGCCCATACACACGAGCGGAGATGTCTGCTGAAACGGTCCATCGGACCGTTTTCAGCGGACATATCCCCTCGTGTGTACGAGGCCTAAGGCCTCGTACACACGAGGCAATAGATTTGTTCAAAACGGTCTGTCCGACCGATTTGAACAAATCTGTCTGCTGTCATTTTGGTTTGCTCGCGTGTACACATGAGCAAACCAAAATCCCCACCAGCAGACAGCGCGCTGACGTGGCGGTGACGTTGACGCCGCCACGTCACCGCACCAGGAAGTAAAACACTTCCGCGCATGCGCCGAAATCATTCGGCGCCGGTGCGAGACGACATGTCTGCTGGTAAGTGTACTAACCAGCAGACATGTCGGGCGGACGGGTTCCCACCCGATAGATTTCAAAGCATGCTTTGAAATCTGTCGGGTGGCCAAATCCGTCGGCTTGCCCGTACACACGATCAAATCTGTCTGCTGAAACGGTCTAGCAGACCGTTTCCAGCAGACAGATTTGATCGTGTGTACGAGGCCTAAAATGGTAAAATGCAAGAGGGCAAACTGGAGATGTGCTGTATATCACTGGTGTAATGTCCTGCTTTTGTGATTTGCACTAAGAAACAAGTAAAACAATTTTAAGCCCTGCAAAAAAAACGCAATTTTGGAGAGGTACTCCCCAAAGGATTAACTACTAAAAGGATGCAGATCCTGCACCTTTTTTAATTTGTATTGTTGTCAGAAGAAAATAATCACATACACAGATATTTGGGTTACATGCAGCTTAACCCTCCTCTTATGTTAGCTTTCTGTTACTATCCATGATGTTAACGGGTCGGTTTTGACCCGTGTCTTAAATCAGCCATAAAATAACCTCTGAACAATTATTTATCATTCAATTTGTTTCTTACCTCTTGGTTACCTTGTTAGGCTTCTTTATCCTTGAAAAGATTGGTTTTAATATTTTTGGTGTGACTGCTTAGACCTTTCTTTTGATAGCATACCTCTCATTTTCAAATTTAAAAAATGGTAAAATAAAGTTAGCAACTCTGAAATGTATTGGTCCTATGTTTCTTTACTTTATTTAGAGAAGCAGACAAGCAGGCAAAGAGATAGGCCCCTCCCTAACTACAGCTCACAGGGTTGAGAGGTGATTGGCTGTCAATGTTACTAAGCAGAGAGAGTGTTTATGATTTCAGTTTTGTCACTTATTAGTGTCCTAAAATCCTATATTATAATTGGGTCAGAATTGACCCTAACACCATAAACGTCTTAATTTTCACCACAGTATTTTATAATTTAGTGAAAAGGATTATTTTTCTATTACATTGTTTAAATAGAGGTTCCTGACAAAGTAAAAAAAATCTTAATGCAATAAACAAATTTATGTGATACTTATAGACATTCAAAACCTGAAAACGGGTCGGTTCTGACCCTAACATAAGAGGAGGGTTAAAGGGGAGTTCCAGCCTTTTTATGTGTATTAAAAGTCAGCAACTACAAAAAGTGTAGCTGTTGACTTTTAATAAACAGACATTTACCTGCTCCACGGTCCAGCAATGTGGTCGCTCCTCTCCCCTCCCCCCCTCTCCGCCGGCGCCTCCATTCAGACTGTGGGCACCCAGCCACGACAGCTTTTGGCTTCACGGCCTGGCACGCACTGCACATACGCGAGTCGTGCTGCTCTCTAGGAGTAGACAGGCGATCTCCTGAGACCTGTCACATGTCCCAGGAAATTTCCTAGAGAGAGGGGCTGCCTAAGGCGAGAGGAGGAAACGCCTAGGCGGTCCCTGGGTGGAAGGAGGAAGTGGGACAGGAAGTCCCAATCCTACCGAAGCTCCCACCCAAGGTGGGGGGCAGAATTAAAGGGTGGTTGTCATGTCCTCCGTGCTTCCCCATTAACTTGTTGGGCATCAAATACTGGGTCACATGGAAGACCTATTCTACATGGGTTCTTCTAGGATTTGTTAAGTACTTTGTTACAGGGTCACTTCACTGTGTGTGTGTACCCTTGTTTTGTGTTGTCTTCATTAATGCTCTAGGACAGTGATAGCGAGCCTTGGCACCCCAGATGTTTTGGAACTACATTTTCCATGATGCTCATGGACGCTGCAGTGTAGTGGAGCATCATGGGAAATGTAGTTCCAAAACATCTGGGGTGCCAAGGTTCGCCATCACTGCTTTAGGACAAGGCTGAGACTGCCATGGGGGAATACTCAATCTTAACTCTTAGGCCGCGTACACACGATCGAACATGTCCGCTGAAACTGGTCCGCAGTGTACGGCCTATCGGACCGTTTTCCAACAGACCAAAGTTTCAAAACATGCTTTGAAACCTGTCCACTGGAAGCCTGTCGGTCGGACAGGTTTGATGGTTAGTACACTAAATCATCGGACCGAAAATCCGCGCATGCTCAGAATCAAGTCGACGCATGCTTGGAAGCATTGAACTTCGTTTTTTCATCACGTCGTTGTGTTCTACGTCACCACATTCTGGGCCGATGGGTTTTTGGTCCGATGGTGTGTACACACATCAGACCAACAGACCACTTCAGCGTGGTCCGATGAAAACGGTCCGTCGGACATGTTTCATCGGACATGTCTGATCGTGTGTACGCGGCCCTAGAGTTGATAATACACCATGTAAACTCGCACTACAACTGTTCTCCAGTTCAATCTCAGACACCTTCACCATAACTCCACCGGAAACTCCAAAATTGACCAATTTTAACATTCATCTGTCCAGCATTTTCCACTACTATTACCAAGTAGCACAGCGGCCCCTCCATGCACTCTGTGCTGCTTTGTAAACCTCTGTAACCATTTGTCTTTACACTACTCCACTCCACCCCGATGTCATCATACCCCAATGTGTTAAGACCCCCCTGTGAACTACATGTGTGCCAGTTACTTACATTACACCTCTTTTCAGCAATTTCAGACCAGGCAATACTTTACTTAAAGGAGAAGTACAGCCAAAGCTAATTTTCTCATTCTGCAATCCTGTGACCCGTTTTCAGCAGACAACGCGCTGAAGTCTGTCTGCTGATGTCACAGAGCCGGTCCAGGCTCGGGCAAGATCGTGATACTGGAGTTAGGATCTGCCAACATGCCTGGACCGGCACCCAGCTCAGCCTCTCGGTGAGCCACTGAGATCCTGAGCTGGCCGCTCCCACCCCCTCCATAGCCAGGTGCTTCAGTAAGCAAGGAGAGGGCAGAGCACAGAGCAGTGACTGATGGTCAATAGTGTTGCTCACGAATATTCGCATTGCGAATATTCGTTACGAATATTGCATATTCGAGTTTTCGCGAATAAATCGAATATCACAGTGAATATTCGCTATTGCGAATATTCGTATTTTTTCAAATTTATTTTTAAAACAGATCACATCCTAGTGATCTCCATCGACGTCTAAAAGCATTGCTGGTATGATTAGAGACCCTGGGCCGAGTAGCTGAGGCGATCCTTTTATGTTGCCGAATATTCGCAATGCGAATATTCGTATTACGAATATTCGCGAATACTTTCTCTGCCCTTCTGTGTTTTGTGTATAAAAAAAAATAAAAAATTAGCTTTAGTTTAGTCATATAAGTTTGTGTAAGTAGAGTTAGTGTTTAGTGCATATTAGTTTAGTAATCCAGGAAATAATCTCCATTTTCGCGTGTTGACGAGAATTTCGCAATCAATTTCGCATTCGCATTAGCGAAATTTCGCAAATTTTTTTTTTTTATAAAATATCACGAATATTCGATATTAACGAATATTTCGCGAATATTCTTCTATATATTCGTGAAATATCGCGAAATCGAATATGGCGTATTCCGCTCATCACTAATAGTCAACAGCTTTTTGCTCAGGGAGCTCTGAAAGCCGAGCAATCTGCGGTGTTAGATCACTCGGTTCTCAGTGTTGGAACCTGTGGGGGACAGATGCAACATCGGGCAGATGCTGCATACACCTGGGTAAGTTATAAATCTGCAGAAACCCCAAATCCCATACTTCTCTTTTAAGATAGTGCAAAATAACAAATGGCTGGTAGATATTCCAGAACTGGATGGCGAAGACTGGACAGATATGTAGTACATTCCCTTTAAACAGCTGGTATCCATCAGAAATAAACGTATTCATTTCCAAATGCTACTATACTCCTCATAGGCTTCATAAGCTAAACCCCGATGTCTCCCCAACTTACTGGAGATGTCAGAGGGTGATTTCATCCACATTTTCTGAACCTACCATGTTATTATTCAGTATTGGGGTGGCAGTTGTTGGCATTGTCAGCAAATTGTCTCAGATTCCATTACACCTTCTGTGAGAATCTGTCCACTAGGCCTTATGGAGTTTTTTACTCCCACAATGGCCAGCAAGACTAATTGGTCTACTTATGTTCTATACCAGGAAGGCACTTACTCTCCACTGGAGGAAGCCGTCCTCCTTCCCCATTGCTTCTTGGAAGCAGCTCGTCAACTGCAACTTATCACTCTATAAAGATACTTCTGCACATAGAAGCTGCTTCCACAATTTTGACAAAATCTGGACAAAGTAGCTAAACGATGCCACCACAGCGTAATCTTGTATTTTCTTATTTTTAGCCGGGGCCCGGGGTTGGTTTTGCTTAGTGATTTTATCCCTTGCTCTATTCTGACCTATTGGGGAGGGGAGGAGACCTGTGTTGGGTTTATATCAGCTTGTGTCTATGTAACTCTTGCACGAGCCACACATCAAACTGTTTTGTTGTGTTTTATCCCCTTTTTATACTTTTGTACTTTTTGCTAGAATGGTCTACTCCTTCATGTGCTGGACCACTTGTTTTTTCTGCAAATTTCTAAAATAAATAAAGATTTCTCTCTCTCTCAAAAAAGAAATAGTGCAAAATAGACATATCCATCTAACAGATAACGGCATTATTATTCCATATTCCCTATCTCTAATGACAGGCTTGAGTGCTGCCTGTTAAGGTGTAGTTAAAGCACTGATATGTCCTCTCCACATAGGTCCAAGTCCTTCAGAGGCATATGCCAGTGTTGGCGTCATCAGGGCGAACCCCCAGTTCAGAAGACCTTACATCCTGGTGCTGATGGATAGCCTCCTTCTCCTTGCGGGTGTCATTCTCTGTCTCCCTCCCTTACCGTTACACCATCTCTCTCTTCTGTAACCTTCTTCCTGAAGCTCTGGTTAGGGGTCAGCTTCAAACGCTTTGTCCTTGAATGAAACCCAGACCGCTCTGCTTCAGGGGGTTCTCTCATACCAGACCACTGTCCCATATTTATAGTATATACCACAGACTTAGTGTGCCAGACCCAGGGAAGAAACCGCCAAAAGACCAAAGAAAAAGGAAAGGCATTAGCTCACACTCTCCTGGGTTAGGACAGCACCTAACTAACTATTTCAATCTGCCCACATGCTGGCACTTCCCACCAGCCGTGATCTTTGCCTGCATAAAGAAGAACAAAGAGGGAGTGAATTTTTCTTCAGATATTCTGTCCTAAATATTCTCTTTAGAGGCAGAAACAGGGAATCAACTGACATGCATTGAATTATGAGTGTGAAATGGGCAGTTTGTGATCACAACACATATAGGCAATGAGTGAATATTCACTTAGCCTTGTAAATAAGGTGAGGTTGCAATCATTGTAGTAATCCAATAATGTGTAAGCAGAAATGCTGCTTTTTCCCGTGGGAAAGCTATTTTTTCTTTCTTTTAGTTGTATGACCCTAATGTTTTTCAAACAATCATTATTCTTACAAACAGAACATCAAGCAGTAACAGACACGGCTAAACAGTTATTCACATTGCACATATTTGGCTGCTGATTGTGTGTTTTCTCAAGTTTTCTTTCAAATTTGTAGCACAACTGTGATAATTGCAATACGCAGGCTGTAAACACACCATTTTTTATGTAACATTTTACAGTTTTTCAGTTGATGTAATCTAGAAAATATATGAATGCCATTTTGGTCTTATAGAATAAAGCAGGTAACTTTAGTGAGGAGTTTACATTGCCATTAACAGTCAAAAAACACGTCTGCAAGTCCCTCAGTTTTTCTGAGCACCCAGGAGTCTTAGGACAAGGCATTCAACAGTGATTTGTCTAAAGATTTGGGGCTCTAGATTGTCAGCCTCCAACCCCTTTCTGTTGGGTACAGAGCCTGAAAGCATTACATTTGCATGGCAGAGATCATGAATTGGCAGATATCCAGAACTGGAAGCAGATTTTGCATATTGTAAATGCCAGGGTTGTGGTTCCAGGAGTGCTTTGGATAATAGCCAAGCCACCAATCACCTGCATTTAATTGTTAGTGTCAGCTTAAACTCTGTTATCAAACAATAACAATTAGCCTGGGTTCACACTTGTGCGGTGCGGGACACCGCATGTGATTTGAATAGGAATCGCACTTTATTTCTATTCAAATCACATGGAAATCTTTGCATTGCTTTTTGAGACCATACATCTGTACCACATAATGCAGGCATCTTTTTTTTGCCACATCGGAATTGGATCACATAGGTATTCACAATCAGGCAATCTGATTCTTGCAATCACACTGCGTTTTGCAGCCTATTTTGGGGTGTCAGTAATTTAACATTGAGACCGGTGGCAGATCGCATGAATCAGCATAGACAGTGTTGATAGGGTAATTCCTCATGCAGAGCTATTGTGTTCTCCTGGCTGGAGCTGTCACGTCCAGGAGAACACTGAGATTATTCCTAGTGGCTATAGAAGCTGGCAAAAATTACATGCAGAAAATCCAACATGTTAGTTATACCCAAGCCGATCGACGGATCGGCTTGGGTACATTTTCTTTTTTTTATTATATTCAAGTATATATTCTCCAAAAAATTATCTTCTACTGCTTTAAGGCTCCTCCCAAATTCCTATTCTTCTTTTATTTTGCTGCTGGATCTGACTTAAAGGGTGTGCATTCTTCATTGTCCCAATGTATATAGGAACATAGCCATCCCTTCTTTTGCTCGTTCCCAAGATGGACTATGGACTATGGGATTTGTAGTGTGCATAGAGCAGTGCATATGACTGCAACTAATCTGCACTACTTGTTCTAAGCAAACAGAAGGATGGGGCAGATGTTTATGAGCTGGAGGAGGACTTAACAAGAAGGCAGAAAAACACAGTAAGAAACAATTTCACGAAAAATAGATTGTAGGGCCATTTAGGAGAAGCATTCTTGTCCCTACTTCTTGTATGGATCACAGGATCCTAAAGCCTGCTGTTGGCTGATGTCACTCAGCCAGTCCAGGTGCTGGATCGATCCCGACTTTAGAGTCGGGATCCACCCAGAAACCTGCCTGACAAAGTAGCATGCATGCTCTGAACGTGTGCACGGACCCAGTCTCTTCACACAGAGAATTCCTGCTGATGGCTTCCTCTTGTGCCTCCTCCATCCAGCTCAGGACACTGGAAACCACCGGCGTCCCCGGGTACGATAGCATTGTGCCTCCAAGCTAACGCCCTGGTTCTCTGCTACCATATGGCTGATAGTTACAGATGTGTCTAGAATCGCCATTGTCCAGTGAGTGCATTCATTTTAAATAAACCTGTTTGTGACATTGCTACACTCATATTTGTGCTGATGCTCTCTCCTTATGTCTCAGTACCTATAGAGTCACTTCTACTCTCCAGTGGGCTGCCTTTCCGGTGTGCATAAGTATCACTGTCCTTCCTCCTGTGGCCATCACCCAGGATATACAGACTTTTTAAATTTTACGGACTGTCTCTTTTCTCCCCATGACATACATGCTATATCCCCCAGCAGAGGTGTCCTTGCATCACTCATAGAGTGCCTGGCACTCCAATTACACTTGTTTTATACTTTATACTTCACTTTTAGTAGTGGATGTGTGTGGATTATTTTTGGCAAATAAAGATATAATTTAGCATCCCTAATAACTATCTGTCTGTAAAAATGTACAGGTCTTTATTTTAATGCATATAGTAAATATGTTTACTCTCATACAGTTTCAAGAAAAAGTATGTGAACCCTTTTGGAATGATATGTATTTCTGCAAAAATTGGTCATAAAATGTGATCTGATCTTCATCTAAGTCACAACAATAGACAATCACAGTCTGCTTAAACTAATAACACAGAATTAAATGTTACCATGTTTTTATTAAACACACCATGTAAACATTCACGGTGCAGGTGGAAAAAGTTTATGAACCCTTGGAAACATCACACTCGTGATAAAAAGGGGTGAAGTGCCGGAGTTTGGGAGTGATGGGTAGGGGAAAGGGAATGGGAACTAGGAAGTAAGGGAAGTGAAAGAGAAGAAAAAAGGGGGGGGGAGGAGGGAAATGGGAGAGGAGCATGGGAGATGGGAAGGTAAAGGACGAGAGAGGAAGGAGGGATAGGAGGAATACATGAAGACATGGAAATGGGAAGGATTGTGACGGACAAATGGGGGGGGGGGGGTTGTTGGCAGGTAAGTAAAGCAAGGGAGAAAGAGGAAAGTGAAGTGGGAGGGAACTAGAGGTAGTATAGGGAAGCAAGAAAGGGCAGAGGGAAGAAGAAGTGTAAAAGGAAAAGGGAGGAAAACAAGGAAGGGGAGGGGAGAGGGGGGGGGGTGTTAGGGACAACAAAGGGGGGACTGAGTGAGCAAGGGACCAACCGGGAAGGGGGAGAAAAGGGGAAAGGAGGAGAACGGGGGGACAAGGTGGGGGAAAAGGGGAGTGAAAAGGATTCTTGAACAATGTGCTGGTGAACAGGTATTAATAGTAAATAGTTACCTTAGTGACAAGGGGGTTAAAATGAAGTAGGGGGATCCCAAGATCAGGAGCCCAAACAGTGTCAACAGTGTTGGAGTGCATGTGTGCATATAGTGATACTTATATTCCTGTGTTTGGGGACTTGTCATGGTCCCGGGAGAGCATCAGGGTAGTGCAAGCAATATATATGAGTAGGGGATGAAGATGAACCAAAATGCAGGCTGAAACTGGGCGATGGGAACGATCGCATGTAAGGGAAGAGTACTTACTTGGCTAGGTAGAGCCACAGCAATCCTGGGATCCCTGGGTAGTAGGGGTTGGAGGCAGGAGGTCCTATTTATGTGTCCCAATATCCGGGGACGCTGGAAATCAAGGCAGAAGCCCTGCCACAGCATCACTGGGAGCGGGGGCGTGCGTATGACGTCAGCGCGAACGTGCGTGTGCACGTCATGCGTCCTGTCATGATGTAAGGGCGGAAACCCACATCACAACATCCCAGTGAAGTGCTGCTCGATGGGAGGAGCCGCACAATTCACAGGGACAGCCCCAGGCACACCCAGGGGGTCAGGGAAAGGGATGGGAAGGGGAAGGAAAAGGGAGAGTGTTATGGCAACGCCGTATTGCGCCACCAGGTGGCGGGAGGAGGTGAGCAATGAAGCCCGGTCAATGATCATCATAAAACAGCCTATACAAACATAATATTGAAAAGCGAAAAAGTAAAAAGGTTATACAATTGATATATATAAGAGATAAAGGTGTCTACTGGGGAGAAGACACCAAGGTGGCCAATAGCCTTGATTGTGAGTCTTGAAAGCGGGCATGTGGAAATCTAGCTTAAGATGGTATGTAAATTCCTCATAGAGACAGGTGTGTGTTAAAAAAGGAGAAACACATAGATATATTATACAGAGTTGGCAATCTGCATGAAAGCTAGTTTGAGGGATGCAAAATATGTCCCAGCAAGGGTATTTTGCATTGGGACAGACTAAGCAACTAGTCTGGGGGAGGTCCTAGATTGCTATATCTAGTCTGGGGATAATCAGGCTAAAATAATAAGAAAGCAATATGGATTAGCTCTCAAGACCATGCCCACTACAGTAAACGTGCAGCAATGTTTTTTTGGACAGCAGTGGCTTCCTCTCTGGTATCCTTCGATGAAATCCATTCTGGTTTAGTGTTTTACGTATCGTAGATTCACAAACAGGGATGTTAGCATATGCCAGAGACTTTTGTAAGTCTTTAGCTGACACTCTGGGATTCTTCTTCGCCTCATTAATCAGTCTGCGCTGTGCTCTTGCAGTCATCTTTACAGGATGGCCACTCCTAGGGAGAGCAGCAGCAGTGCTGAACTTTCTCCATTTATAGACAATTTGTCTTACCGTGGACTAATGAACAGAAAGGATTTTGGAGATACTTTTATAACCCTTTCCAGCATTATGCAAGTCAACAATTCTTAATAGTAGGTCTTCTGAGAGCTCTTTTGTGTGAGGCATCATTCACATCAGGCAATGCTTCTTGTGAAAGCGAAACCAGAACTGGTGTGTGTTTACAGGGCAGCTGTAACCAGCACCTCCAATCTCATCTCATTGATTGGACTGACACCTCTCTTAGCTCTTGGAGATGTTATAGGGGTTCACATACTTTTTCCACATGCACTGTGAATGTTTACATGGTGTGTTCAATAAAAACATGGTAACATTTAATTCTTTGTGTGTTATTAGTTTAAGCAGACTATGATTTTGCGACTTAGATGAAGATCAGATCACATTTTATGACCAATTTGTGCAGAAATCCATATCATTCTTGCAACTGTATATGGGTTACCCTTACTTTTTTATCTTCAAAAGTCATAGTAAGGTCATGGTAAATATATAATATAACAACTCCCATCAGGGCCTACTTCGAGTTCTAGCAATAAGCCAATATTGGCACCACCAGGCATTTACATAGACAGAAAAAAAAGAAGCATACTTCAATTAAAATAAGTGACTTTAAATTATTTTTATATTCAATAACCTTGCCACTGCAGTGTACTGTTCTCTAAATATTTTCTCATTATCTGTAATTGTTTGCTGGCTTTGTTGTTTTGCACATTCAGAAGTCACACAGAGAAATAGAACACTGTAGACACTTTTCAGCGTTTCCATTTGTGTCATCTGAAAAGTTATTAAAATAATAGGTGAGGGGTTAATTCATTAGAAGTCATTCATTTGCATTCAAAGCCACATGCCTGCAAACCACAACTTGTATATGGCTTTCCATAGATCTCATGATAGCTTGAGAGGTCTTTTAATCTCTTTCTGTTTATAACTGTATTGTTTGACCTTTTAGAGCAAGGTCTCATGTATATAAAATGCCAGAGAACAGATTAAATATGTGGGACAAAGAAATGGTTTAATTAAAAATAGTCTTCAGAGGATAAGAATAGCCAACTGGTTCAGACAAATATTTAACAACAGATCAGTATTTATGGCAGTGAGCGAACAAATTTAAGTTAATGGAGGAGCAAACATTACATTATTAGTGTGCACTGTTTTATTTTTAATTTCTGATAATAATCCAATATGGTTGGACAGTCATTTAAGCATGATGAATGTCAATCCATCTATTTTTATTTTTTTACATTTTTACTACTCTTGCTTAGGTGATAATATTCATAACTACTACCTTATTACTGATATTTGGACACTCATATATAGTCTTACTACAAATAAAACTATTAATATTAAGTATAGTTGTTGCTGTTGTTGTTATGACGATTATTATTATTATTATTATTTTCACACAGGGCAATACAATGGCAGTGGTTAGCACTTGGGCATTGAGTACATTTTCCACCAGGAACTCCATGCATTTTGCTTGTTAAATACAGAATCTTTGGTGAAAATGTATTTTTTTTATTTTTTTTTAAACCAAAGAAAGGTTATAAAAACACCGATTGACTACCAAAAAGTACAAAGCAAAATAAGGATACATTTTTAGTGTTTTTTTTTCCTGTCATTGTTATCTTGCATTTATGTTTACGTTTTTTTTTTTGGTTCTTTCAAACTAGATGATCAGCAATTAGGGTGGATTGAAAGGATCCTATAGTTTTCCAAATTCAGCTAAGCCAAGAGCCCCTGGCCTGTGACTAGGGATAGGTCTCAGTAACCATGCATTGACAGCATTTGAAAATGCATGCTCTTTTATGGGCCCCTTCTGGTTTTATCGATGGAAAAAAAAAAAACACATCTACACTATTTTGCTTGACATATCCTAATGCCTATGTACTGTATGAACCAGACCCATTGAAAACAATGAAATGCCACTTAACATACATTTTGATGTGCTGTAACGTGCACAAAGCAATGCATAGGTGTGAAGGGAGCCTAATGCCCTGTACACGCGATCAGAATTTCCGATGGGATAAAATCCGAACAAATTTTCCGTCGGAATTCCGTTCAAGCTGTCTTGCATACACGCTGTCAGACCAAATGCGGTGACGTAAATCACTAGTACGAGCTGAGAAAAATGAAGTTCAATGCTTCCGATCATGTGTCAACTTGATTCTGAGCATGCATGGTTTTTTCTCCGTCGGAGTTCCACACAGACAATCCGAATTTCCATAGGAAAAAAATAAAACATGTTCTATTTCTAAACTCCGACGGAAAAAAGTCCGATGGGGCCCACACACGGTCGGAATATCCGATGGAATAATTACGTCTGACTTTTTTCATCGGAAATTCCGATCCTGTGCACAAGGCATAAAGGATACCTCTACATTTTAAATACATCATTTATTATAATATACAGAGGAATACCATGCAACCTTGCAAATATTAACCTTTACCTCTGTATAATCTTGCTCTATGCTTTGAAAACTGAGATCCCAGTCCCTTTCCGGTGTAAACATTGCTTTTTCACATTATATCCTAACTACATTTTTCACATAGCTAAGTATAGCTGTATCCACTTCAAACATTTAATGTGCAAAGGAAATGTATATTTTTAGGTTTCTTTGCAAATGATTGGGTGTTCATATAGAACGTACATTCACTTGGCTGAGAGGAAAATGTACTTTTAGAAAAAGTTTACCATTTTAAAATCAGTATTAAACATGACTGCCTATCACCGGATTCTCCTGCTCGTCTAATGTATGACCAATCAATGCTGATGATCACTCCTTGAGTCTTTGATCCTATTTCTCTGGTTGACCCTTTATGTCTTACCTGTCTTGTTTTGTTTGACTCAAAGCTCCTGTCCATGTCATCTTTTTTTTTTTTTTCAGTCTATCAATGAAAACATTAATAATTTCAACAGCAGTACAGTTTTCCATAGTTCTACAATAATTTGTATTTAGTTCCATTAGGCCGACTATACATATTTTTCAAAGGAAGTACAATATTCTTTAGATTTACCAACAATTAGGTGCCCGAGAGACTGCCTCATTGCATATAGACTGAATGGATTGTTTAGTTAGGTTGTCACATTACATGGTTGGTAAATCTAAACAGGGTTGCACAGTGCAATGTTAGCTTCTTCTCTTTGCCCATCTTAAGCCTCGTACACAATACCGATGGGTTGAACGTAAAAAAACTGACAGCTCAGGTTGGAGCAGCTGTACTAACAATCCGATGTCAGCACAGTGATCTACCCTGCTGTGCTATTGTGTTCTGACAGGGGGATGTCCCGCGCCAGAACACTCCAGTCAACGCTCTCAGCCATTGGCTCAGAGCTCTATTCAGAAGCTGATCGGCAGACCCTTTTTGCCCTGTACACACGATCGGTTCGTCTCATGAAAACAAACCGATGGATTTTTTCATCAGATATCCATTGAAGCTGACTTTCATCAGTCATACCTACACAACATCGGTTAAAAATCCGATTGTGTCCTACGCGGTGAAGTAAAACACAACGACGTGCAAAGAAAAATGAAGTTCAATGCTTTCAAGCATGCGTCGATTCTGAGCATGCATGGATTTTTGACCGATGGATTTCCCCACAGACGATCATTTTTTTTCTATTGTGTTTTAAACCATCCGAAAAATTTAATGGGGCACACACACGATCGGTTCTTATGATGAAAACGGTCCATTTTCATCAGACGAACCGATCGTGTGTACAGGGCATTTGTGTATGTCAGTCTGTCCGACAGAAGCTGGTCTTTTGGCCAGCTTCTTTTGGACGTGCATGCTGGAAAACCAGTAGCCGACAGACACCTGTCAATGGCAGAGAGCACTGATTGGAGTGTTCTGGCGGGGGGTGTCCACATGTCAAAACACAAAAGCTCAGTGGGGAGATCGCTGAACTAACCTTTCATGGTTAGTACAGTGGCTCCCGACCAGAGCTGGCAGTTTGCCACTGGGCAAAATAGCATGGTTCACGCGGCCTACTGTATGTTATCCATGCCTAACTTCTTTTGACCTACAAGCAAAAGTACATGGTAAATGTAACTACAATTTTTACATTATACATGATTTAAAAAGTAAATGATCAAGGAACGTCTCCTTTATTGGAGCCTGCTGGCTATATATCTAGAGGCATCTTAGGAGTGGTTCACAGACACAATGTATTCTGTATAAGATCGATGTCAGGTTGGCAGGGACAGGATTAATAAGTATCGATCATGCCTGGAAGTTAACACAAAACAATTATCTAATTCATACAACAATCAGCTGGAATTTTTTTTTGAGGTTTTTGAGTAGTATTCATGTTTTTCAGACTTAAATATTAAAGTGTAGGCAAAATCTTTTTTTTTTTTTTAGATTTTGGTTAAAGAGACAAAAGGTTAGACACAGTCTATTTTTGTATTGCAGTCTGTGTCCCCTCTGGGGATATTCAGTACTCTATTTGTTCTAGTGACTGTTGACACCAAGAAAGGAAGGGTAAATCCAACATTTTGGAGTTGTCCTTATTATAAGCGATAAAAGAAAATCTTCCAATGTAGTCACTGTTACGGATTTGGTAGGCTTTTGGAGGGGTTCCTAACTAAGGCCTAGCTGCCATATTAAAAATAGTGACTATTTCACACTGTTGGGACACATAGCAGATATCCCGATCGGTAGATGCAAGGTTCTCCGGCTGTCAGGCAACTACCATGGCGGATGCTGCCCAACTGATCCTACTGGAACATTTTTACAATCATTCCCCTAGTGAAGTGCGCCAGTGGCTCCAAGACCAAAAGCTCCAGACAGTAGACAAAGCAGCGGAAATAGCTGACCAGTATATGGATACCCGGAGATCCCACCGCTACCACCAAATGTGATGGACTCCAGACACCCTGTTGGGTATTTCCGCCAGGAAGCTGCTTCCCAAGTCCTGGAACATGAGACCAACGGATCTGGCTATAGTAACCCCAAGAACTAGGCAACATCAGTTTTGGAGTACACCAGAAATATGAATGTTTATTAGAACAAGAATACAGGCTTATATACACTTGAGAAAGACATTCTTTTTCCACAGCAGCATACCCTACCTGTCCAAAAGCCTACCAAGTCTGTGATAATCACCTGTTTCGGGGACAACTGTCTGAGAAGAAAATTCCCTTTTTGAGATTTCACCTACGAAACTAATTTCTTCACCAAGCAACTTCCTCATCATGGCATGTGTAAAGCCCTGTACACACGATCGGTCCATCCGATGAGAACGGTCCGACGGACCACTTTCATCAGTTCACCGATGAAGCTGACTGATGGACTGATGTGCCTACACTATCGGTTCATGAACCGATCGTGTCAGAATGCGGTGACGTAAAACACCGTGATGAAAAAAACGAAGTTCAATGCTTCCAAGCATGCGTCGACTAGATTCTGAGCATGGGTGGATTTTTAACCGATGCTCCTGCGTACTAACGATCGGTTTTGACCTATCGGTTAGCCGACCATCGGTTCGATTTTAAAGCAAGACATCTGTTTTTTGACCGAAGGATAACAGACCGATGGGGCCTACACACAATCGGTTTAGACCGATGAAAACGAACTTCAGTCTGTTTTCATCGGTTTGAACCGATCATGTGTACGCGGCTTAACATTACCCTGGAATCCCTCTACATACATTGTCTCCTCATCTTTTTCTTGAAGTGGTAGTAAAGAAATGCATTACCAAAACCACTGTCAGACAGAAGTCTCTTCTGTCATAAATGTCTCCCATGTCTGTCAGTGGGTAATGTGATCTGCACAGCTCAGATCACATTGACTCAACATGTGCAGGGGTGACATCACCTCGGACAGGCTATTCGAGCTGGCGAAGATACAAAACCTGAAAAAAAGGCCAGGTGAAGATGGAAGTGCCGGGGACTAGGGAAAGCTGTGACAGTGTAGTGATAGAGGGATTTTTTTGTAGGTACTAGTATGCAATGGCCACGCATTACAAAAATGAAATACAATTATCTTGGCTATATTTTGGCTATACTTCTCCTGGGGATCACAGGGGGTCAGTGGCTCGGCCACACAATAAACCACTGAGAGCCTGAGCCAGCTGTTCTCACCACCTGCACAGGATCAGAGCAGAGAGCCAGAAACTGACAGTCACTCTCTGCTCACTGAAGGCTGAGAACCAAGCAGAGGTCTTTGATCATCTAGTTCTCAGTTTAGAGACAGTGGGGGACAGATGCAGCATCGGATAAATGCTACATCCATCTAGGTGAGTATAATTTATTTATTTTCACAAGCCCATACTTCTCTTTTAAATCTATTATTAATGGCATTAATTCTACTACTAGAAACACTAACACTTACTAATATGGCAGGGCACAAGATGGCCGTTGTGATGCAAATTTAAACTTGAACCAACAATGAGTCAAGACACTTAGGCTGGCCATACATTATACATTTTTCTTTTACAATTGTCCTTAGATTTACCAAAAGCATATAATATGAGATCAAACCTACAGTAAACACTTTCAATATGTATGCAATCAGGCAGGGCCTCACACTACATAGTTGAAGGTAAATCTAAAGGAAATTGAATAAGAAATGTGTGTAATGTATGGCCAGTTAGTTGTCAGTGCTACAGGCAGTGGCAGGGTGGGTTTTCTTTTGTTTCTTTCAATGGAAAACCATTGATTGGGACAAGGCTGTATAATGAACGTAAGAGTTATTTTTTATCGAAACTCATCAATTGACTACTTAAAAGGTCCACAGGCCCCACGTTAAGAACTGCTATAGAGGACACAATATGGTGGAGCTATGTGATGTCATTGCGCAAACCAGGAAGCAGAAGTAAACTGTTTTCATATGGTGTGCCGATGAAGTTGATTCTTAAGGGGCAATGCAATAATTTTAAAAGGATTTGGTTCCAAGTGCACTGGATGACGGTGCACTTTACTTGTGGGTGTATTTCTATTTATTTCTAAAATAAAGAAATGTGTTTAAAATATAATACATGATGATAGCATTTTATTGTTTTTGGATGACAATTGGCAAGTGACGAAGCACCTTATAACCCCATGGTACCTGGGGATAGAAGAATGAGCAGACACAAGGCTGTTATATCTGGTGTTATCCCCATTTGGTGATACATTTGGTAATATTCATAGAGGCTGGAGGTGTGAATTACAGGGCAAGGCACATTATGACCTATGTAAGTATGGGTCAATATCTAAAGATGAGCAGATGGTGTGACGAAACACAAGTGGTGACAATTGTATATAGTTCTCACAGACGCAAGGAAGAGGATTGATGTGCTTTATTATGAACTTTATATACCTTTTATACATGAAACATATCTATATACATGTTGAAAAGCATTGGTGCTAAAACATGATTTTTGCCTTATTTGACGTATAAAATGTGCACACAGCTGGGTTTAATAGACGGAAATGTATTAAAGATAGATAAGGTATATTTCTGTTTATGATATTGTACTATATATAGTATTGGATGAATTTATGGTGATAACAAGTTGCCCTGCACTCTATTAAGTATAAATGCAAGCTAATGGTACCAATTATAAAATAAAATGGATTTACTATTTATACACAATTCAACTAGAGGGGGTTAAATATAGAATTGGACGAAAATAGTTGTATATTCAATTGTTAAATAGGGGTTATACTGTATAGAGATGGAATTATATTAATAAGAAGGGGTACTAGTTGGTTATATGTATACTGTAATTATATTTATCTATGTTATTCACATACACTAAATGAAGGATGGTAAATTAATGTCTTTAGGGATTTTACATTTGTTTCATAATTATTTACGTTTACTATAATTTTATAGTCTTTTGATTGGTTTATATATATACCTTTTTTTATATATTTTTTGCAAGCATATGCATCTGCATGTTCATGTTGCATAGGTAAATTTGTAAAATATTGTTGCAAAAGTAAACCAGTACAATATTGTTTTTTAACGACTGGAAGAGATCGGTTTTATAATTTGCGCAGTTGGATCCTCTATAGTAATGTGGCTTGGAACTTAATTGACTAAAGGGTTAAGAAAAAGTGTTTAAGGATTTTGCACTATGCAGTTTTTCCTTTGCCTTTCTTATGTTTAACTGCTAAGATGAAGAAATAAGGACAGTAGTATAAATGGAGTGTATTTATGGGGGGGGGGGGGGGGTTGCTGGATTTATACCCACAAGCGCTTTTTGATCTTTCTTTTAAAAAGGAAGTGGAACATGGAGGTGGATTTCATGCTGGAAGTGGATTACATTATTGCGAACTGCTTCAATGCTATTTGTTCGTATCTTTAATAAATTCATGGATTCAATGTTTTGCTTGTTAATTTGCCTTTTTTTTTTTTATATATTGGACAAGCACTGGGCATTTGGTGATACCCAGCATATTGATTATTTTTTTTTTTTTTTTTATTAAAGCACAGATGCTTAAAATGTTTGGGTTAGGGGATAGTGCAGAGTAATCCAGAGTGCACTAAGGTTTTGGCAAAATGGTGATAGTTGGGACAGGCTTGAACACAACATACCTACCATTCGTTTACACATTATCTACCTATCCCTGCCCCAGCTACAGGAACAGAGGCACATCATTTTATATTTTTAGACTATATAACAATAATAATTATCATTATTATTATTTAGCAAATAAACTAAAAAAAAATACTTTTCTTCACAGTACCTTCCTTTACTCCTTCTTAAAATGCATAGCACTGTAGCATTGTTAAACCTACAAAAGATAATTCAAAAACAGATATGACATTTTTATACTAATAGCAAGCAACCTTAACCAATATGCATGGTATCCATTTAACTTAGAGAATGGCACTTCCAACAATAGAATGGTTATTTATTTCCTTGTTGTTCCTTATAGCTGGCAACATAAAGAAGGCTAAAGTACTTTCCAATTTACGATTCCTGATCAATGAATTGACTTCCTCTATTCGCTGTAATTCCAGCAGAGACAATGGCATGATGAACAGGGGAAACCTTTCAATAATTGATAGTTTCTTTTTGTGTCCGCCACAGTCATACTCACTAATGTTCTAGTAAGGTTTTTTTTTTCTTAAGCTTAAAAGGTAATTGTTAGAATTTTTACCTAGCGAGTAGTTGAGTGGTTTTACAATTTGCATTTGCTGCCAGTCTTGTACATGCAGTAGGCATTATTATTGGTAAGATCGCAGGTCTCTGGCGCTCCCTAGAGGTGAGCTCAATAGCAGCTGTTGGTCCTGCTTATGCCTTTAGGCAGACCTATGATTTAGAAATCTGAACAACTCTAGCACTAGAAACTATAAAACTGTGTTTAAAAGTAGGGTTCCTTAAAATCTGCTGTATGTAGACAAAATATGATCACTACGCTTTTCCTAAAGATATGTGCTATAAGTATAGATTTGCTAAGTATAGATTTGCCTCTAGCCAGATGGGAATACTGCCAATAAACTGTCTAAGTGGTTTCTATTTCTCTAAATATTATAACTGGAACAGCACTGACTATATCAAGCAATCTCGATGTAGGTGAACAGCAGTAAGGGAATACAGTTTTATCTGCCTGACCCAAGAACAAAGATAAAAGTATTACATTTCATCCACTGATATACCTCATTGGATTGCTAAACTGGAGGAGAGTCATCAGCTCATACAATTATATTACATTATATTTACCATGTTAAGTAAAAAAAATAAAAAAAAAATAAAGGAAAATTTAGATACTGCAAAGCCTGAAAATAAACATGTTAATTAAATAAACAGAAATATTTAAATTTGATTGAATGCGTGTTTACAGACCTTGCTGTAAAGGAAGATAAATTAGTCACATTGTATTCAAATCATCCTTGGAAATGAGATGTGTTTAGCACATATGCGCATATGGACAGATCGAATATTTTTGGCTTTCTTGACATATTAAATTAAAGCACTGTATGGCTGCTGTCACAAGCAGGGGAAATCCAACAGTTTTTTCATGGTATAATAGTGTCATCTAGTGGTCAAAGCACAGTTTTATTTACGGTTCACAGAAAGTAAAATGTATTAATGCAGGAATGGCAGTTTTATTTAACAAGGCAGCATAAAGACCCGGGATCAGTAACCCAAAACAGTCAATCAGATTTCACATTTAAAAGAGAACTAGTCATTATGGCTTATTCGAGAATCTGAAAATACAGCCTTACATTATTATAACTGTGCAGGCTTACATATGAGAAATGTATGATGGCACCCTTATTTGCAGTCGCTGCAAGCTCATGATCCTAAGGAAATGGAAGTAGAAGTTATCCCAACTAAAAGTATTTTTTTTAGGTGTAGGTTGGGCCTGAGCCAGTCCCTATATGGTTTGGATATGCCAACAGCAAAATCTCCCTACAATTATTACATGCACTTTTCCTGTCTGACTTTTGAGTATTCCTAACCCCTTTTGTGTATTCCAGTACACCCTGTTCCCTTTTTCAATAATTTGAAACAAGTTTAAAATATAAGAGTGTGGTACCTCCTTGCAAAAGTCATAGAAGAAGTGCAAACCCAGCTCACATGATGAAGATGTGACTAATATCAGTTCTTGGTGGAGTACATAATAAATGCAGCACCTTCATTTATCAACTTATAGTTGGAAGCAGGGCTGTCTTAATTAGAGGGCACACCTGGGCACTGCCCAGGGGCCCCAGCTGTTTGGGGGGCCCCCTGCACTTTCCCCAAAGTAGCTGGTCCTTGAGCCCACGCTGCCCCGGAATTGGTACTGAGAGTGATGGATACACAGGGGAGGCAGACTGGCAGCAGTACCCCATGCTGTGCAGAACTATACCTATTATTTCACGGCCAGCAGAGAGGTGCGGGGCCAAAGCGCCAGTGATGCTCTGACCCCGCCCCATGCAGATTAAATGCTCGGGACTTGAAGGCTGCGGGGTAGGTGCTGGAGTGGGAGCTGCTGAGTCGGCATTACTAAGAACCCACCTGCGGAAGTAGCATTGGTGTCATGGTGTCATGGTGAGTCTAGCTGTCCAGCACTGTTTGCATTAAAAGGCTTGGAATGCCTGGAGGGATACCCTGTCTCCATTGTAGGGGTCCCAGAGCATTACTTTGCCCAGGGGCCCATGATGCTATTAAGCTGGCCCTGGTTGAAGGGGGCAAAAGATTGGATTACTTCAGCAAAATAACGCTAAAACATGTCTGGAGTTTGTAAAGCCAAACAAAAATCACAAAGAAGTGAACAAAGGGTATAAGAAACTGTCAAAAGGTCCAATATCTGTTCTTGGTGGAGTGCATAATAAGTGCATCACCATTATCGTTCAACTATGGGTTTAAGGGGGCAAGGATTTGATTGTTTCTGCAAAAGAGCTCTAAAACCTGCTTGGGGGCTGTAAAAACTAGAGAGACAGAAAAATGTAATACAAGCCAAATCATTCTATATTAGATAATTCAAGTGCTCTCATAGTTGAAGTCATAAATGATTGGATCGGATAGTGGAAAGAGAGAGGAAATCTGCTTAATCAGTTATGTTGAATGGAAGTGTTGCTCAGGTGTTAGAATTTCAGGGAACAATGGCATCTGGTGAGGACCTGTCTAGTGAATAAGGATCAAAAAAATTCAGGTCAGGTGGTATGTAACAGCACACGTGCAGTGACACCAAATGCGCTCAGGTGGTATGTAACAGCACACTATCTATCTATCTATGTGAAAAGACACTGTGGGGTAGATTCACATAGATCAGCGGATCTTTTGATCTGCGTGATCTATCTTTTTTACGATCCGCCTGCGCCAGTTTTTGAGGCAAGTGCTGTATTCAGAAAGCACTTGCCTCGTAAGCTGCCCTGGCGGATCGTAAATCCCCCGGCGGAATGCAAATTCCGCGGCTAGGGGGAGTTTACTATTTAAATCACGCGCGTTCCCTGCGCTGATCGTACTGTGCATGCGCCGCCGGCTAAATTTCCCAGCGTGCATTGCCTCAAATGACGTCGCAAGGACGTCATTGTTTTCGACGTTAACGCTATTAACGTATGGCCGTATTCCCGAACGACTTACGTAAAAAATTCAAAATTTGACGCGGGAACGACGGCTATACTTAACATAGGATACGCCGCACTTACCCCGCATATAGCAGGGGTAACTATCCGCCGGAAAAAGCCGAACGCAAACGACATAAAAAAAAAACGACGGCCGGGCGTTCGTTTCTAAATCGGCGGTTCTCCTCATTTGCATATTCGTCGCATATAATAACAGAAGCGCCACCTAGGATGGCGGGAGATTGCAGCCTAAGATCCGACAGTGTAACTCACTTACACCAGTCGGCTCTAAGGGAGAGCTATGCGGAACCTGATTCGAGGAATCAGCCGCATAGATCCGAGCGTCGGATCTCACAGATACGACGGTGTATCAGTAGATACACCGTCGTATCTCTATGTGAATCTACCCCTGTGTCTCTATCTATCTCTCTCTGTCTGTCTGACTGCAAAGCAAGCCGGAACACACTACACGAGGCCGCCCGGGAGGCGGCCTTTTATAGTGTGGGGCGTGTGCTAAAGCCCTGAGCCCTAATTGGCCAAAGCACCCAGGCTTTGGCCAATTAGGTCTCGTTTTTTGGGCGCTGTGATTGGCCAAGCATGCGGGGTCATGGTGCATGCTTGGCCAATCATCAGCGTGCAACGCCGCAGTGAATTATGGGTCATTCTAATTTGGCGCGAACGACCCGATTTGTTCGTTTTCGACGAACAATCGAACAGCCAATGTTTGATGCGAACATGTGTTCGCATCGAACGCGAAGCTCATCCCTAGTAGGAAACAACGAACAGAGTAAGACCGCTCCAGGTGATGGTAATACCTTCCTAATGATCAGGTGCAGGTCCAGTCTGTAATATGGGAGACAATACAATTGACCGCACTCCAAGGATAAGGAAAAATGGTTTATTGGTATAAAAACATCCAACATGAAAAACCATTGGGGTTACAGCATCATGACAGTACAGAAGGGAGCTTGGTTGACATGTTTCCTAAATTTCTTTGCTTAGTCATAACCCCGGTTATGAATAACTAAGCACCAGTGGCTTCATAGCCGGTAATCCAGGACTGATTCATTTTTATAAAAGTCAAATGGTCCACGGAGTCTTTAGACAGACATGTTCTAAGATTAGTAACAAAACCTCCTGCAGCACTGAATGCCTGTTCTGAAAGCACGCTGGATGCAGGGCAGCCCAACAACTCAATAGCATACTGGTCAAGTTCTGGCCAGTGTTCTATTCTCATGACCCAGAATAGTGGTTTGTCAGCAGAAAAGCTCTCCATCTCTGTTTTGGCCCTGAGGTAATCGTCCACCATGTGATTTAGACGCTGCCGATGGGTTGT
The DNA here is from genome assembly GCA_029574335.1 of Rana kukunoris. Lineage (NCBI taxonomy): Eukaryota > Metazoa > Chordata > Amphibia > Anura > Ranidae > Rana > Rana kukunoris. The sequence goes on from CM056051.1 coordinate 185,650,819, forward strand.
GGAAGCTGACAGACGTGGGTGGCGAGGACTAAAAAAATCCAAAATGCCTCACTTTCTCCAACGCATCTCTCTTGACCAACAAAAGACTCAAAACTATGCTTTCCATGACACTGTAACCTACTGAAGTCAGGAAAAACATTCAACAAAATCCTCTTTACCGTGTCCTCAAGAAATGTTATCTTCTGCACTCCTCTGTGGGGATGGGATGAGTTCTGAGACCTTCCCCTTATAATGGTGGTCAAGGAGAGTTGACAACTAGTGTTGCTCACGAATATTCGCATTAGCGAAATTTCGCAATTTTTTATATATATATAATATATATATATATATATATATATATATATATAAAAAATATATATATATAAAAAAAAATAGCGAAATTTCGCATTAGCGTATTTTGCATTTCGCATTTCGCAATATGGCGTATTCCGCTCATCACTATTGACAACCAGTTATCTACCAGAGTCTGCTCCAGCAGGAACACAACAGGAATTGTGTCATTGATGCATGCACTGTCACAGCTTACCATCCTCAAATGGTGACAATACAGTGCATGCATCCTTAATGATCAGCAATTGGCGTGGGGAAAAAAAGCAAAGGCGGCCTGAGCCTGCCACTGTGCTGTATTCGCACAGGTACTCGTTGATTGCCCTCTGCTGCATGTATAGCCACTGAAGCATTGACAAAATCGAGTTCCACCTGGGCATGTCACAAATCAGGCAGTTTACGGGCAGGTGGATTTCCCACTGAATTTCAGCCAACTGAGCACTGACTGTGTATGAAATGGCAACAGACTCTTATGTGTCAGCAGCAAGTGGATTTTGCCTTGCCTAATGATGTCAGAACATTCCCTTCCACGTGATGGTAGAGAGATGGATCGGCCTTATGTGAAAAGTAGTAGCAACTGGGAACCTGCCATTGTGGTACAGTGGTATTGTGTGATTTCATGGAAGGGGGCAGAATCCACCAGGCTGAAAGGCAGAAGTTGGAGAGCCAACAGCTCTGACAAGCTGGCATTTAGATGCTGGGTGTGTGGTTGGCAGGGACTGTATTTTTTTTCCCACTGCAGCAGATGGGGCAGAGAAAATTGCCGGCTACAGTCTACAGCTAATGGTGTTCTGCTGGCAGATGTGCTGCTTGGATCTGGGACATCCTGTGCTATATCATCATCCCTGTCAATGGAGGCTTCTGTGAGGTAATGACTTGGTATAGCAGGGGCAGACTGAAGTGGATAAGGAGAAGGAGGAGGGACAGATTTGTGTCCCTTTTGTGTGGCTTTTTGGTGCTCTTGCCAACGGGCTGAGTGGTTGGAATTTAAGTGCCTTGTTAAGCATGCAGTACCCAAATGGCAGGTGTTTTTACCAAATTTAATGTGCCTGAGGCACAGTTTGCAAATAGCATCAGTGCGATCTGCTGCAGATGTGCTGAAAAATGCCCAGACAGCTGAGCTCTGGGGAGTGGGCCGGGAGAGAACAGCTGTAGAATGTGATGGAATAGGGTGGCTACTCTTTCTTTATGTCGGCCTCTTTGGGGTTGTGCTGCCTCTCCTCCAGTTTCCTCCTCTGATCTATCTGGCACCCAAGTCACATCAGTGACCTCATCATCATCTCCATCTCCTCCATCTTCCTCATCATCCTTACCACAGGAGACAACTTGGCAATACGCTGTGGCTGGGGGAATATGAATGCCAGTTTGTCTACCAGTGATCTCCCATCTCTCTAGGCTCATGTTCCTGTCATCCTCAACCACAGAACCAACATCTGAATCCAGTATTGGCTGGGCATCATCTACCACTTAAGCCCCGGACCAATATGCTGCTAAATGGCCAAAGGTGTTTTTACAATTTGGCACTGCGCTGCTTTAACTGGTAATTGCGCGGTCATGCAATTTTGTACCGAAACTAAATTTGCGTCCTTTTCTTCCCACAAATAGAGCTTTCTTTTGATGGTATTTGATTGCCTCTGCGATATTTATTTTTTGCAATATAAACGGAAAAAGACCGTACATTTTGAAAAAAAAAAAGATTTTTCTTATAACAAAAAGTAAAAAATATTGAATACACTAAATTTTAGTTAAACATTTAGGCCAACATTTATTCAGCCACATGTCTTTAGTAAAAAAAAAAAATAAGCGTATATTTGTTGGTTTTCGCAAAAGTTATAGCGTCTACAAACTAGGGTACATTTTCTGGAATTTACACAGCTTTTATTTTATGACTGCCTATCTCATTTCTTGAGGTGCTAACATGGCAGGGCAGTACAAACCCCCCCCCCAAAATTACCCCATTTTGGAAAGTAGACACCCCAAGGAAACTGCTGAGAGGCATGTTGAGTCCATTGAATATTTTTTTTTGTCCCAAGTGATTGAATAATGACAAAAAATAAATAAAACATTTACAAAAAGTTGTCACTAAATCATATATTGCTCACACATGCCATGGTTATATGTGGAATTGCACCCCAAAATACATTCTGCTGCTTCTTCTGAGTACGGGGATACCACATGTTTGGGACTTTTTGGGAGCCTAGCCACGTACGGGACCCCGAAATCTAATCACCGCCTTAAGCATTTCTAAGGGCGCAAATTTTTGATTTCACTCCTCACTACCTATCACAGTTTCGAAGGCCATAAAATGCCAAAATAGCACAACCCCCCCCCCCCCCCCCAAATGACCCCATTTTGGAAAGTAGACACCCCAAGCTATATGCTGAGAGGCATGTCGAGTCCATGGAACATTTTATATTTTGACACAAGTTGCGGGAATATGACAAACTGATTTTTTTTTGCACAAAGTTGTCACTAAATGATATATTTCTCACACATGCCATGGTTATATGTGGAATTGCACCCCAAAATACATTCTGCTGCTTCTCCCGAGTATGGGGATACCAGATGTGTGGGACTTTTTGGGAGTTTAGCCGCGTACGGGACCCCGAAAACCAAGCACCGCCTTCAAGATTTCTAAGGGCATACATTTTTGATTTCACTCCTCACTACCTATCACAGTTTTGAAGGCCATAAAATTCCAAGATGGCACACAACCCCCCAAAATGACCCCATTTTGAAAAGAAGACTCCCCAAGCTATTTGCTGAGAGGCATGGTGAGTCCATGGAATATTAATTTTTTTTGCCCCAAGTGATTGAATAATGACCAAAAAATAAAATAAAACATTTTTTACAGGAGAGGCGCATGCGCGGACTGCTCCGGGATAGCAGCTTAGCCTAGGAGCTCCGCACCGATCTATCCATACGGTGGATTTAACGGAGGATCGGGTCCCCGGCGGTCACTACCAAGCCACCCTCGGATAGCGGAACAACTGGGGCACTCGCCCATGTCAGAGGGGCAGACACGGAGGAGCCTCGGACCACAATTCGCCGCGGTAAGGGGAACGAGCACTCAAGATGGCGGGCGTCGCACAGACTGTGCCCGTAGACGCTGAGGAATCCCCTGACATTAGGCTGTCATATGCCACTGTCGCCCGTTTACATGCTCCAGAGACCCCAGCGAGCCCCTTCCCCAGCATCCACTGAATCGCTGCTGGAGCAGACCATGGCTGAAATCATGAACTCTTCCATGGGGCCTACCTCCCCACAGGCAGCAGCTCAGCCTGTCATGGCGGATGCTCCCTCACACTCCCTGTCACAAGCCACTTACTTGTTCACACAGCTATCAATCCTGCTGGACAGGGGGCTCGCCCAAACTGCAGCAAAGATTACTGGAGATCTGAGGGGTGCCCTGAATCGATCACCGACACTTTCTCGGCGGTCCAAGACTTTATCAAGCAGCTTATCCCTAACATTCCCCAGCTTAAATTGGAGATTGATCGTGCCCACAGAACCCTAGGACCCCCGAGGAAGAATGGTTCCCCCAGGGACATAGTGGTTAAACTGCACTTCTTTTCAGTGAAGGAGGAGGTGATGAAGCTGTGTAGACATCAAAACTCCCTCACTTGCCGGGGTCACACCGTTCAAGTGTTCGCTGACCTCTCCCCAACAACCATTCAAAAACAGAGAACCCTGAAACCCCTCTTATCGGTTCTATCGCAGCGTGACATCAAGTATAAATGGGCCTTCCCATTTGCCTTAAAATTTGAGTATAAAGGTAAAGAACACTCTTTCCACAACTTCCATGATGGTGAACGCCTGCTTCTGAACCTGCGCCTCATCTCACATGAGGCCGCCATGGATCTCTCTAACTCCAAGCCTGGATCCACCAAACGCCCTTCTCCTGGGAGCCCTCTGACGAACACCTGGAACAAGCCTAAGTTCAAGAAGACCAGGGACACCAGGCCCCCATGATGTCTCCAAACAGGCTCTCTGGAATCAGCTTATCAAGATTCCTCTTTTTTGTGAACTCGTCCCGCCCTCCAAGGGGACTTAACGTTGCCTCTTTTTTCTCCCAGTTGCGGTCCTTCGGAGCCACTCCGGTTACAATTTGAGTCATGGACTGGTCCACTCATTTTTAATATTCATTGCCGTTTTATGTGCTATCGTTGATGTTTATTTGTTTATTCCTCATACCTACTGCTTTTTTCTTTTTTTTTTGCTGGATAGGTGGCTTGCCTTTGACAGCCCACGGCCTCCTCCGCATCCTTAGCATGTGGGGGGGAGGTGGGACCCTCTGAAGGCAGGCCTCTGGGGCACCCTTTTTCTCCTCACCTTTTTTGATGGAGCGTTATGCTCGAATTTACGTTACTTGATACTTCGGGGCTGGAGCGGTGTTGCAGCGCCTCCTCCTACCCCGCGGACTCGGCTATGCCTTCTCCGTGGGTTAGACGCCCACCCTGCCTGCAGGGTGCAGAAAATGAGAACAGGGTTCTCGGTGGCGGGTACCCCTATATCCGCCACCCCCCGAGCTCCTAGCAGGCTCATGTCCTTCTCCCCTTTCCCCTAACCTTCCTTCCCCACTGTCTTGTTGCTCTCTAACTATTCTTCTTCTTTCAGGTGGTAACAGTCTAGCTGATGGCTATATATTCCCAGAATATCTATGGCTTCCCCAGCGATCCGGATCTCGGGCTTGCTGTGATGCCTCCACCCAGGTAGGTGACGGGGTCTTGATGATCTCCCCTATCCCTTTGCTCCATGGCTAGTGAAACACCTATGGCAACCTCATTGAAGGTTGCCACACACAATTCACAGGGCCTTAACTCCCCATCCAAACGGCGGAAGGTTCTGGACTTAATGAAGTCCCGTAACCTCGATATCCTCTTTTTGCAGGAAACACACTTGTGTGCACAAAATGTGCGCCCGACCAGACTTAGCTCGAAGATAGCTAAATTGGTGTATCAGAGGGGTCTCACCGACATCTGGAGGGAGATGAACCCAACCCAAAAAGACTACACACACTTCTCCCACGCACATCAAACCTACGCCAGAATTGATCATCTCTTGATCTCAAATGCCCTGATCCCTTTGGTTAGTAAGTCTCAGATCATAGACACGGTTTGGTCCGATCATTCCCTAGTGGGTATGTTCTTGACAAGTCACCCCATACTTCCTAATTTACGCCAATGGCGACTTAATGAAACGATTCTGTCGGACCGGCCCACAGAAAAGAGATAGAACTGGCCATCATTGAATATTTTGCGCAGAAAAGCTCCCCTGACATCTCGGCGGAAACTCTATGGGCTGTTAACAAAGCAACCATCAGAGGCAAATTGATCCAAATTAAAGCAAGACTTAATAGAGAGCGCAGAGTGGACATAGAGAACCTTGAAAAAAAATTCCAGGGGCTCTGTGCGGAGCATAAGAGGGACCCGGGTCGTTGCCCTATGTCCCACATTGACTCGGCCCGCCTGGAATTAAATCTAGCACTGACTGCCAAAGCTGTAACCAGTTTACGATGGCAAGGGGCGAGATTCTACCATATGAAGGATAAACCGGGACCCCTCTTGGCCTCCAAACTAACTCCACGACCCCGGACGTATGCTCTCCCTAAAATTAACATTGCGGGCTGACCTGCCACGGCAAATCCACTAAAAATCCTGCAGGCGTTTCACACATTCTATACGAACCTTTATAGAGGACAACAAGCTCAGACGGCACCTGACAGGACTAGGTTCCTGGATAACCTCCCGATACCCAATTTATCAAAGGACCATAAAGACCGACTTGAAGCCCCCATTTCTACTGAAGAGGTTTTGGAGGTCATTAAGGGTTTAAAGAAGAACTCGGCCCCGGGCCCCGACGGGTTCTCCGTTCCTTACTACTAAGGGGGGCCCCCTGGACACGCAGCTGAACACTGCTTTCATCTCCGTCATCCCTAAGCCTGAGAAAGATCCTGGAGAAGTTAGTAACTACAGACCAATATCCCTGATCAATAATGATCTCAAAATAATGACTAAAGTGATGGCTGATAGATTGGCATCCTTTATAGGAGTCTACATACACAAAGATCAGGTCAGGTTTATACCTGGAAGTCAGGGTTCAGACCAAATCAGAAGGGTGGTAGACGTTATGTCACTCCTACAATCTTGCTGGGATGGCGGGGGTGCTCAGGCTGGGATGCTGCTGTCCTTAGACATTCAAAAGGCCTTCGACTCGGTCTTTTGGTCCTACATACTTCAAATTTTGGAAAGATGGGGCTTCGGTCCCAAATTCACCGGACTAATTAGATCCCTTTATTCTAACCCCGAAGCCAGGATTAAATTGCATGGCCTGTACTCTGCCCCTATTACAATACGTAATGGGACCCGCCAAGGCTGCCCCCTCTCGCCGCTGATTTTCGCCATTGCAATCGAATCATTAGCCATAGCTATCAGGTCCAACCCCGACATTGCCGGAGTTTGTTGCGGTTCCACAAATGCGGTCTGTTTGCAGATGACTTGATTCTCTTTATAACCTCGCCCACTACGACCTTGCCAGTGGTTTGTAAAACACATGATGACTTCGCGGCCATATCGGGTTTACGGGTTAATTACGCCAAATCTTTAGCCCTCAATATCTCCCTCCCATTGCCCCTGGTGGCTCGGTTGAAAGACTCCTTCCGTTTTCAGTGGAGTGACACTTCCATTCGCTACCTGGGAATTAATTTATCCCCTAAATTCGAACAATTATACCAAGCCAACTATCCCCCCCATTTATAAAAAACTAGAACTAGACCTTAAACAATGTCACCTGCACCAACTTTCTTGGTTAGGGCGAATAAACTCGGTGAAGATGACCTTCCTCCCGCGGCTACTTTACCTCTTCCGCGCGCTCCCGATATCTATTAAGAAGGATCATTTAGCCTTGTTCCAAAGCAAGGTCATCAAATTTGTGTAGGGTAAATCAGGCCATCGCCTAGCTAAGCACACTCTTTTTAGGCTTAGGAGCAGAGGGGGGCTAGGACTGCCCAATTTATTTTGGTACTACCAGGCGGCTAGACTTGCCCAGCTCTCCACGGTTTATAGCAAATTAGCCTAACCTGACTGGGTGGACATGGAAAGACAGGCGGTCCCCTCCTTCACCCTTGATTTTCTCCTATGGAGCCCCCACAAAGCCAGACCCCCTATTCTTTGTCCTGCGTTATCGCACACCTTTGCGATCTGGGACAAACTCAGACATAACCCTTCCTTAGTTTCCCCCTGTAAGCCTCTAGCACACATCTTCCACAACCCCGACTTCCCCCCAGGAATGGATATTAGAGCATTCAAATGGTGGTTAGATAAGGGGATGTACCGGATCGGGCACTTCCTCTCTCCCGCAGGACCCATCTCCCTTTCTCACTGTATTAAGGCTCTGAAACTGCCTCCCTCAGAAAGATTTAGGTTTCACCAACTGTCCAGCTTCCTCCACACTATCTGGTCTGCGAAACCTGAACCTCCCCAACTTACATCGTATGAGCAGTGGTGTGGAAACCTTCTGGAGCAAAGGGGGGGGGGGATTTCCAGGATCTATTCATCACTGGCCATGGACCCTCGGAAAGCACCTTATATGTTAGCTTGGGAGGCGGATCTGGAGTTGACCTGGGACCTGGACACTTGGCACAAGGCCATGGTCTCCTCGTTTAGGGGTATCTTTAACATATCTCTTGTTGAAGCCAATCTCAAGGTCTTCACCAGGTGGTACCTTACTCCGGCCCGACTTTCAGCTATGTACCCCTCGACTTCCCCCTTGTGTTTTCGGGGGTGCCAGTTAAGAGGTTCCATGCTGCACGTTTGGTGGGAGTGCCCTAAAATTAGAAGTTTTTGGAACAAAATATTCCATATCGCGTCAAAGATCACCGGCCTTGCTATCCCTAGGTCCCCAGCAACGGCCTTTCTTAACCACCTTCCATTCAAAGCCTCGAAACCCACCCGAAAACTGATATTCTTCATCTTCTTAGGTGCTAAAATCACCTTAGCCAGGTCATGGAAACACCCCAAGGTCTCTATAACAGCAGCTAAGAGGAAGATTTTGTGGATCATGTCCCAAGAGAAGATGATGAGTTCTATCCATGATACCTTTTCTCAATTCAGGGAGATATGGGATCCTTGGGCTAACTATATGGGGATTGGAAACTCCATTTATCTGTCTAGTTGACTCACCTGGGTATGAACATCGATAGCAGACTGCCGCTGTGCCTCTCTCTTCCTTTCACTCCTTTCTCTTGCTTCCTCTCCTTTCCACCCCCCCTGCTTCCCACCCTCGACCCCCCATACCGCGGGGGATTTACCCCTGGGCCTTGGTTTTCCCTTTGTGTTCTGTTGACTTCTCTATGCCCAGTTTAGGTTTTTCCCCTGGTTATTATCTCCGTTTGTGTTTTAGTTGGCTACGTACAGGTACAACATACCTCCTGCATAGGCTGTTCACCCATCTATGGTGTTCATTTACAAGTATTACGTCTAGATATACATGGTGGGCGGGGGTCCTCTCCGCCACCCCCCGCACAGTTAGCTCCCAGAGGGGTGCGGGGAGGGCTGGAGGAGGAGCCAGCTCCAAGGGGCCTCCAAGCCTGGACATCCTTGACGCCTTCTTGCGTATCTGTTTTTTATTTTTTCTTATTTTTCTCTCCAGTAACTCTTTCAAATAACAGCTCCCCATTTTGCATTTTCTAACCGTACTGTACCTGTGTACTTTGGTTATCTTACTATACTCTGTATTATTCTGCCATGTATTCCTCTGAAAAAAACTAATAAATACTTTAAACATAAAAAACAATAAACGAAATAATAACTTAAAAAAAAAAAATGTTAACAAAACGTTGTCACTAAATGATATATTTCTCACACATGCCATGGTTATATGTGGAATTGCACCCCAAAATACATTCTGCTGCTTCTCCTGAGTATGGGGATACCACTTGTGTGGGACTTTTTGGGAGCCTAGCCGTGTACGGGACCCCGAAAACCAATCACCGCCTTCAAGATTTGTGTGAGTGAAATCAAAAATGTATGTCCTTAGAAATCTTGAAGGTGGTGATTGGTTTTCGGGGTCCTGTACGCGGCTAAGCTCCCAAAAAGTCCCACACGTGTGGTATCCCAGTACTCAGGAGAAGCAGCAGACCAATTTTTTGGTCATTATTCAATCACTTGGGGCAAAAAAATGAAATATTCCATGGACTCAACATGCCTCTCAGCAAATAGCTTGGGGTGTCTTCTTTCTAAAATAGGGTCATTTGGGGGGGTTGTGTGCCATCTTGGCATTTTATGGCCTTCAAAACTGTGATAGGTAGTGAGGAGTGAAATCAAAAATGTATGCCCTTAGAAATCTTGAAGGCGGTGCTTGGATTTCGGGGCCCCGTACGCGGCTAGGCTCACAAAAAGTCCCACACATGTGGTATCCCCGTACTCAGGAGAAGCAGCAGAATGTATTTTGGGGTGCAATTCCAAATATAACCATTGCATGTGTGAGAAATATATCATTTAGTGACAACTTTGTGCAAAAAAAAATCAGTTTGTCATATTCCCGCAACTTGTGTCAAAATGTAAAATATTCCATGCCTCTCAGCAAATAGCTTGGGGTGTCTACTTTCCAAAATGGGGTCATTTGGGTTTTTTTTGTGCTATTTTGGCATTTTATGGCCTTCGAAACTGTGATAGGTAGTGAGGAGTGAAATCAAAAATGTACACCCTTAGAAGGCCTGAAGGCGGTGATTAGTTTTTGGGATCCCGTACGCGGCTAGGCTTCCAAAAAGTCTCACACATGTGGTATCCCCATACTCAGGAGAAGCAGCAGAATGTATTTTGGGGTGTAATTCCACATATGGGGGGTGTATGCTTTGCGCGTGGGTGTAAGCGTTACTGGCACTAACTTGCTACCTAGCAGCACCAGCGACACTAATACAGCGATCAGAAAAACGACCGTTTAGTGACACTGGCAATAGGGGGTGAAAGGGTTAACTCTAGGGGCAATCAGGGGTTAAAACCTTTATTAGAAAATGTATGGGGGTAAATAACACTATAAAAACCTGGCGGGCGAACCTGAAAAAATAACTAGCTACCTAGTGGCACTAGCGACACTAATACAGCGATCAGAAAAACGATCACTTAGTGACACTGGCAATAGGGGGTGAAAGGGTTAACTCTAGGGGCAATCAGGGGTTAAAACCTTTATTAGGTACCCCTAAACAATCGTGTGTACACGGCATAAGAGTTAAATAATGTCTAATTCTTTGCAGTAAAATACTGCATACCGTAACAATTGTGCAAGTGTTCAATTCCCTGAAAATTTGTATGTTGATGGGACAAGAGTTTCTTCTTGAAAACCATGGGCAGCAGTTGTTAGGGACTGCAGGCAGGGTGCTTATCAGAATCTGGAAGCCTCTATTTACAAGGGGACCCACAGATCCCCTCCCTCTGTGAATGACTACAGGGTACCCCTACCTATTCACCAAAAAGAAGAAGTGTTACAAAACACAAGCGATGGTTTTTGACAAGACCTTTATTAAAAATCATGACTTCTTCCTGTCTTGTTTCTTCTCCCTCCGGTGTTTCTTCTCCCTTTTCTCTCTCCGTAGTTTATTCTTCCTCTGGTGTTTCTTCAACATCTTTTCTCTCTGGTGGTTTCTTCCTTCTTCTGTGTTTCTTCTCCCTCCAGTGTGTCTTCTCTCTCTTCTCTTTCCAGGGTTGTTCTTCTCCATCCACTGTCTTCTCCCTCTGCGCTCTCTGGTGATGTCTTCTTTGCCTGCCACCGCTGCCTACACAATCGTCACGTGAAGTCATAAGGGGCTGAATCTCTGGGTGATGCCACCGGATGGCCACGCCCCATTTCTATATGAGAAATGGCAGACAGCGGGAGTCGACACAACGGAGGCAGCCATCATCAGAGGAGGTTATTCTTAACAAAGAAGACATCACCAGAGAAAGAAGAGGGAGAAGACAGCAGAGGGAGAAGAATCCACCAGAGAGAGAAGAAACACCAGAGGGAGAAGAAACACTGGATTTTTAACCACTTCAATACCGGGCTTTAAAACCCACCTCCATACCGGGCCAATTTTGACACTTCTCTCCTACATGTACAAATCATCATGCTTTTGCTAGAAAATTACTCAGAACCCCCAAACATTATATATGTTTTTTTTTTAGCAGACACCCTAGAGAATAAAATGGCGGTCATTGCAACTTTTTATCTTGCACGGTATTTGCGCAATAATTTTTCAAACGCCGTTTTTGTAAAAAAAAAATGGTTTCATGAATAAAAAAATAACAAAAACAGTAAAGTTAGCCCAATTTTTTTGGTAAAATATGAAATATGATGTGACACAGAGTAAATAGATACCTAACATGTCATGCTTTAAAACTGCGCACACCCATGGAATGGCCCCAAACTTTGTTACTTAAGGCTGGGTTCACACTTGTGCGGTGAGAATTTCAGCTCTTTTATCTCTGCAGACAGATAAGAGAAGTGTTCAGCAGATTAGCTCCGTTTTTGCTGAGAATTTGGAGACCTGGGGGAAGTTCTGAGTGAGAGGAGAGTGGGGGAGAAATGTATTGAGATGAATGAGAGAAATTCCTGAAGAGAACTGAACACATCTGCGAATCAGCTGCGTACCCATAGAAGATAATGGATCTGAATTCGCACCAGAGCCGCACCGCAAGGCCTCCACAACGCATACGGATTTCCGGCAATGCGCAGTGCGAATGCATCGCACATATGTGAACCAGCCTCATTGAAAACAATGGCCCAGATTCACAGAGCAATTACGCCTGTCTAACTGGTGTTAGACAGGAGTAATTTCAAATTTCGCGCGCCGTATCACTAGTTTGAATCCTCAAACCATGATAGGGCGGGTTCGGGCTTCGATCCGAGAGGCTTACGTCCTCGTAAGCCTTCGGATCTACACTGCGATATTTTTGCGACCGCTGGGAGGAGTTTGCGTCGTTTTCATGCGTCGGGATATGCAAATGAGTTTTTACGGCGATCCACGAAGGTACGAGTGTCCCTCGCAATCGCCTACGTCATTTTTTGGCTACGTAATGTTAGAGGAGCTTTTTGCTGGTCTAACAGTGCGTAACCCATGTAAAGTATGGCCGTCGTTCCCGCGTCGATTTGAAAATATATTTTTTTTTTAACGTAACTCGTTCGGGAATAGGAATTTACGTAAACGACGCTACTACGACGTGACGACGTGTTTTCGCACAATGCACGGCGGGAAATTTGCGAACGGAGCATGCACAGTTCGATCGCTGCGGGAACGCGCCTATTTTAAATGCTTCACGCCCCCTACTCGCGCAGATGGATTGCGACGGGAGAAATACACTACGCCGCCGTCGTTTACTGGACAAAATCTACCTGGATTCCACGTAGAGCCAGGTAAAAAACGGCAGCGTAGTGTATTTCTGATACTCTACGAGAATCTAATTCTCTGTGAATCTGCCCCCATGTATTTAAAAATGTTCTGCGTATTAGATGCGGTTTAAGCCGCAACCAATTCGCATAGGTGTGAACCCGGCCTAAAAATCACCATAGGCCATGCTTTAACATTTTTACAGGTTACCAGTTTAGAGTTAAAGAGGAAGTCTAGTGCTAGAATTATTGCACACGCTCTAACGCACGTGGCGACACCTCACATGTGTGTTTTGAATGACGTTTACATACGTGGGTGGGACTTACGTGTGCGTTCACTTCTGAGCGCTAGCTACCGGGGACAGGAGCATTTTAATTATTATTTTTTTTGTACTTAATTTATTTTTTACACTTTAAAAAAAAAATGATCACTTTTATACCTATTACAAGGAATCTAAACATCCCTTGTAATAGTGTGCAAAAACAGTGTAGCGCTGGACAGCATATACCACATAAGTATCTAAAGTAACAGGTGTAAACAGTGTTAATCTATAAATGGTAACAATCAAAATGTGAATACACAAAAGCTATAAGTGCATAGGTTGTTATAACACTGTGCCAATCAATATGGCACTGAGCATAAAGTACTTATAAATATCAACAGATAAATAAATAAAAATAAATGCCCAGATTCAGATACAATTAGATTCGCGTAGAGTATCAGAAATACACTACGCCGCCGTATTTTACCTGGCTCTACGTGGAATCCAGGTAGATTTTGTCCAGTAAACAACGGCGGCGTAGTGCATTTCTCCCGGCGCAATCCATCTACGCGATTAGGGGGCGTGAAGCATTTAAAATAGGCGCGTTCCCGCGGCGATCGAACTGCGCATGCTCCGTTCAGAAATTTCCCGCCGTGCATTGCGCGAAATCACGTCGTTACGTAATTTTTTCTTGAGTAGCGTCGTTTACGGACATTCCTATTCCCGAACGAGTTACGTAAAAAAAAAAAAAAATGTAAATTCGACGCGGGAACGACGGCCATACTTAACATGGGCTACGCACCGTTAGACCAGCAAAAAGCTGGTCTAACAGTACGTAGAAAAAAATAGACGAAAGCGATTGCGAAGACCGCTCGTATCTTCGTGGATCACCGTAAAAACTCATTTGCATATCCCGACGCAGGAAAACGACGCAAACTCATCCCAGCGGCCGCAAAAATACAGCTTAAAATACTCTCATTCATAGAGAGTGATACAAAAGTCCTTGCAAGGATAAAAATCTCTGTATGAATATCAGACCGCCTAAGGCCGTTAGCATATGCGCAATACAAGTGTGTCTGCCCGACAATCGTTTTGTCGTAATGACTTTATCAGGGGCACACGTACGCCATTGCACACACGCTATTTATACAGCCCAGAGGAAGAGTATGACAAAACCATTGAGTAGAGGCGGGGATAGACTAATATAACCACTATATTGTGAATGGAAATCACCATGCCATCTTGTGGTTAAAAAAGCGTATTACCGCTCAAAGAATAATAGGCTGATATTATGAATGGAAATCATTATGCCATCTTGTGGTGAAAAAGGCGTATTGCTGCTCAAAGAAAAGCAATAGGAATAATAGGCTAGTATGACCACTCAATTATAAATGGAAATCATTATGCCATCTTGTGGTGAAAAAGGCGTATTGCCGCTCCAGGAAAAGCAATAAGCCAAAAATTCCCTGAATATGAATATTCCTTGTTATAGAATTAAACTTATTAACCTTAATGATCAATTTCAGCATTGGTGTGAATATTTAATACTCATTGTTGAGCAAAGTATAAACATAAAAACATGACAACTATAAGGCTAAAAAATGCATTAAAAAGGGGTGTGAATGAACACAAGATGCCATGGAGATTGAATATCCTGCACAGAATGCCATGGAGAATCAATGACGCTAGTGCCACATAGTGGTAAAGTACAATAAAGGCTATAGAATAATGAAAAACATTGGTAAAGTACAAATGTAAAAGGAAAAAATAATGTAATAATTGTAATAGGAATAGTGTGTGACAGGCCCTCTTTGAGGAGAAATGCGGGGTCCATAAGACCCCACATCTCTCCTCCAGGCTGGAAAGAATGAGATTGTGAAAAAAAATGCACAGATCTCATTCAAACTAGCAATTGTGGTTTGTTTACTTACGGGTACCCCGGCATGACGTCATCGCATCTCATCTCCTCCGACGGTCATAGAGATGACTGGTGACCATCTGGTCACCAGTCATTTCTATGCTGCACATCCGGCAGACGGCGATCATCTCTCTGGGCCCTCGATGGGACGGGAGAGCCCGGAGAAGCACCGGATGGCGGCGGGAGGGGGGATGTCCTGTAAGAATGATCAAGGGGCGGAACCGCCACTATGATCATTCTTACGGTGCGCAGGATCGCCTGGAAAAAAAATGATATCTTAACCACTTAAGACCCGGACCAATACGCTGGTAAATGACCCAAGGTGTTTTTGCGATTCGGCACTGCGTTTAACAGACAATTGCGCGGTCGTGCGACGTGGCTCCCAAACAAAATTTGCGTCCTTTTCTTCCCACAAATAGAGCTTTCTTTTGGTGGTATTTGATCACCTCTGCGATTTTTATTTTTTGCGCTATATACAAAAATAGAGCGACATTTTTGAAAAAAAAACACTATTTTTTACTTTTTGTTAAAAAAAAATCAAATAAACTAAATTTTAGTCAAACATTTAGGCCAAAATTTATTTAGCCACATGTCTTTAGTAAAAAAAAAAATCGCAATAAAAAAAAATAGCTACCTAGCGGGAACAGCGACACTAATACAGCGATCAGAAAAATGATCGCTTAGTGACGCTGGCAATAGGGAGTGAAAGGGTTAACTAGGGCGGTGATCAGGGGGTTAAAACTTTATTAGGGGGGGTGGGGGGGCTATCCTGAACCTAACACTAACTGTTTTTTACAGTGCCTGTCACACTGACACTAAATGCAGTGATTAAATCACTGCATTCAGTAACACTGTGACAGGGGGGTGGGGGGGGCGATCACAAGGGGTTAATATGCCTATGTGAGTGTGTGTCAGTGTTGTGTTGGTGCACACTTACTTGTGATGTCTTCTCTCATCAGCAGCGCTGGGAAACAGCGCTGCGATGAGAGAATACATCATTTCCTCCTTCCTGTGTAAACACAGGAGGAGGAAGTGACAGGCTGGGAGCGTGCTCCCATTGGCTGGGAGCGATCGCGGGGGGGGCGGATATCACGGACATCCGCCCGCAGATCCCGGATCGCTCCCAGAGGTAGGGAGACCCCCGCACGCCGCGGAGGGGGTCCCGATGGGACCCCCGAACCGCACTCAGGCGGGGACGTAAATTTACGCCCTTGTGCCTGTACGAGCCATGTTGTGGCCGTATATGTGCGTGCGGGGGTCTTTAAGTGGTTAATGATGCCTCTAGGTGCATGAGGATAACAGATCCCCTTTTTGGACGTCATATGACGGCGTGTGTGTCTTGAGTGTTTAAAAAAGGGCTTGTCAAAAACCGTCTCTTGTGTTTTGTAACACTACACTTATTTTTTGGATGAATAAGAAGGTGTACAATGTACCCCATACTCATTCACATATGGGGGTCAAGATCTGGGGGTCCCCTTGTCAACAGGGGCTTCCAGATTCCAATAATCCCCCTGCCTGCACACCCCCATATCCACCACCCAGGAGTGCCAGGAAGAGGCCCTTGTCCCCATCAACTTAAGGACAAGGTGTTTTGAGGTAGCGCCCCCCGCCCCAAAGTGCCTAACCCCCCATGTTGAGGGCATGCGGCCTGGTACGGTTTAGGAAGGAGAGGGCACTCACCCGTCCCCTCCTTTTCCTGACCTGCCAGGCTGCATTCTCGTATAAGGGTCTTGTGTGGATTTTGGGGGGCCCATGACATTTTTTTACATTATGTCATGGGGTTTACCTTAGAATCCATACCAAACCCAGAGGGCCTGGTTTGGACTGGGGGGAACCCTATGCTGTGTTTTTTTTTAATGATTTTTAATTGTCGGCTTTTTTCTACAATCAGCTGTCAGCGAGGAGGCCCGCTGACAGCTGATGAATCATTGGTTGTTAAGGACACAGCGGCTGGCTTCCCAGCCCGCTGCTGAAACAAGCAATTTATAAAGAAAAAGGCAGGCTGTTTTTTGACAAATACCACATGTACTACACACAGCCAAACCCTGGTGGAACTTATTGTATGCTTTTTTTTTTTTTTAAAGAAATTTTTATTGGAATTTTCACAGGACAGTGGAATAAAGCAAAGTAAGCTAAAATGCATATAGAAACATGTACAAGATAAAAAAAAAAAGAGGAAAAACACATTCAAACCAGCGGCACTGTGACTACTTGTATAACAATATTACAGCAGCAAGAAGATGTGTCAGTACTAGGCCTAGTACTTACAGGAGCGGAAGCAACAATTGGAGTATTAGGAACACAAAAAAGAATTACAATACACCATTAGTAACCCAGGATAAAAAACTGACTGTAAACGTTGCGGTAGGTGAAGTTAACATATAAGGGCATGCACGTATCAGGATGTATGCTTTTAATGCTCTGGTCCATTTATGAATTGGAATTAAAGGGGTTGTAAATGTACAATTTTTTCCCCTAAATAGCTTCCTTTACCTTAGTGCAGTCCTCCTTCACTTACCTCAATCTTTGATTTTGCTTTTAAATGTCCTTATTTCTTCTGAGAAATCCTCACTTCCTGCCCCATTTTGCTCTGCGGTAAAGACGGCTATGCTTGGGGATGTCGTAAAAGTACATGCAAAGATACAGAAACATCAAATTACAGATCCCCAGCCAACTATTGTTTATAATCAAACTGGCCGAAGATCTGTCATTTAGTCACAATAGCAATACCTCTGCTAAATGGAAGATCCCAGATCAGCTTCTGTTTATAAACAAACTGACAAAATGTTAATGGGGGTAATATATCGGCTCTTTTTTCTACCAGTCCCTACTCACACTTTGGCACATGTAGTGCAAGAATAAGGTTTTCCTCTTAATTGTAGGTTTAGGATAGACTTTTAACTTCACTAGGAAATCTGCACTATAGACTTATTTCCATAAAGTTCCACAATGCTTTTCTAGTCTGCCATTTTGAGCTGTCTCTGGCTCTTTTTCAAGCATGAAGTATAGTATGTAGTTACATTCCATGCTAGACGAAAAACCTGTGATAACTTCAAATCTTGCTGTTCTTATGAAGGATTTCTAACTATAAACTGCGATAGGATGAAATTAATAACATATATTTAAGGAACTATATTAAGGAAATATAAGTCCTCAACGCAGATCATGGTGTGAAGTATACACTATAGGGTTGATTTACTAAAGGCAAATAGACTGTGCACTTCACACAGTGCAGTTGCACTCTGCAAGTGAAGTTGCTCCAGAACTTAGCAAATTAGCTAAACCTTAACTTCGCAAAGAATACCCAATCACGTGCAAGGAAAACAGAATTTTTGGTTGCACATGTTCGGATGATGAAAGTCAAAAGAGCGTCTGCTCGATTATTATGTTCTGGAGCAACTGCACTTATAAGCACAAGAGACCACTTAAAGAGGAGTTCCACCCTAAATGTTTACTTTTTTTTTAATCCCCTCCCCTCCCCCTTACATGCCACATTTGGCATGTAATTTTTTTGGGGGGGGGAGTGGGGGCTTCAGTAGGAGTGGGACTTCCTGTCCCACTTCCTGCTTCTGCCGGGGGGCTTGTTAGACGATTAAGCCTTAATCGCCTACACCAGCCCCTCTCTGTAGGCGATCACATGGGACACTGACAGGTCCCATGCGATCGCCTCTCCAATCAGCGGCGAGCCGCGCCGTGCGCGCATGCGCAGTGCGGCTCGCGCATTCGCAGTGGGTGCCCGGCCGTGAAGCCGAAGGCTGTCACGGCTGGGTGCCCACAGTCGAGATGGAGACGCCAGCTGGGGAGGGGGGGAGAGGAGCGGAGCCCCGGTCGGCGCGTCGCTGGAATGCAGGAGCAGGTAAGTGAGTGTTTATTAAAAGCCAGCAGCTACACTTTTTGTAGCTGCTGACTTTTAATAAACACAATTTTGGGCTGGAACACCCCTTTAAGAGAGCTTTTATTAATGGTGGAAGTAGCGGTGGTAGCCAATGTATACAAAATCATGGGGACAATGACAGTGAGCAAGGAGCACTGAATTTTACAGCTCTTCTTACTTTCTTTAGAAATAATAGTTGTTGAGGAAATGCATGAACTCATCTAGTGTGATGAGAAGGAGAGATCAAAGATCAAAAGGTGAATAAAAATGTAAAAGCTGCAAGAAGGCGGGAAGAAATGACAGGAACTACTTCATAAGCTCTCGAAGGTCTTATGCCGCGTACACACGATCTATTTTTGCGATGAAAAAAAACAACGTTTTTTAAAACGTCATTTAAATTGATGGTGTGTGGGCCAAAAAAAAATTCCAACATGCTTGTTTTTTGTGTCATAAAAAATGATTGTGTGTGGGCAAAACGACATAGAAAATGACGTTTTAAACCCGCGCATGCTCAGAAGCAATTTCTGAGATGGGAGAGCTTGTTCTGGTAAAACTACTGTTTAGAATGGATTAAGCACATTTGTTATTTTAAAACTAATGAAGAAAACAATGCGCTGCATATGCCACAATCCTTTTCAAAGTATTTCCAAGCTACCCTGAACTCCTAGTTTGTTGTGGCTCATCTTGTTTGACATATTTCTGTCCACCTTTTGACTTTATTATTTGTTTGGGCCCTTTTTTTTTTTTTTTTGGACACATGTAATTATTTTGGGGTAATATCTTTTAACAGCTGTTTTGAACTACAATTTTTTTGGGGGGATTTTGACGGGTGTGAAGTGACCACAACAACTTAATTTTTTTATTTTTTTTTAATTACCCACAAGGAGGTTGGTGTTCCTTGTTTAATGTCATTTTAATTTTTAAAAATTAGAACCATCTGGCAAACAAAAAGCAAATCTAAATAAAAACAAAGAAGCCAGGAAAAAAACAAAGGAGACCCTGCTTGAAGCTGTAAACACAAGGGTCCACCAAGTAAACAATGAAGGCTGTGAAGGCAAAAACTTCGCTTCGGGGCACCATCTCCTCACTTCTTCCTCCCTGCAGTCTTCCCTGCAGTCTTCCCTGCAGCCCAAGTCCTCAGGGGCTGTGTTCCTGGAGCCGATGTTGTGCCAGGAGCCAGAGCAGGCTCAGGAAAAGGAGGAGCAGGAGAAGGAGCAGGAGCAGGAGAAGGAGCAGGAGAAGGAGCAGGACCAGGAAGCGCAGTAACAACAGGAGTGCCAATCCGTCCAATGCCAATATCGTCATTGAGCTGTCCCAGTGTGGCCATGCTTATGGCCTGAAATATGATGGATTTGCAGCGCACACGCTGGCCCAGCTCAAGATTTTTAAGCTTGGCTGCGATGAGCGCTGTGAATCCCTCTTCTTCACAGGGCGGCTCTCTGATGGCCAAAGTTGCTTCACGGAGCCTGGCCTGGGTCTCCTCCTCCATTTGCATCAGCCTTCTGCCCCTTTTTGCTGGATTCCGGATAGGAGGGATTTGGAAGATGCAATCACGCTGGCGTGACTCCCGTCTCCCACTGGGGCCTGACACCACCTGGCTCCCAGTGGGGCCTGCCTCCTCCTGGCTCCCTGCGTGGCCTGCCTCCCCCTGGCTCCCTGCGGGGCCTGCCTCCTCCTGGCTCCCTGCGGGGCCTGCCTCCCCCTGGCTCCCTGCGGGGCCTGCCTCCCCCTGGCTCCCTGCGGGGCCTGCCTCCCCCTGGCTCCCTGCGGGGCCTGCCTCCCCCTGGCTCCCTGTGGGGCCTGCCTCATCCTGGCTTTGCTCTGCCTGTGTATAATAAAAAAGGGACATAGTTTATTTTTTGGCTTCATTCATCACACACATTTTTAACTTAATGGCATATCATAATTGAATGCTAAAATATATTTACCACAGGCCCTCCATCCCTAATTATGTGGCCCCTTACACAGCTTTAGATATGTGGCCCCTGGAGCTGGGGGCGGGGGTTGATGCTGTCTGAAATTCCCAAGTAGGGGGCCTTTACCCAACCGTTTTTTTACTTTGGGGTGGACAAAATGTTAATGGCCAAAAAGGGTGTTTAACATCTGCGGCCACTGTATGGTGTATCTAATGGCGTACCAGAAAATCACACACATTCATTATGACCTCTGCATTTATGTATCTTGTCCCCATTCTGTTTTTCCACTATTGCCTAGTGATATGTTCCTAATTTTTTGGGAAATCATTTATATAATTTCTATCACTTGTAACATTAATTACTCATCATTATTATACTTTGCATTTTAAAAAATGAATATGAAAATGCAATACCTGGCTCCATGGGTCAGAATCAGGGTCCTCCAGTAATAACTCAGGCTCTTCCTCTGAGGTTGCCTGTTCTTGCCTACAGGGAACACTGGAGGGCTGACTGCAGGGAACACTGGAGGAGCAGGGAAGCCTGGACTGCCTCCTTGGGGGAAGGGTAGACAGGGATGGCCTGAACTGCAGCTGACCATAGTACCACAGGTTTGGCTTGTAGATGCTGTCAGCTGCAGCCCCAGATCTCATTGAGGCCAGGACTTGTGACCGTTGGGTCCTTTAGGTGCCCCGAAGTGAATTGATTTTTGCCTTCACAGTCTCCAATGTTGCGTTGGGGACCCTTGTTTTTACAAATTCAAGCAGGGCCTCCTTTGCTTTCTTCCGGGCATCTTTGTTTTTATTGATTTTGCTTTTTGATTGCCAGAGCACTGGATGTTCCTTCCATCTCTGGATAAATTCAGTTAGAAAATCGGGTTCCCTAAAGGCCTCCATTATTTCTGCATGTACAAAACAAAAACCAAAGCCTAGTGTCAGTCAAGCCACTACTACTAATTAGCTTTTAACACCATGGGGGTTATTTATTAAAGGAAAATACACTCTGCACTTCAATTGCACTGAAAGTGCACTTGGAAGTGCAATCGTTGTATAAATCTGAGAGGGGTAGATCAGAAAAGAGGGGAAGCTTTGCTGATTTCATCATCCACTGATGTGCATGCTAAAATGCTGTTTTTAATTTTCATTGCATGTCCTCCTCAAGATCTACAGCGACTGCATTTCCAAGTGCACTTGTAGTGCAAAGTGGTCTTTCCTTTAAGTAAATAACCCCCCATATCTTCTAGCCCACACAATCATCCACTGTTCCCTAATATTATTAATGTCCATAATCCAGCTACGTACCGTCTTATGATCCGATCGTCTCTTCCGCCTTGTTCCGCAGATTGTGAACGGCGCTTGCAATGACGTGGGATCCATTTAAACGGCGCGAACGTGTGACGCGATGCACGAGATCCCGCCCCTGGCGTAGGGTCTCGTCTTTTCCACGCCCCTTTCTCGATCTTTCTTTGTGGGTGTGTTTTATGATCGAGAAATATGGCAAGCTCAAGCCATCAGGCAGGCCAGGCCCAGGCAACCGGACGATCCCGGCGGAGGTACAAAGCCTCAAACATGGCCTTCCAGGAGATGGTGGAGATGGTCACCATATTACTAAGGGAGGATTATGATGGGAAGCATGGCCCTTACCTGCATCCAAATAAGGTGAAGGCCGACATCATGGAGAAGGTGATCAGGAGGCTGCATGAACAATTTGGCCAATGCAGGACTAGAGAGCAATTGAGAAAGAGGTGGTCAGACCTCAAAAAAAGATAGCCTGAACAACTCAATCAAATCAATAGGCTGATTCGGGCAAAAAGTAAGTATTTTTTATGTGGCCACATTTGTGGTGTTTGTTAATTGTGCCATGATGCCTGTGTTGTACTGTATCTTTGTTTGTGGGCACAAAAAGTGGTCGGAGGAGTCGTCGTTCATTCGTTGTTTTTCGACCTACTAAACGACAATCTTCGTGCTAAATTGCATCATGCGCCTAGTTTGCATGGACAAAATGGAGTGTATAAACACTATATCATACCAAAAAAACGTCTTTGTATTTTTTAGAATTTGAACAAACTCCTATGACCAATTCATGTGTCCCCAAACAGGAATCTCGTGCCATTTTTGGTGTAATGTGACTTCACTTGTGATCTTTTGTAATGTAGATTTGTACCTAAAGAAAAGTAGATGTGAAAAGCTTAGTAAATATGACCAAAAAACTGAAAATGGAGAGTCTGCTCAGCTCTCTTGTGTTTTTATTTCTCAGTCATATCTCTTTATAATATTTTACCTTTCTTTTTTCCCTATCTTCAATCTCCTAGGGCGCAGGGAATCAGCAAGGCAGGACGGAACTTCCCAAGCCCCACCCCCGAGGGATGATGACCCTTCCACCACATCCGGTAAAGTTTCAAGATAACACCCATACACAGGTAATCTAGATGTAGGTCTTCCTAATTTTAATTTTTTGGACCCACATTTCAGGAGCAAGTCGTGCAGCGACAATGGACAGGGATGCTGCCCAGTTCGTGCTGTCCGAAATATGGTCCTGCAGGGAAAAAAGAGAGGACACTGCAAGACAAGTGATCGAAAAAACAAAAGGGGTGGAGCTACAAATTAAACATGTAATTGAATATATGTTTAGGCTTTGATTTGTTTTGTTTTTATTTTGGAAATGAAAAAATGTTATACAGGTTTTGTTTAGAAAAAAAAATAAAAATGTTATTGTTGATTACAGAAAAAAATATAAAAATAACGGAAAAAAAAGTGATTTTAATTGTTGAATAATGTAAAAAAAAACAAAAAAAAAAAGTGATTTTAATTGTTGAATAATGTAAAAAAAAAAAAAAAAAAGTGATTGTATTTTTGGAATAAGGACAAAAAAAAATTGTATTTTTGGAATAAGGAAACCAAAAAAATAAATAAAAAACTTGTATTTGTAAGCAAAAAATAAAAACTTTTATGTTAAGTAATAATCTTTTTCAAGATGTCTAAAAAAAAAAATATGTTCAGTAAAATGTGTGTTATTTAAGCTCAATGATGAATAGAAAATACCTCAAACAAATGTATGCTGAGAACATTAAACAATGATGGATATTTATTTCAGTCCATCACAAACACATGGCACTATGATAACCTAGGACAGTGATGGCGAACCTTGGCACTCCAGATGTTTTGGAACTACATTTCCCATGATGCTCAACTACACTGCAGAGTGCATTAGAATCATGGGAAATGTAGTTCCAAAACATCTGGAGTGCCAAGGTTCGCCATCACTGACCTAGGAGAAAAATAAAAACACAAACTTTATAAATTAAAGAACAAAGAAAAGAGACTGGTTCAGGCAAAAAATAAATGTATTTATTCAGCCAAGATCTGGCATTGGAATGGCCCCCCTACCCATAAAATAGTCCACATATGCCTGCCGCACAGCACGTGCGTTTCGGGGGGCCAATTGTGGATGGGCAGCCTCATGAGCCGCCTCTGGAAGCTCAACTGGCTCATCAGGCAAAACATTCAAATAAGTTGTAGAATGTCTTCGCAAATAATTATGGAGAATGCAGCAACACATAATTATGTAGTTCAACTTATATTCTGCCATGTTTATGGCGGTCATAAATAGCCGGAAACGGCTGGCCATGATGCCAAAGGCATTTTCAACAACACGTCTGCCTCTGGCCAGCCTATAGTTAAACACCCTCCTCTCAGGGGTAAGGGTGCGTTGGGGAAATGGCCCCATGAGGTGGGGACCCAATGCAAAAGCCTCATCAGCTAAAAAAATGAAGGGCAGACCCTCTTCATTCTCCTCCGCAGGCGGCAATCCCAGGTCCTCCGACTGAAGCCGTTGGGCAAACTCGGTCTCGGCAAAGACCCCACTGTCCGACATCTGCCCAGTTTTCTCAACATCCAGATACAGGAACTCATAATTGGCAGAAACCACCGCCATCAGAACAATGCTGTGGAACCCCTTGTAGTTGAAATAATGGGATCCGGAATGGGGTGGTGGCACGATGCGGACGTGCTTGCCGTCAATGGCTCCTCCGCAGTTAGGAAAATTCCATCGCTGGGAGAAGTCCGCTGCCACAGTCTGCCATTCCTGTGGCATGGTGGGGAACTGTAGATACAAAAAATCATTAAAAAAAAAAATCAAACAAACATTCCTAAAAAGAACATCACATAACATTCTTGGATCCTAAAAAAAAAAAAAAAAATCATTAATTTGAAGTATTAATAAAAATGGCCAAAATAATAAGGGATCACTAAAGCAGATTAATCACACCCTCTGATGGTCACAATCCTACAAAAAATAAGGTGAGTGAAGGCCCAAGATGAGTTTGAGACCTCAAAAAAAAAAAATTAGAAGGTAATTTATACAATTATAAAATAAAGAGGGGGGGTGTTGTGCGTGCACTACAATAGAGGCCAAAAATATCGGGGGATATAGGGACTTCTATAGACAGCACTACAATAGAGGACAACAATATAGGGGGATATAGGGACTTCTATAGACAGCACTACAATAGAGGCCAAAAATATAGGGGGATATAGGGACTTCTATAGACAGCACTACAATAGAGGACAACAATATAGGGGGATATATGGACTTCTATAGACAGCACTACAATAGAGGCCAAAAATATAGGGGGATATAGGGACTTCTATAGACAGCACTACAATAGAGGACAACAATATAGGGGGATATAGGGACTTCTATAGACAGCACTACAATAGAGGCCAAAAATATAGGGGGATATAGGGACTTCTATAGACAGCACTACAATAGAGGACAACAATATAGGGGGATATAGGGACTTCTATAGACAGCACTACAATAGAGGCCAAAAATATAGGGGGATATAGGGACTTCTATAGACAGCACTACAATAGGGGACAAAAATATAAGGGGATATAGGGACTTCTATAGACAGCACTACAATAGAGGACACAAATATAGGGGGATATAGGGACTTCTATAGACAGCACTACAATAGAGGACAAAAATATAGGGGGATATAGGGACTTCTATAGACAGCACTACAATAGAGGACAAAAATATAGGGGGATATAGGGACTTCTATAGACAGCACTACAATAGAGGACAACAATATAGGGGGATATAGGGACTTCTATAGACAGCACTACAATAGAGGACAAAAATATAGGGGGATATAGGGACTTCTATAGACAGCACTACAATAGAGGACAAAAATATAGGAGGATATAGGGACTTCTATAGACAGCACTACAATAGAGGACACAAATATAGGGGGATATAGGGGACTAGGCTAGGTTGGTTTGGAACAAAAAAAAAATGCTGGACAGGTTGGCAAAACAAAAGATGCATGTAGGAGCAAATATAAAATGAATACAGCATGCATGGAGATGAAAGGGAACATTCCCAGCAGATCACAAACAGGTTAATTAGGGACGGTTTAAACAAAAAAAATGAAACAAATACAAAAGACAAAATAAAACATAGTTTGTGCATTTAAAGGGCACCACTTACCTTAATATAGTCCTCCTGCAGAACATGAATGATGGCAGAACAGGTCTGAGGAATTATGAGGCCCAGAGCCTGGGGGGAGATGCCCGTCGAAAACTTCAAGTCCTGCAGACTTCTCCCTGTTGCCAGGTACCTCAAGGTAGCAACTAGCCGCTGCTCAGCAGTGATGGCTTCCCGCATAACAGTGTCCTGCCTGGTGATATATGGTGACACCGAAGCCAAAAGCTGCTGGAATACGGGGTCAGACATCCGAAGAAAATTCCTGAAATCATCAGGGTTATTTTCTTGGATCTCCCGCAGCAGAGGCATATGAGAGAACTGGTCTCTGCGAAGAAACCAGTTCTTGGCCCACAAAGTCCTCCTCGGCCTCCTCAAGGACTTGAGCCGGGATGCAGCACACATCCTAACTAGAAGCACAGCACGATCTCGGCGACGAGAACGTACCCGCAACATGGCTAGAAAACGGTCGTCAAATCAGATTGCACTAAAACACCGCTCTGAAGTACAGAAAGGCCTCTGAACAACGGATCTGCAAAACAGGAACGTGTAGACAAGAACGCACTGCCAAAACAGATACGATCTGAAAACAAGCTCTGTAACACAAATACGACCCCAAAAGCACAAACTGTACGACAGTAAACGATATTAAAGCACAAAGACTGAAAAGCGCGAATCGTCTCTAACCAAACTTTTACTAACACGCAGCAACACGATATCAGCAAAAGAGGCCGTCTTCCGCATGGAAATGACCCTTTATAGTTCCGTCGTACATGATGGACGTCACGGCGCTTTGCTAGACTTTTTGGGAAAAATGATAGTGTGTACGCAACGTCGTTTTGGAAAATGAATTTTTTTCATGATTGAAAACGTCGTTTTTTTTCATCGCAAAAAGTGATCGTGTGTACGCGGCATTACATTGCTCTCCTGTCTTTGCCAAGACAGAATGGCTTTTCCATTACCAAGTTGAACTTTATTCCTTTCAGGCAGTGGAAATCTGTATATCCCAGTAGAAGAGTAAGCAGTGTACAATTGTTTTGCATTGAAATTTGGTGTTTTATATTGTAGGCCTGTAATTCTTAGAAATAACTCACTTAAATCTGTCCAAACAGGAGTCTAGTAGACATCCCGGATAGGATAATGCTTGAAACACAAAATCATTAATTATAATATAATAAATAACAATAAATTATTATAACAAATAATAATATAGTATTAATAAGATTTTTTTAATAATACAATCAAATCAAAAACACTGAAATGTGCTCAGTTGCAGAATTGTCGCTGTCATTACTTTCAGTGTCTGATGATAAATTTCCCCACAAATCGCTATCGCTCAATTCTGAAAGTGATTCCAATTTATTATCGTTGTAAGATTACAGTGTACTATATGTGTACTGTGTTTTTTATCTTTTAGAATTTGGCACCGATCTCGCCCGTGTGTCGTAATGTCACAGGGAACGGAGCCCAGCGGCCCTCGGGCACTGTGTGAATCGAGCGAGAAGGACACAGCTCGATCACACAGCGAGGAGACATCGCAGGATCCACGGACAAGGGAAGTAAACTCTGCCTGGATACTGCGATACAATCCTGAGTCTGGCTCAGGGTTACTGCTATTAGTACTGAAATTTCACCCCGAGCCTGACTCGGGATTACTGCCAGGGAGGTTAAAGGTCAAGTTTTTGCTCTTTTCCATCTTGTTTCCGAGGCTCCTTGATTAACCACTTCCCCACCGAGCCATAGTAAAATGATGTCGGTGGGGACCCTTCATCCTTCAGACTGGATGTCATATGACGTCCTTGCATTTTCCGGCCACTAGGTGGCGCGTGCGCGCTGCCGACGGCACGCGAGACCCCGCCGCATTCCTCGGGACCCGGTGCGCGTGCCCGGCGGTCACGATGACCGCCGGGCACCCGTGATTGGACCGCAATCACGTCAGAAGCATGGATCTGTGTGTGTAAACACACAGATCCATGCCTGTCAGCGGTGAGGAGACTGATGTGTGTTCCCAGTACAAAGGAACACACATTGATCTCCTCCCCTTGTGAGTCCCCCTCCCCCTAACAGTTAGAACACACTTTAGGTACATATTTAACCCCTTCAGCACCCCCCCTAGTGTTAAACCCTTCCCTGCCAGTCACATTTACACAGTAATCAGTGCAGTTTTATAGCACAAATCGCTGTGTAAATGTAAATGGCCCCAAATATGTGTCAAAAGTGCCCGATGTGTGCGCCGCAATGTCACGGTCACAAAAAAAAAAACGCAGATCGCCGCCATTACTAGTAAAAAAAATAAAATAAAAAAATGCCATAATTCTATTTCCTACTTTGTAGACGCTAGAACTTTTTACGCAAACCGATCAAATACGCTTATTGCGATTTTTTTTACCAAAAATATGTAGAGGAATACGGTCTAAACTGAGTAAAAAAAAAATAGGTAAAATAAAAAAATTATGATATTTAATAAATCAAAAAGTAAAAATTATTGTTTATTTTTTCAAAATTGAAGCTTTCTTTTGTTTATAGCGCAAAAAATAAAAACCGCAGAGGTAATCAAATAGCACCAAAAGTAAGCTCTATTTGTGGGGAAAAAAGGGTGTACATTTTGTTTGGGAGCCACGTCGCACGACCGCGCAATTGTCATTCAAAGTGCGACAGCTCTGAAAACTAAAAATTGGTCTGGGCAGGAAGAGGGTGAAAATGCCCAGTATTGAAGTGGTTAACATGTAATATGTTCTCTCTGTGCGTCTTTTAAAGTCAAACAGGATTTTTTTGAATTTTTAAGTTTACAGAAGGACAGAAACATAAAACAGGGATACAAGTCAGTATAGAAAAAGAAAATACCACTTAAACATACTTGTGTAAACATACTCTCTTGTAAAAAAAAAAAAAACATACATGTGTATGAAGCATCAAGAGGAAAAATACACTAGATTGGCAACAGTTTTTCCACATACTGATACTGTATAAAATGTGGAAGAATACAATAAAGGAACTCAAACATTAAGTCTTGTAATGCATACAATAACACAAGTGAACTTCCTTGGGTGTAAAGGCCCAAGGCAACAATATTTTAGTGGAATTAAATACAGTTCTAAGGAGCCTTATATCTGTATGAGAAGAAGAAAAAGAAGAGTAAGAATTAAGTATAACTTAGAAGGGGAAACTAGAAAGGGATTACGGTAGAGAAGTGGTGGGAGAGGAAGAATCCTGAGAGACAAGATTCAAAATGTCAGCGAAACGTCAAACTGCGTGATGGGATGAAAGAAAAAATAAATGAAACCCCATAAGGGTAGATTACAACACAATTGGTTGCCCCCATCTACAACTGTCTCAAGGGTTGTGTGTTGAACTGTGGCTAGACTGGGTAGAAAATTGTGAATGGCGTCTGAGAAAGAAAGCATATTACTTGTATGTATCAAAAGAGTCCGAATCCAAGACCAACATTTCTCCCATCATAATGTCGTTATTGGTGCTTCTTTTAAACCCATTAGAGAAATTTCTCCAACTTCTCTCACCTACAAGGTAGTATACCTTGTAGCGATCACCATTGTGAAACATGTACAGTATCTGTACCAAGTTTGCATTGCCATTGCTGCCTGTGTTTACTAGACCAGGGAAAGAATGACCTTCCTGCTGACCAAATCCTATAACCTTCTGGACACAATTGATATTAATACCATACTTTAAATATTAAAATGATGGCCCTTCTTAATCATCTTTATCCTCTCGAAGATAAAAAGCAGATCCCACACTCACTAAGTCTTGCATGAGTATAGATACCTAAAGTCAGATGTTTCCTTTTGGAACCAGTCTTAAGACAAATATCCTTCTACTGGATTGCTGTACTCTCTGCTTGGCAATCTTGCTGTAACACACAGGGGTTGATTTACTAAAGGCAAATGCACTTTGTACTTGTCCCCCTCAGATCTATAGCAACTGCACTTCCAAGTGCACTTCCAAGTGCACTTGTAGTGCACAGTGAATGTGCCTTTAGTAAATAAACCCCACTGTGTTACAGCAAGATTGTCCAACAGAGAGTAATCCAGGAGGATATTTGCATTGATATTGCTTTGCCTGCCAGCTACAAATGTAAGCTCTGCAGACCTGAAATAAAAAAGAAAAAAGGAAATGGCGCTGCCCTCAGTGTGAGGTATGTAGGCCCTCCTAAAGTGTCTAGAGATACACACAGTATCTAAAGTGTCCAGAGAGGTGTAAATGTGAAGTATATGATATAGCTTAGATTAAGTAAAACCACCCTAATACCCTAAGAGTGGTATATTTTACCAGTGCAACAATATAATATAACATAATATAACAAAACCATATAGTGTTACCATCAGTATACTTAGAGTGCTAACTCAATAGTATGTGACCACATGGGGTACACAACAATGTGAAAAATGTGAAAAAAACAACATGAATCCCAGTTGGGTGCCTAAAATCCACAAACGATCAAAAAAAAACATATACGGTGTAAAATTATAAGTTCATAAGGCAACACTATTCAGGATATCCAGAGGAAGTTCATATATTAATGCATGCAATGTCCAGTACAATTAGTACGTCCAATCCTTGGGGGGATGTGATGCTGCTTAGTACACACAACGCAGTGTTCCCGGTGCTTCCCGCAGGGGTTTACACTTACCAGATGTCGCTCCCCAATATGGGGTGATGGGCAATAGGTGAAATTGATCTCTGCTCCGGTCCTTGCTTGCTGTCCAAGTACTGCAGCCACCATCAGTAAGATCCCTGGTGATCCCCTCGGAAGGATAAAAAAGGGCACCAATAGTGCAGAGGTAGCACAAAAATAGTATAAAATATTTATTCAGCCTTGTGGGAAACAGGCTATAATGTAGGTAAAACGAATTACAAAAAATATAAATAAAACAAATTAAAACACATGTAAACAGAGCTGAGATAACTCCAAGCTCTCCTGAGTTTGCTGTGCGTGCTGGTAGCAGTGTGCGGCGTGCGGCGTGCGCTCCAACTGCGTTCCACCTAGCACCTACCCGGAAGTGACGTATCGCAAAAGACATAAGACATAAAAAAGGCATAGCAAAAAAGAGGATTAAAACAATACCTCCCCCTCAAAAAAAAGTTATTTAGGGAAGGGCTGATGATATTTTCTTCTTGCTCTTCCACTTAGCAGTAAGATTCACCCCTCCACTTGCGGCTACCTGTTCTTGCCACTGTGTTGTGGAGGGGTGGGCAGTCTATGGCTGTAGATTTCCCCCTGGATCCTATCAGTGCAGAGGATCCTTCCACCATCAGGAAATGCAGCAATAAGTTTCTTTGCACCCCCTCCTCAAATCTGGCATTTTGGCAATCTTCATGTGGTTGGCATTCCTGGGAGTGAAGCACACAAGAAGTGACATCACTCTGGCATCACGTGTCAAAAGTGATGTCACAAATGGATAGCCAGGGCTATAGGATTTTGAGAGCAGCAAAAGCCATTTCGGGCTCTCTCCTCCTTGCCAAGGTGCAATTATTGCATGTAAATAAAAGTTACTCTTTGTATGTTTTTAAAACTTTTATCCATTTTGTGTACTTTGAACATGATATATGATATAATGAACATGATGTTATACAGTATAACATGTCTCGAAAATCTTGCACACTTATTTGTATAAGGGATCCTCCACATTAACATTGAGCAAAAAGCATAAACAAAGAAGGCATATTTGAAAGCAGTATATCCAACCTACTCATACCAATGTGGTCCTAACACTAATTATTAACTTATTCCATGATCGGGGACACTAGTATTTGGTCAGAGCAGCTGCTCACATCACTTTCACCTAAAGTGGCCCTGGTTCCATGCCTCCCCTCTGCTCAAACCTCCAAAGGCTTGGTACACTGGTGTACCACCTCGATACACTGAATATTCACTGAGATACGGCAATTGCTGTGGAGACTTCCCATGCGTCAAATTACTTGGTGTCTGGACGTTTCTGTTCTATGTGTTTGTGTGCTTAGATACATGCTGGCATGCCCCTCCTGCAATGCTGAGCAATTTGTATGTTCCTCACTTCAGTGGCTGTACTTGCAGTGGGAAAGGGAGTAGCTGCTCCAGATGGGAACCCAGATGAATATCCACTGTTGCAGAAAACTCAGGTGCAGGCACTGCACTTAGCAAAGCAGGAACAAAAATTGTCTCTGTACAGCTGCACTCTAAACAAATTGTAGCCTTTATTAAAAGAAGGACAGCACTAAAAGTCACAGCAAAAAAAAAAAAACCTGACTACTGACACGTTTTGCACTGAACCTAGTGCTTAGTCATAGCTATGACTAAGCACTAGTTTCAGTGCAAAGCGCGTCAGTTTATTTTATTTTGCTTTGACTTGTAGTGCTGTCCTTCTTTTAATAAAGGCTACAATTTGTTCAGATTGCGGCTGTCCAGAGACAATTTTTGTCCCTGCTTTGCTGTACTTGCAGTACCATGATTTTAGATGACACCATTTCTGATTATCAATAAAATTATTTAACTAACAACAGTCTGTACTCTCTGTCATTTCTTTAGCCTTTCCTTCCTTTTCTCCCTCTAAAGAAAACATTTTTTCCACATTAACATTGCAGCAATGTTCTGTGGTCAGAGGAGACAAAAAAATACACATTTTGATAAGCATACAAAAAACAAAGCATACCAACACTGAAACTCATTTCCATGGATCTTCAAACTACGGCCCTCCGGCTGTTGCAGAACTACAAGTCCCATGAGGTATTGTAAAACTCTGACATTTACAGACATGACTAGGCATGATGGGAATTGTAGTTCCTGAACAACTGGAGGGCCCTAGTTTGAGGACCCCTGCTCTATTGCATCTGCAAAGCTTTGGGGAAAACGGGCCTTTTTTGAAACCTCGGGACATGGATGGAATGCAGTTATTTGGACGGGGTTTATAAAGTTCAGCAGATATCAAGAAATTCCACAGCATAATGCCACAATATACTGTATATGCGTCTAACATTTATAATAAGCTAGGTCCTCTCGTAAGTCCTTTTTTTGCTTTATTTAGTGACTGTGATCTTTTTTGAAAGTGTGACTAAGCCTTGTCTACCACATTAAAGTAAATCCTTACAGAAAACTCCACTGATTTCTACTGTAAGGTGTAAGGGAATATTGTTATTATTAGACAGGATTTATATAGTGCCAACTGCACAGTAGGAACTATAGATGAAGACAGTACAGTCACAATAAAATAAAATACAAGAGGGTTAAGCGGTCCCTGTTCATAGGAGTTAACTAATAGTGTGAGGCAAGTCGTACAAAAAGTAATAATTGTGAGGGATGAGCTGATGGAAGAATTAAATGTTCAGTTGTTAGGTGGAGGTGGGATAGGCTTCCCTGAAGAGATGAGTTTACCTAAAATGTATCCAGAATAGGAGACAGCCGGACAGATTTAAGTAGAGAGCTCCAGAGATTATGACAGAGGATCTGGAGAAGTCCCGGAGATGAGCAAGGAAAGAAGAGACAATAGAGCTATAAAGCAGGAGGTCTTGGGAGGAACAGAGAGGACAGTTTGGGTGATATTTTGAGACAAGATTGGTGATGTAGCTTGGGGTAGAGTTGAGAATGGCTTTGTATGTTGTTATTATTTTGAATTGAATTTACTGGTGAATCGTAAGCCAGTGGAGGGATTGGCAGGGAGGGATGGTTGACACAAAGTGGTTGCTAAGGTAGATGAGTCGGGCAGCAGCATTGATGATCAACTGAAGGGGAAACAGTTTATGTAGGGGTAGGCATGTTAGAAGTGAGTTGCAATAGTCAAGGTGAGAGATAACAAGGGAGTAAATAAGGAGCTTGGTGTTTTTTTTAGTTAAAAAGGGGAGAATTTCAGAGATGTTATGGGGTGAATTCTATAAGATTTGGACAGTGACTGCATTTGGGGCTAAAAGAAGAGAGCAGGGGATGGGATGATGGTTATAATATTATCAATCTTTATGAAGTTAGGGAGGAGGACATGGATGGGGAGGGAGATGGTAAATATTACAAGTTTGGTTTTTGGTTTAGTTTGAGGAAGTGTTGTAACATCCATATTGATATGTCAGTTTGCAAGTTAACAATTTGAGAGGACACTGTCATCGGCATAGAAATGGTATTGGAAGCCATGGGAAGTTATTAAGTGACAAAGAGAAGAGGTGTAGATAGAGAAGACAAGGACCCCTTCAGAAAGATGAAGTGTAGAGGAGTTTTAGTAGGGCAATTTCTGTTGAGTCCTGAGAGTGAAAGCCAGATTGTAAAGTGTCAAGAAGGTTGTTTTGAGCAAGGTAGGAGCTAAGATAGTTGTAGACTAAGCGTTCTAAAAGTTTAGAGTTAAGTGGGAGCAAGGATATAGGTCCTAAGTTGTTTAGGTTTTTGAGGTCCAGTGAGGGATTTTACCCCCTTCCTTTTTACAAATTGGCACTGCGTCGTTTTAACTGGTAATTTCGTGGTCATGCAATGCTTTACCCAAACTAAATTTGCTTCCTTATTCACAAATAGAGCTTTCTTAGGTGGTATTTGATCACCTCTGTTGAAAAATGTTGGCTATCCTGTGAAATTCTACACAAGCCTAATGGTTTTATAGAACTTGAGTTCATGTGTATTTTTCCTATTGTTGATGAGTTATGTTTTTTATGTCAAGGCCAGAATTGCTTTTTACGACTCCTATGTATTTGTGTCAATACTTTTTTGATACCATGATATAAACAAATAAATAAAAAAATGTTATGGAAATCAATTGCTACTCTTTTCTAATATAATCTCTCTGCTAAATATAAACCTTGAGGTATCTTCCATTCAAAATTGCTGTTCACATATGACACGAGACCGATGCTTGCGTTCAACTTTGTGCACAAGCATGTTTTTTTATCATTTATTTTGCCTTTTTATTTAATTTTTACACTGGTCCTTTCATTTTTTCTTATCGCATGGAATGTAAATATCCCCTATAATATCAATAGGTAGTAACAGGTACTCTTTTTTTTAAAAATTGTGAATTTCCGATGGACTCACATAGTGAGCTGGTTCTCAATTTTTCTGACTGAAAAAAATCCTATCAAATCTGTTTGCCTGTATGGAATTCTGACAGGAAAAAAACATGCATGGTTGGAAACAATTCGAAGCATGCTCTGAAGCATTGAACTTATTTTTCTCGCCTTGTCGTAGTGTTGTATGTCATCGCATTCTTAACGCTCGAAAGTTCAGAAAACTTTTGTGTGACTGTGTGTATGCAAGCCAAGCTTGAGCAGAATTCAGTCGAAAAAATATCCAACTTTTTCCAACGGAAATTACGCTCGTGTGTACAGGGTATAAGACTATTTATCTCTCCTCTACCCTCAAAGTATCTGACCACACCAAGATTGGTGTGATAAGATGCTTTCCTAAATTCCCAATGGCTCTGTTTATATCCGGCGAAACACAAGTCATGAAATGCTCTTAGCGCTTGGTTTCTTGGGCCATAGAGATGATTGGAGCCATTCTGGTCTTCGATTAGCTCTATAGTCAGCTGGCAGAACCATCAGCTGCATTTTCAGGTTCCCCGGTAAAACAGGAGAGCCAGAGAAAACCATAGAAGACAGCGAGAGGGGGGGCATTCCCTCCCACTGCTTGTAAAAGCAGTCTAGCGGCTAATTAGCCACTAGGATTGCTTTTACATGAAACAGACCGCTAGCTGAAAAGACTGATACCAATATGATACCTAAACCTGCAGGCATCATTCTGGTATAACCACTCAAAATCCAGCAACATACCAGTACGTTGCTGGTCCTTGTTGGGCATATATTGTAATGTTCTTTTTTTTCATGCAGCTCGTGGGCTGAACGAAAAAAAGAGATTGATCGTCGGGTATGCCCACCATTAGAATACCACCCTGCATCCACCAATTTCATACATGCACCTAAATTGCCCCGTATTTCCACATCCGTGATCAGGTCTGTATTTTTGCTAATCAGTCAGTCTAGTAACGGTTTGTTTCCAGTTGGTGCATGTACCATCTGACCCATGAAATTGTCATGCAAGACATTTAGGAACTGGCCAACCTAAGACGAATGTGTGGTTCCTTTCACCCAGTCTGTGTCTGGATATTTAAAATCCCCCATTATAATGACACTTCCCTTTCTTGCCGCTAATCCAAATTGTGATAGGAGGTCTGCCCCCACCTCCTCCCTCTGGGGGCTTATAGCATACTCCCATTATTACTTTGTCCTTAGTTTCCTTCCTTTGTAGCTCTACCCATAAGGATTCCACCTCCTCCCTTGCTCCCGTAGTGATCTTTCACATTCACTTGTACATCATTTTTGATATACGGGTATACCCCTCCCCCTTTTTACCCTCTCTATCCCTGTGACATAGGGAATCCCCTTGAATGGTTGCCAGCCAATCATGAGAGCTGTCAAACCAAGTCTCTGTAATTCCTACACAATCTAAACCCTCCTCATACAACAGTTGTTCTAGTTCTCCCATCTTGTCTGCCAGACTCTTGGCATTGGTGAACATGCCAAGTAGTTCAGACCGGTCGCATGCTATCTCCTTACTGGATGCTCTGGGGTTGCAAATAGGACTTGTTACTATACTTTCCTCAGGTTAAGGTGCTTTAGTCAACCTACCACTAATGCCCTGAATACTACCTTGTGGAATATGTTCCCCACTGTCTATCTCTACCTCTAGACCCCCCCCCCCTGTCACCTAGTTTAAAACCCTCTAACTTTTTGGCCATCTTCACTCCCAGCAGATTTGCACCTTCCCCATTTAGGTGCAGTCCACAAGGATCCCTTCCATCCAGCTAGGTAGGGATTATTAGCAGTCCTGGATGCCCCGGTGGTTTCCAAGGCTCCGAGGCTGGTAAGGAACAGCTCAGCAAGCAGTTGACACATTAGCTGTGATGGACAGGGGTGTGGTGGAGGTCGCATTCGGAGCATGCATGCTCCTTCATCATCATGATGCCTGGTGCCTGTCATTCTTTTTTATTTACCAGATGTAAACACCATTTTGACACTATTGACCACAAATTATTACTGACTCGGCTAGCTGAAGTAGCCAGAGTCGCGGAACCTGATTTATCTTGGTTTTCCTCCTTCTTGGAAAACTGATCACAAACAGTGAAACTGGGGCCTTTCACTTCTGAAAAATGAACGGTACCATGTGGAGTCCCTCAGGGATCTCCCTTATCGCCGGTTCTATTCAATATTTATCTCCGCCCTCTTTTTGAAATCATCAGTAACCAGAAGTTACTCGATCACTCTTATGCAGATGACACACAACTCTACTTTTGCATCTGCAACAAAAAGGATCATTGTCTCGGTCTAGAGAAATGTCTCTCTTTGATAGAAAACTGAATGACAAATAGTTATCTTAAACTTAACGGTTCGAAAACAGAACTTCTCCTGTTTCACGTGAACCGTAAAAGTCATCCGACGACAACATGGACACCCCCCCGCCAATTCTGGATAAAATTATCACCCTATCACCAATGTCAAAAGTCATTTTTGACACCAACATGACAATGGATGCACAAATAGGGTCAGTAGTCAGCGGATCTCATCACCTGCTTCGCCTACTACGCAGACTCATTCCCTTCATCCCAAAAGAAGACATTGCAGGCGTAGTGGGAACAATCATTAATTCCAGACTTGACTATGCAAATTCCCTCTACCTCGGACTCCCCAAATACCAAATCACGCGTCTGCAAGTCATTCAAAACACAGCCGCTCGATTAGTGACTGGCAAAAAAACATGGGAATCAATCTCACCTTCACTGAGATCCCTTCATTGGTTGCCGGTAAAAGACAGAATCACTTTCAAGGCACTCTGTCTGATGCATAAGTGCATGGAAACGCCCCCCCAATATCTATGCGAAAAAATAAAAAGCTCACAACCCCAATCGCATTCTGCGATCCACCAATCAAAACCTTGTCCAGATACCCAAAGCCAGATACAAGTCCAAAGGAGACCGAAGGTTTGCAGTCCAGGGACCTCAACTGTGGAACGCCCTGCCAACCACTATTCGATCAGAGTTAGACCACTTGGCCTTCAGGAGAGGAATTAAAACCCATCTCTTCTGAGGTCAAAGGATCTGGAATGGACACAGCGCCCAGAGGCGATTCAGTTTGCATGTTCTGCGCTATATAGGTTTTTCCCTCACTCACTCAGCATATAAAATCAAAAAAAGGGACATATCATTTGCAGCCTATAGATATTTTTTCATGATAATTTTTTAATTCAAAACTAGCAACATTGATGGGAAATGTACAGGTTTACTTATTTTATTTTATCCAAAATAATTCACTTGTTTTTAATCTTGTATATCTAGCAATAAAACACAAGAGGTGCATAAATGGGTTGTACAACTTTGCTTTTATGTGATTTTTACACTATGGTGCTAAGAAAACTTTTAAATTGCCAAGTTGTGGGTACGTACTGTTTGCAGAAGACCCAACAAACTATAATAGGTCAGAGATGCAACTAGAATAATTAAGTAAGTAGTAATTAAAAGATAAAGTGCTTGGATATTAGGTTATAAAATCATTGGCATAAACCTATTAAAACATTCTTCAACAGTCACTGTGGAATGGAATATAACTTGCAAGTGGGTATCAACTTTAGTATTATTAGAAATTTAAAATAGGAAGGGATTAAAATACACTAAAGTGTACACTCAGGGGATTCATAAGAATAATGAATTTAATTTTAATGGTCTCTCCAGACAATATGTTATCTTCTTATAAGAAGATGAAAGTGAATGAGAAAGAACTCAGATGCATTAAGTGGTATAGGTATCTACATCAGATGGACTTTTATTGGAAGAGATGAGGTTGTAAAGTTCTTTCCATCATATGTCATGTTCCATTCAGGGCAGGAAAGAGGCCGAATCAAACCCAGAAGTGAGCCTCTTTCCCAGAGACATAAAGATTAAATGAATGCCCTCTGCAACACTCTTACAATTTTAATTAGACAATTAAATTGCTTTGTAATGATAACATTTGAAAATTTGCAATACATAATACACTTCAGCCTAAAGTGTGTATCCAGCGAATTTTTGAATGCTAATGACTCAAATATGGTCTGTTTAATTGCACAGTAATTGAAATACAAGGCTGTTAAAATGTGTTTGAATTAAAAAGAATGCATAAAAAAATTATAGTATGCATTTAAATATTTTCAGATAATTTTAATTTACCTAAACACCCAGATCTTGCAGTGCACTTGTAGTGCAAAGTGGATTTGACTTTCGTAAATAACCCCCATTCTGTCTTAAACCTAATTGACCATGATAGGCACCATTTTGGTCAGATTAAACAAGCCTTTCAGTGCCGATTTACACTATGAGATGTGAAAAATGCATTGCGATTTTGAACAGGAATCGCACTGCATTCCTGTTCTAATCACATGCAATTCTTCAGAAGTGTGATTTGAGCCATTATTTTGTATGGCTCAAATCATATTGAATCTGCACCAAGATTGTACAGGACCCTTTTTTTCAAATCGATTTCAGTGTGTCGATAACTTAACCACTTAAGGACCGCCTAACGCCGCTATACATCGGCAGAATGGCACGGCTGGGCACAATCACGTACCTGTACGTGATTGGTTAATGCCCAGCCGTGGGCCGCGGACCCGAACGCTGCTGGAGTCCCGCGATCGGTCCCCGGAGATGAAGAACGGTGAGAGCTGTGTGTAAACACAGCTTCCCCGTTCTTCAGTGTGGCGCCGTCATCGATCGTGTGGGTTTCCATATAAAAGGGATCAATCGATGACGTCACACCTACAGCCACACCCCCCTATAGTTAGAAACACAGATGAGGTCATACATAACCCCTTCATCCCAAACTGCAATTGTCATTTTCACAGTAAACAATGCATTTTAAATGCATTTTTTGCTGTGAAAATGACAATGGTCCCAAAAATACAATACAATGGTCCCTTACATAAGCCCTAAGCCCTCCCCAATGCCTAAAAAGTTCATCCCAGAATGAATCTATAAACATTAAGCTGCCATATAACACATACAGTGTATCTTGATAAATGCATAGCACTACGTTTAACTTCTGTCCATGCTTCAGTTGTCCAGTAATCAGCATTGAAAACTGTCAACCATTTATAAGCGGCACCATGCAACTCCCTCAGCTCACCTCATACTGTTTACATCTTTGACAGCATCGGGGCACAGAGAAAGCAACTTCCAGTCATTCTTTTTTATTTACTAGATGAGGACAGCATGTGGGAATTGAGCAAAACCATGAGTGGCATGGTGTCACATGTAAATGGCCAGCGGTTTTCAATGTTGATGGCTGGACTGGACAGCGAGAGTGCAGACACAATTCAAACATGGTGCTATGCATTTATCAAGTCACATTTGTTATTTAGCCATTTAATTGTCATGGACAATTTCTAGGGTGAACTTTCATCTCAACTTCCAAAGAAAGGCCTTAAATTCAAACTGTAGTCAAGTGGCTAAAAACAGAGTTAAAATGTATATATTTATTGTATTTATTTAGTTATTACAGGTACTTATATAGCAAAGTCAGCTTACACAACACTTTATATATCGGTCCCCGCCCCAAGGAGCTTAAAATCACATTCATACATACAGGGCCGAAACTAGGGAGAGGGGGCAGGAGGACATGTTTCCCAGAGGCAGCATTGAGGGGGGCGTCTTAGCTGGTACCTATCCTCCTGCATCTGCCTTCTCCACTTCTACCTCCTGCTAGCAGACTGCCACTCCCTTCTCTCCCCACAGCACTCACCTCCACTCCCTGGATAGTTGGGGGGGAATCAGAGGAGCACAGGGGCCAGAGGAGCATGTAGGGGACCAGATGAGCATGTGGGGGATCAGAGAATCATGGGGGAAACCAGAGAAGCATGTGGGAGATCAGATGAGCATAGGGGGGACCAGATGAGCACGTGGGGAACCAGATGAGCATGGGGAGAACAGAGGGGGACCAGAGGCGCATAAGGAGGAGACGAGGAGTATGTGGGGCATGAGAGAAGTATGGAGGAGGAGGGGTCATCAGAGGAGAGTGGGGGGACCAGAGGAGCATGGGGGAACAGAGGGGGACCAGAGGTGCATAAGGGGGACCAGAGGAGTATTTGGGGGATCAGAGGAGCGTGGAGGGGACCAGAGGAGCATGTAGGGGAACCAGAGGAGCATGTGGGGGACAAGAGGAGCATGGGGAAGGAATAGAGGAGCATGGAGGACCAGAGGAACATGTGGGGTACCAGAGGAGCATGGGTAGGACTAGAGGAGCAGGGGGACCAGAGGAGTATATTGAGGACCAGCGGAGCATGGGGCAAACAGAGAAGTATGTGGGTGATCAGAAGAGCATGTGGGGGACCAGAGGAGCATGTGGGGAACCAGAGGAGCAGGAGGAAACGGGGGGACCAGAAGAGCATGGAGGAAGGGGGCAGACAACTACTTAGCAGCTATGGCCTGGGAGTTTCTCACTTTCCTGCCTAATCTTGTCCACGGGGGATGGGGGGAACTGATTCTTTGCCCCGGGAGAAAGAATGTCTAGCTTCGCCACTGCATACATACACATACTAGTGTCGATTTAGACAGGAGCAACCTACCAGCATGTCTTGTGTGGGAGGAAACTTTAGTACCCGTAGGAAACCCACGCAGGCTAAGGAAGAACATGAAAATTCTGCGCAATTAGCACTGTGGTTGGTATATATGGGAGCTGTTTACCAACATTAGACAGTTTTTAGATATATAAAGCGCACCAGACACCAGAGCAAATCTAGTGGCCTGAAATTTTATTTTTTTACTGCAAGTTGGTAATGCAACTAGGTCACCTGTTCAACCTTTAAATGGACAGTGAAAGCACAAAAGCAGCAGCATAGTGGCGAGTCATCCCTCTGCTCACTCTGCCCCCCTTTCAGAATGTTCTTTGAGGCCGCGTACACACGATCGGTCCAACCCGATGAGAATGGTCCGACGGACCGTTTTCATCGGTTCACAGACTGATGGTCTGATGTGCGTACACACAATCAGTTCAAAAACCGATCCCCCCTGAGCCGACACACGGGGTGAATCGAAAAATGGTCCGCTCCGTGTGAATGGACCCTTATAAATACACAACTGCCACAATTATTTTACACTATAGCTGTATGGAATTGTTATTTAAAATCGTATCTACTCGTGTAAACAGCTACAGTCATATAACACAGCATTTTTGTAAATACATTTTTTCTTTATATGAGGTTAAATTATCATATTTTATTATTAAAAGATATTCCCACCTCAAAACAAGCATTCAGCTTTGTAAACATAGGGCTAGATTCAGGTAGGAGAGCCTATCTTTAATTTGGCCTAACATATCTCATTTACGTTAGGCCGCCGCAACTTTTTCAGGCAAGTGCTTTATTCACAAAGCACTTGCCTGTAAAGTTGAGGCGGCGTAGCGTAAATCACCCAACGGAATTTAAATTCGGCGGGTAGGGGGCGTGTATTATTTAAATGAAGCGCATCCCCGCGCCGAACGAACTGTGCATGCGCCGGCCGTGATTGATTCCCAGTGCGCATGCTCCAAATCACGTCGCTACTTGTCAGCGTAACTGACGCCCTGCTCAATTGTGAATGGATGTACGCAAA
Source organism: Rana kukunoris (assembly GCA_029574335.1). Classification (NCBI taxonomy): domain Eukaryota; kingdom Metazoa; phylum Chordata; class Amphibia; order Anura; family Ranidae; genus Rana; species Rana kukunoris. Next base: position 185,693,535 of record CM056051.1, read on the forward strand.
CAACGTAAATTACGTTGGTTCCGACGTCCATACTTAACATTGGCTGCGCCAGCTATAGCAGGATAACTTTAGGCCGTGCGTAAGTCTTACGTAAACGACGAAAGCAGATACGCCGGCTGGGCGCACGTTCTGGAATCGGCGTATAGGCTCATTTGCATATTTTAGACGGAAACGCCACCTAGCGTCCAGCCTAAAATATGAAAATAAGATTCAACGGCGTAAGAGACTTATGCCAGTTGGATCTTATGTGAATCGGTATATCCTGCTAACTCCAGCAATAGACTCTGGGCCAGCTGAAGACTCTAACTCCCAATCAGCTGGCCCGGAGTCTATCGCTGAAGTTAGCAGGAGATACCAATCGTTCTGAGATTGGGTGACCTTTATTTGTTCATTTGCTTTACATGATTGTACGTTTAATGTATAGGGGAGCTGTCTGTATGGGGACATGAGGGTGTATACTTATTAAACTGGATTACGCTATGTTGGCTTCTTCTGTTTGTATCTATTTCACCTGAGGTTCCCTCCCATAAGTGGCTCTCTGTTAAGATGCTGGCTGCAGAGGCTTAAAGCCTGATTAAATGAAACACTTACTACTCATTGCATTTGGGTGAGTTTAAACCCCGACGAGGCGAGTGATCACAAGTGGTGAGTAGAGAAGAATTTTGGTGGACGGTGCACTCTACTTTATTCTATTTACATATTTATCCTTGGACAATTTCAGATTAAGCCATCTGCTGTCATCTATCTGTTACATTTATTATAGTGGTGGGGTCGCTTCCACCGCAATATCAGCGCTGTTGGTACTTTTGTTTTCTGAATGGACTGATTGGTTACATTGTTTAACATATGAGTACTTTTTTACATGTTTTTATTTTTTTAAACAGCTGCTTGCACTTATGTTTTCAGCTATTTAATTAGCAGATTACTTATTTTAGATTGTGTGTCTTATTCAGGCCTTGCTGGGATTACATATCCAGGTGGCGCTAAGCAGTGTATAGTAGGCCTTTTTATACACCTTTTGGATCATTATCTGGAGATAAGCCGTCTTATTTCTTTCCTGAATCTGGCCCATATACCCTATGTTTGCACCTTGTTGCAATCATGTGGATGCCATTCAAAGAAGCTTACCCTTCTCCCATTATTTGTGTTTTTATACTTCTGCAGAAAGCAGCCTTTAACATAGTACTTGGCAAATTTCCTACTTTTTCCAAAAAGTCTACTTCTTGAAAACTTAAATTGTTACTAAACCCAGGACCCTGCATTCGTTAAATCTGGTCTCCCATAGTACCCAGAACATGGAAAGGCAATTATTTTAGTAATATAAACTGCTAAATCCTTTTTATCATCAGCAGTTAGAGCAGTCTTGTGACTTTTATCAGTGTCTGGCCTATTTTGCAGAGTATTGATATAATCATGTGCTGGAAGCTTCTTGGATACAGAGAATACTTTACTTTCATGGAGAAATATTAGAACATGGCACTATCATCATGGAGACAGAAACAGGAAAAAGGAGCATACAACTACATATACTTAGAGAGATAACACTTCCTTTAAATCAGTGGCTCTCAACTCCTGTCCTCAGGACCCACTAAAAGGCCAGATTTGAAATAACTTGAAGAGATACAGACTAGAATACTGCAATCACTGAGCAGCAAATTATATCACCTCTGATGTATTTCAGTTATCTTGCAAACCTGGCCTGTTAGTGGGTCCTGAGGACAGGAGTTGAGAACCACTGCTCTAAATACATTACAATAGATACACATATTATAACACTGCAGTGCCTCCTACTGGTATAGATAGGTATAATGAATATATGTAGTTCACAATATAAAACGCTACTTGCTGTTGCTTCTTCCAACACCCCTTTCTCAACAGCATGTGCTTTGTCAAATTATATTTAGCTTCTTTTGAGGTCTTCCTTAATGTCTCCATATTGGAAAGCAGTTTTATTGTCTAGGTGTTTGACTTGCATGCCCTTCCCGGCTGCAACGCTAAGAAGCGCTCTGAGTGTTTTACAATGGAAGCAAATGTTTCATCGCAATCTTCACCAAATTTCTGGGAGTAACCCTTGGCAACTAGTCTGGGTTTGTACTAATATTCCCTTTCTATGTCTGACTTTACTTTGAAAGTCCACTTCCTATAGTTTTGCGGTTAGGAGGAAGCTCTGTAAGGCCGCGTACACATGACCGGTTTCCTCGACAGAATCTATTAAGAAACTCGGTGGGAGATCTTTTTTGCCGAGGAAAACGGTCGCGTGTATGCTTTTCATCGAGCAAACTGTCGACGAACTCGACGAGGAAAAAAGAGAGCAAGTTCTCTTTTTCCTCGACGGGAGTCGTCGTGTTCCTCGTCGGGCTGGTTTTCCACGAGAAACACGTTGGTGTGTATGCTTCGAAACCCGCGCACCTTCGGTAAAAGTTGTATTTGTAATAGAGATAGCACATTTGTCACGCTGTAACAGACTGAAAAGTGCAAATGTCTCTTACCAAACTTTTTCCTAACACACAGTAACATGAGATTAGCAAAAGCAGTCCCTGCCGTTGTATTTGTTGAAGTCACCGAGTTTGAGAAAGAGCTGATTTGGTCTTGACAGTGTGTACGCAAAGACAGCTTGTCGAGTTTCTCAACAACCCTAACAAGGAACTCATTGAGGAAAACTATGTGTTTTTTCCAACGAGTTTCTCGGTCGTGTGTATGAGGCCAAAGTGTCCAGGTTGCATTTACTTGAAGAGACTTTAATTCTTTTTCTGCTGCTTTTCTCCATTTATTGGAGTTTTGGCAGTTTTTCTATGTCTTCCCAGAATATTGATTCAAGTACGCTGTCTGTTTTGACAGTGTATGACAACTTGCTGGATGGTATCCCCTTTGTAATTTGAGTGGATCTTCTGACTTTAGGCAGTTCAGGAGGATCTGGTGGGGAACTTAATTTAGGCAGGGTGAGTTCCACCTCTTGTTCTGACTGCTGTACAGGTTTGTTGTGGTTGACCTTTTTTACAGGTTTGCTTGGTATATTCACTTTACAGCTTTCAGGGATTGGTGTTTCTGGTGATGGGCTCTCATCAAAATAAACATTACGACTTATTGACACTTTGTCAGTTTTTGGGTGTAGGATTCTGTAACCCTTAGTTTGCTCACTGCAGCCTACTAGAATGCCTTCTATGCCTCTGTTCTCCAGCTTGGATCATTTTTCACTTGGAATATAGGCATATGCTTTTACAAAAACTCTGATGTACCCTATGCTAGGCTTTGATCCATGCCACATTTTGAATGGAGTACTTTTAATGGCTCTTGAGGGTAGTCTGTTATGTAGGTAGGTTGGAATCATGAAAAGCTGCTTGGCTCTCCAGAAAGAACAGTCCCTTTTTTAAGTGACCAGTCCTTTTAAAGGGAAAACAGACTCTGCTTTCTTTGCTGTGCTTTGTGCCTTTGTACATCTTAAGAGCTTTGCCATCATGTTATGTATTTTCTTTCTGTCATATCCATCAATTAATTTGCCTTTGACATATTCCAGTGTACAATCCTGCTCTGGTCTGGTTTCTAAAGCTTTAATAAGAGTAGTATTTGTCTCTGGAAGGCTGCAGAGGATCAGGGCAACAATATTGTTATCTTTAATGTCCTCTTCAATAACACACAGCTTCTGATCTCTAGAATAGCTTTCACGTGGTCACACATTTGCTGGCCTTCTTCTAGTCTTATCTTATACAGCTTTCGTAGCAAAAACAGCTTACTGTTGAGGCCTGAACTCTCATGCAGTTTCTGTAATGAAGTCCACATACCTTTGGCCATTTTCTCTGTCCTTATGTGCATAAGCTTGTCATCTTCCACTACTAAGCTTATAATGGCTTTTGCCTGCCTATCCTTCCTATCCCTGTACTTCGTCTCTCCATTTGTGGGTATGTCTGTATTCAGCACTTGCTACAAGTCATCCTTGTTCAGAAACATTTCTAGTTTATACTTCTACAGCTGGTAATTGGCATTGTTTAGCTTTGCAATTGCAAATTTTACATCTGAACCCTGCCTAAATTAAGTTCCCCGCCAGGTCCTGCTGAACTGCCTGAATTCAGAAGATCCACTCTAACTACAAAGGGGATACCATCCCGCAAGTTGTCATACACTGTGAAAACAGACAACATACTTAAATCAATATCCTGGGAAGTCATAGAAAAACTTGCCAACTTCCAGGAGTTTGTACACAGACTCACTGTAGAATTGTTTCCAGTTCTGGGCTTGTATTATTGCAGAGTATTTATGTAGTCATGCGCCGGAAGCTTCTTGGATACAGAGACTACTTTATTGTCATCAGAATTAGGGATGAGCCGAACACCCCCGCGTTCGGTTCGCAACAGAACCTTCGAACGGACATTTAGAACCTCATTGACGTCAATGGGACTCGAACGTTCGAATTCAAAAGTGTTCATTTTAAAGCCCCATATGCAAGTTATTGTCGGAAAACGTCTTTGAGAACCCGAGTCTTGCCACAGGGAACATGTATCAATGGAAAAAAGTTTTAAAAACGGTCGTTTTTTCTGGAGCAGTGATTTTAATGATGCAGCATCATTAAAAACACTGCTCCAGAACAAAAGGGCCATTTAAATAAAAAATATTACATTGATACATGTTCCCTGGTGCAAGACCCAGGTTCTCAAAGACGTTTTCACAGGCATACTATAGACACCCAGCAGGTACAATATTCAAAGGAATTTTTCTTTCTTTTTTTTTTTCCTTTTTTTATTTAAGCATTATTAAAATCACTTCTCCTGGGGCAGTGATTTTAATGATGCTTAAATAAAAAATAAAAAAAATAAATAAAAAGTCGCCAGACAAGCCGGGACAGGAAGCAGGCCATCCTGGAGACCATTGCTGCCAGGGTCAACAGCTTTGTATATGAGACCCGGACTGCTTCGGACATCTCTAAAAAAATTAATGATGTCAGGCGCAAAGTCCGGGACAAGGTGGCCGCCATCAGGAGGCATGAGAGGGGCACGGGGGGTGGACCCCCATGTGCGGTCAGCTTGACCCCGGAGGAGGAGGTGGTCGCCCGCTGTCTGGAGAGGGAGCAGTTGGAGGGTGTAGAGGGGTTTGATTCAGTGGAGGAAGGCTTCAGGACAGGTAAGTGATTTTTATCCCCTATCTGGTGTGTTGCATATGTGGGGGGGAGGGGACATGTGCCAAGTGTGTGGGACCACCAACATGTGTATGCTTTGTGTCATCCATAGATGACAGAGCTGGGCCATCATCTGCCGGCGGCCATTCCACCCCATCCCCCCAACTGCATTCTGAGCCCGACCCCCTGAGCACTGAAGACACAGCGGTGGAGGGGAGTGCCCACACCTCACCTGCTGAGGTGGTTGAGGAGGAGCCTGTCGTGTCGGAGCAGGAGGTGTTCTTATTTTTGAAGGAGTCCTCCCCTTCAGCAGGGCCCTCTCATATCCCCTCCCCCATCAGGGGAAGCCCCTCAAGGGCGACTCCATCCCCCCGGGGACTACCATCTGCTGGCCCCAGGAAGGCGACCCATAAGACCAGGGGGGTGTCGGACATAGTCCATGACCAAATGGCAAGGAACCAGCCAGGCAGACCCAGCAGATGGGGGAGATAGCTGGGCACCTGGACCGTGTGGCTGCCAGCCTGGCCTCCATGGCCCAGATGACAGAGGCAGTGCAGGACGTCAGCTGCAACTGCGCTGCAGTGGTGACCAGCCTGGGGGAGGTGCAAGCTGATGTTCGGCACCTCACTGCAGCCGTCCAGGCGAACACAGCTGCCATCCGGGAACAAGGGAGGCAGAGGCAGCGGGCCCAGCAGTATCATGTGACCTGGCAGCTGAGGATGCAGGCCCAGACCAACTCATTCCTCAGCCGGATAGCCGTGGCCTTGGAGGGCATGCAGCCCACACCTGCCAGGAGTGGCCCACCCAGGGATGAGCCACCTCCAGATGCCCCACCCCACCCACCCAAGGCTCCCTCCAGGCAGCTGAGGGCCCACCAAAAGGAGCCCCCGTCAGGCCAAATGATGGGGGGTTTTTTTTGGCTCTTTTTTTTTCCACATTTTTTTTCTCTGCTCAGGTTATGAGCCTTTTTTTTCTTTACAAACTGCACAAGGTCAGTAGTGCAGGCTACTGTGTGAATGTGGGGGTGGCACTCCTGACAGTAAGGGGTGTCACCCTCGGTAGTTGGGGAGAAGTTATCCCCGTGTGAATGTCGTATGAATGGACAGCGACATCATTGGGGCCTTGACGCCGGCGTTGCTGCTCCCAAGTCCTGCATGTTGGACTTGGGCTAATCCAATGTGAAGTGGATGTGGTGTGTGTGATATAGGGACCTCAGTGGTGTGCATGCGTGCATTGTATGTGTGCATTGATCAATGTGTTTGTTTATTGTCCAAAGATGCCTACCGCGAGGACCCTCCTGACTGCTCTTCCCTCAGCAGACGGGATCGCCTCTGGCAGGTGGGGACTGTGTGGGTCGGGGGTCAGGTCATCACGTATGTCAATCTGCAGGCCCTTTCTCATGGCATAGTTGTGCAGCATGCAACATGCACCGATGATCTGACACACAAAGGTAGGGGAATACAACAGGGTCCCCCTAGACTTATCCAGGCATCGGAAACGGGACTTCAGGAGGCCAAATGTTTGTTCCACCACTGCACGTGTACGTATGTGTGCATTGTTGTATTTTCTCTCTCCTCTGGTTTGGGGATTCTGGAATGGAGTCGTGAGATGGGGTCCAAGTGCATATGCTGAGTCACCTGCAAGGAAAAAGACAGGAGGATGTTAGCCGCCCATGTGCCCCTCGTGATGTCTGCATCATGGGGTCGGACAATCATGCCTGACTTCCATGTCACTCACCAACCAACCGGCTGTCCTTGTACACGTTCTGTTCAAATTCTGATGGGATGGGGCTTTTACGGTATATGTAGCTGTCGTAGCTGGACCCTGGGTGTTTGGCACGGATGTGCCATATGAGGCATTGGGCATCGGCTATCACCTGTACGTTGATGGAATGCCAGTTCTTCCGATTACAATATATGTGCTCTGTGGCACGGGGGGCTGTAGTGCCACATGTGTGCAATCAATGGCCCCGATGGTGCGTGGGAATCCTGCAATGCTGTAGAAATCCTGCATTGCCTTCTGCCGCAGATGCTCATTGGTGGGTCTGATGATGTGGTGGGACATGCGTCTGAGGATTGCGGGGACAACCTGGTGCTTACATCTGCTCATGGTGGATTGTGACATCCCAGCCACGACTCTACTTGTATGCTGAAAAGATCCACTGGCAAGGAAATGGAGTGTTGCCAGTACCTTGACCAGTGGCTGCACTGCATGTGAGTGGTGTGTCTTGCTGGTGATGTCATCCTGCAGGGTTGTGGTTATTTCCAGGATTGCATCAGAGCTGAATCTGAAGATGCGATACACTTCCTCATCACCCATGCCAAAGAAGCTAATGCGTGTGCGTTATATACTCTCACGTGCCCTCCTCCTCCGTACCGGTGGACCCAATAGTAGTGCTAGGACCACGGCTGCCCCATGCATGTTGGCAGACAGATGTGTTGTCCTGCAAGTGGGGTTGCTCTCCAGCTGACCTGTGCCCGTCAGGTGTAAAGATAAACCAGCTATTTGTAGGAATAATTTTGCGCCGGACGTACGACTTATGCGCGGCACACGTAGCCAGCATCTAGTGCTAATACGGCCGCGAATCGGCATATCTCCCTCATTTGCATATTTGATTGGGAAATCAATGGGTGCGCCAGATGCGCCAAGCGTAAATATGCGCCTACGATACGCCGGCGTAGGAAAGTTAAGTCGGTCGGAGGAAGCCCGTTTTTAGGCGTATCTAGTTTTGTGGGTACGGCGCATAGATACGACGGCGCATCTTTACACTTACGCGGCACATATCGATATACGCCTACGTAAGTCTTTCTGAATCTGGCCCAAAAGGAGTAATTCACAAAAGGACAAGTGTTTATATTTTAGGCATTTTTGCATTGAATGTATTTTTTCTTGGTACAGAAATATCTGAATATGTATACAGACTTTAATGTGTCCATGGATTATTTTTCTTTTAATCCTTAAAAAAAAAAGGGGTTTACCATTATCCTACTGTCCTAATATTTTGCATCATTTCAGTCTCAGATTTTTCAAACAAAATGCTGGAATATCTTTGGCAGCATCTTAGCAAGTAGAGATAATGACTGGTGATTTAAAGTGTGGAGAGGTCAGGGGACAGCGATTATGGAGAAAAAGATTTATACTCCCTGGTATAACCTACATATTCATTTGTGTGGTCACCTCCATTTGCCGAGTGCTCTCCCTTTTGTTTGGTAGCTGTGTTGGTGTATATTAGAAGTAGATTAATGCTCCAAAGGTTGCAGGTGTGTGTAATAGAAACTGAGCATCTTAGGTTTATGATGTATGTATACAGTCTTTGGAATTGATTGCACTTTAGATGGATTCCATATAGTGTTATGCACTTATACACTTGCTTCTGTTTGTCTGTCTAAGAATAGATTTACAATGGTGATGTTTTAAATGACTTATAAGGTATGTTGTATACAGTATGTAGGTGGGGTGGCCACACAAGGAGCAAGTAAAATAAAGCAAGCAGCAAATTCAAGAATTACTTAGGTGGGGTATTTTTTTATTCTTATATACATACACACACACACACACACACACACACACATGTAAGTAGTGTAACTTTGAATTGATTTAAATGCATTTAACACAAGGAAATATCAACATTTAAAAGGTAGATACTGCAAAGGTAATCTTTTCCCATCATGTTTGGAAGACTAAAGGGACATACATTGGTCCCTATGTGACTGCGGGTGTCAGCGGATAAACATCCGCTGACACCCGTAATCACCCGCCTCCGTAAAGATCCGATTTTGCAGACGGAAGAAGATCCTATTTTTTCTTCCGTCTCAGGATTGGATCGGATGAACACGGACACACGGTCCATGTTCATCCGATCCCCCCATAGGGGAGAGCGGAGAAAAGACAGGGCGGTCCCTGCACAGTGTGCGGGGACCGCCCTGTCATCCGCCCGCTCAGCTGGGATCTACAGAGCGATCCACGCTGAGCTTACGGAGCACACAGAGGCGGATCATTACTGACCTGCCCCGTGTGCAGTTTTTTAGGCGGACCTGAACGGGCGCTCTGTGCTCCTCTATGGAGCCACAAATGTCAGTGTTGACATGCCCGCTGGCATCCAACCCACTCCAATCAGCGAAAGTGTGACGGAGGAAAACCCTATTTTTCCATCCGTCTGCGGATCGGATGACGACGGACTCTACGGTCCGTGATCATCCGATCCCCCATAGGAGAGAGCAGCGCTCTGACAGGTCGGTCCCTGCACAGTGTGCAGAGAGAGACCTGTCATCTGCCTGCTCAGTGGGGATCGGCAGAGCAATCCCCGCTGAGCAAAGTGGAGACCACACACGGATCCGCCTTGTGTGAAAGAGCCCTTATAATGACATCCACATTTAGCAAAATCTCAAAAACCAGAGTCAGATTAAAGAAACTAAAATGTATCATGTGCTATGGAAGTCATCTTTTGCTGATTTTCTGAAATTCTAGTTGATTGGCAGTCATCTTAATTTGCGAAAACACAATACTCTGAAACTCTGACCTAAAACCAGTAAGCACCAAGACAGGCTGAAGGCAGAATTATTGATGAGCTTAAAATGATCATCTTGTAAAATGACCCATTCATTTTAAAATAGAAATTAAATGAACATTTATTTTATATAGATATATAAAAAAAACATTATAAATACCTTTTTTTCCCCTTTTTATAAGCAATCACATTCCCTCTGTTCTAAGCTGCATAAGAGCTGGGGGGAGGAGAAGCAGTAGCACACTGTGCTTCCCAGTGAATGGCTTTGCATCAGGGGTGTGTCAGGACAAGTCTGATCATTGGAGGGGAGCATACTGAGTTCCCAGCATAGCTAGATAATGAACCACAGTTTGCTCTCCTGCTTAGTGTGGTCAGTTTTTAATAGAAAAGCATAGGGACTAGAAGGAACATCAGGGATTTCACACAAAGGAAGCAATACAAAGAGAACAGGATACCTTCTCATACAAGTACATGGTGCAGCAGGCACATATCAGGAATATGAAATGTTGGGGTAACAAACGCTTTAAGTGATTTAAATCAATGAAGCCACGGGATCAATATATTAGCCAGGTCACCAGAATTTTCAGAGGATTTTACCTTCAAATCTCTTTCAGAAGATTTTTTTTTACACAAAATGTGAAAAAATTGAGAGAGAGAGTGGGAGCGAAAAACTAATAACACAGCGACATGACCTCAAAATAACAGGAGGAAAGTTCAAAACTAAACTTAAGCTTCATGTATGTGTGGGCTTTAGTTTCCAGAGCCATAAGAAAATGTAGCAAAATCGCGCTTCGATTTTGCCACGTTTTGCGTTTTTTCCTGCATACAGTCAAAATATTCCTATCTTCAAAATTACTCTTCTGCAGTCAGGAAAGGGAGATTGAGGGTGGTTACATCTCACCTAATCGCAGCAGCTCCTAAACTCTGCTAAAAGCCTATGGGCCAGATTCAGATAGATGGGCGAATCTTTATTTTGGAGTAACGTTTCTCATTTACGTTACTCCGCCGAAACTTTAGGAGCAAGTACTGTATTCACAAAGCACTTGCTCCTAAAGTTGCGGCGGCGTAGCGAAAATGAGCCGGCGGAATTCAAATTGGGCGGGTAGGGGGCGTGTATTATTTAAACTAGGCGCGATCCCGCGGCTAACGTACTGCGCATGCGTCGACTGTCAGTGCGCATGCTCCAAATTCTGTCAGTGAACGTCAATGACGTCAATCCACATTCACGGATACTATGGGCCAGATTCAGCAAGACTTGCGCTGGAGTATCTCGATATGCGCCGCGTAACTGTAAAGATGCGCCGTAGTATCTATGTGGCCGTACACCAACCTAGATGCGCCAGAAAACGGGCCATTTCCGATCGGCTTAACTTTCCCTCGCCAGAGTATCGTTAGCGCATATTTTCGCTTGTCGCATCCGTTGCGCCTATTGATTTGCCATGCGAATCGGGAAATCTCCCTCATTTGCATATTGCAAATGAGGGAGATTTCCCGATTCGCGAACGGATTAGCACCAGACGCTGGCTACATGCGCCACGCGTATCTCGTCCGTCCGTCGCAAAGTTATTTCTACAAATAGCTGCTTTATCTTTACTCCAGACGGCCACAGGTCAGCAGGAGAGCAGCTATAGCAGCAGCGTTACCAACGAAAATAGCAAGCTGAACAACCACACTTGCAAGGACAACACCTCTGTGTGCCAACATGCCAGGGGCAGTCGCGGTCCTAGCACTAGTACTGGGTCCCCCGGTACGGAGGAGGCGGGCACGTGAGAGGATATACCGCACGCGCATGAGCCTCTTTGGCATGGGTGATGAGGAGGTGTATCGCCTATTCAGATTCAGCCCTGATGCAATCCTTGAACTAACCACAACCCTGCAGGGTGACATCACCAGCAAGACACACCGCTCACATGCAGTGCAGCCACTGGAGAAGGTACTGGCAACACTTCATTTCCTTGCAAGTGGAGCATTCCAGTGTACAAGTGGAGTGGTGGCTGGGATGTCACAGTCCTCCATGAGCAGATGTGTGCACCAGGTTGTCCCCGCAATCCTCAGACGCATGTCCAACCAGTTCATCAGACCAACCACTGAGGACCTGCGGCTGAAGACAATGACAGATTTCTACAGCATTGCCAGATTCCCACGCACAGTGGGGGCCATTGATTGCACACGTGGCCCTTCAGCCCCCCAGTGCCACAGAGCACATATACCGCAATCGGAAGCATTGGCATTCCATCAACGTACAGGTGATAGCTGATGCCCAACGCCTCATATGGCACGTCCGTGCCAAACACCCCGGGTCCAGCCATGACAGCTTCATATACAATCAGAGTCCCATCCCAGCAGAATTCGAACAGAACATGTATGGGGACAGCTGGCTGATTGGTGAGTGACATGGGAGTCAGGCATGACTATCCCCTCCCATGATGCACACATCACAAGGGGCACATGCACTACTAACATCCTCCTGTTTTTCCCTTCCAGGTGACTCTGCATATGCACTGGGACCCCATCTAATGACTCCTTTCCGGAACCCCCAAACCAGAGGAGAGAGAAGATACAATGCGGCACATATCAAAACTCGTGCAGTGGTGGAGCAAACATTTTGGCTCCTGAAGTCCCGTTTCCGATGCCTGGATAAGTCCGGGGGGACCCTATTGTATTCCCCTACCTTCGTGTGTCAGATCATCGGTGCATGTTGCATTCTGCACAACTTTGGCATGAGAAAGGGCCTGCAGATTGACATACGTGATGATCTGACCCCCGACCCACACAGTCCCCACCTGCCAGAGGCTACACAGTCTGCTGATGGAAGAGCAGTCAGGAGGGTCCTCGCCGTAGGCATCTTTGGACACTAAACCAAAACATTAATCACACAGACAATGCACGCATGTACACCACTGATGTCCCTAGATCACACACACCACATCCACATCACATTGGATTAGCCCAAGTCCAGCATGTAGGACTTGGGAGCAGCAACGCCAGCGTCAAGGCCCCAATGATGTCGCTGTCCATTCATACACCATTCACACGTCATTCACATAGCCGTGGGGATAACCTCTCCACCACGGCCGAGGGTGACACCCCTTACTGGCAGGAGTGGCACCCCCTCACATTCACACACCATTCACACTGTCCCCTGCACTCCTGACCGTGTGCAGTTAAAAATAAAATAAATATCTCATAACCTGAGCACTAAACAAAAATAATAAAATACTCATAACCTGAGCACTAAACAAAAATAATAAAATACTCATAACCTGAGCAATAAACAAAAACAAAAAAAACCTCATCTGGGCTGACGGGGGCTCCTTCTTGTGGGCACTCTCGGGCTCCTCAGCTGCCTGAAGGGAGTGGGTGGGCATCTGGGAGGTGGCTGATCCCCAGGTGGGCCACTCCTGACAGCTCTTGGCTGCATGCCCTCCAAGGCCACGGCAATCCGGCTCAGAAAGTGATTAGTCTGGGCCTGCATCCTCAGCTGGTGGGTGACATGATGCCGCTGGTCACGCTGCCTCTGCCTCCCCTATTCCCGGATGGCAGCTGTGTTGGCGTGGACGGTTGCAGTGAGGTGTTTAACATCAGCCTTCACCTCCCCCAGCCTGGTCACGACGTCATGCACAGCACTGGTCAGCTGCGACACGGAGCCCAGGCTGTCAGCGACCCGGTCCAGGTGCCCAGCAATCTCCCCCATCTGCTGGGTCTGCCTGGCGTGGTCCATCGCCACCTGGTCCTGGACCAGATCAGACACCCCCCTGGTCTTCCGGGTCGCCTTCCTGGGGCCAGGAGATGGTTGTCCCCGTGCGGATGGAGTCGCCCTTGAGGGGCTTCCGAGGATGGGGGAGGGTATTACAGAGGGCCCTGCAGAAGGGAAGGACTCCTCCAAAAACAAAATAAAGTCCTGCTCAGGAATAACAGGCTCCTCCTCAACCACCTCTGCAGGTGAGGTGTGGGCACTCTCTTCCACCTTGGTCTCTTCAACACCGAGGGGCTCGGCCTCAGGATCCCGTTGGGAGGATGGGGTGGACTGGCCGCCAACAGATGATGGCCCAGCTCTGTCATCTGTGGATGACACAAAGCAGACACATGTTGGTGGTCCCACACACTTGGCACATGTACCCTCCCCCCCCACATGCAACACACCAAATAGGGGATAAAAAACACTTACCTGTCCTGGAGCCTTCCTCCATAGAATCATAGCCTGGTACCCCCTCCAACTGTTCCCTCTCCAGGCAGCGGGCGACCACCTCCTCCTCCGTGGTCAGGCTGACCGCACATGGGGGTCCAACCCCCGTGCCCCTCTCATGCCTTGCCACGGACCTTGCGCCGCAGATCATTTTTTTTTTTTTAATATCGCCAGCAGTCCGGGTGGAGTACCCCAAAACATTCACCCTGCCAGCAATGGTCTCCAGGATGGCTTGCTTCCTATCCCGGCTGGTCTTCCGACTTTTATTGCCGTGGAGGAAGTCATTATAAGTCTCCATAGCGGATATTATAACAGAGACCTCCTGGGAATTGAAATTTAGGTTTCTCCTCTCTTTGGGGGGGACGGGAGCAGCCATCTCTTAGCAAAAGTAACTTCCCTGGGGTGGGGGGAAACGGAAATACTTTTGCGCCGGAATGGCGCTTCCGCTAGCGCTTTTAAACGCTCAACGGAACACATTGCGCTGACGTTTACCGTGAAGTGGTGCTGACGGAAGTTGTGAGCATGCGCACAGGGGGCCGAGTGAAGCCTAACTCACTGCGCATGCTCCGTGGATGATGCGCTGAACGTAAGCCTCTGCGCTGGGCTCCGCCCATCATTTACATATGATCACACCCACTTCCACTTGCGTCGGGTTACGCCAGCGCATTTCCGTTACTCCGGCGCAAAGTAACGGACATGCGCTTGGTGAATACTGTACTTCACTCGCTAGTTTGCGTCAGCGCAGCGTATATGCGCTGTGATACGCTGGCGAAAATATGCGCGCATCTACCTGAATCTGGCCCTATGTGTGCATTGACAAATAGGCTTTTATGGAGTTGAGTTTAGGAGCTTTGGCAAAAAAAAACTAAAAAGCTTCTAAACTCAAGTTGTTGCTAGTGTACATGAAGCCTTAAGCTTCGTACACACGATCGGATATCTGATGGAATCTAGTCCGATGTATTTTTTCGACGGATATCCGATGAAGCTGACTTTCATCAGTCAGTCTTGCCTACACATCAGTCAAAAATCCGACCATGCCAAAACGCGGTGACGTAAAACACTACGACATGCTGAAAAAAATGGAGTTCAATGCTTCCAAGCATGCGTCGACTTTTTGACCGATGGACTTCCACAAAGACGATAGTTTTTTTTCTATGCTTTTTTTATCCATGGGAAAAATTTCAAACATGTTCTATTTTTTTTCACCGATGGAAAACAAACCGATGGGGCCCACACACGATCGGTTTGTCTGATCATGTGTACAGGGCTTAAGGGTCCTTTCACACTAGCGGACCGTTCGTCCGCTCATTACAAGTAGTGTTGCTCACGAATATTCGCATTGCGAATATTCGTTACGAATATTGCATATTCGAGTATTCGCGAATAAATCGAATATTGCGGCGAATATTCGCTATTGCGAATATTCGTATTTTTTCCAATATCTTTTTAAAACAGATCACATCCTAGTGATCTCCATTGACGTCTAAAAGCATTGCTGGTATGATTAGAGACCCTGGGCCGAGTAGCTGAGGCGATCCTTTTATGTTGCCGAATATTCGCAATGCGAATATTCGTATTACGAATATTCGCGAATACTTTCTCTGCCCTTCTTTTGCATCAGACCTGTGTATTGCGATCTTAGAGCTTAGCATTGTGCTTCCTATAGGAAATGATCTCCGTTTTTCGCGTGTTGTTCGCGCGCATGCGCAGACGAGAATTTTGCAATCAATTTCGCATTAGCATTAGTTTCGCATTCTCATTAGCGAAATTTCGCATTCGCATTAACGAAATTTCTCCAAATTTTTTTTTTTGATAAAATATCACGAATATTCGATATTAACTAGTATTTCGCGAATATTCTTCTATATATTCGCGAAATATCGCGAAATCGAATATGGCGTATTCCGCTCAACACTAATTACAAGTCCGTTTACGGACTTGTAATGGGCCCCTATGGGAGCGGATCCGTTAGCGGATGATGCATCCGCTAACGTCCGCCAGATCCGCATCCGTTTTTGCGGACGGAAGAATGTCCTATTTTTCTTCCGTCCGGCCAAACGGATCGGATGCAAACGGACAGACGGTCCGTTTCCATCCGACTCCCCATAGGGGAGAGCGGAGGAGAGACAGGGCGGTCCCTGCACAGTGTGCGGGGACCGCCCTGTCTGCCGACAGCTGAGCGGAGACCCCCCGCTGAGCTGATGGACACACGGAGCGGACCGAAAAACGGACCGCTCCGTGTGTAAGGAGCCTTAGAGAGTTTTTTTTACTGAAAGTGGAGCTCCACCCAAAAGCGGAAGCTCTGCTTGTCTGCACCCCCCCTCCACTGCCACATTTGGCACCTTTTTGGGGGGAAGGTGGAGAGGGTACCTGGTTTTGACAGGTACCCGCTCCCTCTTACGGCTGAATTCACCATGGTGAACTCAGCCAGAAGTTCGTCACCCTCCTCCTTTCCCAGTAGGGAACCTTCTGTGAAGCTCGGTGAGGATTTGGATGAGAACACCTCTGGATTCCTGCACAGGTAAGTGTTCTAATATTAAAAGTAAGCAGTTACAGTATTTGTAGCTGCAAACAATTGTTTCTGAAGAAGCCTGGATCTCCTCTTGAAAGAGTAGTTGATTATTAGAATAGACTTCCAGCAGAGGTAATGAGTCAGTCAACCGTATGTGGATTCAAACGTGCTTTGGACAAAACTAGATCTATACTCAATATATATATACCGTATTTATCGGGGTATTGCGCGCTCCGGCGTATAGCGCGCACCCCTAAATTGGACCCTATTCCTGTGGAAAAAAAGATTTTTGTACTTACAGTTTTGGTGTCTTGCGTGGCATCCATTGGCGGCCTCGTCGGGTCCGGCATCCGTCTGCGGCTTTGGGTGTCCTCTTTCGTCGGGTCCGGCGTCCTTCTGCGGCTTAGGGCGTCTTCTTCGTCGGGTCTGGCGTCCGTCTGCGGCTTTGGGTGTCCTCTTCGTCGGGTCCGGCATCCTTCTGCGGCGTCCTCCCCGCTCGATCCCCGCTTTCCCGTACCGAGTTTGAATACTGCGCCGATATACCGAGCGCAGTACACTCGTGTATAGTCGGGCAGGCTCGGCTCCTCTCGTGCTCACGTCCTGTACATCCAGGATGTGAGCACGAGAGGAGCTGAGCCAGCCCGACTTTACACGAGTGTACTGTGCTCGGTATATGTCAGCGCAGTATTCAAACTCGGCGTGGGAAATCGGGTATCGGCGTATATCGCGCACCCACGATTTTGCCCTGATTTTCAGGGCAAAAAAGTGCGCGGTATACGCCGATAAATACGGTATATATATCGTCCTGGAAGGAAGCCTCTTCTAAAGATGATGCACAAGAAAGCCTGCAAACAGTTTTCTGAAGAAAAGCAGACTAAGGACATGGCTTACTGGAACCATGTTCTTTGGTCTGATGAGACCAAGATAAACTTATTTGGTTCAGGTGGTGTCAAGCGTGTGTGGTGAAAACCAGGTCAGGAGTACAAAGATAACTGTGTCTTGCCTACAGTCAAGCATGGTGATGGGAGGGTCATGATCTGGGGCTGCATGAGTGCTGCCGGCACTGGGGAGCCACAGTGCATTGAGGGAACCATGAATGCCAACATGTACTGTGACATACTGAAGGAAAGCATGACCCCCTCCCTTCTGAGACAGGTAGAGTTGCCACCTCATCCCTTTAAAACCGAACACATATTAATTACACAGGTTCTGTGGCTAATTAAGGTGGTAATTAAACTCACTTGGTGCTTTACCTGCATTAAATTAGCCTCTGAACCTGTGTAATTCATATGTGTTCGGGTTTAAAGGGATGAGGTGGCAACCCTAGAGACAGGGCCACAGGGCAGAATTCCAACATGATAACAACCCCAAACAGACCTCCAAGACGACCACTGCCTTGCTAAAAAAGCTAAGGGTAAAGGTGAAGGACTGACCAAGCATGTCTCCAGACCCAAGCCCTATTGAGCATCTGTGGGGCATCCTTAAATGGAAGGTGGATGAGTGCAAGGTCTCTAACATCCACCAGCTCCGTGATGTAGCCAGAGGAGTGAAAGAGGAACCTGTGAACCTCTGGTGAACTCCATGCCCAAAAGGGTTAAGGCAGTGCTGGAAAATAATGGTGGCTAGACAAACTATTGACACTCTGGGTCCAATTTGGACATTTCCACTTAGGGGTGTACACAATTTTGTTGCCAGCGGTTTAGACATTAATGGCTGTGTTGAGTTATTTTCAGGGGACAGCAAATATACACTGTTATACAAGTTGTAGACTTACTACTTTACATTGTAGCAAAGTGTCATTTATTCAGTGTTGTCACATGAAAAGGTATAATAAAATATTTACAGAAGTGTGAGGGGTGTACATTTGTGAGATACTGTGTATGTGTGTATGTATATATATGTATATATATGTATATATATATACACACACACATACATACATACATACAGTATATACACACATACAATGCTCAACGTAAATTAGAAAAGTCAGATTTTAATCAATATCTCAATGAACACAAGAATTATTTAGAAAATGTTGACAAAACTGAATGCTATAGAACATTTGTTTAGCTCAATTCATGAAAGTAAGGTTAATAATATAACTTGGATTACAAAATCTTTAGTTTTGCTCAAATTAGTTGATGCAAAAATGATTACACCCCACACCAAAAACTACTACATCTAGCATTTTGTATGATTGCCATGATTTGTAAGGACAACACCAAGTCTTCTAGGCATGGAATGAACAAGTTGACGACATATTGCAACATCTATCTTTTTTTCCGTTCCTTAAGAACAACCTCTTTTAGAGCCTGGATGCTGGATGGAGAGTGATGCTCAACTTGTCTCTTCAGAATTCCCCATTAAATTGGGTTCAGATCAGGAGACATACTTGACCACTGAATCACTTTCACCCTGTTCTTCCTCAGAAATGCAACAGTGGCCTTAGATGCAGTGACGTAACTAGAGACTTCAGGGCCCCGGTGCAAGAAATCATGAAGGGCCCCCCCTCCCACACTGTACGACAAAGTAAACTTTTTATTTTTCTGATTTAACTTGAGGGGGGGGGGGGGTGTCTGTGGCAACAGTGATGGTGCCATCCTCTCCCACCATCACCTGTGCCTCTTACTGATCCCATTCCCCTACCACTGATCTCATCTCTACCTCCTTTGTAGAAGTAATAGTGGGATAGGGATGAGATCAGTGGTGGAATGAGATTAGTAAAAGGCACGGGTGGTGGTGGGAGAAGATGGCACCACCACTGCCACCCCCACTCAAGTCCCACGCTGCCACCTCCCTCAAGTATCCCCGCTACCACCATCCCTCAAGTACCAGTGGTGGTACTTGAGGGGGGATGGCTGCGGTGGTGTTATGGGGGGTGGCAGCGGTGGTATTAAGGGGGGTGGCAGCAGTGGTGTTAGGGGGGGTGGCAGCAGTGGTGTTATGGGGGGTGTCAGCGGTGGTATTAAGGGGGGTGGCAGCAGTGGTGTTAGGGGGGGTGGCAGCAGTGGTGTTAGGGGGGATGGCAGCAGTGGTGTTATGGGGGGTGGCAGCAGTGGTGTTATGGGGGGTGGCAGCAGTGGTGTTATGGGGGGTGTCAGCGGTGGTGTTATGGGGGGTGTCAGAGGTGGTATTAAGGGGGGGTGGCAGCAGTGGTGTTAGGGGGGGTGGCAGCAGTGGTATTGAGGGGGGTGGCAGCAGTGGTGGGGGATAATCAATAAGAGGCAGAGGTGGTGGAGGTTGGAATCGACTGCACTGGCAATTTGTCACTTACTTAGTTCAGGCAATCGATTCCTCCTCAAAACTCTGTCACACGTGAGCCTAGGGAATGGATGCATTTTCCTCATTGATTGCCAGCTCCTCCCCCTTTCAGGCGATTGGTGTCAGCTGGTCAGCTGACTTTCTTTTTCAGTGACCTCCCTCGTCTCCCCACATTGTCTCTGGAAAGGGGCGGGGTGATCCACGTCCACTGTCCAGGCGCTGCCTTCTCTCCCCTCATCCTCAGTATCAACAGACGAACCCCCCCCCCCCCCGCGGTGGAGCTAACTACTAGCGGGCCGTTCACACTGTCAGATGGACGGGCGGGGGATGTTGTTTTGCGGCACCTCACACTGGCGGACGGGCGGGGGGGGGCCTGCGGGCCCCCCTAAAGTAGCGGAGCTGCGGGGCCCAGTCGCGATTGCGACTGCCGCGACTATGATAATTCCGCCACTGCTTAGATGTGTGTTTCAGATCATTGTCATGTTGGAAAAGTGCATGACGACTAAGGGCACAGAGTGATGGTAGAATCTTCTCTTTCAATATAGAGCAGTACATCTGTGAATTCATGATACCATCAATAAAATGCAGCTCCCTGACACCAGCAGCACTCATGCAGCCCCACAGAAGGACACGGTCACCACCATGTTTCACTGTAGGCACCATGCATTTTTCTCTGTACTCCTCATCTTTGCAACGCCACACAGTTTTGAGGCCATCAGTTCCAAAAACATTTACCTTGGTCTCATCCCTCATTATTACAGAGTCCTTGTAGTCTTCTTTTTCAGCATGGGCCCTGGCAAATTCTAGGCAGGCTTTTTTGTGCATGGGCTTTAGGAGAGGCTTCCTTCACGTACAAAACCCATGCATGCCATTCCTCTGCAGTGTATGCCATAATGTGTCACGGCATATAATCACCCCAGTTTGGTTTTCCAATTCTTTATCCAACTGCAGTAAACTAGCATGGCGATTTTCTTCAACCCTTCTCATCAGAAGGTGCTCCTGTCGAGGTGTTAACTTATGTGGATGGCCTGGACGTCTTTGTCAGATGGTTACAGTTCCATTTTTGTATCACTTTTGCTACAGTATTCTGACTGATAAGTAAAGCTTTGCTGATCATCTTGTAGCCTTTACCTCTCTTGTGTAAAGAAAATTTTCTTCCAAGCGGTACCATTGCTGACAGCATGAAATGGGAAGGGGTTTTCTTTGTTAAGTACCACCCTTTTATAATCTGTAGTTGAATTCTTGTTAATTAGGATTTTGTTGTCTAAAATGTAGCTTTGCTCGTAAGACTTTTATTGGGGTGGATTCATTTTTGCAACATAGTCTTGAAATACTTTTTTGTGTGTGCAAATTGAGAAATATTGATTGCAATTAATGGTCCGCATTTGTGGGAGTATTTTGTAGTATAGTGTACCATAGAAAATGTTGATTCTGAAAGGAAAGTAAAGGTTTTCTGACAAATCTGTTGGAGTGTACTCATTTATGCTGAGAGATAGATAGATAGATAGATAGATAGATAGATAGATAGATAGATAGATAGATAGATAGATAGATAGATAGATAGATAGATAGATAGATAGATAGATAGATAGATAGATAGATAGATAGATAGATATAGACCACTTCTTGTGCGTCAAAGGTGTTGATTTAATAAAAATGGAAAGGGAGAAATATAGTGCATCTGTACATTGTAGCCAATCAGCTTCTAACTTCTGCTAGTTCAATCAAGCTCCCCCCCCCCCAAAAAAAAATGGAAGGCGATTGGTTTGCATGCAGGGCTGCGTTAGGTTCGGCACTTTCTAGTTTTAGTAAATCTAACCCTATGTTGGAATGTGGACACAGTTAAGTTTCATCTCCAACTCGAAGGAAAAATGAGGAGGAAGGAATCTGCTCTAATTATTATAAGTTGACCCAATTGTTAGTTTAACCACTTTGCAACCGCCCTATACCGAAAGTACGGCTATAGGGCGGTTGCTTGATTCTAAGTGGCCGTTAATTAACGGCCTTTTAGAATCGCGCTCCCCCGCGCCCCCTGAGGCGCGCACACGGGAACATCCGTGACCGCCGGGTCCAGAGGACCCGGCACATCACGGATCACGGTAAATAGCCACTGATAGCGGCGGTTTACCACATGATGGCGCCGTCCAATGACGGCGCGATCACTTGTCAACAAAGCGGCGTCATGTGCTGACGCCGGTTCCTCCCTCCTCTCTCTGTACCGATCGGTACAGTGTGAGAGGAGAGGGGAGGGAGCGGATGGCAGCGCCAGTGCTGCGGGCTGGATCTGTGACAAATGTAGTCACAGATCCATCCATCCATCCCTCCCTGCTCAGCCATCCCTGCTGCATATACTCTGCAATACTGGGCAATACCTCAGCTGGGCATACTCTGCAATACTCGGGCAATACTCTGGGCATACTCTGGGCATACTCTGGCAATACTCTGGGCAATACTCTGGGCAATACTCTGGGCAATACTCTGGGCAATACTCTGGGCAATACTCTGGGCAATACTCTGGCAATACTCTGGCAATACTCTGGCAATACTCTGGGCATACTCTGGGCATACTCTGGGCAATACTCTGGGCAATACTCTGGGCAATACTCTGGGCAATACTCTGGGCAATACTCTGGGCAATACTCTGGGCAATACTCTGGGCATACTCTGCAATACTCTGGGCATACTCTGCAATACTCTGGGCATACTCTGCAATACTCTGGGCATACTCTGGCAATACTCTGGGCATATTCTGGCAATACTCTGGGCAATACTCTGGGCATACTCCGCAATACTCCGCAATACTCTGGGCATACAGCGCCCCTGTCCCCGTGAGCTTGCATGCAAGAAGCGAACGCATACGCAAGTCCCGCCCACATATAAAAACGGTGTTCAAACCACACATGTGAGGTATCTTTATATCATGTTTTGGGGTTTTATGTAATTTTCTAGCAAATAAATGATGATTTTTACATGTAGGAGAGAAATGTCAGAATTGGCCTGGGTGCTCCCTGCATGTTGGGCCTCTGTATGTGGCCTCACTGTGTAAAAGTCTCACACATGGGGTATCGCCATACTCGGGAGGAATAGCAGAATGTGTTTTGGGGTGTAATTTGTGGTATGCATATGCTGTGTGTGAGAAATAACCTAATAATATGAAAATTTGATGGAAAAAAAAAAATCTTGATTTTGCAAAGAATTGTGGGAAAAAATGACAACTTTAAAAAACTCACCAGGCCTCTTTCTAAATACCTTGGAATGTCTTCTTTCCAAAAAAGGGTAATTTGGGGGGTATTTGTACTTTTCTGGCATGTTGGGGTCTCAAGAAATGAGAGAGGCTGTCAGTACATTAGGTGTGATCAAATTCATCAATTTTCAGTAATTGGTACCATAGTTTGTAGACCCCATAACTTTCACCCAGACTAAATAATATCCAACATTTTTTATTTTTTTTACCAAAGATATGTAGCAGTATACATTTTAGGCCAAATTTATGAAGAAAAATTACTTTTTTGCAAAATATTATAATAGAAATGAAGAAAAATTATTATTTTTTGCAAAATGTTCGTTCTTTTTTCATTTATAGCAAAAAAAAAAGAAAAAAATGCAGAGGTGATCAAATACCACCAAAAGAAAGCTCTATTTGTGGGAAAAAAAGGACAAAAATTTCATTTGGTTACAGTGTTGTATGACTGAGTTATTGTCATTCAAACTGTGAGAGCACCGAAAGCTGAAAATTGGTCTGGTTATTAAGGGTGTTTAAGTGCCCAGTGGTCAAGTGGTTAATTTATAAATCATTTATGATAAAAATGTAAAATGGCATTATTATTTAGTTTTCTAAGAAATATACAAGGATGATCCAAAATGAACTTTGATTTCGCATTTTTTTTATATTAAACACCCTATTTTTTAACTGGTAATTCTGGAGCTATATTACAGTATATTAACCACTTAAGACCCGGACCAGTATGCAGGTAAAAGGACCTGGCCAGTTTTTGCGATTCGGCACTGCGTCGCTTTAACTGACAATTGCGTAGTCGTGCGACGTGGCTCCCACACAAAATTGGCGTGCTTTTTTTCCTACAAATAGAGCTTTCTTTTAGTGGTATTTAATCACCTCTGCGTTTTTTTTTTTTTGCGCTATAAACAAAAATAGAGCGACAATTTTGAAAAAAATACAATATGTTTTACTTTTTGCTATAATAAATATCTCCATAACAGATATAAAAAAACATTATTTTTTCTCAGTTTAGGCCGATACGTATTCTTCTACCTATTTTTGGTAAAAAAAAAATCGCAATAAGTGTCTATCGATTGGTTTGCGCAAAATTTATAGCGTTTACAAAATAGGGGATAGTTTTATGGCATTTTTTTTAATATTTTTTTTTTACTACTAATGGCGGCGATCAGCGATTTTTTTCATGACTGCAACATTATGGCGGACACATCGGACAATTTTGACACATTTTTGGGACTATGGTCTCACAGCAAAAAGTGCTATAAAAATGCACTGATTACTGTGAAAATTACAATTGCAGTTTATGAGTTAACCACTAGGGGGCGCTGTAGGGGTTAAGTATGACCTCATGCGTGTTTCTAACTGTAGGGGGACGGGGCTGGACGTGTGATGTCAGTGATCGTCTTTCCCTATATCAGGGAACAGACGATCACTGACATTGCCACAGTGAAGAAGTGTTTACATACACCTCTCCCCATTCTTCAGCTCCTGTGACCAATCGCGGGACACCGGCGGCGATCGGGTCTGCAGATCCCGCAGGCGCGGTCATGGAACTTTGGCCTTGGTCGCGTATTCGCGCCACCAACGACTGGGCTCTTAAAGGCGACGTACCTGTACGTGCCCAGCCAAGTCATTCTGCCGACGTGCCATTCTGCCGAGGCGGTCCTTAAGTGGTTAAATCAGAGAGCCACAGGAGAGAATTCAGAGAGATACACACTAGCTTGTCAGCATGAAAAAATTATATTTTAATTTTGATTATGAAGAACATTATTTCTCTCAAACAAGATAAGAATATAATTTTGAAACTTGTCGATAAAGAAGGTGAAAATTGTGGTTCTGAATCAACAAAGCATCCTAGATCCAGTAGGATCACTGACACATATGTACAGATTGAGGTAGATATACAGTAATAAGAGAAATTATCTTTTCATGATATTTCCCAATTTGCCTTTATTTATGTATTACCAAATTACACACAGGATTTTGGCCACTTAAACATCACCCAACAGTCTCATCACCCAAGAGTTACACAACTATTCCCAAAATTCTGGGATTACCACTGAAAAACATTTGTATTCCACTTTTTCGAAAAGGCAATTTTTTTCCCAAACTTAGGGCCAGATTCAGCAAAGGTTACGCTGGCGGATCGAGTGATCCGCCAGCGTAACAGTGGCTTTGAGCCGGCGTTTCTGTTTTCTGTAACCAGAAAACAAGAAACGCCGGGTTGAAGTTCCGATGCGGTGAGCGTAACTGAGTTTCGCCATCGCATCGTTACTTCAACTTAAAAATGGCGCCGATTTACGCTCAAAAAATATGTTAATGAGCGGAAATCGGCAATTCACGATCGAAATCCGGCGCGACGCAGTGACGTTACGACGTTTCCGGACGGGATACGCGGCGCATAGTTATACCTACATGGGGCTGGCGTATCCTATGTTAGGTATAGGCGTCGTCATCGCGTCGGGAAAAAAAAAAAAAACGTCGCTTGCGTAAAACGGTCATGAATGGGAATGTGACGTCATTGACGTTCATTCACAGATTTTGGAGCATGCGCACGGGGATGTTTTGACACTCGACGCATGCGCAGTACGTCGGCGGCGGGATCGCGCGTAGTTAGCATACTACACGCCCCGTACCCGCCCAATTTGAATTCCGCCGGCTCATTTGTGATGCGCTGCCGCAACTTTAGGAGCAAGTGCTTCATGAATGACAGCACTTGCTCCTAAAAAATCGGCAGCGCAACGCAAATGAGAAGCGTTACTCCAGAGCAAAGATGCTCTGGACTACGTGAATCTGGCCCTTAAAGTGTTACTCCACGTTTTTGGGATTTTTTTGCAAATAAAAAAAAATAATATAGTGTATACACTTGCGACTCAAGTTATATTGTAAACGAATGTTATTAAAAAAACCATTCCTTTTCAATTTGCAGCACTGTAGTTGTCTATAAAATGCAAGGCAATATGGCTACCTGGAGGTGTTCTGAGGAACACCCCCCAGAAATGTAATTTCCTGCTTGTGTGATTACTTACCGATTTTCCCAGAAGTCTGCACTAAGATAACAGTCAGATTTTTGGCATCCCCTGCAGCAAAAAAATATTTTTTGGTGAGATACTGTCAAAAGGAAATAACGATCTAAAGGGATGAAGACCTTGCCAATTACCTCATTGAAGGCCTGCAGGTGCAGTAGCTAATTGATAATTATAAAACCATGGGCGTCCGCTCATAGGAGTAAGGGGGGGCCAGTGACCCCCCTGGAATCGGCAAGGGTCTGCCATGCTTGCATCTCTAGCTGTGCTGACTCTCTGTGTTTGTGCGAGTTGGCTCCACAGCTGTTGCAAGATCAGTGTCACTGAGTTACAGAGCACTTTACTGCCACCTCTGGCTGCTTCCTGTATGTGCACCCTTGTGTTTGCTTTGCTGCCTGTAATGTATTTTCAAAGGGACATGTGGAAACAGGACTTGGGAGAAGGAAGACCACCGTGACCTTACAAGTGGGGACTGTGAGTACAAGTTAAGGGGGAAAACTTTATGGGATAATGACTAAGCCCCTGCCCTTCATGACATTGTCAAAAAGCGGAGCATAGGTGACCGTAAAATTATGCCCCCCCCTGGAAAAAGTTCAGCGGACGCCCATGTATAAAACATCTCCCATACAGACTCACCCTACACAGACTAATAAACAGCTATTTCTTCATATCACAGCTATTTCTTCATATCAAGAAAAAGGTTGGAATACAAAGTTTGTGAAAAATCTCTGCAATGTAAATAGATCACACAAAGGGATATGTTTTTTTTTTTTTGTTCTCAATTAGTCAAGTTATGCTGGCTATACACCTTTAGATTATCTGCAGATTTTCTATGGTCAGGTGGAAAAAGTGGAACAGACTCCTCCATCTTCACTGTGAATGGAAGAATCTCCCACTGACTCAAGCTTCCATATCTTGCTAGTCGGCCCCGTTGGCTCCCAATACCTGAACATTCTGATTGGGTGCAGGCATTGTTTAGTTTGAGAGCCAGTGGGGCTGACTAGCAAGAGATGGAAGCTTAAATGAGTGGGAGATTCTTCCATCCACACAGTTCAGCTTAGATGGAGGAATCTGTTCCACTTTTTCCATCTAACCATAGAAAATCTGCAGATAATCTAAAGGTTTATGGCTAGCATTACTCTTTAAGACGGGTAAACTATTCCTTATATCTTTTTAGCTAGTATGGACATTATTGTCCTCTATTATCTGCATCTCTAACAATGATGGTATAGAAGCTGTCAAACACTTTCTTTCACATAATCCCACAAATATGTGCATTCGTTTTCATCCGAATGCATTTTCGTCTGAATTTCAGGTATTTTCGTTATAGTTTTAACAAACGATAATGAAAGCACAGAAAACGAATTTCGTTGCGGTCGAATGTGCCTAACCTTAAGGCCGCGTACACACGATCAAATCTATCTGCTGAAAAGGGTCCGATGGACCGTTTCAGCAGACAAATTTGATCGTGTGTACGGGTGGACAGACAGATTTTGCCAGCAGACAGATTTTAAAGTATGCTTTAAAATCTGTCTGCTGGGAACCCGTCCGTCTGACATGTCTGCTGGTTAGTACGCTAACCAGCAGACATATCTGCCCGCACATGCGTCGAATGGATTTGACGCATGCGCGGAAGTGTTTTACTTCCTGGTGTGGTGACGTGGTGGTGTCAACGTTGTCTGCCGGGAGGGATTTTGGTTTGATCGTGTGTACAGCGATCAAACCAAAATAGCCCAGCAGACAAATCCGATCAAATCGGTCTGTCAGACCGATTTGATCGGATTTATTTGGTCGTGTGTACGCGGCCTAACTCTATTGGTCCAATATTATTCTACATAGAGAGAAAAGATTTTACATAGAGAGAAAAGATTTGACAGAGAGAAAAGATTCGACATAGAGAGACATGAAGATTTGACAGTGAGAGACATGAAGAGTCGAAATTGAGACTGCCACTCATAAAGTGCTGATGACAGATGGGTCAGCATTTTTTCCAGACAAATAGGATTTTCTAAAGGTGGTCAGCAATGGCAGGAAAGTTTACATGACCACATCCTCCCAACTCACCCTACTCAGCAGACTAATACACAAATAAATTTAACATTAATCAATGGAGCACTTATTGGTCAGTAATAACACATATGAATACCTTGATAAATTATAGTTAAAATGCTATTAATATTAATAATCAGGATTTATTAGCACCAACAGTATGTGCAAAGCTTTACAACAGGAGGGCAGGCAGTACAGTTACAATACAATTCAGTACAGGAGGAATCAGAGAGCCCTGCTTGTTAGCGCATACAATGTAAAGGGAAAGGTCAAGTGATATAAAAGACAATAACTGTGGAGAATGAGCTGATGGAGAAAATAAAAGCACAGTTGTTAGGTGGGGAAGGTCAGGCTTCTCTGAAGAGAAGGGTTTTCGGGGATCATCCAAAAGTGGGAGATAGCTGAACAGATTGGGGTAGGGAGTTTGATAGGATGGGAGAGATTTGGGAAAAGTCCTAGAGGCAAGAATGGGAGGAGGTGACAAAGGAGCCAGAGAGTAGGAGGTCTTGGGGGAATGAAGAGAACAATTTGGTTCGTATTTTGAGACCAAGTTGGTGATGTAGCTGGGGGCTTTGTAAGTTGTTAGCATTTTGAATTTAATTTGTTGGGTGAGTGGAAGCCAGTGGAGGGATTGGTAGAGATGAGTAGCAGACACTGAACCAGAGGCGTTGCTATGGGGGTGCGGGGGGTGCGGTCCGCACCCGGGTGACACCCTTAGAGGGGTGACACCATCCCGACTTTAAAAAAAAAAAAAAAATACATTTTTTTTTGTAAATTTTTTTATTTTTTTTGACCGCGGTTACTGGGCTGCATGTTGTAGGAAGATCGGACACTTGATGAGTGGGCCGCACAGCGGGAAGTAAGCAGCAACCGTGGTTAGGACGGGGTTAACACAGACCGCGACCGCCACTCATCTCCCGCTATACGGGCATTCCTAAGGCGGAAGAGAAGGCTCCAGTCCTTTGACATGCAGGAAGCACATGCAGGGGATAGAAACCGCGCGGGCCGGCCGCGCTGGAGTTCTAGCAATAGGAAGGAGGCATTTTTAAACGACATGCCTTATGGCACCAGGCCACCAGCGAATACACCCTGGACACCTCTATCAAGAGCCTGCAGTGTCTAGGAAAAGAAGAGGGGAGAGAGCCGGGACACAGAGCAGCCGGACGGAAGTGCTGCAGGATCTATGATACAGGCCAGGGTGTGTGAGATGGATGCCCTGCAGCATGTACCTCTGGGCTTGCCGTGATATGTACTCCCCCTCCTCCTGGTCGCTGAGGGATCTGTTGTGGGAGGACAGGCAGCAGCGCTGCTCTCCTGGAGGTGAAGCTATCACTGGCGCTGGCTCAGGTATAGTAAAAGCACAGGCAGCCTGCACCCTTTCACATGAAATAAAACATTTACTCTGTTGTCAAGTTTTATATTGCATTGCACAGAGTACAGAGAGGAGTGTGTGTGTTGAGGGGGTGAAGGGGGGGAGTCTGATGTCCGGGGGGGGTACTAGTACAGAGAGGAACTAATGTATGTGTGGTGGGCAGTGGTCAGATGTGCAGGGGGGGGGGGGGTACTGGTACAGAGAGGAACTAATGTGTGGTGGGAGGGGGGGTCCAGATGTGCAGGGGGTACTGTTACAGAGAGGAACTAATGTGTGGGGGGAGGGGGTCAGATGTGCAGTGGAGGTACTGGTATAGAGAGGAACTAATGTGTGGGGGGCGGGGGTCAGATGTGCAGGGGGGTACTGGTACAGAGAGGAACTAATGCGGGGGGAGGGGGGCCAGATGTGCAAGGGGGTACTGGTACAGAGAGGAACTAATGTGTGCGTGGTGAGGGGGAGTCTGATGTGCAGGGGGGTACTGGTACAGAGAGGAACTAATGTGTGTGTGGTGAGGGGGGGGGTCTGATGTGCAGGGGGTACTGGTACAGAGAGGAACTAATGTGTGTGTGTGTGTGTATGTGGTGAGGGGGAGTCTGATGTGCAGAGGGGGGTACTGGTACAGAGAGGAACTGATGTGAGGGTGGGGGGCGTTTGAGAGGTACAGATGTGTGGGTGGGGAACAGGCGTTTAGGGTGATATAGTGATGGGGTGATCTGAGGTGTGAAGGTGGAAGAATTGGGGTGATCTGAGGTGTGAAGGTGGAAGAATTGGGGTGATCTGAGGTGTGAAGGTGGAAGAATTGGGGTGATCTGAGGTGTGAAGACCACCCCCGCGAACGCCCACCCCACATCTCTGACCTACTTCACCCAGGGACTGGGCTGCTCAGTTTAAAATGCCCGGGCCTATTTCTTGTCCAAGTCCGGGCCTGCCCAGGACATCTGCCGCCGGGGTCCCGCAGTGCCATTCGGCTTTACAGTGCAGCCGTGAGTTGTCCCTCTCTCTCCACTGACTGCAATACACAGTCTTTGGCTCCTCCCCCTTGGCTCAATGTTCCTGTGTACACAGCCAGGAGGAGGAGCCAAGGAGAGACATAACTGAGAGCCGTGCTGCTGGTTACGGTATGTGGGACAACTTCAGTGAGAGAGAGAGAGGCAACCAGGAGGGAAGGAGGGGGGGAAGGCAGATACGGGGTGAAGTGGTAAACGAATGAAGTGATGGGAGAGGAGAGGGTGGTATGGGGGTATGCTGGGGAGTGATTTGAGAGGGAAGAAGATATGTGCTAGTGGGGGGTCTGATTCCTCCCCCCCCCCACTAGCACATATCTTCTCCCCTCTCAAATCACTCCCCAGCCCATATTCCCATACCACCCTCTCCACCCCAAATTAAAAGATGCTCTGCGGCTGCCCCCCTGTGCTCATCCCACCCTGTCCCCCTGTGCTCATTCCACTGTGTCCCTCTGTCCTCATCCCATGAAAATGACAGGGCGGGTCTTAAAAAGGCACAGTGGTGACAATTGATGGCACAGTGGTGACAATTGATGGCACAGTGGCTACGTTTGATGGCATGGCACAGTGGTGACAGTTGATGGGCACAGTGGGGACAATTGATGGCACAGTGGTGACAATTGATGGCATGGCACAGTGGTGACAATTGATGGGCACAGTGGCGACAATTGATGGGCACAGTGGCGACAATTGATGGCACAGTGGTGACAATTGATGGCACAGTGGCTGCGTTTGATGGCATGGCACAGTGGTGACAGTTGATGGGCACAGTGGCGATAATTGATGACACAGTGGCTACATTTGATGGCATGGAATAGTGGTGACAATTGCTGGGCACAGTGGTGACAATTGATGGAACAGTGGCTGCATTTGGCATAGCACAGTGGCTGCA
The DNA here is from genome assembly GCA_029574335.1 of Rana kukunoris. Lineage (NCBI taxonomy): Eukaryota > Metazoa > Chordata > Amphibia > Anura > Ranidae > Rana > Rana kukunoris. Next base: position 185,724,689 of record CM056051.1, read on the forward strand.
TTTGATGGCATTGCATAGTGGTGACAATTGCTGGGCACAGTGGTAACAATTGATGGCACAGTGGCTGCGTTTGATGGCACAGTGGCTGCGTTTGGCATGGCACAGTGGTGACAATTGATGCACATCGGTGACAATGGGCACAGTGGCAACAATTGATGGCACAGTGGCTGCGTTTGATGGCATGGCACAGTGGTGACAATTGATGGCACAGTGGTGACAATTGATGGCACAGTTGCTACATTTGATGGCATGGAATAGTTGTGACAATTGCTGGGCACAGTGGTGATAATTGATGGCACAGATGTAACAATTGATGGCACAGTGGCTGCGTTTGGCATAGCACAGTGGCTGCGTTTGATGGCATGGCACAGTGGTGACAATTGCTGGAAACAGTGGTGACAATTGCTGGGCACAGTGGTGACAATTGCTGGGCACAGTGGTGACAATTGATGGCACAATGGCTGCGTTTGATGGCACAGTGGCTGCGTTTGGCATGGCACAGTTAAAATAAATACAGTTTAAGCTTTGAATTCTATTATTTTCATATGATTTTGTTATTCAAATTTGCTAGTTGATTGGAAGTTTTAACGGCACTAATGTTGCCAATATATGCAGTGTTATTAGGGGGGAAAATTATGGGGGGGGTGACACCATGTCATACCGCACCAGGTGACACCAACCCTAGTGACGCCACTGCACTGAACGGTTGGTAAGGAGGATTGGTCTGGCAGCAGATATCATGGCAGACTGAAGGGGGATAACCTTTGTAAAGGTAATCCAATGAAGAGAGAGTTGCAGTAGTCGAGTTAAGAGATGACCAGGAAGTGGATTAGAAGCTGTGTGGTGTCATTGGTTAGGAAGGGGCATATGTGTGTTCCGTAGGTTGAGGTGGCAAGATTTGGACAATGATTGGATATGAGGCTGAAGGATAGTTCATAGTCCAAGATAACACCCAGCACCTTTGCATATGTAGACGGGTTGATAGTTGTGCCATTGATCTTGACCAAGAAGTAAATATTATGAGCTCAGTTTTGCATAGATAGAGTTTGAGGAAGTGGTGTGACAGCCAGACTGATATGTCCCTCAGTAAATTAGTATGTGTGGAGACTGATGGAGTAAGCTAAGGGTAGAGAGATTGATTTGGGTGTCATCAGCATAGAAATGGTATTAAAAGCCATGGAAGGCTATCAACTGACCCAAGGAGGAGGTTTAGATTGAGAATAGGACAGGTCCAAGAACAAAACCTTGGGCGACCCGAATGAAGAAATGAGAGTAGAGGAGGAAGTACAATTTAAGTGATGCTGAAGGTGCAGCTGGATAGGTAGGATGAGAACCAGCAAAGTGTACAGTCACTGAGAACAAAGGAGTAGAGTTTTTTGAGAAGGAGTTGATGGTCCACCATGCCAAAGGCAGCAGAAAGGTCCAGGAGTAAAAGTACAGAATATCGTCGATTGGTCTTAGCCATTAGTAGATTGAGAGCAGTTTTTGTGAAGTGTTGACTTGAGGGCAAAATCCAGACTGAAGGGGGTCAAGAAGGTTATTCTCCCTGTGAGATGGTCGCTCAGTCGGTTGTAGGCCAGCTGTTCAAGGAGTTTGGAGGAAAAGGGGAGTCAATGAGGACTTTTTAAGTATGGCAGTACAATAGAATCTCAATATTGAATCAGATGTGTACATAAGGATAAGAATAAGAAAATAAGTATTTTTTTCTGGCTTTAACTTCTCTTTGCTTCCTTAATTTTTAATGTTTTTTTTTTTTCCAAAAGCGTATCCCATCTTGTAATCCCATAACACTTCTACTCCTACTTTAGCTTACCCCATACTACAGGCAGCCTAACTGATTTACCCAAAAACGATATATTGGTACTGTTTCATTAAAGCGGAGTTCCACCCAAAAATGGAACTTCCACTTAATCCACTCCTCACCCCCATACATGCCACATTTGGCATGTAATTTTTTGGGGGGAGGAGTGGGGGCTTCAGGAGGAGTGGGACTTCCTGTCCCACTTCCTGCTTCTGCCGAGGGGCTGGTAAGGCGATTAGGCTTAATCGCCTTATTGCAGCCCCTCCCTGTAGGCGATCATCTAGGACACTGACAGGTCCTAAACGATTGCCTGTCCAATCAGCGGCGAGCTGCGCCGCGCGCACATGCGCAGTGCGGCTCGCACATGCGCAGTGGGTGCCCGGCCGTGAAGCTGAAGGCTGTCACGGCCGGGTGCCCACAGTAGAAATGAAGACGCCGGACGTGGAGGGGGGGAGAGGAGCGGCTGACTTTTAATAAACACAACTTTTGGCTGGAACACCCCTTTAAGCGTTTTCCTTTATAAAATTACAATAATTTACAAAGGAAACATAGTCATTCCAAAACTTTGTGAATCTGGTTGCCAGGATTCCATAATGACGCTGCAAGTCATCACTAAAAACCAAATTCAATCACAGAAAACATCATCACTTTTATGGAGATTATTTTTTTATAATTAAACGGATAGATCAAGCAATAGAGGGGCAATGGTTATCAAAACTCCCTACTACACATTACATCCTGCAAACCATATGAAATCCAAGGGAAGGTGTTACTTGGAGTCCTAAGGTCTTATAGATTTGTTTGGACCACTTCATTTTTTATTTATTTTTTAACCTTGCATTGGTAAAAAAATAAATAAATAAAAAGATTTCTTGAGTTAAAGTGTATATCTAGTAATTTTTATATTGTTTTTACTACTATCTGGAGCTCTGTTAAGCTCATTGAACAAATTGCAATCCAACTGTGCAATCTTCGTTCATATTTACCTGAGCTATGTAATATGAAGATATACAGTAAAACCCTGTATTAAGAGGGTTTTGCAAGACAAGCAAAATTGTTTTATTCACGCATTGGAGGAACAGTTTAGAGGGCGGACTTTAGTACAATTACAGTACTCCAAAATATAATTAATGCTAAAAACAGGGAAAGGCCTAATCTCGAAAATATACCCATATTTAAACAATGGGAGAATGAGAGGGATAGAGGCCCTGTGTATAAGAGAAACTGGGAAAAATATGTGATATTCCTGAAATACAGTGGAATAGAATCTTGGAACTTGTCCCACTGGTATTGGTCTCCCTCTCTCAGAGGATGTCACATCTGTTTCTATTATATAGAACCTACTACACCCCACGTAAACTTTTGCAGTTTGGCCGTAGGCCAGATGCAAGTTGTCCCAGGTGTGGGGATATAAAGGGGGGCATGATCCACATGTTTTGGAGATGCCCGAAGCTGTTCCGCTACTGGACGGAACCATTGACCGGGTGTTTAAAACCTACACAGAGTTGGAGGGGAAGCACTTCCTCCTGGGACTAATATAATGAATTGGAAACCCAGGAAAATCTCAGATCGCGGTCCTGAGATGCCTATTTCAAGCAAGGAAGCTGATTGCTCTAAAGTGGTAGTCGGCTTCACCCCCTTCCAGTAGGGAATGGGTAAATAGAATAAATGTGATAATTCCCAAGGAGAAATCCGTATATGTAAAACAAAGGGCCTTAAAAAATATATAATAACATCTGGAAATCCTGGTGGGAAGCCAGAGGGATCAACATCTGAATAACAACAGAGTATAAAAGTACTCAAATGATGAGAGATGACTTAATAGAACCTAGCATAAGATAAAGGAGAGTGCAAAAGATTGGATGAGTGTGTGAATGGGATGAAAATGAGAGGGGGTAATGACTGTATAGGAATGAAGGCCCAACTGAAATACGAGATAGGTCTACCTGCATGACTTTAATCTCCAACCAGGAACCACTCAAGATTTCAATGACTTAATAAGTTGTCTTTTGGGAATGGGAAGAACGGGAAAAGGGATGGGGTTTATGTGGGAATGAGTGTATGGTTGTACACTGTAAAACATAAGAAATACCTCAATAAAGAAATAAAGTAAAAAATAAAGGCCCGGATTCACAGACATCGGCGCATATATATGCCGCTGTAGCGTATCTTCTTTACGCTACGCCGGCGCAATGCAGAGAGGGAAGCATGGAATTCACAAGGCAAATGGTCCCAACACTGCGCCGGCGTATCGTATATTCGTAGGCGTAAGGCAGTGTAAGTGGAAGTGGGCTGTAAGTGGGCTGGAAGTGGGCTGGAAGTGGGCATGATACATGGTAATGAAGCGTGACCCCATGCAAATGATGTGCCGAGTGCTAGGCAAGTACTTAAAACTAACGGCGCATGCACTGTCCCGTGGACGTATGCCAATGCGCATGCTCACAATCACGTTGAAAACAACTGCCTAAGATACGTCGAATCACTGCCTACGTCGTGAATGCAACCTACGCCCAGCCCTATTCACGTACAACGTAAACTACGTAAAATTTGACGGCATTCGCTCCCTGGTCCATACCTTTGCATGAGTTGCTCCTCCAATATGGGGAATAACTTTACGCCGGACGTACGACTTACGCAAACCGCGTATATTATGCGCCGGGTGCAAGTACGTTCGTGAATCGACGTATCTCCCTCATTTCCATATTTAAATAGGAAATCAATGGAAGCGCCAGATGCGTCCAGCGTAACTATGCGCCCACGATACACCGGCGTAGACAAGTTACGTCGGTGGACTGAAGCCAGTTTTTAGGCGTATCTTAGTTCTGTGGGCACAGGCACAGATACGACGGCGCATATTTACACTTATGCGGCGTATCTCGAGATACGTTGGCGTAAGTGCTTTGTGAATCCGGGCCAAATTGTTTTATAAATTTTGACTTGTTAAACGAGCGATGTCTTGATATACAAGTAGTGTCACATCACAATGTAGTATACACAATGAGTATCACCATTGACATCATCCCTCCCACGCTTTGCTCCATGAGTGCTTCAAGCCTCGCTTTCAGATCACTCTACTGCAGGGTAGTCTTCACGTTCACAAATGCAGACTGACAGCTGTGAGAGTCGGCGGTGCGGAGGGCGGTCTATATGGACAGCTTTACCCGGAAGATTGCATACCTAAAATGTGCCTCTTTTAAACATCAACCGTGTGAGTTGCTAAATGTTGTACCTTCATTAAATGTAAGCATAATGCAACACTGAGGCCGCGTACACACGCAGGGACATGTCCGCTTAAACTGTCCGACGGACCGTTTCCAGCTGATATGTCTCCTCCGGATTTTCATCCGACGGTGTGTACACACCATCGGATCAAAATCCCCGCTGGCAGACAGCGCGGTGACGTGGCGGTGATGTTACATAGTTACATAGTTACATAGTTACATAGTTAGTCAGGTTGAAAAAAGACACAAGTCCATCCAGTTCAACCATAAAAAAATAAAAATAAACAAACAAAATAAAACACAGTACATCCCATACACCCAACTCCATACCCACAGTTGATCCAGAGGAAGGCAAAAAACCCCAGCAGAGCGATGATCCAATTTGCTACCGGAGGGGAAAAAATTCCTTCCTGATCCCCCAAGAGGCAATCGGATTTACCCCGGATCAACTTTACCTACAGAACTTAGTACTCGGTTATATTATGTGTATTTAGGAAAGAATCCAGGCCTCTCTTAAAGCAATATACTGATCTGGCCAGAACCACCTCTGGAGGGAGTCTGTTCCACATTTTCACAGCTCTTACTGTGAAGAAACCTTTCCGTATTTGGAGGTGAAATCTCTTTTCCTCCAGACATAAAGAGTGCCCCCTTGTCCTCAGCGTTGACCTTAAAGTAAATAACTCAAGACCAAGTTCACTATATGGACCTCTTATATATTTGTACATGTTGATCATATCCCCCTTATTCTCCTCTTCTCAAGAGTGAATAAATTCAGTTTTTCTAATCTTTCCTCATAGCTGAGCTCCTCCATGCCTCTTATCAGTTTAGTTGCCCTTCTCTGCACTTTCTCCAGTTCTCCGATATCTTTTTTGAGAACTGGTGCCCAAAACTGGACTGCATATTCCAGATGAGGTCTTACTAATGATTTGTACAGGGGCAAAATGATATCTCTATCTCTGGAGTCCATACCTCTCTTAATACAAGAAAGGACTTTGCTCGCTTTGGAAACGCAGCTTAGCATTGCATGCCATTATTGAGCTTATGATCAACTAAAACCCCCAGATCCTTCTCCACTACAGATCCCCCCAGTTGAACTCCCCCTAGCATGTATGATGCATGCATATTCTTAGCCCCCAAGTGCATAACTTTACATTTATCAACATTAAACCTCATCTGCCACATAGTCGCCCAATTAGACAGAGCATTGAGGTCGGCTTGTAAATTGGAGACATCCTGCAAGGACATTATTCCACTGCATAGCTTGGTGTCATCTGCAAAAACAGAAATGTTACTTTGGATCTCAGACCCAATATCATTTATAAATATATTGAAAAGTAAGGGACCCAACACCGAACCTTGGAGTACACCGCCGATAACCTTGGACCATTCAGAGTAAGAATCATTAACCACAACTCTCTGAATTCTGTCTTTCAGCCAGTTTTCTATCCATTTACAAACTGATATATCTAATCCTGTAGACCTTACCTTACACATGAGCCGTGTGTGGGGAACTGTATCGAACGCTTTTGCAAAATCCAAGTATACCACGTCCACTGCTACGCCTCTGTCCAGGGTTTTACTTACCTCTTCATAAAAAGAAATCAGGTTTGTCTGACAACTTCTGTCTTTCATGAATCCATGCTGTCTGCTGCTTAAATAGTTTGTTTCCAGCAAGAACTCATCCATGTGGTCTTTTATTAAACGTTCCAGTATCTTCCCAACTATAGAAGTTAAACTAACAGGTCTATAGTTACTAGGTAAAGACTTTGTTCCCTTTTTAAATATGGGCACCACATTGGCTTTATGCCAATCCAGTGGTACTATTCCTGTCATTAATGAGTCCCTAAATATTAGATACAGTGGCTTTGAAATTTCAGAGCTCAATTCTTTTAGGATCCGTGGGTGGATGCCATCTGGTCCAGGTGCTTTATCTACCTTTATTCTGTCTAAATATTTCTGGACCATATCACTTTTGAGCCATTGTGGATTTGGGGCTGTGTCAGTCCCACCCCCATTATGGACATGAGCTCCCCCATACTCCATTGTATACACAGAGCTGAAGAAAGCATTTAATAAATTTGCCTTCTCTATGTCCTCAGTCACCCACTCTAGATTATTTTGTAAAGGGCCTACTACGTCACCGCACCAGGAAGTAAAAAACTTCCACGCATGCGTCGCATCCATTCGACGCTTGTGCGGGCAGATATGTCCGCTGGTTAGTGTACTAACCAGCGAATATATCCGACGGACATGTCTCCTGCGGCCAAATTTTAAAGCATGCTTTAAAATTTGTCCGCCGGTCAGACATGTCCGCTAGCCCATACACACGATCGGATTTGTCTGCTGAAACGGTCCGTTGGATCACGATCACTTAATGTCATGTAAGAATAGTTTCACTAGATAGAATATGAGGAAAAATCTGCAGCAGTAAAAACATGACTGGAATCTTTCCCCTAATCTATATTATATATATATATATATATATATATATATATATATATATATATATATATATATATATAATATATATATATATATATATATATATAAGCATCTACATATATCTATAGATATATATCTACATATATCTATATATAGTATATATTATTAGTCAATAATATATTCTCTATTTATTTTAAATAAATACATGTACTGTATAACATTTGAATCAAACAATAACATGAATTTGTTCTTTCAGTATTCTTCCAGGAGAGGGCACCAGAGCTCTAACTAGAGACAAATATTTAAATTGTGCACGCAATTCTTAGAATGTACAATATATTTTATTCATATAGAGATGCACATAAACAGAAACTGTAATACAAAAAATAAGTATGTATTACCAGAAATAATAATAATAATGATAATATTTTTTTTACTATAATAACCATCTGCATTTTAATGGTTTAGGTGGAGGCAGCTATTATTTTCCAGGCCAGGTGCAGTTTCTATTGCCATGTTTGTATATCCATTGTGTTTTATCTACATAGACACAGATGACGTCACATTTGGTTTGCAGTAATGGTGGTCGGTGAATTACTCCAAAGCAAACTTCTCCTTGGAATGAACATTTGAGCCTTATGCCGCGTACACATGATTGGAAATTCCGACAAGAAAAGTTTGATGTAAGCTTTTGGTCGAACATTCCGACCGTATGAAGGCTCCATCTGACTTTTTCTGTCGGAACTTCCGACAGCAAAAATTTGAGAGCTGGTTCTCAATTTTTCCTACAGGAAAAGTTCTTGTCAGAAATGCCAATCGTCTGTATGCAATTCCAACAAGCAAAAAAAAACACATTCTTGGAAATAATTTGACGCATGCTCAGAATCATTGAACTTAATTTTTTTCAGCTCATTGTAGTGTTGTATGTCACTGCGTTCTTCACGGTCGGAATTTTGTGTGACCGTGTGTATGCAACACAAGTTTGTGCCAACATTCCATCGGAAAAAATCCACGGTTATCTTGTTGGAATTTACGATTGTGTGTACGTGGCATTAGACAGTTCATCTAGCCTCTGAAGGGGAATTAAGCATGTTTGGATCTGGTGTGTATAGGTCCTACCAATAAAGTAAAAGCAAATGTTGGGTGACAGGTTGACACGGTGGGGGGTACATAAGAGATGTTTGTTTTGGTGTGATTCACTGGAGTAAACCAGGCAGTAAAGAATATAGAAGAATTTGGAGGATTTTGGACTGCGTGCATCACAAATGTTTACACTGATGGGAACATTTTATGTTGAGATGTTTTGATTGCACAATTTGTTGAAACGATTACTAGTGTGGAGTTGTCTATAACCACAATGATATGGTATGGTTTATTTTAGGTTTAACATGTGATATCATGGGTAATAGGAAGTAAGGGTATATAGCACTGGAAATTCAAAGTTTAGTTTTGTGCGGCACAACTATTTACATCGGTAGAATGGCACAGCTGCGCATATGGATGTACCCGTATGCCCCCTTTAAAGCGGATGGCCCATTAAAATTTTTTTTTAAAAGCCAGCAGCTACAAATACTGCAGCTGCTGACTTTTAATAATAGGACACTTGTCTGTCCTGGGGTCCAGCGGCGTCCGCAGCAGAGGACGAGCGTTCGCCCCCCTCCATCCACGGTGAGGGAACCAGAAAGTGAAGCGCTGCGGCTTCACTGCTCGGTTCCCTACAGCGCATGCGCGAGTCGCGCTGTGCCCGCCGATTGGCTTCCACTGTGCCGAGAGTTCCCAGCACATAACGGGAAAAACCCGTCTTTTGCCCGAGACTGCGGGCCGGATGTGGGTGCAGATACCTGTCTTTAGACAGGTATCTGCACCCCCCTCCCCCCTGAAAGGTGTCAAATGTGACACCGGAGGGTTCCGATCAGCGGATCTTCACTTTAGGGTGGAGATCCGCTTTAAGATGCGGCGTTGCAGGCGCGTGCGTGCCACGAGCTTCGCAAGTGTGACCGCGGGTCCCGCGGACTCATTGTCCGCCGGGTGCCCGTGATTGTGCCATGGACAGTGTTGCTCATCGTCCTTTAAAAAAGTAATTAGTTACAGTTACAAATTACTTGTCCGAAAAAGCAATTGAGTTAGTGACTCAGTTACTACATTGGCAAAGTAATTAGTTACTCAGTAAAGTAACTGACTTTTTTTTGGCCGGCGTATGACAACCCCCTAATTTTCCAGCTAAAATTTTGGTTTTGGCTCTGCCCATACGTTTGGTCCCCATCAGAGTCTCCCAACACATTTGTGTCCCCATCAGCCTCTCTGCTGCACATTTGTGTCCCCATCAGAGACCCCTGCACAATAATGTCCTTATCAGAGACCCCCACACACATTAATGTCCCCATCAGAGACCCCCACACACATTAATGTCCCCATCAGAGTCCCCTTTAGTGCACCCCTTCCACATCCTTCATCAGAGCCACCCCTCCGCATTTAGGTCCTTATTGGAGAGCCCCCCCCCCAACTCTCCTCACCTGCTGCTGTTGATATGCGCAGGGCCATGGACGGTCGTCAGACAGTTGGGTGCTGCTGCCAGTGCACTCCAGTGCCTGCTGAGGCCGCCTCAGGTTGACTTAGGTAGGTTAAGTTAGCTGGTTAGATAAGGTTTTGCGGAGCCTCCGCGGGGGAGATGTCGGCTCTTGTCAGTCACTCAGTCATGTCACGCGACAGGTGGATGAGGCGGGTGGGAGACTCCAGGCGTGTGCATGCGCCAGCATGCCGCCATCCGAGTTAGCCAATTACAGACAGGCCAGCTCTGCGTGACCCCCCTCTGCCCCTGCCCCCGCATGCAGGAGATGTAATTGAGGTAACGCCGCCCATCTGGTAGATTACTCGTTGCCCTCAAAAGGGCTTGCATTAGGTAACAGCGTTTATTTAAATGCCGTTACTTAAAACACTGGTCATGGAGCTGCAGAACGGGGGGGTGCCTATGTAAACATCCTCTGGAATAGCGATCACTGTCGTGTCACATGTATCCCATCCCCCCAAAGTTAGACTCACTCCATAGGACACACTTAACCCCTTCCTTGCCCCCTACTGGTTAACTCTTTCCCTGCCAGTGTAATTTACACAGTATTGTAAAAGGCCTAAACTGAGAAAAAAAAATATATTTTTTGGGGATATTTATTATAGCAAAAAATAAAAAAATATTGCTTTTTTTCAGAATTGCTAGGCCATGTCCAACAAGGTGTATACCACCTTGTGGATTTTTCTCTTGTATTTACAATTTACATTTTTACTGAGCACCAAGAGTACAGCCATTGCTATAATCCAGCTGCTCTGATAGGAGTGAGGCTGCTTTCTCACACAGAAACTGCTTTGCCCTTTCCTCCACTCCACTACTTTGTATTTTGAGAATGGGCTCACATAATACAAAGTGCTCTGTGACCAGGCAAGAGGAGAGACGGGGCGGGCAGAGCGTCTGTATAAGACTCTGCAGATTTTGCATTCGAGACCTGAAGATCCAGCGTTGGAGCTCCCAGCACACTGTATAAATGTAAACAAACTCAAAAAAAAAAAAAAGGAGGAGATAACTTCACGAGGTGGCATACACCCATTGTAAGCTGGCACTTCTTAAAGGGGTTGTAGAGGTAATTTGTTTTATTTTCTAAATAGGTTCCTTTAAGCTAGTGCATTGTTGGTTTACTTACCCTTTCCTTCGATTTCCCTTCTAAATGTTTTTTTTCCTTTGTTTTCTTTGTCTGAATTTCTCACTTCCTGTTCCACCTCAGTAAGCTGTTCTGACTGACTTTCCACCACTCGGATTATGGTGGAAAGCTTATTGAGGAGAAACAGGAAGTGAGAAATTCAGACAAAGAGAAAAAACATTTAGAAGGGAAATCGAAGGAAAGGGTAAGTGAACCAACAATGCATTAGGTTAAAAGAACATATTTTAAAAATAAAAAAACAAACATTTACAACCCCAAAAAGTGTTCTCCCTTAAGCATCCTACAAAAAAGATTACTGGAATAATTTAGACACAACAGATTTAAAAAAATAAAATAAATTGGTGAGTATGCTATTATGATCATGTTCTGTCTCAAGGACATTCAGCTAAACCTTCTTGTCCCATAAACTTCAGATACCATATTTCTTTGATCTCAGTTTTATTAGAACAGGCTAGGTGAAACTACAAAATAACAGAAATAGACCTCAATAAGTACACTATTGCATACAATACAGCATTTATAGCAGAAACAATGATATACAATATAAGATGATATAGTAAAAAACATACTTTTTAAGGTCTTTAACCACTTAAGGACCGCCACATGTACATTTACGTCGGCAGAATGGCACCGACAGGCACATCAATGTATATATACGTTGGTGCTTTGGGGGGGTTTGGGGGTCCGATCGGACCCCCCCCCCGTACATGCGGCGGTCTGCGCAGCTGTAGGAGCGATCCGACAAGAGGGGGCGGCTATTCGTTTTTGTCCCCCCCCTCCGGATCGCTCCCAGCCAATGCGCGCGCCCGCCCGCCCTGTCACTTCCTCCTCCTGTGTAAACACAGGAAGGAGGAAGCGATGTGATCTCTCCCTCTGCGTTTTTTTCGGGGGGGGGTACGGTTGAGAATGAAGATTCACTTCAATTATCCAATTAACCATGTGAACAGCAAATTCCTGTTTATTTATTTTATTTGAACATGATTGGATAATTGAAGTGAATCTTCACAGTTTTTTTGTTTTTTTTTGTAGCGAAGATTCTTGATCTTTTTTAATTAATTCGCCTCATTGACTCAGGAGATCTCTGAAAGAAGAGTACTGGAATGGAGCATCGAGTCTCCAAAGTCGGTTGGCTAGACAAAATGTTTACAGTGGAATTAAAATAAAATAAATCAGGATTTTGTTTTGTACTTGGTTGGATGACTGGAGTAAACACACCCACTCACTAAGGTAAGTGATCATTAAGCTTTGCAGAAGGAACTGTTTTTAGTAAGTTGACCACTGTGTTATCAGCCAGGGCTAGATTTATGCTTAGCCTAAGTAGATCATGACCCTGGGTGGCGGAGCTGCTAGAGATAACACACAGCCACCTGCACATCATGTTTCAAACTGTCAGTTAAGTTTTCCTGTATACAGTGTAATGACAAGTACCAAATTATCTCCTTGTGAAATCCAGCCGAGTACCCATTATAACTGTATGCTATTTTTTGTTGGTGTAATAATTGTATTGCGTACTCACAGTTCATACACTCCTCATCTAGAACAAAGCTACTGGAAGAGAAGGATGATAGTTTGCCTGCTCTTCTAGTCATTGGTTCTAGATGTACTGATGCCTCGTACATGCGACCAGTTTTCCCGTCTGGAAAACTGCCGTGACAGCTTTTGGCCGGGAAAACTGTCTGTGTGTATGCTCCATGGCAGATTTCCCAACAGGAAAACTGCCGGGAATCCCAGGGTGATAAATAAGAATTCCTAGCTGTCTTTTTCCTGGCAGTTTTCCCATGGGAAACACTGCGGTGGAGCATACACACGGCCGGGTTTCCTGGCCAAAGCTCTCATATAGGGATGAGCCGAACACCCCAGCGTTCGATTCGCACCAGAACCTTTGAATGGACCGTCCGTTCGCGCGAACATTTAGAACCCCATTGACGTCAATGGGACTCGAACGTTCGAATTCAAAAGTGCTCATTTTAATGCCCCATATGCAAGTTATTGTCGAAAAACGTCTTTGAGAACCCGGGTCTTGCCCCAGGGAACATGTATCGATGGAAAAAAAAGTTTTAAAAACGGTTGTTTTTTCTGGAGCAGCGATTTTAACCACTTCCATACCAGGCACTTAAGCGCCTTCCCGCCCAAGCCAATTTTCAGCACTGTCGCACTTTGAATGACAATTGCGCCGTCGTGCTACACTCTACCCAAACAAAATTGGCACCTTTTTTTCCCCACAAATAGAGATTTCTTTTGGTGCTATTTGATCACCTCTGCGGTTTAATAAAAGACTGAAAATGTTGAAAAAAACATATGTTTTTATTTTTTTCCTGTTAATTTTTTTGTAAATAAGTATGTTTTCTCTTTCAATTACGGGCACCGATGAGATGGCACTGATGGGCACCGATGAGGTGGCACTGATGGACACCGATGAGGTAGTATTGATGGTCACTGATGAAGTGGCACTGATGGGCACTGATAGGCGGCACTGGTATGCGGCACTAATGGGCACTCATAGGTGGCACTGATGGGCACTCATAGGCAGCACAGATGGGCACTCATGGGTGGCACTTATGGGTGGCACTGATGGGTACTTCTGGGTGGCACAGATGGGCACCGATAGGTGGGCACTGGGCATGGATTGGCACTGATGGACACTGGGGTGGCACTGATGGACACTGAGGGGTGGCACTGATGGATACATGTTGCCAGTCAGTGCCCATGTGTGGGGACTGATTGGCATCTTTTTTTTTTTTTTTTTTTTTTTTTTTTTTTTTATGTTTAAAAGTATTTATTAGAGTTTTCATAAGAATACATGGCATAAAAGAATAATCAATCGCAGAAAATTCGCGTGAACAGATACATCATATAACAGAAGTACAAAACAGGAAGCCGCCCTGTAAAAGCATTAGCAGGGAGAGTAGAGATACATTGGCGAAAAGAGCAAAAACCAGCAAAAAAGGACATTATTGAAGACAACTGGACAGTCGTCCCTGCTTGTGAAACTTGCAGGAGCCCTATGAGCCAGAATCCTCCCTAGCCCCCCCCCCGCACCCCCATGGGAGCTAACTGTGCCGAGGAGGGGGAGAGGACCCACGCCCACCGAGCATCCAACAGGGCGATACCCTCTAAGATCACCAATGATTAGGAGAACAGCCTGTTTAAAAAGAATGATGTACCGTAACTTGGCTAAATGTATTGAAGAACACTAACAATCTTTTTTTTTTTTACTGGCCTTTTATTATTTTTTATTTTTTTACTGACTTTTTTTTTTTAATTGCCTCCTTTTTTTTGCCCTTCCCTGGTGGTCCAGTGTGGGCTTCCCTGGTGGTCTAGTGTGGGCATCCGAGGGGGGGCTGCGCTGATAAACAATCAGCGCAAACCCCCCTGTCAGGAGAGCCATCGGCTATCCTGTACTCGCGTCTGTCAGACGCGAGAGAGGAAGAGCCATCGACTGCTCTTCCTGTTTACATCGTGATCAGCCGTGATTGGACACGGCTGATCACGTGGTAACAAATGAAAAGAAAAGGTTGCGCTACTAAAAAAGATAATTATAAGGGTAGCAGCCTGCACCAACAGTCGAACAGTATTGTGTACAAATATAAAAAGAATAAATGCGGCGCTATAGACAATATAATAGACGGGGTAGTCTACTATCGTAACAAAGTGTGAATGGTGATAATACCCTTACATATATAGGTGTACATATAGGTGCTATTTCACCACGCATTTTTATCTTTTGTGATCACCCATGCTCGCCACTTCACAGGGCTTGTATCTTAGATGTTTTTATCTATGTTTTTTATTTTGTCTTTTGCCAATATAGGGCCAGATTCAGGTAGAGTTAGGCTGGAGTATCAGTGATACTCCAGCCTAAGGCCCCTTTCACATTGAGGCGTGGAGCCGCGGTGACGGTATAGCCGCGCTATTTGTAGCGCCGCTATACCGTCGTGTTTACCGCGATATTCGGGCGCTAGCGGTGAGGTTTTAACCCCCGCTAGCGGCCGAAAAAGGGTTAATACCGCCCGCGTTGCGGGCGGTATTACCGCGCTATTGCCGCGGTTTCCCATTGTTTCCAATGGGAAGGCGCGCTATAGGAGCGGTGAACACACCGCTCCTATACCGCGGTAAAGATGCGGCTAGCAGGACTTTTGGAGCGTTCCTGCTAGCGCACCGCTTCAGTGTGAAAGCCTTCGGGCTTTCACATTGAACACTACAGGGCATGATTTTTCATGCGGTATAGCAGCGCTATTTTTAGCGCTGTACCGCATGAAAAACGCCTTAATGTGAAAGGGGCCTTACTCTCACTTTGAGCTGGCGTTTCTGTTTTCTGTAAGCAGAAAACAAGAAACGCCGGGTTGGAGTTCCGATGCGATCGGCGTAATTGAATTTCGCCATCGCATCGCAACTTTAATTTAAAAATGGCGCCGGGGGCGTTCCCGCTGATTTACGCCGAAAAAATATGTTAATCAGCGGGAATCGGCAATTCACGATCATATTCGGGCGCGACGCAGTGACTTTCCGACGTTTCCGTAAGCGATACGCGGCGTAAAGATAAAGCAGCCCCCTAGTGGAGTATCCTATGTTAAGTATAGCCGTCGTCATCGTGTCGAAAAAAAAAATTTGCGTCGCTTGCGTAAAACGTCCATGAATGGGGATGTGACGTCATTGACGTTCACTGACAGAATTTGGAGCATGCGCACTGGGATGCATTGACAGTCGACGCATGCGCAGTACGTTTGCCGCGGGATCGCGCTTAGTTTAAATAATACACGCCCCGTACCCGCCCAATTTGAATTCCGCCGGCTCATTTACGATACGCTACTTTAGGAGCAAGTGCTTCATGAATAACAGCACTTGCTCCTAAAATTTCGCCAGAGTAACGTAAATGAGAAACGTTACTCCAGAGTAAAGATGCTCCCATCTACCTGAATCTGGCCTATAGGCTATTTTACATCCCAATTCGATTAATCGCACTATGTGGAGTGTTCTTCCATTTTTTTTCATATCCCTCCATGTGAATTTGCTCCCCCATGAGGAGCTCTTTTCCATTCCACCATTCTCTGGACGCACAAGACTGATGATCCTGGACTACTACGATTTCCTCAAGTTCCTGGTGTCTCCTTCCATGGACGTTACCATCTCGTGGATCTCATATACGCTCGATTGATGCACCACCGCTGGTGAGTGTGTCCAAGCTGTCCGGTAAGAGTACCCAGTCTTTCCATACTTCTTATGTCATATTGGATTTCACGGTGGATTGTTTTATTTTTGGAGTAATGCGACTCACATTTCAGTACTGCCTATGGTGGACTTTTCCATAGAGTCATTGTGGTGAACCTGGACACTGACTTCTAGTCTTGTCCATTATTATCTATACATGCATTAGGTTATGCATTTATGTTACACTTGATATAATTTGTTTTGATACACTTTGTATACAACTAATGATATTTACCATTATTTTTATAATTGCATATGGTTGTTTTTGTCAGAGAGTCAACATGATGATCTTGGACTCTAACATCTGATCTTGTGCAATGTTATATTTACATTTCCTGACAGACTCCATGGCAGCCTACGTATGGGTTAATCCCGCCTCCTCTCCAATGCTATAGGACCCCATACCCATAAAGCTTTGCTCACCTCCAGTGCTGGTGTTCCTTTTTTGTCCTCCTCCATGGATCTCAAGAGATGTGTTCAGGATGTCCAGTACAAGCAGAGGAATGACACACTTCCAAGCGGTGCATCTCGGATCCCAGCCACGGGCGGGTGGTGAGCTTTCTTGCAGCAAAGCACTTGTTGTGACTGGCTGCATGTGTCAAGGATCCTGGATACCTCGGCTGGCAAGGTCTGTTCACCTCCATGGCGGCCGCATCTGTGTCTTGTTTGTCCCTGTTTGGCTCTCTCTTTCTTTCCCTTCCTGGGCTGGGGTAGTTAGAACGGCTGGAGCGCTTCTGCGTTCCAGCCGCACAGGTTACTTCCGGGGTTTGCGGCCCATCATGGCACGCGCAATTGCGCAATAGCCGCCTTCAGTTCGAGGCTTGGCTCGCGCATGCGCAGCTGCGCGTTCTCGCGGCGGCCGTGCAGGCGCCGCTGAGGAGCTCTCTACCACGCAGGCGCGCGTCAGGGTGGCGTGTGACGTCACCAGCGGGCATTTTAAAATCAGCTGCTCGCCCCATAGCTATTGGAACACGTTCCTTTAGGCGAGCAGCTGATCATTGCCAGACTTTCAGGTCAGTAGGTGGTAGGCAGGATCATTGTGTATTTCCCTCACTCTAGTTTTCCTTCCTTCTTTTTTTACTTAATATGGTTTATGTATGCGTTTTTTAGGGTGCAGTCCTTACTACTCTTATCTTCCTCTGACCTGGTATTGTCCTGCTGCATCGGTCCAGCCATCATGGACCAGTCACCGCCCGCACATGGCCAGCCCTCACGCACAAGGTGAAGGGGGGGTGTAGGGTTGCAACCCTGTTCCTTATAGAGTCTCCCTTGACTTATTTCTTTTTTGCAGCCCTTCTGATTCAGAACTTCATGCACCGAGCAAGTCCACCTCAGACCTTGCCAGGCCGAATCAACGTTCCTCTTCAAAGTCTAAGAAACGCAGCTCCTCATCTACCTCTCGTCACCATGAGAGAAGGTCACATTCTTCCTCAAGACAACGCTCCCACCGCCATGATAGCCACTCTAGGCGCAGAACCTGCTGGGGATGTGATTCACAAGTCCCGGAGGGTAAATCGCTGTGCAATCACTGCTATGCCCAGGCGGTTGGGGTAAAGGAGACAGAAGACCGACGGATTGAATCCATGGTCGAACGCGCGGTGCAGAAGTCCCTAAGGGAGAGGGACGCGTCTCACACGCACGGGCAAGCCAGTATCGCTAGGTCTGGCCCTACGGCCGATGAGTTCCATGAGGATCCAGGCCCCTCACAGCCTCGCACCCCCGTCCCAGTGGCCCTGGAAGGCGACTCGGAGAGCGATGAGGAAGATCTGGAGTTTGACTTTGCCCAAGTGACCCCACTCATTAAAGTCGTTAAAGAGGCACTCCGGTGGGAAGATTCATCCTCTGCCCCAGCTAAACAGATGAAATACTTCAAACGTCTGGGGAAAGAACGCCCAAGCTTTCCATTACTTGCAGAGCTAAACGGCATCTTCGAAGAGGAGTGGAGCAAGGTGGACAAAAAGTCCTCTATGTCTAATAAAACTTCCCGCTTATACCTGTTTAAAGCGGAGGATGTCAAATATCTGGAGAACGTCCCGTCAGTGGACGCAGCAGTGATGCGCTTGGCCAAGCACGTGACATAACCTCTGTCCGATTCAGTGTCTTTCAAGGATAGTCTTGATAGAAGAATGGACCTGGATCCAAAAAGGATATATGGTCTGGCAGGTATGGCCTGTAAGCCCGCTCTAGCCCTAGCGGCTCTCTCTAAGGCAATGGAGGTCTGGACGGAGAACGTGGACTCCTTTCTGATGGGCGTTTCCGAAGAGCCGGCCGGAAGTTCGGCAACGTCAGAACTGAAGCTAGCAGTAGCATTCCTGGGAGAAGCCTCTGTGGATTTGGTTTGACTACTAGCCAGGATTATGCTGTCCTCAGTCACAGCCAAGAGGGCCTTGTGGCTTCGTCCCTGGGTCGCTGATCCTTCATCGAAACAGAACTGGTGTAAAATTCCCTTTGAGGGTTCATCACTGTTTGGCAACAAGTTGGATGATGCCATTTCTAAGGCCACAGGGGGTAAATCGGGGTTCCTTCCCCAGGACAGACGACAGCCAGGGAAAAGGAGACCACAGTTCAGGAAGCGTAGCCCAGACCGCGCAAGGGAAGCGCGTGCCTATAGACCCGGCGGGAATTTCCGGAGGAATTGGGGCAGAGGTCAGATGTCCTCCCGTAAACCAGCTTCCACAAATCAGGTGTCCGGTGAGCGCGAGCAGGGGAAGTCTTTTTGACATGAAGCACGTCCAGGCGGTTCGAGTGGGGGCAAGATTGCAAATCTTTCGGCACGTCTGGGCGGCCTCGATCACAGACCCGTGGGTCATCAGGACGGTGTCTTCAGGCCACGCCTGGTCCTTTGCCAGCACTCCCCCTCCCAGGTTCATCCCTACTCTACTTCCAAAGCCAGCGGAAAAAAAGCAGTGAGATGCGTCCCAAAGGACGAACGGTTTCATGGGGTATACTCCCCCCTTTTCCTGGTTCAAAAGAAGAACAGCTCGTGGCGGCCAGTCATAGACTTAACCTACCTAAACCAGTTTATAAAACACGGGAGGTTCAAGATGGAGACCCTGTCCACTATTCAGCTAGCAATTCAACCAGGAGATTGGATGATCTCGATAGATCTGAAGGATGCGTAATTCCACGTACCAGTGGCAGCAGAACTCCAGAAATACCTCAGATTTCATGTAGGGCAGGAGCACCTCCAATTCATTTGTCTGCCGTTCGGGCTGACAACCTCCCCACGAGTGTTTACGAAGACCCTACTAGCAGTTGTGGCCCTGATCAGGCTGAGGAAGATACATCTTTATCATTACCTGGACGACCTCCTGGTCTTGTCTCAAGACAGGGCTCATCTCCTGGAACAGAGGGATCAGGTGATCTCGATCCTGACCGAATTCGGTTGGCTTTTAAATCTAGAAAAGAGCCACCTAGAGCCATCGCAACGTTTAATATATCTGGGAGCCCAGTTCGACACCGCAAAGGAAACTATCTCCCTCCCACTAGAGAAGATTCCCGTGATTCAGGAGAGGTTTGCCAAGGCCCTAGATGTTCGTTATCTGAGAGCCTCTCAATGTCTGAAGATTATAGGCACAATGGTTTCAACATCTCCCATGGTGAAGTGGGCATTGTGGAGGCTACGTCATTTTCAGTTCGGCTTTCTCAAACAATGGAAGTCCGGGAACAAGAACCAGATGATTTTCATCTCATCATCCATGAGGAACAGCCTCTTTTGGTGGCTTCATCAGAAGAATCTCCTGAATTGCCACTCCATTGCTCCAATATCCTGGGTTTCGGTGACAACGGATGCCAGCGGCTCCGGGTGGGGAGCCCTATGCGGCACAGAGATCGCACAGGGCAAGTGGGATGCCCGCCTTCGCGACCCAGGCTCGAACATCCTGGAGATCAGGGCGGCCTGGTGCGCCCTCCAATCCTTTCCCCAGCTTCTGAAAGGAGAGTCGGTATAACTGAAGATGGACAATACCACGGTGGTGTCCTATGTCAAGAGACAGGGAGGGACAAGGAGCTCAGCTCTTTTACGGAAGATCGAACCAATCTTGGGCTGGGCCCAGAAGAATCTGGCGAACCTGTCCGCAGTCTATATTCCCGGAAAACAGAATTCCCAGGCGGACTTCCTGTCACGCACTCGGGTGGATGTCAACGAGTGGTCCCTCCACGAGGAGTCTTTTCAGTGGATTCTGTCCCTGGGGACCAATCCCCAGGTGGATCTCTTCGCCTCTCTATTCAACCACAAGCTGAAGAGGTTTTATACGAGGGGTCACTGCAGTCAAGCAACGGGGACGGACGCCCTGACAGACGGGTGGCGATTCAAGAGGGCGTATCCTTTTCCCCCTTTCTCAGTGATCCTCAAACTCCTACGGAGGCTCCAGTCGGAGTCAGTAAAGTTAACACTGGTGGCGCCCTACTGGCCCAATAGGCCGTGGTTCCCCCTCTTGGTCCAACTGAGATACCGGGACCCAATACCTCTACCAGCCAGACCGGATCTTCTATCCCAGGGGGCGCTCATTCACCCCGCTCCATCCATACTGAAGCTAGCGGTATGGTTCTTGAGAGGGAGAGGTTAGAAGCCCTCGGCTGCACTCCTAGGGTGATCGCAACTCTGATGAACTCAAGAAGACCAAGCACAAATAAAGTCTATGAAAGAGTTTGGGCGAAGTTTGTGGAGTTTTCTTTAACATCAGGCTCATCGTTTACAAGTCCAGGAATACAGGATATCCTAAGGTTCCTCCAAACGGGGTTGGATCTTCCATTATCAGTAAGTTCCTTAAGAGTGCAAGTTTCAGCATTATCTGCCTTCTCCGGAATATCTTGGGCGGCACATCCGCTAGTCAAGCAATTCTTCCGTGGAGCTTCAAGGCTAAGGCCTCAAAGAAAGCCAAGGTTCCCCAAGTGGGATCTTCCCTTGGTTCTGGACTTTCTGAATGGACTTAATACAACAGAATCTCCTTCATTCTCACTGAAGGATTTCTCGGCTAAAGTGGCCTTCTTGGTCGCCATCACTTTGGCTAAGAGAGTCTCGGAGATTGGATCCCTGGGTTACAAAGAGCCGTTTCTAACATTCTTTCCAGACAGAGTAGTCCTGATTCCCATGCTGGGTTCTAACCCGAAGGTGACGTCAGTTTTCCACGCCAACCAGGAGATTGTTCTCCCTACTTTCAGAGACTCGGAGTCAGAGAGTATTCACCCTTTGGACTTAGGGAAAATCCTTATGGAGTACATCCAAGTAACTTCTGTTTTCAGACGCTCAGATCATCTGTTCATCCTGCACTCAGGTATCAACAAAGGGAAGAAGGCCTCTTCAAGAACCATTGCGGCTTGGATCATCCACGCGATTCAGCAGGCTTATAAAGTGAAGGGCTTGGCTCCTCCACAGGTGGTGACTGCACACTCTACCAGAGGGATGGCAACCTCCTGGGCAGCTGCCCATCACGTGGCTCCGGACGTTATCTGTAGAGCGGCCTCTTGGTCCTCCATTAATACCTTTATGTCCCACTATTGTGTTGAACCTGCATCCCTTTCTTCTGTAAACTTTGGGCGTGCAAATTAAAAACTATTTTTTGTTCAGCATACCCACCCGTGTGGTTTGGCTAGTTATTTCCCACACGTAGGCTGCCATGGAGTCTGTCAGGAAAAAGGAAAATTTATTACCAAATACTTACCGTAATTTTCCTTTCCTGATGGACTCCATGGCAGACGGAGTACCCACCCTGTAAGCATGGAGTCGGCTAGTTACGGAACACCAGCACTGAAGGTGAGCAAAGCTTTATGGGTATGGGGTCCTATAGCATTGGAGAGGAGGCGGGATTAACCCACACGTAGGCTGCCATGGAGTCCATCAGGAAAGGAAAATTACGGTAAGTATTTGGTAATAAATTTTCCTTTATATATGGCCACTTATTCACACTTTGTATAGCTTGTTTGGTACGCCTATATATGCAAGGGTATTATGACTATTCACACTTTGTTCCGATAGTAGACTACCCGTCTATTATATTGTCTATAGCGCCGCATTTTTTCTTTTTATATTTGATCACGTGGTAAGGGGTCCCCGCCGGAGACTTGTTACCGAGATCGGAGATGCAGGGTGTCAGCCCGACACCCCGCATCACCGGTCGCTGCGCTGCGTCCCCCCCCCCAAGCGCGCGCGGCATGAAATCCTGCAGGACGTCAATAGACGTCCAGTCAGGATTTCAGAACCACTTCCCGGACGTCAATCTGCGATTGACTGGGCGAGAAGTGGTTTATGATGCTTAAAGTGAAAAACAAAAAAAGAAAAATTATTTTAAATATCGTACCTGCTGGGTGTCTATAGTAGTGGCACATGTTTAGAAATGTCCCCGCACAAAATGAGATTACTATAAGAAAAAATGTAATTTAAAACTGCTTGCGGCTTTAATGTAATGTCTGGTCCCTGCAATATGGATGAAAATCACTGAGAAAAATAGCATGGGTTTCCCCGCCCCCCTCCCCCCACGGTCATTACAAGCCCCTTTGTCCCTATATACTTTGAACAGCAGTATACAGGTGGTGTAAACAAGACAGAGACTGTAGGTTTGTTGTCAAGTAGAATCTGTTTGTAATTTTCAACTGGTACTTCTTTAACCACTTAAGACCCGGACCAAAATGCTGCTAAAAGGACCTTGCCCCTTTTTGCGATTCGGCACTGCGTCGCTTTAACTGACAATTGCGCGGTCGTGCAACGTGGCTTCCAAACAAAATTGGCGTCCTTTTTTCCCCACAAATAGAGCTTTCTTTTGGTGGTATTTGATCACCTCTGCGGTTTTTATTTTTTGCGCTATAAGTGACAATTTTGAAAAAAATGCAATATTTTTTACTTTTTGCTATAATAAATATCCCCCAAAAATATGTATATATATATATATATATATATATATATATATATATATATATATATATATATAAAAAGCTTTCCTCAGTTTAGGCCGATACATATTCTTCTACCTATTTCTGGTAAAAAAAAAATTGTGTTTATCGGTTGGTTTGCGCAAAATTTATAGCGTTTACAAAATAGAGGTGAGTTTTTTTGCATTTTTATAAAAAAAATTGTACTACTAATGGCGGCGATCAGCAATTTTTTTTCGTGACTGCGACATTATGGCGGACACTTCGGACAATTTTGACACATTTTTGGGACAATTATCATTTTCACAGCAAAAAATGCATTTAAATTGCATTGTTTATTGTGAAAATGACATTTGCAATTTGGGTGTTAACCACAAGGGGTTATGTGTTCCCTAATGTGTGTTTACAACTGTAGGGGGGTGTGGCTGTAGGTGTGACATCATTGATTGCAATTTCCTGTATAAGGGATCACGCGATCGATGACGCCGCCACAGTGAAGGACGGGGAAGCCGTGTTTACCCACGGCTCTCCCCGTTCTTCAGCTCCGGGGACCGATCCCTGCACTCCAGCAGCGATCAGGGCCGCGAGTCCCGTGGTCCCGGAGCTTCGGACCAGGTCACGGGAGCGCGCTGTGGGTGCGTGCCCGTGGCCCACGGCTGGGTGCTAGTACAGGACGTACCTGTACGTACATGTGCCCAGCCGTGCCATTCTGCCAACGTATATGTGCAGGAGGCGGTCCTTAAGTGGTTAAAGTGTAGCTTCAGCCATAGAATATTATTTTAAGCTTTTCTAAAAACATAGAGAAGGGTTATCACCCCTGTAACCTTTGTTTTGCTGTCTGTGTGCATCTGTTCAGAAGATTGCACCTCACTTTCTGTCCCAAAGACAAATGATTTTTTGTGAAACAAGGATTGTGATAAAGCATCATGGACAGGAGACACCTTTTACAGAAGAGAATTTCCCTTCCTAGGGGTAGATTTCCTCTCACTTCCTGTTGTCTCCTTCTGTTTGCAAGTAGGAGTCATTTGTAAGTTGGATGTTTGAAAGTAGGGGCCTGCTGTATATACGCTGCAGAAATTTGGACCATAGGTGTTGGTCTTGCCACAACACTGCAACCCCTTACAGTTAGTCATGGTGGGCGCTGGAACGCCCTGCTGTGAAATATTCGATCAAGAATTGTAATTACATGCCCCTGTTGAACAGGGGCAGAAAAATTGGGCCTTAGGCACTGGTGGTGGTGCCACAACACTGCAACCCCTCACAGATACTCTAGTTGGAGCATAGCAATGAGCCCGATGCAAAGCATTGCATCAAAAATTGTAATTACATGCCCCTGTTAAACAGGGGCAGAAAAATTGGGCCTTAGCAAATGGTGGTTTTGCCCAGAACCAACAATGTTCTTGCAAGCTATCAGCAAGTTCATTGAGAAGGAGATGGATATTCAGTCAGCATAATAGGATAGTCACTCAGCATCAGCATAGGCAGTCTCCAAGGGATCTGACATTTCAAAAAAATTATTCAGTTACATCAGCATCAGGTGGTAGCTGGTAGCTGGTGGTGATCCAAACCTGATTCATTTTTATGAAGGTCAGTCGAAGGATGGAGTCGGTGGAGAGGCGCACCCTGTGATCGGTCACAAAGCCTCCAGCAGCACTGAATGTGCGTTCTGAAGGAACGCTGGATGCAGGACAAGCCAGTAGTTCAATTATGTACTGTGCAAGCTCTGGCCAGTGATCCATCTGTGCAGGTCTGTGCAACGCGTTCCCGTACCCCTGGAAGACGTCATCTGTGACGAAACGACGTAGGGAAGAGCGGCGTGCTGACGTCACCGCTTACCGACAATCCGGAAGGACGAGCGAAAGTATTGAGCCGGCCGGCTTTTACCTAACATGCTTAATTTACAAAGAATCATGAGAGTTTTATTTTTTATTCTAATAAATGCGATTGCCTACAATACTACTCTATGAGTTTCCTTCTCTCCATACCCTCGGATGTGGCATTGATCGATTCTGGATCATCTGTATGAGGAGGTGGACGGCTGAGGACTATTAGGAGCAGCACAGTATAAAAACAAATGCAGTTTTTAAGTTGGAGCTGGTAAGCAGGCATTTTTTATAGAGGTGGAGGTGCCTTTGATTGACTTCACTTGAAGATTCTTCTTCTAACACTTTTCGGGTGTTTATAGGACACAGATGGACTCTTGCTTCACAGATTTGATTGTGATTTTGCTTGGACTTTTCTGTTTCACCTCACTAGTGGTTCATTTTAAGTTTTTATCATCCATGAAGGAACTTGGTGTTCACACAAGTATATAGATCCACATATTTTTTTTGCAGCGCAGCATATCTTTAGAGTTATAGTATTTTATGTGTATCGCACATTTTTTTGCAGCAGCAGCACAACACAATTTATTTTGTCACAACAAACTTTTTTTTTATTTTTTTTTCAAAGACCTGCGCAGTAATTTTTTCCCATTGACATATAGCACAATCAACTGCCTGACAGATTAGGAAGAACTAATCCAACTAAACTATAGAATGTATAAATATATGTATAACTCCTGGGATATATATATATCCTCTACACACTGTAAATTTAACTGACTAGCCTGCCTTCTCTATCTAGCTAGAAAAAAAGACAATCTCTCTCTCTCTCTCTCTCTCTCTCTCTCTCTGATCTGGAACAAGCCCGGAACACACTACATGAGGCCACCCTGGCCTTGGCCAATTATGGCTCTTCGTTTTTTGCATGCTTGTCCAATCAACAGCGCGCAATGCCGCAGTGAATTATAGGCCGTGGCGCGTCACTCGAATTTGGCGCGAGCGACCTGTTTTGTTTGTATTTCGACGAACGGTCAAACAGACGATGTTCACGTCGAACATGGGCTCGACTCGAACACGAAGCTCATCCCTACTCTCATGGCAGTTTTCCTGCCAGGAAAATCGGCCGTGTGTAGGGGGAAAAAGCTGCCAGCGGTAAAAAGCCTGCCGGGAAACCTGATCGTGTGTACGAGGCATGACTCATTTTGTGAGGTTAGGATATCTGATATTGATAGGGCCATGCCCCACTGACATTTTTGTAGCTGTGATACTTTAAAGGGGTAGTTCCCCCAAAAACCTTTTTTTAACATTGATTGTGGCTCGTTATGTCAAGGGGAATCGGGTGTTTTTCTTTTAGAATCGAAGCAGTACTTACCGTTTTAAAGATGCATTGTCTCTGTCGCTTCCGGGTATGATCGTCTGGTCTGGGCGTTCCTATTTGATTGACAGGCTTCCGACAGGCTTCCGACGGTCACATACATCGCGTCACGAGTAGCCGAAAGAAGCCGAGCGCCGGTGCGGCTCTATACTGCGCCTGCGCACAGTCGTTCGGCTACTTTCGGAAAATCGTGACGTGATGTACGCGACCGTCGGAAGCCTGTCAATCAAATAGGAACGCCCTTCGCCGAAGACCATACCCGGAAGCGTCGGAGACGATGCATCTCTAAAATGGTAAGTACTGCATCGATTCTAAAAAAAAAAACACCCGATTCCCCTTGACCGAACGAGCCTCAATCAATGTTAAAAAAAGGTTTTTGGGGGAACTACCCCTTTAAGTACTTTATTGCTTAGAAAATCGTGATTGTTTTCTTTTAAAATGATTTTTATTGAGTTTGGTAATAGAAAAAACATTGTAACCATAAAACATGTACAACTCTGTGTAAATTACAGCATTACAAAAGTCAGAAAATTGTTTTCCATTGGTCACAGCAAACATTTAAATGTGTAAGGATTCATATTATAACATCCCCAAACAGATATTTCTTGCAAGAGAAAACATTATCATGCCTTCCAGGTTGGAATTCACTAGTTTCATGACAGTAGAATTAAATGTTTCACAAATTCCAAGAGTAACAGAAAGGTGAGAAAAGAAGAGAGAAGCTACAGAAGCTGAGTAAGGAAAGAGGAGACGAAAACAGAATCTGTGCTGCAATCCTGTATTCTATATTATACATTAACGCCTGAGAGATACTGTATCCAAGGTTGCCAAGTTTTTTGTTGAATAAAGGCATTTTATCATTCAAGATAGCAGTCAGTTTCTCATTTATCATACTCCATGACAGCTTTACTTTAATTAAGTAAAACAAGATGAATGAGGATTTCCAAGACTCGTTAATTTATGCTAGGAAAATAAAGATCGGTATTTTGGTGTGTTTTGAAGCCTTCTCTATGGGTTGGTAAAACCTGTGTTACTAAATTGATGAAATGATATCCAAATCCAAAATCTTTTAACCTTTAGGCATGATATGCAGTCCCTTCCGGTCCACAATCTTCAAAACCCTTGGGGGAAGCACTGGAGACATAAGAAGCTATTATTGTGGGTACCTTTTACCATCTTAGTAACACTTTATAATTTGCTTCTATAATGGATGTGTTTATTCTTATTATGAGAAAGGCTAGGAGAGCTAGCTTATGTCATTCAGTAAGGTTTAGAGCCTCATCCAAATCTTGTTCCCATCTTGACATATAAGGTAATTTGTCAGAATTCAAATGAAGCAAACCATATATTGCAAAAATATGTCCTTGTGTCTTGTCAAACTTTTTACACAAATAATCTGTTGATGTCAGTGTGGCTAGATCAGTTTGTCTCTCCAAAGCCTTTAAAAAATGAGTTATTATTATTATTATTATTATACAGGATTTTTACAGTGCCAAGTTTACGCAGCGCTTTACAACATGAGGGCAGAGAGTACAGTTGAAATACAATGCAATACAGGAGGAATCAGAGGGCCCTGCTTCTTAGGCCACGTACACACGACCAAATACATCTGTTCAAATCGGTCTGACAGACCGATTTGAACAGATCTGTCTGCTGGGCTGTTTTGGTTTGATCGCTGTACACATGATCAAACCAAAATCCCCGCCGGCAGACAGCGCGGTGACGTGGCGATGACGTTGACGCCGCCACATCACCGCACCAGGAAGTAAAACACTTCCGCGCATGCGTCGAATCCATTTGACGCATGTGCGAGCAGATATGTCTGCTGGTTAGCGTACTAACCAGCAGACATGTCGGGCGGACGGATTCCCAGCAGACAGATTTTAAAGCATGCTTTAAAATCTGTCAGCTGGCCAAATCTGTCTGTCCGCCCGTACACACACGATCGAATCTGTCTGCTGAAACGGTCTGTCAGACCGTTTCCAGCAGATAGATTTGATCGTGTGTACGCGGCCTTAGGCGGCGTACACACGACCAAGCTTCTCGGCAGAATCCAGCGAGAAGCTCGCTGGGAGACATATTCTGGCGAGAAGCTCGATCGTGTGTACACTTCCAACGAGCGTCCCGTCGGGACTCTTTGTTCAATGAGGACTTTGGCTCGACGAGCTTTTCCGACCGCTCATCGGGAACCTCGTCGGGCGGAACGATGAGTTTAGCCCGACGAGGTTCTCGGACGTGTGTACGGGCCTAAGAGTTTACAATTTAAAATGGAGGGTCACGTGATATAAAAAGGTAAAAACCGTTATAGAAAATATAGGTACAGTTGTTAGGTGAAGGCAAGATAGGCTTTTCTGAAGAGAAAGGTTCAGGGATTCAAAATACAAAAGAGAAATTACCGCGCTATCTAATAATGTGTGAGAGGAGCAGCTAACACAGCAAGAAAGATCAATTTGCTAGAAATATTGTGGGAAAAGTGTAGCGCTAAAAATGATTCGAATTCCTAGTGATGAATTCATAAATAAAAAGATAGAATAAACAATGATCATATATAACACCACTTGTGACAATGAATAGTGTTACCATTAGTAATAGTCCATAAACATCCAATGAATGAATACTAGTGACAAGAAAACTGGACGAAGCCAGAAAATAGAAGTGAATAACAAACTGTTCATATAACAAAGTTCATATATGAAGGATCCAGTGACTAGGTGAATAGACAAAATCCAACGGTGATTGCTACACAGAAAATCCACCACCACTTATGATAGGGGGCTTACCGGATGGATTGGACCCAGGAGGGCATATACCCACTAGGTCAATCAAGCTTGTAGATAATACACTGTAGAGGATATATCACAGATGTCTCAAAGCCAGGAATCATTGACAAGACCTCAGGCAGGGAAATCCAGGGGTTCACACCAGATGATAGTTTACAGCAAATCCCAAAGATGACACATCATATATCCCAATGTAAAATAAATAATTGGAGCGCACATAGCATAATTCTGTATAAAAACAAGGAATTTATTAAAGGAAAAGAGACTCACATATTGCAGTGGTAAAACGAGCTCATAAAATCAGGGTAGCAATAACGACAGCAGTCCTTCCCGACATGTTTTGTTACAATAGTACTTCATCTGGGGTGCTGACATCTTGCTACACTTACCCTTAAATATACATAGAGACCCACATGTTCAAATCATGGCTCCAATAGGAAAGCAGTGGCAATAGCTCACCACTTCCTGGTTGATACAAACTGGAGAGTGTGGCATGTGGGTCAAGCCTCACTTTCAAACAGGAAATTACTGGAGGACAAACCAAAGAATGATTAGATGTCCAGCAGTGACTATCCTAGATGTGCCACTATTATTGTGAGTAAAAACGCATAATATTAAGATAATATACTAGGCATCAAACTGGATTGATAAAAACACTCACGGAAGTGACTCCCCATGTATAACAGTAGTCTCAGATCTGAGGTTCCTATTGGTTCGGGCGGGTCACATGACCACGCTACCAAGCCTCATTCTAATGTATGGAAATGCACTCCAAGCTCTGCATTGGAGGATACACATCACCCTGCAACCACGTGACCATACAGACAGGCCTCGTTTTTATACCAGGGGATGCGCTCCAGGTCCGGCATTGGTGGAATCACGTCACATGACCGCATCACACAATGCAAATCGAGAAGTAAATTAACCCCCACCTGTACTGCGTTCCACTACCTCAATAGAGATGGGCACAAGGAAGACAGATGGTCTAGATCAGTCAGTCAAATGACTGTATCGGCCGATTCTGTCATATAGCCAAATGAAACATGCTCAAACAATAAACAAAGAGGTTATTTAGACAAAAATATCCATAACCTTAAAGGGAAAAGTACATGAAAAGCAGAGTTCCCACAAACTTATCAAAAATTGTTGTTATGTTAAATGACAAATCATAGCAAATAAAAATACCCTCTTAACAGCATTATTACAATGTAATCAGGGTGAAATAATAAATTATAATAATAGGGCCATAAAAAAAAAGTGTTGAGAACCTACATAACATTTTAAAAATAAAAATGATGTATTAATAATGAAGCCATAATTGAACATTGGTGGTCAGAGGTATTCTTTTACAAAATGTCCAAATTACCAAAAACTAACTTAACCATATATTAATATACATATAATCGACAGAAAATTAAATTTCCGATGAACTGATATTTGAATCATGTATATAGAATCAACCGACTAATTATGACTGATTAATGAACGCATTAATATCCCACTCTACATTCATACCCTGAGGCGAGTGGGATTGTAGTTCATAGATCCAGTATGTTTCTAACCGTGATACTCCACGAGTTTTTGCTCCCCCCCCCCCCCCAAGGTGGGATGTACCTATCAATAATGAGGAATTGGGACCCCCTAGGATCTCGATTGTGGCATGATCTATAATGCCTTGTGCTTCGTGTCGCCTCCTATAATCTTGGTGATATGCTCACCCACCCGTACGGAAAACGCGCGAGTCGTGCGACCCACGTATTGTTTCCCACACGGGCAGGGGATTAGATAAACAACAACATGTGTGGTCGCACAGGTGCAAAACTGTTTCATCGGGTAAGTTTGGTTAGTGACTCTGGACTGAAATTCCAGGCTTTTATGTCTCCCGTTGAGGTTATATTTGCAAACTGTACATTTTTTGCACAGAAAATAACCTTCCATGTTCTGAAAGAAGGTTAGACTTGCCAGGGGATCGACAATGTTTGGAGCGATGCTGTTTCTCAAGGTTGGAGCACCTTTGAAAACAATTTTAGCCTGCTCGGGTAGCATCGGTCCAAGTATTTTGTCATTCTTTAGAATATTCCAATGACGGCTAATGATATTTTTTTAGATCCTTGTGCTGGTTGGAGTAGGATGTGAGCATGGAGTACCTAAAAGTCTTATCTGGGTCTCATCATATCCTTTCTCCAAGAATCTCTGTTTGAGCACAGAGGCCTGGGACAGATACGTAGCAGTGTCACTGCCGTTTCGAAAATAAAGATCCTTTACAACACCTTTGAGTATTAAAGAAATCGGCTATATGCAGAAGATCTATGATAGACCTCCAATTAAACATTTTTGGAGTGAGAGTGAGGCTGAAGGCTGAGTTCCCAAGAATGGGAGCCAATAGGGTATGAAAAAGATTTGAATTTATGAGCTAAGCTCAAGGGATCCCATGTGTTCAAGGCAGAAGAAAATGGTGGGCACAGGATCGGGATCTAGCTTGGAAGGCAACCACATAAGATGGTTATTTTTTGTTGGACTACATAAGGATGCTTCTATTTGAATCCAGGCAAGAGGGTAGTGATTTGAATGACATTTAATTGGGTTCGCCACTTGTGTTGCCTGGAAGTATTTCAGCAAGTTTGGAACTCCCAAACCTCCCATCTGTTTTGGGGAGTTGAAGATGCGCTTATTCACGCTGACCTCCCCAAATAAACTTGAGATGTTTGCCATGAAACCTTTTGAGATCCTGGCCTGAGATACCAATAGGCAGTGTTTTAAATAAGTGAATGTATGAGGCTCTTGCACCACCAAATAAATAAGGTGAAATTAAATAAAAATGCTGCTCAATCTGAATTGTGATAAATACTAATAAATATAACAACAGTGACTGGAATAAAATTGATTAGCGCATAATTCATTCAGCACTGAGAATCTGGATAATAAATAGTGATCTGTGCAAAAGTGCAAATGCATAAAAATAAATGTCCCAGCGCATAAATAATTCAACTTATAAAGTCCATATAGTGAATCACAATCTATGCAGAAAAAGTGCAAATGCATAAAATAAAGTAAACTGTCCCATCCGTGGTGGTGTAGCAGATCCTATGATATGGGTGACTTTTCTTCAGGAAATATGCTCACATTGCGCTTACCTTTATAAGGCAAAAATATAGCCTTTCAATGTGTGTTGCTCTGGCTCCCCAGCAGGTGTCACTCCGTCCTTTCAGTAAGGTGGTGTGATGATGTTGTGCAGATCTTATGTTCCAAGGTTGGACGAGGGGGGGGGGTTCCAGTGTCACTCAAATAAAGAGGAATGGTGCCATGCTGAAGTACGTATGTACGTTTAATAAAAATAATAAGAGAGACTTACATCAAAGTAAAAACAAACAGGTACGATCGAGTTCCGCGTCTAACTTCCGGTTTCCGGGTTCAGGTCTTACATGTTACGCTGCGTCACGCAGCTTCATCAGAGATACCTGATTGGTTGCTAGCCTTGTCATTTATACGTTCAGACCGGAAGTGTGTCGGCGGCCATTTAGTCGGAGTGTATGTCTCCGTTACGGCAGCGGCCATTTTGTTGGTTGGAGATCTTCTATTGTATTTACACAGTCCGGTTTTCCGTGACTGAAGTATTCTGCTGCCGAGTTTTAAATGTGTAAGGGGGTTAATAAAATACAGAAGGGTAGTCAATATAGGATGTGTACCTAGTTTCTGCATTGTTGATGCCTCCTTCTATTTGTTGTAAGTGATATTAACCCTTTCTGTAACATATACTGGGCAGTGTATGGTTGAATGGCAAATATGAACAACAATGTGTATACATTAAACAATGTAAATAAATGTATGAGGATATGCAATACATTTAAAAACATCTAAAAAAATAAAAATAGATATAAATATAGATATGTAGATAAAACCTATATTAAAAATTACTTAAAAAACAGTTAAGATCAAAATTCTACATTCATTCCATCAGGTACCATTGTTTGTAAGTTAAAAATCCATTGTGACTCCTTTTGACTAATGGTTCTGACTAAATGTGCTCCTCTCCATGGTTTCTTATATTTTTCTATTGCCCAGAAACTCATTTGTGTGGGATCGCTATTATGGTACTGGGCAAAGTGTTTACTGACGTTGTGTTTTGGGAACTTTTTTTTGATCTTTCGTATATGTTCTCCAATTCTTACCATGAGTGGTCTTTTAGTGCGTCCTACATATTGTAGGTTGCATGTACATTGCAGTACATAGACTACGCCTTCTGTGTGGCAGCTGATAAAGTCTTTAATCTCATAGATTTGTCCTGTTTTGGTCGAGGTGAAATCTGTTCTTTTCCTCTGTGGTTTCTTAGAGTGTCTGCATGCAAAACAATATTTGCATGGGTGGAATCCTTTACTAATAAAATAACTGTGTCCACTTGTTGGGGGTTCTACCACATTTTTGACTACCAAGTCTCGTAGTGTTGGTGCTCTTCTGTACACTATGTTGGGTTTCTCTGGCAATATGCTTTTCAAATGTTTGTCGCTTTTTAGTATATGCCAATGCTTTTTGATGGATTTTTCAATTTCCTCGATGTTGTATGTTATAGTCGAGTATGATCATCGGTGCTTCCATTTTGTGTTGTTTCATTTTAGGTCCCTGTAGCATAGTTTGTCTGTTAAGTTCCGATACCTCATTGATTTGTTTTTGTATAAAGTTTTCCGTATACCCCTTTTCCTTAAACCTGTCTCCTATAAATGCCGCTTGGGATTTGTAATCTTCTTCATATGTGCAATTTTTTCTGATTCTTGTCAGTTGTCCCTTTGGAATATTAAACAGCCAGGATTTATGATGGCAGCTTCTCATCGAGAGATAGCTATTTGCATCGACATTTTTGAAGTGTGTCTTGGTGGTTAGTTTGTTGTCTGTAACCGAAATGTCTAAATCTAAAAAGTTGATGCATTCATCATTGATGTTCCATGTGAGTGAAATATTGAGGTTGTTTTGGTTCAACTTTTCTAGAAATGTTGTAAGTGTTTCTTTGCTGCCATTCCAGACTATTAGTATATCATCAATATATCTTTTATAGAGTGTGAATTCCATCGGGACGTTTGAATATATTGCACCTTCCTCCCATTGGGCCATAAAAGCATTAGCCACACTGGGGGCAAATTTAGCCCCCATGGCTATGCCCGTGGTTTGTTTGTAGAAGGACTGGTTGTACCAAAAGTAGTTGTGTTTTAGACAGAAGTCAATACACTTTACTAAAAATGTCCTTTGTTTACAAATAAAGGAGCTGTATTCCTTTAAAAGCCACTTTGTGGAACTGCAAGCCTGGTGGTGCTCTACTATTGCATATAATGATGACACGTCTGCTGTTGCAAGTAGAGTTCTTCCTTTTAATACTGGTGTATCTTCTAACAGCTGTAGCACATGCTTCGTATCTTTGAGGTAGGATGTTGTTTGTTGGACCGCTGGTTGTATGTAGTGGTCTAGGTATTCTCCCATTCTAGAAGTTAGGGAGTCAATTCCATTGACAATGGGTCTTCCTGGCGGGTTAACTTTATCTTTATGTAATTTTGGGACCATATAAATGATGGGTATCCTGCACAGTTCTGGAATAAGGTATTGTGACTCTTTTTTGTTGAGGATTGCTTTCTTTACCCCTAGATGTATGAGTTTTTCAAGCTCTTTTTTATATACATTGAGGGGGTTACCTAGTAGTTTAGTGTAGGTTTTTTCGTCTTGTAATTAACTTTCCATTTCCTTTTGGTACTGTTCCTTTGACTGCACTACTACCCCTCCGCCTTTGTCGGCAGGTCGGATTACAATGTCCGTCCTTTTGGTTAGTGACTTAATGCCCTTTTGGATATGTACCGGATTGGTGGCTTTCTTTACTTTTAGTGTATCTAGGTCCTGAAGTACTAGTTTCTTGAACACATCGATGAAGTGGTTATCATGAACTTGCGGATTGAATACCGAATTATTGCGCAAGTTGCTAGATTGCACATTTTCGATATTGGACTTGGTGGTGGTAAAATTTGTGGGATTATTCATTATATATTTTTTGATATTGATTTTTCTAATATATTTCTGGATTCCTATGTAGGTGTCAAATTTGTTAAGACTTTTTGCTGGTGCATGTTTCGGGCCATTGTCTAAAACTGCAATTTCTTCCACAGTGAGAGGTAGGCCACTAATGTTAAAGATGCCACTTCCTATTATTCGCTTTTTCTTTTTCTTTTGGCATCTCTTTCCCAATCTACATCCCCTCTTCTTTCGGTTGGCGTTCTTCCCCTTACTTCCGGGGTTCTTCTTCTTGGTTCTGGAGTTCTTCTTCTTGGTGATCTTGGGGGATCTGGATTTCTCTGTCTCGGCGATCGGGGATTCTCCCTGTATTCTCTTCTGGGCGTGTGGTCTCTCCTCTCTCTCTCTCTAAAAAAGACCTTTGAGGCGGCTGGTTATGATAATCTTGGTAATTTCTAATCGATTCATATCTATTATACAGTGGAGGAGGACTTCTTTCTAATCTTCTAGACTGTTCATGATGATACGGTTGTCCTCTATTTTCGACATAGTCTCTTTCTGGATTTTTTCTATTGTTGTATGGTCTTTTGAAAAATTTCTTGAATGTTTTTTTCTTGAATTTTTTCGGGGTTTGATATCCCTGTGTTGCATTTCCTCTGTATTCTTGTTGAGGCCTCGGATCCGCCCTATATTGTTCTCTAGTGGGGATGTATTCTTGTTGGTATCTAGGGTCTTCTCTATAGGGTTCTCCATTGGGGATCTGAATTGTCTGTGTTGGTTCTTGTATTCGGACCTCTCTTTCGGGAGTTGAGTAGGTGGAAAGAGGTGGAGGCTTTTTGTAGCTGCTGACTTTTAATAAACACAATTTTGGGCTGGAACACCCCTTTAAAATTTTTCTTAGGCGACGCTTTAAGCATTTTTACAGGTTACCTGTTTAGCGTTACAGATAAAATGGTGCTAGAATTATTGCTCTCGCTCTGACATTTGCGGCGATATCTCACAGATGTGGTTTGCATGCTGTTTACTTCAGCATGAGAGTAAGCGGGGACAGGGGCGCTTTCCCATTCTGCCGTCTGTAAACACAATTAAGCCACTGAACAGACCCTGTGATTTTTTTTTACAGTGCAGGGAATCACCGGCATAAAAAAAAATAAAGAAAGATATCTGAATGATGCCTGTAGCTGCAGGTATCATTTAGATTTAACCACTCATATTCCAGGGCGTCATATGACACCTAACGGGTGGGGAGTGGTTAAACACAGATGATTGCATGCTTACTAAAAGGGAAGGGGGAGGGTAGAATTATTATTTTTTTCATCTCACAACAGAGGCTTGTGTCTGGCTAGTTACTTCTTTAGAAAGGTGATCTCATTTTTTGCCACAATTTTTTGGTAATGAAGAAACATGCCGGTGCTGCTGAGGGGGTGTGTTATTTAAAACAGACCTTGAGAATGGTGCACTACATACATTATCCCTTTCGCTGACAGAGACATTTTTGCATTTTTTTTGCACTAATGCGTAAAAAAATATTTTAGGCCAGAAAATTACATAAAACCCCCCAAACATTATATAGTTTCTAAAAGCATAAAATAGTAGTATTTTTTATTTTTTATGGCACACAATTTTACTGCAAAGGTCTAGGAAATGCAACATGTCAGTTACAAATATACTAAAGTTAATTTAAGGGTGCACAAATGTAAAATAAATTACCCAATGTTTTGGTAAAATATATAAAGCTGAGGTCGCACTGAGTAAATAGATACCCAACATGTCAATTTTTGTGTGGCCGTGAAATGGCGAAAAACTTCAGTAACCTATATGTTCAATATGTGACACTTTAAAAGCCCCCTATAGGGCATTAGTTTAGTGATACGGAAGTTGTCTGGTGTTAGAAATATTGCTCTCACTCTGTTATTAGCAGCCATATGCAACCTGTACTGTATATTGCAATCAGCATTTTCATGCGTGGGCACCCCCAACGCATGCGTTTACATTTATACGTGCATATATGTGGAGGTGGGGAGCCTCAAAAAAAATCTGGGGGTGATTTCATGTACTTGGGTGTAACTTTAGTTTTTTGCATTTGAAAAAAAAAAAGGAGTTCTACCGATTGCAGCACAGGGTTCGCATCAAACAGCAATAAAAAAAAGCACAAAAACAGCTTCATTAAATAATTGGTCTTATAGTAATGTGTACAGGCCAGAAAGGCGAGACAACCACCATAGGGACATTCTTAAAATGTTGGGCCTGTAAATCACGTAGTGCCTGGGAGCTGGGTTGAGACTTTTGAGAAGAGTGAGACAAATTATGGGAAGGCTGAGAAGGTCTGGGTCGAGAGGATAAAGACGATGCCTCCTCTTGGGAAGGAGATAAGTCAAGCTGAAATTCTTGTAAATTACATTGTAAATCAGATGTAGAAGAGGCATGGAACTGACAATCTTGATGCGAAAATGAAGGTTAAAAAGTGAAACCCCATCTATATTTGATCCCTTGGGTTTGCAGGACCCGGAGATAGGGCTTCAAGCTCACCTTGCGATGGTAACCGATAAAAGGTCCACAAACAACTGGAGGGGGTTGCCTTGGAAGGAAAGGTCTTGCTGCTCCCTTGCTGGAGTTTGCGGGTCTTACGCTATCCATAGAATGGAAGATCCTGCTTCTCTGAACTATGGGAGAAATACACTCCTCAATATGGGAGAACTAAAGGACTCCTCCTATAAGACAGATGGACACTAATAAGAGGCAATGATGGAGTGGGGTGCTCCTGCCCAAAAGGATTTAATGTTCTTATGGCTGCACCATCTTTAATGCATCATTTAGGGTGTGCCCCCCCCCCCCAAATCTTTGTCTATTGTATGGATTCTGACCAAATCCTTTTGTGCAGGAGCACCCCACTCCCCCATCATTGCCTCTTATTAGTGTCCACCTGTGTTGTAGGAGGAGTGCTTTAGTTCTCCCATATAAAGGAGTGTATTTCGTCCCTGGGTTCAGAGAAGCAGGATTTTCCATTCTATGGATAGCGTAGGACCCACTTATAATGGGGTACTTTGTCACAGTAATTGGGCTTAAGCACCATAGAGCCATATGGTTTGACCAGATCCCCATATTTTTTTTAAATGTTGAGGTTTTTTAACTAGCCTTGCAGGAGTTAAATGTAATTTTTTTGCATGTGTGTGCTATAATATTTTGTTCTATTTTCTAGATCTTCTATCTTATCGATAGCATGATCCAATTGGGAGTGCAAGACTGATTATTTTGTTTATTCTGCTTTACTGTTGAGATCTCATTTAGTTTGGTTTCAGTAGTGTTTAGGCAGTCACCTATGCCTTGGAGGTCTCTCGTTAATAGTGAGTTCCTGTTAAAGTAATGCTGAAAACCTGCTGGTTATAAGGTCAAGGGGAAAGCAGGGGCAGGCACAAGTCCATCAAGTACATGTACTCCTGAGCTGAGCTAGCTTGGCTTAGCTATTTCTGGTATGTCTGCAATATGTGTGTCCATTATGTAGGCTAGGGAGCTATCAGGGTCTAATGTCCCCTTAGGAGATTGAGATTGAGGGGAATCATATAGCACCTCATCTTGTATGTCAGTTCCAGGTTCCTGCTGTGTTTAGCTTGCTCCCGGATCTGTGCCCCTCTTTCCTTGCCATGTGCTGTTGATGTGTCAAGTAGTTGTAGGGAAAGTGATGCCTTCCACATTCTGGCTCAGCATTTTCTTGGAGGAGGAAGCTAGCCACATAAAGCAAGAATGAGAAGCCTCTCCAGCCTTTCCCTTTGTAGTGCTAGCTGTTCTGCGCTGCATGGCTCTGTCGGGCATTGATCCCACTCCAGCCCAGTGCTCTGGGTTCCTCTGGTCTGCTGCCAAGATGTCTTCCACTGCAAAATGACTTCCACTGACACACATGCAGAAGCCAATGTTATATCCAAACTGGGTCCACACCGCTTGGAAGTGATAACGCATATATCCCAATAACATTAATATGGACATATGTACAACCAGTGACCTGTAGTGGTTTACAAGACGTATATATATATGGTGACAGGAAGTCAGGTAAATCTGTGGGTGTTGTCACAGACTGGAGATACATTTCTGCCTTGTTTAGACAATTCACCAATTACTATTAGGTGTCGGCTGCAGAAATAGCCAGAAAGGTTTAGGGCATTGGAAAACTTCAGCTGTTCAGAATGAGGCAATTAAGGCCTCTATAAGTTATTCAAAGGATGACTACTGATTGCTGGATCCTGAGGCTTTTTGAGTTAAGGAGAGCAGTCAGATAACTTCTGAAGAGATGAGGTGGTTGTTGATTTTTCTGTGTGATAAAAATCAAAAAGACTATTGTTTTTCTGTTGTCTGCCCAGCAGTGTCTGCCCAGCAGTAGGCTGTGCCAGACTCCATAGGTAGGTTCCTGTGTTGTGAAGATAGATGCCCCAAGTGGCAAGGGTTTATTTTATGTTTTGTTTTGTTTATGCTGTTTTGATGCTTGCACTTGTATCCAGCAATATGGAAGAACAAACCATATCCTTTGTTTTCAACCATCCTCAACTGCCTTTCTGTATAGTTCAGCGTGTAGTGAACCCATCCAGGGGGTCACACACACCCGCTACCGAGCGAATCCCTCACAATATTATATATATATATATATATATATATATATATATATATATAATTATATATTGTGACAGGAAGTCAGGTAAATCTATGTGTGTTGTCTCAGACGGGAGATACTTTTCTGCCCTGTTTAGACAATACACCAATTACTATTGGGCGTCGGCTGCAGAGATGGCCAGAGAGGTTTGGGGCATTAAAAGGTTTCAGCTGTTCAGAATTAAGCAATTAAAGCCCCTATAAAGACAGCCTAAGGATGACGACTGATTTCTGCATCCTGAGGCTGTGTGAGTGAAGGAGCAGTCACAACCAGTACTGAAGAGGTGAGGTGCTGATGGATATTTCTGTGTGAGAAATATCAGAGACTTTTTGTTTTCTGCTGTAGGACCAGCAGTGTCTGCCCAGCAGTAGGCTGTGCCAGACTCCATAGGTAGGTTCCTGTGTTGGGAAGTTAGACTTCCCAAGTGGCAAGGGTTTATTTTATGTTTTGTTTTGTTTATGATGTTTTGATGCTTGCACGTGTATCCCACAAGATGGAAAAATAAACCATATCATTTGTTTCAGTCATCCTCAAGTGCCTTTTTGTACAGTTCAGCGTGTAGTGAACCCATCCAGGGGGTCACACACACACCCGCTACCGAGTAATCCCTCACACATGGTGGAGAATGCGGGCAGTTAAAGTAAACCCAAAATGGAGGAGATGCTGAAACAGCCGATTATAGCAAATGCAAATCAACAGCGGAGCCTTGCAGCTCAACAACAGCCTCACCAAGAGAGCATTGCAGCTCAACGACAGGTTCACCAAGAGAGCCTTGCAGCTCACCAACAGGCTCACCGAGAGAGAATGGCAGGTTGGGAACAGAGACACCAGCAGCAAATGGAGGCCATCGTGAAACTATTTGAGCAAACAGAGGAAAAGGATGCAATATTGTGATAAGCGCTTCAAAACGATAATGTGCAAACACCAAATAATAACAAACTAATAACAAACCATATAAACTAATAGGATTTTTAAAAGGTGAAAAGACAACTGTGTTATGCGTGCTAGATGGTAAAGCTGCAAGTCCCATATAACAGGTGTATCTGAGTGCCACTGGTGAGTGCAAGGATAGCAAGCCCTCTCTGATTGAGAATCCAGAGGACCATAATGCTATAGAGGTTACCACGTCTGTTGTTGAGTCGGAATCATCACCAGAGTGTAGTACTTCACCAGAGGAACAAGAAGTGGAGCAAGAGGAGTGTGCCCTGGCAGAGCCTGAAACTCCCGAAGTAAAGGAGCCATCATTAGTAGTAGAAGAGTCTGTAGAGCCTGTTGAATCCAATGTTGTGAATGGCGTTCCAGAGGTCAAACCAGACGAGACCAAACCAGAAGAGAAAGACCCTCATGTACAAGAAGATGCTGAGGAGGTCCCGGCTGTCCCCGCAGTAGCAGCTCCTATGAAGCTAAATCGACGGTCTCACAGTTCTGCTAAATACAGTAGAGAACCTTTAGCAAATACTTTGAAGAAACTTGATGATCCAGCTACCAAAGCTGTTACGTTGGAACTGGAACCCAAGAAGTTTAAAGGCAAGATTTTGGATTGCTCCAGATCTTTTCGCAAAGTCAAATTGCTGCATTACCATATGAAGTATTTCCCTGGCGTTGACAAGTCAGAGCAGGATCAGAGTCCTGTTACAAGGCATATGCAGACAAGAGGCTCTTTAGCTCACGAAAAGGCCAGTCAGCAAAGCTCAAAGAGAAGACGCACCACAAACAGTTCAAATTCCCACCGACCATCCCTAAAAGACAAAAGCAAGGAGAACTTAATCCAGAAGTCTCATCGCAAGCCAGACAAGCTGTCTGAAAGTGTTAAAGAAAAAGTAAGAGAAAAGTTCAAAGATTTCTTGAGTCTGAAGGCAAAGAAAAAAAAAGAAGAAAAAGAAAGCAAAGTCAGAGCTGTCTGGTAGTGAAGAGAACATAGGGGTTTCTAAGGAGCTCTCACCAAAAAAATTACAACCTTCAAAGCTCATCAGTGATTATAAGGCCCCGTGTTCTGGTAAAAGCATCGATCATGGATGCCGTACATATACAAGACTAAGTGATGAGGAGACGCTCAGCGATGCTTGCACGGAAAGCTTACTTTGGAGTGATGAGGTTTACAACGAAGAGATTGTTGTCACGGATGCGGATGGTTTTCTAAATGTTGGCTGCAACAGGAGCAAGTACAGCTCTGCCAAGCAAAGACTTGTGATGGACAGTATGGATGAGAATGCTATGGATGCAAATATGGGCGAGCGGTTAGATCTTTGCTCTGGAAAATGTGTCTGTCAAGATGATGGTTCAAATCAAGAATCTTTTAGTTGTACAAGGGCTCATGCTGAAAATAAGAAAATTGTCCTGATGTCTGAAGCAGTTGCTCTCTGTTCCGGTTCTTTCACTAACAGAGAAAATGAAGAAAATGAGGCCGGGCTTGAGGATTTCCATCTTCTACCATGTGATGATTCTGACAGCGAAGAGCTTGCAGAAATTGAAAGTGGTGCAGAAGATGAAGAGGAGGAAGTAAAGGTGGAAATGGCAGTGAAGGAGGAGGATGACGCCCTGCAGGATGAGGCGTCTGCTGTGCTCGCGGGGAGCAATTCCGAAAAGTGCTCCTACCCCCTGGGTTATGTGAAGAGACAAGCGCTGTGCGCCTGCAGTACCTGCACCCCAGATAAAGAGGAGCCTGCTGGGGTATGTCTGGCCTGTACATACAAGTGTCATGAAGGCCACAACCTGTTTGAGCTCTACACCAAGAGGAACTTTTGCTGCGATTGTGGAAATGCCAAATTTAAACAACTGGAGTGCAAGTTATATCCGGATAAAGAGGAGAAAAAACTGGCTAATAATTACAATGACAATTTCTTTGGCCTGTACTGCACATGTAAGAGACCGTACCCCGATCCTGAGGATGACACCCCAGATGAGATGATCCAGTGTGTGGTGTGGGAGGACTGGTTTCATGGTGGGCACCTAGGGGCAGTTCTATCGGAGCACGTTGCATTTCATGAGATGGTGTGCCAGGGCTGAATGGATCACTGTTAATTTCTTTGGGCCTACTCTGCCAAGTTAGGAGTTCCTAGTGTCACCAAGATTACCAAAGCAGAAACGGAACATGAAGATGTTAAAGTTGATGATTGTCCAACGGAAACAGCCAACACTCAGAATGGACTAACAATAAATAATGAAGAATGTGTGGAAGATAACGACGATGAGGAGGAGGAAATTCTTAGAAAGCTACATCTGAAGGACTTTATGGAAAATGAAGCTGAACTTTCTGGAAGTGATGTTGAAAGTGAAATCCCTGACCGCTTCAGGGCAAATTAAGTGGCTGAAGTGCAGGAAGTAGGGGTTTGCACATCTTCAGTTCTCAGTCAGTTGCTTGATGGAAATAAAGCTGAAAAATGTAATTCTGATGCTACACTAAATGATGTAGAAAAAGTGTGTCCAATATCCACTGAGCCTTGTGAATGTAGTAAGGCAGGTGATATTCATGACTTTCCCATAATTGATGATCAGCAGAGCAGGGTCATTGAGGAATCTGAATTGCAAGAAATATGCACCCAGACTGAAGCTTTTTTTGCCTCTGTGAATTATTTGCCTGTTGAAGAGCAGTGTGTTAATTTTTATGTTGATAAAATGAAAGCAGTAAATACAATGTCACCCCTACCACAGGCAGGATCTGCAGAGAGGGGTTTAGTGTCCACCAAAGTAAAATCTATTTTTCAAAGTGTAGAATCTGTAATGGCAGGTGAGCCCTCTGAAAGTTGTGAAACCTCCATCACTGAAGGGGTCAGAGAGGCTAATTGTACTAATTTAATGGATGCTTTTTCCAAATGTCTTGAAAGGAATGAAGAATATGAGAATTTGTGTCCAATAGTCGATGGTTTCAAAGAAACAAATACTAAAACATTTTTGGGAGACTATGAGGCAAAGATAGTTGAACAACTAGCCATAAACATAATTTCAAAAGTGATTGTAGCTGCTAGACAAGAAAGTTTGTCTAGCTCAGTTAATGATGTGTCCGATAGCAGTTTTCAAGTTCTTGGTGAGAATAGGGATGTGCGAACAAGTGATGAGTAAGCAGTTGGTTCAAGAAAGTGATGAGGATTCAGTTTCTGCAAACCTTACCTTGGGTTTAATAGATTTTCACCATACGTGTGAGTCTGAACTATCACAAAATAAGAAACTTGGAAATACAGAATTAACAAATAATGATTTCCGTCTAGAGCACCAAAGGGAAGAAAAACCGCCTAGTACAGGGGTCTTCAAACTACGGCCCTCCAGTTGTTCAGGAACTAGAATTCCCATCATGCCTAGTCATGTCTGTGAATGTCAGTGTTTTACAATGCCTAATGGGATGTGTAGTTCTGCAACAGCTGGAGGGCCGTAGTTTGAGGATCCCTGGCCTAGTACATCGGTTTATCAGAGGTCTTCTGCGTCAGACTTTAGTCCTGTTCATAGAAGAACAGATTTTTTTGAGTGTCACTATGCTTTGGAGGATTCCAGTCTTAGTGTGTTTACATCTGAAGAAGGCATTCACATGGATGATCCATTGCAGAGCACAGTGTTATCAGCTCTTGGTATTGGTTATGACTCGCTGAGTTCTTCAAGGATTGAGCTATTGAGAGAAACCTTTGTGTCCATTGAAAAACCAATTAAGGTTTTGCATGGTTTACAACTGAAAATTAGTATATTACAAAGCAAGGAACACCCGGTTATGTACCTCAGCCGAAAGTTGAAGACCAATAGGAGAATAAATAGGTTGTTCCTGGCCCTTCAGGAACTTAGTTTTGTCGTAACGCATCACCCTGGTGCTAAAATGGGGAATGCAGATGGTTTGTCCCGAGTGCATGCGTGCCTGGCAACCCTAGGGTTGAAACAAGAGGGGGGGTATGTGACAGGAAGTCAGGTAAATCTGTGTGTGTGTGTGTGTTGTCCCAGACGGGAGATACTTTTCTGCTTTGTTTAGACAATACACCAATTACTATTGGGCGTCGGCTGCAGAGATGGCCAGAGAGGTTTGGGGCATTAAAAGGTTTCAGCTGTTCAGAACTAAGCAATTAAAGCCCCTATAAAGACATCCTAAGGATGATGACTGATTGCTGCACCCTGAGGCTGTGTGAGTGAAGGAGCAGTCACAACCAGTACTGAAGAGGTGAGGTGCT
Organism: Rana kukunoris; assembly: GCA_029574335.1. Classification (NCBI taxonomy): domain Eukaryota; kingdom Metazoa; phylum Chordata; class Amphibia; order Anura; family Ranidae; genus Rana; species Rana kukunoris. The sequence goes on from CM056051.1 coordinate 185,769,681, forward strand.
GATGGATATTTCTGTGTGAGAAATATCAAAGAGACTTTTTGTTTTCTGCTGTAGGACCAGCAGTGTCTGCCCAGCAGTAGGCTGTGCCAGACTCCATAGGTAGGTTCCTGTGTTGGGAAGGTAGACACCCCAAGAGGCAAGGGTTTATTTTATGTTTTGTTTTGTTTATGCTGTTTTGATGCTTGCACGTGTATCCCGCAAGATGGAAAAATAAACCATATCATTTGTTTTAGTCATCCTCAAGTGCCTTTTTGTACAGTTCAGCGTGTAGTGAACCCATCCAGGGGGTCACACACACCCGCTACCGAGTTAATCCCTCACAATATATATATATATATATATATATATATATATATATATATATATATATATATATATATATATATACATACACAGGGCTTTTTTTCTGGGGGAACTTGGGGGAACTCAGTTCCACCATCTTTGGCCCAGACCCTTTGGTGCCTGCTCACCACAATCACTTGTAAACACAGAAGTCTGGTTTCTGTGTTTACAAGTGACAGCTCTGCACTCTGTGTGTAACCTCCCTGAACTCTGCACTCTGTATGTAGTGCAATTCAGGTATTTAATGCCCCTTTAAGACCCTTCTACTGTTTGTGAAATCTGAACGGGGTCGTGGTTGAGTTCCTGCACCTATTTTCTGAGAAAAAAAGCTCTGTATATATATATATAAAAATAATCAAGCAAAGTTTATTAATCCAGTGAAATTGTGAACCCATGCTGTCCGTACACAAACGGAATTTGTCAGGTGGGTAGCCAACACTATAAAAGTAAATGCTACAGGTGGGTGCTGCAGCCCGTAAATCAGGAAGGCGTAACCCATCTAGGATACACACAAGGGGAGAGAACAAATAGGTGCAAGGGCCACCATATTGTAGTATTTAAAACAAGCACTTTATTAAAAAAATATATATTTGTACGCACAAGAGCAAGTGGGAGACAGATGGAAGTAACAAGATTCACAGCACCGGGGTTCAGCGTCCAACTCGACAGGTGACAGCCAAAAGGATGGCATAGGGCGCCAGGTGTTGCTGTATAGAAGCTGGGGCTCATCCCTCCAATCAGGAAGTTGCCACAATCACTGGGAACATCCTCCTCCACCTGGTGTCTACGTCACTCAAGGAGCATGCACATATAATAAATGCATTTCCAGGCGTGTCTGCCTCTTCATCAGCAGGACTGGCCAGTTGGATGGAGTCCAGGCTTCTATACAGCGACACCGATAGCCCTACACTATATCTTTGGTTGTCATCTGTCCGTTTCCCTCATTGTTGGACACTGAGCCCCGGTACAGCAAATCTTGTCACTTTCATGTGTCTCCCACTTGTTTGTGAGTGCAACTTACAATTCTTTGAAGGGGGGGTTCCACCCACAATTTCACTTTTTAAATATAAATACCCCTGTAATACACAAGCTTAATGTATTCTAGTAAAGTTAGTCTGTAAACTAAGGTCCGTTTTGTTAGGTTGTTACAGCATTTAGACCGTGGCCATCTTAAGTGCGGGCATCATGAAGTCCGACTGTATGACTTCCTGGATTTCAGCTTTGCATATCTCGCACATGCTCAGTGCTGCACAAGCAATGTAATAGGTTTCAGTCAGGTTTGCAAGGACTACTGGGAAACATGATGCCTATCCCAGAAACCCTTGCAAATAACCTTGTGACTTAATAGCCTAGGCTAATAAGAAGGAGGAAGTAATGAAGCACTACAAAATAAAAAGGTATTTACAAGCAACAAAATAAATAAAAATTGCCCATTCTGAACGCTGGAGTATATCGATATGTGCCACGTAACTGTCAAGATGCGCCGTAGTATCTATGCGGCTGTACCCACCAAACTAGATGCGACAGAAAACTGTCTTTTTCCGATTGGCTTAACTTTCCCTCGCCAGAGTATCGTAAGCGCATATTTTCGCTTGTCGCATCCGTCGCACCTATTGATTTGCCATGCAAATGAGGGAGATGAGGGAGATTTCCCGTTTTGCGAACGGATTAACACCAGACGCTGGCTACATGCGCCGCGCGTATGTCGTCCATCTGTCGCAAAGTTATTCCTACAAAGAGCTGCTTTATCTTTACTCCAGACAGCCACAGGTTAGCAGGAGAGCAGCAGCGTTACCGACGAAAATAGCAAGCTGAACAACCACACTTGCAAGGACAACACCTCTGTGTGACAACATGCCAGGAGCAGCCGTGGTCCTAGCACTACTAATGGGTCCCCCGGAACGGAGGAGGCGGGCAAGTGAGAGGATAGACTGCACGCGCATGAGCCTCTTTGGCATGGGTGAGGAGGAGGTGTATCGCCTCTTCAGATTCAGCCCTGATGCAATACTTGAACTAACCACAACCCTGCAGGATGACATCACCAGCCCAACACACCGCTCACAAGCAGTGCAGCCACTGGTGAAGGTCCTGGCAACACTCCATTTCCTTGCAAGTGGATCATTCCAGCGTACAAGTGGAGTGGTGGCAGGGATGTCACAGTCCTCCATGAGCAGATGTGTGCACCAGGTTGTCCCCGCAATCCTCAGACGCATGTCCAACCACTTCATCAGACCCACCACTGAGGAGCTGCGGCTGAAGGCAATGCAGGATTTCTACAGCATTGCCAGATTCCCACGCACCGTGGGGGCCATTGATTGCACACATGTGGCACTCCAGCCCCCCCAGTACCACAGAGCACATATATCGCAATCGGAAGCATTGGCATTCCATAAACGTACAGGTGATAGCCGATGCCCAACGCCTCATATGGCACGTCCGTGCCAAACACCCCGGATACAGCCATGACAGCTTCATATATAATCAGAGCCCCATCCCAATGGAATTCCAACTGAACATGTATGGGGACAGCTGGCTGGTTGGTGAGTGACATGGGTGGCAGGCATGACTGTCTCCCCCCATGATGCTGACATCACAAGGGGCACATGCATGACTAACATCCTCCTGTCTTTTCCCTTACAGGTGACTCTGCATATGCACTGGGACCCCATCTAATGACTCCTTTCCGGAACCCCCAAACCAGAGGAGAGAGAAGATACAATGAAGCACATATCAAAACTCGTGCAGTGGTGGAGCAAACATTTGGGCTCCTGAAGTCCCGTTTCCGCTGCCTGGATAAGTCTGGGGGGGCCCTATTGTATTCCCCTACCTTCGTGTGCCAGATCATCAGTGCATGTTGCATTCTGCACAACTTTGCCATGAGAAAAGGCCTGCAGATTGACATACGTGATGACCTGACCCCCCAACCAGACAGCCCCCCCCCTGCCAGAGGAGACCCATTCAGCTGATGGAAGAGCAGTCAGGAGGGTCCTCGCCGTAGGCATCTTTGGACACTAAACAAAAACATTGATCACACGGACAATGCACGCATGCACACCACTGATGTCCCTAGATCACACACACCACATGCACATCGCATTGGATTAGCCCAAGTCCAACATGCAGGACTTGGGAGCAGCAATGCCGGCTTCAAGGCCCCAATGATGTCGCTGTCCATTCATACACCATTCACACGTCATTCACACGTCATTCACACAGCCTTGGGGATAACTTCTCCCCAAGGCCGAGGGTGACACCCCTTACTGGCAGGAGTGCCACCCCCTCACATTCACACTGTCCCCTGCACTCCTGACCGTGTGCAGTTAAACTGAAAAAAAAACTCATAACCTGAGCATAAATAAAAGAAAAAACTCATAACCTGAGCATAAAGAAAAAAAAATCATAACCTGAGCCAAAAATATAACAAAAAAAAAAAAGCCCTCATCTGGGCTGACGGGGGCTCTTTCTTGTGGGCCCTCTCTGGCTCCTCAGCTGCCTGGAGGGAGTGGGTGGGGGTGGGGGGCATCTGGAGGTGGCTGATCCCCAGGTGGGCCACTCCTGGCAGGTGTTGGCTGCATGCCCTCCAAGGCCACGGCAATCCGGCTCAGATAATGATTGGTCTGGGCCTGCATCCTCAGCTGGCGGGTGATATTATGCCGCTGGTCACGCTGCCTCTGCCTCCCCTGTACCCGGATGGCAGCAGTGTTGGCATGGACGGCTGCAGTGAGGTGCCGAACATCAGCCTGCACCTCCCCAGGCTGGTCACCACTGCAGTGCAGTTGCAGCTGACGTCCTGCACAGCGTTCGTCAGCTGGGACACGGAGCCCAGGCTGTCAACTAGCCGGTCAAGATGCCCAGCAATCTCCCCCATCTGCTGGGTTTGCCTGGCCTGGTCCCCGGCCATTTGGTCATGGACCACGTCAGACACCCCCCTGGTCTTCTGGGTCGCCTTCCTTGGGCCAGGAGATGGTTGTCCCCGGGGGGATGGAGTCGCCCTTGAGGGGCTTCCTAGAATGGGGGAGGGGATTACAGAGGGCCCTGCAGAAGGGGAGGACTCCTCCAAAATTAAAAGAAAGTCCTGCTCTGGAAAGGCAGGCTCCTCCTCAACCACCTCATCAGGTGAGGTGTGGGCACTCTCCTCCATCTCATGCTGTTCACCACCCAGGGGGTCAGGCTCAGGATGCCGTTGGGGGGTTGGGGTGGACTGGCCGCCGACAGATGATGGCCCAGCTCCGTCATCTGTGGATGACACAAAGCAGACACATGTTGGTGGTCCCACACACTTGGCACATGTACCCTCCCACCCCCACATGCAACACACCAAATAGGGGATAAAAAACACTTACCTGTCCTGGAGCCTTCCTCCACAGAATCATAGCATGGTACCCCCTCCAACTGCTCCCTCTCCAGGCAGCGGACAACCACCTCCTCCTCCGTGGTCAGGCTGACCGCACATGGGGGTCCACCACCCGTGCCCCTCTCATGCCTCCTAATGGTGGCCACCTTGCCCCGGACTTTGCGCCTCAGATCATTAATTTTCTTGCCGATATCGGCAGCAGTCCGGATGGAGTAGCCCAAGGCATTGACCCTGCCAGCAATGGACTCCAGAATGCCCTGCTTCCTATCCCGGCTGGTCTTCCGACTTTTCCTGCCGTGGAGAAAGTCGTTAAACGTCTCCATAGCAGAGATCACTAGGGTGAGCTCCTGGGCATTAAAATTGAGGTTTCTCCTCTCTTTGGGGGGAACGGGAGCAGCCATCATACAGCAAAAGTAACTTCCCTGGGGTGGGGGAAACCGGATATACTTTTGCGCCGGAAAGGCGCATCTACGGCCGCTTTTATATGCGCAACGGAAGACATTGCGCTGGCGTTTCCCATGAAGTGGTGCCGACGGAAGTTGTGAGCATGCGCACAGGGGAGCGAGGGGAGCCCTCCCTCACTGCGCATGCTCCGTGGATGATGCGATGAACGTAAGTCACTGCCCTGGGCTCCGCCCATCATTTACATATGATCACACCCACTTCCACTTGCGTCGGGTTGCGCCAGCGCTTTTTCGTTACTCCGCCGCAAAGTAACGAACATGCGCTTGGTGAATACTGGACTTTACTCACTAGTTCGCGTCAGTGTAACGTATATGCGTTGCGCTACGCCGGATAAAATATGCGCGCATCTACCTGAATCTGGCCCTATGAGATTAGGGCATGCAGCACAGACAAACATAAAAAAATGGGTGGAACTCCACTTTAATAAAGTGTTTGTTTTTAATACTACACTATGGTGGCCCCTTGCACCTGCTTGCTCTCTCCTCTCAAATTCAGAGACACAAGGCTGGAGTTTTCCTGCAGTCATAATTATAGTTTTGCATAACTAAGATAAAAGATTTCCCAGTAAAAAGGACAACATGCTTTTAAATGAATAAGCTTTAAACTCAGATACATGGAAGGTGTTTTGTGGCTATTGAAAAGAGAAGGAGGTGAGGTGCCAAGAGGAGGTCATGTTGGCAGCGAATTCCCGGTAACTGAAATTAGGCAGTATTGAAATTCAAATATGTATTTTGCTGCATCTACAGCTGGTGTTTTAAAGTTTTCTGTAATCCAGGGCTGATTTTTTTTTTATAAAAGTCAGACAGGTGATGCCTCCTAACTGTCCCCCCAAAGCCTACAATAAGTCAGATGTGGCCAGGGCCGGCCTTAGGTGTTCAGGCGGCCTGTGCGAGCTAATCCTGTGGCACCCCCCCATCTTCACCCCTCAGGCCCTGGTCACCTAAACAAACACAAAGAGGCGACAATGAGGAGGAAGAGGTGAGGCAAGAGTCAGCAGCGCCTCCTAGGTGGCAGTGCGACCCAGATGGCTGCCTTCCTAATCTGCCTAGTGGTAGCCCGGCCCTGCTGCAACTTACATTCTGCGAGCTGTGATGGCCGCACGGTGCCCCTGTTGCCCATGGCGCCCTGTGCGGCCGCACAGCTCGCACACCCCAAAGGCTGGCCCTGGATGTGGCTGTATACATGCCACAACTGTGATGTTTTTTAAACGTATTAAAGTCAATGGGGATGCACTGCAACCCAAGCTAAACACTTGGCTAGCGATTGTGCCCATATAAAATTGCCTTTCAGAACAAAAACAAATAAATAAATTCCTGAAAGCCATTAGCTGTCACCGCAGATGGCTTTTCAGAAAATAGGTAAGGTTAACAGAGAGACGAGTTTGTTAGAAATTGACTAATGACTTATAGCCTAAGTTTAACTAAAATAAATAAAAAAAAAACATAAAATCAGCACAAGGGATTTAACTTACTTTTAGTATGATGTGTTCCTTGCACTGATTCTTTTTCTTTTATGATAAACTTTCCTCCGTACTGGGTGGATGCGCAGATGATTAATAGCTCCGCCCCATCCATTCATAGATCAAGTGTCATTCATAGAAGCTGTAGTATGGCTTCCATGAATGGTAGATCTGACAAGAAATGACAGACATGGTCAAACTGTTTTGATTAGAGCTTCTGACAGCCCTTTATTTGTAATCCCCCCTCCCCCTTATACACACACACACACACACACACACACTGGAAGATTATAGTGACAGAGGTGGGGAGATGGAGAAAGATTTCTCCTAAAAAAGAAAAGAATCAGTACAAGGTATAAAAAATCATGCTAGCTGTAAGTAATGTCCCTTATGCTGAATGTTTTTGATTTTAGCTAAACCTAGGCTTTAAGCCAGGGATCCTCAAACTATGGCCCTCTAGCTGTTGCAGAACTACACATCCCATAAGGCATTGTAAAACTCTGAATTCACAGACATGACTAGGCATGATGGGAATTGTAGTTCCTGAACAACTGGAGGGCCAATAGTTTGAAGACCCCTGCTTTAGGTTGTTCTTATCTCCTAACCCAAACCAGGTTACATGCCTTCAATAATGGTAGCGTACCCTTTAAGAGAGGGGTTGGCAAAGCCTCCCCACCTCCTACAAGGCACTTTGCCCCCAATGTTATGGGGACAAGGGTCTCATCCCCACGTCCTGTCTCCCAAAAGGTGTGCTGGGTTTTTTCGACTGGGAGAGACTTATCAGAATGTGAATGTCTCCCGTTAGAATAAAGGGACCCTCAGATATCCGGTTCCAACCTCTCCCAGGTGAGTATCGCTTGATATTTAAAAAGTACATAAAAATACCCACAGTATAAAAAAGTCCTTAAAGCAGAGCTCTGACGCTACAAAAATATTAAAAGCCAGCAGCTACAAATACTGCAGCTGCTGACTTTTAATATATGGACACTTACCTGTTCTGGAGTCCAGTGATGTCTGCAGCAGAAGGTGATTCCGCAGAGAGGACTCCCAGAAGTGAGTGCAAATACCTCAGGAGGGGGGGGGGGGGGGTTCCGATGAGCAGAAGTTCCATCTTAGGGTGGAGCTTTGCTTTAAATAAAAAATAAAGCAATGTCCCCTGGGGGAAAATCCAATGCCAACAACATCTTCTAGTGATCCCAAGATGGCTGCTGTATGTAAGCAAATCGACCTGGGATGCTGGATGCTGTCATTGGCTAAATATAGTCAGTAAAATCATCCATATTACCCGACTGGTCTGTTTACAAACAGCAGAACCCCTGAACCTGAATCTCATCCCAGTCAGCAAGTCCTGTCTGAAGATGGTGTTAAGAATACAAATGTAATTAACAGGAAGAAACATTTTTTTTTTTAAAGTAAAAATAACAAGATTTTAAGAATAACTTAACTTTAGATATGTGAACCGAATACACATAATGCATAAGCAAAATCAAAGTATCTTCATATTGTCCTATTATTTTGACAAATAAAAATACACTTCTGGGAAATATGTCATTAAATTTAATGGCCAAGCATGACAGAATAACTAATCTGCTTACACAGTGCTCAAAGCACTCTCATCTGTAAAAAGTGATTGAATATATTTGGTGAATCAGTGTTTGCAAATATTATAAAGGATTAATGTCCGCTTTTTAGGCATATGGGGCATTTATCATCCAATTTGCATTTACTGTTGCATTTAGAGGCAGAAATGATAATTTATGCTGATGGTTTGGGTACATCATCTAGTTTATTAATATAGTAAGCAATGAAAAATATGTTTTCATGATGTAATGTGACTGTTTAATATTTGAATTGAGTCATGCTTTAATTGAACACATAAAATTACTATACTAAGCTCAAGCTTTGCAACATGCAATAAATACATTCTGTATTAAATGTATTTGGAAATTTCCAATATCCAGACAACATAAAATATATTTGGCTTAAGTAATCAGCAAAATAATTAAAAAAAATCTATTTAAAAAATTGTTCTGGTCACTCTATATAGTAGATAGCAGGTTGCTGTACTTCGCAAACCATTTTTTTTAGCTGTTTTATTAAATAGGTCCGACAATAATGAGTCTATAAATAAAAGTTTTGCTCAAGCATTTGCTCAGCTGTCACTAACAATCCTGTATTTTTCCTAGTATGTATATTTCTTATGATCGTCGGCTCCATCTAGTGGCCAACAAACGTGATGCCTCGTACACGCGATCATTTTTCTCAGCAGGAAAAAATATGTTTTTCCCAACGTGATTCCTCTTCAGCCTGACTTGCATACACACGTTCATGCAAAAAAACGTCCGACCAAAGCGCGGTGACATACAACGCGTACGACGGGACTATAAAGTGGAAGTTCCTTTTAAATGGTGCCACCCTTTGGGCTGCATACTTGATTCTGTTGTGTTCTTTCTGGGACTCATCATTTGTCAAGGCCATTCAAATATTTCACATTCATTGTAAATAGCACAAAATATATTGAAAATATATAAAGCTAAAATTGTAAATTGGCATTTTATTGTAATGATTTGTCTAGCAACCTATAGTGCTAGAAGTGTAAATAGTTTTATAGTACAGATAAATGTATGCAGGCCTGGCTGGCAGCCAAGCCTGTCTGTGTTTTTGTCCTGGGTTGGGCAGAAATCCAGGGAGAGCTGGATGACTCACAGGCAGCATTACTAAGATCTCCACCCTACTTTTTGAATGTTCAGGTGACTTCTAGAAGAATAGGAGAGGAGGTAAGGTGGAGCTTGGACTGGTAAGCCGACTTGGATTGGTAGGGGGCAGGCCCCCTCAAATACTTGATTCAGCCCAGCTGGGGTGGGGTTGATCTGGTGGAAGCTGGAGATGGCGTGTTAGGCCATTTGTGGGATTTGGGGGGCCTCAGTCTGGGGGGGGGGGGGGCTCTGGCTTGGGTGCGAACGGGACTACTAAAATCATGAAGGTGTTCTAGACAGGAGGCACTGGAGCAAGGACAATGGGTGAACACTGCCAGGCAAGTCTCCAGGAGGACCAAGGAACAACCAAGAGGGCTGGTGAGTGACACACAGTCAGGAGGACTGGGAGGCATGCCTGAGAGGACTGGGATGGATGCAGAGCCAGTAAAGAGGACTATGGTGGCACAGGCAGTGGAAAGAGGCAGCAGCAGCCAGGAGGGCTGACGGGGCCTGAAGAGGTCGTACTGGGAGCAGTAGCCACATGTGGGACAGCTAGCACTAAGAACTTCTACCATTTTTTGCTACACCATAGGGGTCTGTGGTGCCTGCCTGCAAAGGGCATTTGCTTTAAGTATGTCAGTGTCAGGCCCCAACCACAGTGCTAGCTGGTCCTGGAAGTGATAGTGTGCAAGCAAGTGTATGTGCTGGAGGTTAAGAGAAGAGGTTGTATATACTAGAGGTGTATATGGTTTAGTCCCTAAATCTTCAATCAAGTGGGCATTTCAATCAAGTATGCATCTAATCCCCGTTCAAGCTCTTTCCCCATATAAAACAAAACAAAGTGCAAAGACTGTTTCTTGACTGACGTGTGTCTGGAATTTCATGTGCCTGGCTGTGCTTGGTGGAAGACGGACCACAATCACCAGCAGCCTCTACAGGGATACTGCTACATTTGTTTTGGTACAGTCGGTGATGTAGAATGGTGGCCTGTAGTATATCCTGTCAGTAAGCATTATGGAAGGAAGCTAAGTCATTTATCCAAGAAAGCCATTTTGTCACATTTTCCACAATTCTTTAAGTAGGATTCTGCGTCAAGGAATAATTACAGTTCAAGAGAGGGAACCTGATTTGCCTAGCTTCATGAAGTCTGCTTTTTCAATTTAGTGATGTACCATGTAGCAGCCAAAAGTATCTAATCAGAAGAGACTAACTATTGGATTGGATTAATTATAGGTCACTATACACCCGTCACATCATCATCTGTAATCAATGTTTTAGAGTAACGGCAGCTCAGTGAAATTGCATTTTGATTTGTCATGAACCCAGGCACTGTAATTTAAAGCAAGCCAGGGATGGCGGAAGATAATAAGACTGTTTTACATCTTGATAGTTTCCATACATTTGTGATAATATAGCAACACTTCATAATACATTCTATTTTAGATTACATTGCTAAGTAAGATATGATATAAGGGTATTATTTTGATTTCTACAGGAAACATCTTTTTTACTTTTCTCTATATTTTTTATAAAGCCATCAGCACACTTTGATCTAAAATGTAATATTGTGTACAGTGGCATTTACTTGGGTTTATATCCTGTGCATGTGATGTAGAACTCGAAAGACTTGTATGGGAGTGGGATACAGATTATAGCCGATCGGTCTCTTGGCCCCATAAAGTCTAGAAATGTTTACTGCACTTACCCTTTAACCACTTAAGACCCGGACCTTTATGCAGGTAAAGGACCTGGCCAGTTTTTGCGATTCGGCACTGCGTTGTTTTAACTGACAATTGCGCAGTCGTGCGACGTGGCTCCCAAACAAAATTGGCATCATTTTCCCCACAAATAGAGCTTTCTTTTGGTGGTATTTGATCACCTCTGCGGTTTTTATCTTTTGCGCTATAAACAAAAATAGAGCGCCAATTTTGAAAAAAATGCAATATTTTTTACTTTTTGCTGTAATAAATGCGCAAAATGTATAGCGTTTACAAAATAGGAGATTTTTTAATGCATTTTTATTAATTTTTGCATGACTGCGACATTATGGCGGACACATCGGACAATTTTTTTTTATCATTCAAGTTTAAGTTTATTTTCAAAAAATTAAGAACATACTGTATGGTAAACGTAGTACAGTGAATACATCAGGAAACATCATGTTGACAATTGTAATAGTGAACAATGTATTACATTTCATATCTAGACTTCCCCGCATCCCCTCCCCCCCCGCTCCTACATTTTATCTTTAAGCCTAGTAACTTTTAAATGGTAAAATAAGTGTAGACGATTGGGAAGAGTGGGAGTTAGTAAAGATCGCTAAACATTTTAGAAGAAAAAAAAAAAAAAATTCCCTATTTAACAAGCAATTTATAAGCCTTCTATTATAAGCTGAGATTACGAAACTAAAATAAAAATAGTAGAACAATTGTACCGATCTGGAAAGAGGATAGATATCAGGTGCACCTCCTCCACCCCGACACCCCTAACGGGAACATTCTGTGTCGAGGAGGAAGGACAGCCCCCTCCACCCAACCTCCCCTCTATGAAAAAAAAAAAAAGGGGGATCTAAATGTTATCTAATGATGCGTTTGTTAATCAACTCTCAACTTACAAACCTATGAAAAGACAGGGAACTCTAAAGATATATTAAGTTAAACTATATCCACCTTACATGAAACAAAAGTAAAAAGTAGTATGAGATCTATATCTCCTGTGTAGCGAAAAAAGGAAAAAAGAAGAGAATAGAGAAGAGAGGAGAAGAGAAAAAGAAAAGGAAAATAAGAAGGGGAGGGGAGAGGGTCCACCTGCTAAAAGATTACATCAGTCTGAGGCAATAGCCACAACTAAACTCTCATGTTGTATGGGATTCCCATATAGTTCAACCAAGGTTCCCAAATTTCAATGAATTGAGTAAAGGTATCTAAAATGGAATTAATTCTTTTTTCTTGTTCCATAATCCACGTGACCTTTCTCTTCATATGTAAAATGGAAACTGATGGTTTCTTCCAAGCAGCTGCTATAGTGATTCTAGCGCCTGTCAAAATAAATAGGATCAGCTGTCTGGTGGCCTTAGAGGTCTGTGGTATTAGTCCATTTAATAAAGCAATTGCTGGAGACTGATGAAGGTTGCAACCCGTAACTCTCCTGATAATATTAAATACCTTATTCCAGAAAACCCGTATCCTAGGGCATTCCCACCAAGTGTGAATCATGGAACCTATTCCTTGACAACCTCTAAAACATAAGGGTGAGGCTGACGGATACAAGGAGGCCAACTTAAATGGAACTAGGTACCATCTGGTGAAAATTTTAATATTAGCTTCAATGAGAGATGTACTCATAAAGCCCTTAAGAGATCTAGTATAGTTATTTTGCCAATCCTTTAGGTCCCAATCACTTTGAAGCTCTCTTTCCCAGGCCAGCATGTGCGGTAATTGTATGTTATTTGATGCAAGAGATTTATAGATGACCGAGATATTACCCTTCCTAAACGGAGCTTGTTCGCATTTATGTTCATAAGGGGTTGGAAAGCCAGAGAATAATTTTTCATTCCACATTTTCAGTGCGAAGGTGACATCGGACAATTTTGACACATTTTTGGGACCATTGTAATTTTCACAGCAAAAAATGCTATAAAAATGCATTGTTTACTGTGAAAATGACAATTGCAGTTTGGTAGTTAACCACTAGGGGGCGCTGTAGGGGTTATGTGTGACCTCATATGTTTTTCAAACTGTAGGGGGGCGGGGCAGGACGTGTGACGTCATTGATCACGTTTCCCTATATTAGGGAACACACGATCAATGAAGCTGCCACTGAAGAATGGGGAAGCTGTGTTTACACATAGCTCTCCCCGTTCTTCAGCTCCGGTGAATCGTGTCCACGGGTCCCACGGTCACAGAGCTTCGTACCGGGTCGCGGGCACGGCTGGGCACTTAAAGAGGACATAGAGGTACGTGCTTGTGCCCAGTCGTGCCATTCTGCTGACATATATCTGCAGGAGGCGGTCCTTAAGTGGTTAAAGAAAACCTAAATTAAAACAGTTCAGAACTAATTGGCAAACAGCAACTGCTGAGAAAATAAATACGTTGGTCAATATTATGTAGCAGACAACACATCATTTAGGGCGGGTTCACACTGCTGTAATGTGGGAATCCTGCGAATCCACTGCAGGTTCCCACATCGCATGTCTCCCGGCGGCAGTACACACTGCCCTATGCAAACTGCTGGGAGTGTCAGTTAAAAGTTAATGACACCCTCAAATCAGTTTGCATTTCGCAGTGCGATCTGCAAACTTGGACAAGAATCAGATCGCATGGGTGTGAACAACCATGCTATCCGATTCTGCTGCAGACCAAAAAAAAGGGTGCTGTGTGAGTTTGGTCCAAATGCAATGCGAATTCAGCCATACTGTCTGTATGGCTGAAATCGTATCGCACAGAGATCACATGCGATCTGCAGTGCAGTGCGAATCACATCCGATCTCGGACATCGTACCAGTGGGAACCGGCCCTTAAGGTGCACAGGTCAAAATATGTAACATACAGAACAGTGTATAGAGTTCAGGGGGTCAGAACATGTAAAATACAGTACTCTGCAAACGTTTTAGGCAGGTGTGAAAAAATGCTGTAAATTAAGAATACTTTGAGAAATAAAAGCGTTAAGAGTTTTTTTTTTTTTTTGTTTTTAATCAATAAACAAAATGGAAAGTTAATGAACAAAAGAGAAATACAAATCAAATCAATATTTGGTATCACCCTTTGCCTTCAAAACAGAAACAGTTATTGGGGTTACATGGTCCGGGTGCTTGAAAAATTTGGGTTCTCTGGCCCCATCCTGTCGGCGATTCTCGCATTGTATTCCTCCCCTTGTGCTCAAGTTTACACCTCTAATATGCTCTCCTGCCCCTTCACTATAACAAACGGTACTAGACAGGGGTGCCTCTTGTCCCCGTCTATTTTTAACCTTCTTATTGAACCCCTAACAGAAAAGATTAGATCCCACCCCAATACCCCTGGCCTTCTGCTGTCAGGCAGGTCCCACAATATAAGTCTTTTTGCGGAGGACATTATTATTTTCCTGACCTCTCCCCATTCTTCCTTGCCCCAAGCACACAATATTCTCGCAGAGTTCAGTCGCATCTCATTTTATAAAATTAACTTTACAAAATCCTTCATACTAGGCCTCAATCTTCCCCCCCGCCTTCAATCTCGCTTGCAAGTCTCTTTCCCTTACTCATGGGCCGCATCTAGCATAACTTACTTGGGGCTTCAAATCACTGCTGATCTATCTAGACTGGCCGACGCTAACTATCTCCCCCTAATCGACAAAATATCCAAAGAGACTACGCATCTGGCCAGAGTCGAACTGACGTGGTCGGGCCGTGTGGCCTCGTTCAAAATGCTGCTTCTCCCACAGATTTTGTATGTCTTCCGTACATTACCCATTCCGTTGAAACGCTGCCATCTTCAGTCCTTAAATACTATTTTAAAACGTTACATTTGGAGCTCCAAGCGTCCTAGGTGAGCTAGATGCCTGTTAATTAAACATAGGCTGGTGGAGGGCATGGGTTTGGTTGACATTAAGGATTATCATCGGGCAGCCATACTCGCCCAACTCAGACACTGGATAACCCTGGCCCCTGAGGTCCCATGGTACGGTATATAGCAGGCCCTTAGCCCATTTGCAGACCTTCGTAGTCTCCTGCTCCTTGAGTCCTGGCAATCTCTCCCACTCCGTCGCCTACCGTTGACGCTCCAGGCTTCCCTTTTGGCGTGGAGAGACCTGCGTGATTTGGTGACTAACACCCCTAATACAGTGCAGATTCCTGTCCCTATTGAGACTCTGTCGTGCGCTATCCCGAACACCTCATATTCCAACTGGGTTTCTAGGGGCGTCCTGTGGGTTGACGATCTATACTGCTATAATGAGCTCAAACCATTTGAAACGCTCGCAGCCGAATATGACTTACCATCTGCAGATTGCTTTAAACATGCTCAAGCCTCCCACTTCCTTAGGTCACTGAAGTCTCGTCATGTCCTGATACAAGAAGGTGCATGGCAATTCTTTACTAAAGCAGTCCCACCCCCGAAGGGAATCTCACTTTTTTACAACCTCTTTCAGGATAAATTAAACTTCACTGTATCATCTCCCCTCCTCAGATGGGAAGCAGATTTAGGTAAAACGTTCACACCTCACCAGTGGCAGCTCTCGTTCAAAACTGTGCACAAGGCCTCTAGATGTGTCAACCACTGGGAACTCTCTCAGAAGACAGCCCAGAGATGGTACCTTACCCCGTATCGTATAGCTAAATTCAGTCCCTCGTCCTCACCGCTTTGCTGGAGGGAATGTGGGGCTGTGGGCACCATCTTCCATGTCTTCTGGCTCTGTAAGAGCCTCACAAGCTTTTGGAGAAGTGTGTTCCGGTGCATCTCACGAATAACAGGCATTCTGACACCCCCCAACCCCGAATTAGCGTTGCTAAACCTAGGAATTGAGGGATTCCCCCCTAATTTCCATACTGTTGTAACCCATATGCTATTAGTTGCTAGGCTACTGCTGGCGAGGAATTGGAAGTCCAAAAAAAATACCTAGCATCACGGAGGTTCTCGAGATCACACAAAATAATTACACTTTTGAGGCTTTGCTGGCAAGAAGGGAAGATAGGAGAGCCGCCTTTGATTGTCCTGGGCGGAGTGGTTTGCACCGCAATTGTGATAATCAGTCTTCACCTGTAATGTGTTGTCTTTTTTTTTTTTCTATTGATGTGTCTTAAACAACCTGTTTTATTATGACTATGTGATAGGTGTTCTTGCAGATATCCATCCATCTCCTACTCCCCATTCCCCCCCCCCCCCTTTTTCCCTATGCCCTCATCCTTACTTTCCCCTTCACTTACTTCACCCTAGCTTTCCCAGGGTACTCCCCTGTTCAGGATAATGCTGTTTCGTTCGCTGGTGGCAAGTGTGGTGTCCACTAGCTCCTATTGCCTGGATATTTCACATGTTGGTTACCAGTTGTATACGCATTGTTGGCTACATCTGCATAATGTTATATGTCGTGCTAGTTTCTTTGATGTCCCCTGGGACTGCCTTGTTTTCTTTCTGTGTGAAAATTTCTCAATAAAAACTATTGTAACTAAAACAGAAACAGTTCTTCTAGGTACACTTGCACATAGTTTTTAAAGAAGCAGCAGGTAGGTTGTTCCAAACATCCTAAGGAACTAACCGCAGATCTTCCTTCTGTGGATGTAGGCTGCCTCAGATCTTTCTGTCTCTTCATGTAATCCCAGACAGACTCGATGATGTTGAAATTAGGGCTCTGTGGGGGCCAAACCATCACCTCAAGGACTTCTTGTTCTTAATGCTGAATATAGATTTTAACAACATTGGCTATATACTTGGGGTCATTATCTTGCTGCAGAATAAATTTGGGGCCCAATCACATGCCTTCCTGATGGTATGGCATGATGGCTACGTTTTTCTCAGCACTGAGGACACCACTGATCGGGCAATGCTGAGGACCGTAGACAAAGTGGTCGGACAAGGAAACTTAATGCAGTAGATGAAAGACACATCATGCTTACTTCTCTTCAATATTGGAAAATGTACAGCAGTGCCATGCAGGGCCGCTGATAAGGCAGTACAGCCAGCCCTCCTGTACTGGGCCCTGGCCCCATCAGTTCAAAAAGGGGGCCCCAGGCACCTGCTGAAAAGGGGGGCCAGCTGTGCACGCCTTATCCCCACAGCTTGGCTGTCTTCTCACCTCTCCTGCCAGCAACTGCTGCAGGCACACAAAGGGATGTTTCGGGATTGAAAGCAGAGCAGAGGGGGACGTTAAACATGTCATATAATAATGGTTTTGGTGTATTTTTTTTTATAAAATATTTTTTTTGGGGGGGGGGAGCTGGTAGCCAGTATGGGTTCCCATGATTTCTAAACGCAGCCCTGAACTTTTGAACAACCTACCTGCCGAGTTCCTACAAAAACTGTGTGCACGTGTAACTTGAAGAACTGATGTTGATTTGAGGCGAAAAGGTAGTCACACCAAATACTGATTTGATTTAGATTTTTCTTCTGTTCGTTCACTTTGTATTGTAAATTGATAAAAATAAACAACTCATATTTTTAAAAAGCATTGCACAGTACTGCAATAGTCTGGAGTATGTAACCTTCAACACGGTGTAGAGAGTGCAGTGGTCAGGTGTATGCAACATATACTATATGGAGACAAAGTGGAGACTCCAGGGGTAAGGAGTTTGGATCATAGTGCCCTTACACAGCTACCAAAAAAACAAAAACAAATCATTTGTGGTCATTTATTTTGCCCCAAACGTTATTTATATATATTAGGGCTGTTACTGACCAAAATTTTTGTGTTCGATTAATCGTTTTTTTATTTTTATCGATTAATCGACTAATTTCGATTAATTATAATGCACATACAGATCCAACTACTTTTAGCTGATCTCTTTGCAGGCTGATTCCCAGTGCAGCTCCCAACCACTGGAAAAATGGATAGCAGGATACAAAAAAGACACCAAGGCAGCGCTCGATGGGAATAGCATTAAAACTTTTATAGTCTTCAAGTAGGTAACCAAATAAATATTGCACTGGAGATAAAATCGATGTAGCTACATAAACTGTAAAAATGGTGTGAGTAATACCAAAAGCAGTCGTAAAAACATATAGTCAAGTAAGATACTGGTATAAAAATGTGTACAACGATACCACTGCTGAATCCAGATGAGAGGTTAACATCAGTTCGTTGGCATGTCGATCTCCCATGAAGGGAACTATCACAACTCCCAGTGGATGGTTGTAGAATCCCAGGTTGATAGAGGGAAGTGATAGGGGGAAGTGTAACAGCCCTTGCGTGTGACAGATAGTAAGGTCCCGCCGGCACGCAGATATGAAGGCACAGCAAAGGAGCCCTTCAGATGGACATGGCAAGCTCTGCCGGTGTCCATGATGTCACTGGATCTCTGATGAAACTCCCTGAAGGCCCAGAAGCCGGCGGAGAGGTGAGTACCAATCAAAAGAATTGTAATCGATCAAAAAAATAAAAGATTAATCGATTAATTAAAAGTTAATTTGCACAGCGCTAATTATACACACACACACACACACATTTTAATGTATTTTATTGGGATTTTATGTGGTAGACCAACACAAAGTGGAAGTAAAATGATAAATGGTTTTAATTTTTTTTACAAATAAATGTGTGAAAAGTGTGGCATGCATTTGTATCCAGCCCCCCTGAGTCAATACTTTGTAGGACCACTTTTTGCTGGCAGTCTTTTTGGGTACTATATATACTCGACTATAAGCTGACCTGACTATAAGCCGAGGCACCTAATTTTACCACAAAAGACTGGGAAAATGTATTGACTTGAGTATAAGCCTAGGGTGTCCATCTGCATGCCTCACTGTGTCTATGCCTCACTGTGTCCATGCCTCACTGTACCTCACTGTGCCCAATCTCCCTACCTGATCTACTGCCACTGTGTCCATTTTCAGCCTTACGATCTCCCGGCGTTGTGTGTTATATTCGGTCTAGTCAGTGCCCATGCAGTGTAACAAAACGCCACCTTCTCATCCTCGTCCGTGATGGAACACAGACTCGATTTCCCAGTAGTGAGTCAGTGTTCCGCCTATCACGGATGAGGAGGAGGCGGGGCTTTGTTACAGTGCGCGGCCATCGATTAGACTGACGTCACAGCACCGGGAGATCAGGCGCACAAAGCTGAAGATGGACACCGACTCGAGTATAAGCCGATGGGGGCAATTTCAGCACACAAAAATGGCTTATACTCAAGTATATACGGTATGTCTCTACCAGCTTTGCACATCTAGAGAGTGACATTTTTGCCCATTCTTCTTAGCAAAATAGCTCAAGGCCTGTCAGATTGAATTGAGAGCGTCTGTGAACAGCAATTTTTAAGCCTTGTCACAGATTCTCAATTGGATTTAGGTCTGGGCTATGACTGGGCTATTGTAACACATGAATATGCTTTGATCTAAACCAGGGGTGTAAAACTCAATTTCATCGTGGGCCGCATCAGCATTATGATTGTCCTCAAAAGGGCCCCGTTGTATCTGTAAGATTAGATGTCCAGAGCATCCCTTTCCCTTACATTAGATGTCAAGAGCCACCCTACCATAAGAAGTTGAGTCCCCCACTCTCCCTTACATCACAGTGCACCCGTTTCCTTATGCTGCAGCTGGGAAGAAGCTGGATGCATTGCTTAAAAGCAGAAAGTAAGGGTCTGGAGGAGGACCAGAGGAGGGCTGGAGGTGTGAGGGCCACATGAAATGGCCTGGAGGGTCTTGTGTTTGACACCTATAATCTAAACCATTCCATTGTAGCTCTGACTGTATGTTTAGTGTCAGTGTCCTGCTGGAAGGGGAACCTCTGCCACAGTCTCAGGTCCTTTGCAGACTAACAGATTTTCTTCTAAGATTGCCCTGTATTTGGCTCCAACTTCCCATCAACTCTGACCAGCTTCCCTGTCCCTGCTGAAAAAAGCATCCCCACAACATGATGCTGCCACCACCATGTTTCACGGTGGGGATGGTGTGTTCAGGGTGATGTGCAGTGTTAGTTTTCCGCCACACATAACATTTTGCCTTTAGACCAACAAGTTCAATTTTGGTCTCATCTTATAAAACAAGAAAAAGCTGCGCAGCTTTTTCTTGTTTTATAGTATTATTTTTGTGTGTATCTCACATTTCAAGTTGCTAGCATTTTTCTAGACCATTCACATAGACAGCGCAGTATTACCACTCTTTTTTTTTTGTCTCATCTTACCAGAGCACCTTCTTCCACATGTTTGCTGTGTCACAAACTACAAATGGGAGTTATAGCTTTCTTTTTTCCACTCTTGCCACTGTTCATAAAGGCCAGATATGTAGAGTACAGACTAATAGTTGTCCCGTGGACAGATTCTCCCACCTGAGCTATGGATCTCTGTAGCTTCTCCAGAGTTACCATGGGCCTCTTGGCTGCTTCTCTGATTAATGCTCTCCCTGCTCGACCTGTCAGTTTAGGTGGACTGCCATGTCTTGGTAGGTTTGCAGTTGTGCCATACTCTTTCCATTTTTCGGATGATGATGCTCCGTGAGATGTTCAAAGCTTGGGATATTTTTTTATAATCTAACCCTGCTTTAAACTTCTCCACAGAACATATGTATTTATACTGAGATCACACACAGGCAGACTCTATTTACTAATTTGCTGACTTCTGAAGGCAATTGGTTTCACTAGATTTTAGTTAGGGGTATAAGAGTAAAGGGGGCTTAATACAAATACATGCCACACTTTTCAGATATTTATTTGTAAAAATAATTGAAAAGCATTTATCATTTTCCTTCCACTTCACAATTATGTGCCACTTTGTGTTGGTCTATCACATAAAATCCCAATAAACTACATTCACATTTTTGGTTGTAACATGAAAAAATGTGTAAAGTTTCAAGGGGTAAGCCATATTAACACTCAATATTAGTATTGTGAGACATTGCAGGCACTAAAAACACCTTATTACTTATCAATTAATCAGGTCTTACAAATTATAGTTTTTTATGTTTTGTTTTTAATGACCATTCTAATCAAGCAATAAATAGCATCTTGATGAATCATTAGACTTTTTGTGCCACCTATGTAATTGCTCACGGAAATCAATAGACGCTGTGCAGTAATGATTGACAGCCAGAGACCATGTACCAAGACTGAAAGATAGAGGAACAACAGTTTACGTTTTTTATTTTTTTAAGTTAATTGCAAAAAAGGGCACCAACTAAAAACAATAATGTGATTTGGTAATACTGACATGTATCCCACTGATTCATAGTATGAGTCATCATAGAAAGAGTTTTCAAGCATAGGTCTACTTGACATCTTTTGAGAAAAATGTTATTTTATGTTTCAGCTGAGCAAGCATCCCAGGGGTTTAAACACAGCCGACACATTAAATAATAAAGTACTGTATTTGCTGGCGTATAAGACTACCTTTTAGGCCGCGTACACACAATCGAACATGTCCGCTGAAACTGGTCAGTTTTCCAGCGGACAAAAGTTTTCAAGCTTGCTTTGAAATCTGTCCGCTGGAAACCTGTCCGTCGGACAGGTTCGATGGTTAGTACACAAACCATCGGACCAAAATCCCCCACATGCGCAGAATCAAGTTGACGCATGCTTGGAAGCATTGAACTTTGTTTTTTCATCTCGGTGTTGCGTCCGATGGTGTGTGCACACATCAGATTAACAGACAATTCAGCCTTGTCCGATGAAAAAGGTCTGTCGGACATGTTTCCTTGGACATGTCTGATCGTGTGTACAGGGCCTTACACTTAAAAAAAAATGGCCAAAAAGCAGGGGTCGTCTTATACGCCGGGTCAGCTGCTCGGATGCCTGCTGGATGTGCGGTAATACTGTATGTAGCTTCGGCTACATACATTATATACCGCTTAGCCAATCCCGGTGAGCAATATATTCAAATGAATACAGAGCCTGCTCAGATTGGGGTAACAACCTCTGCCAATCCGAGCAGGCTTCATACAGTAGCCTGCTCAGATTGGCTTTGAGGCCACGTACACACGAATAGACCAAACCGATGAGACTGGTCTGACGGACAGTTTTCATCGGACCACGCTGAAGTGGTCTGATGTGCGTACACACCATCAGTCCAAAATCCCATCGGGCCAGAACACGGTGACGTAGAACACAACGACCTGCTGAAAAAACGAAGTTCAAGGCTTCCAAGCATGCGTCGACTTGATTCTGAGCATGCGCGGGTTTTTGGTCCAATGCTTTTGTGTACTAACCATCGTTTTGGTCCAACGGTCAGGCGTCCATCGGACAGATTTTAAAGCAAGTTTTAAAACTTTGGTCTGTTGGACAACGGTCCGATGGGCCGTACACACGATCAATTTGGTCTGATGAAACCGGTCTGATCATGTGTACGCGGCCTGAGAGTCAGAGGCGTGGGCTTATTATGTTACAGCCTCTGCCAATCCAGGCAGTCTTTGTATTCATTAATAGAATACATTGCTCGCCGTGATTGACTCCAGCTCCAGCAAGAATGGAGAAGAATATGGCTCCAGAAGAAAGAAATATGAAGTATCGGAATGGGGGGTCATCTTATACAGTGAGTACAGGCAAAAAATTGTATAAAACTGTAAAATTAGGGGGTCGTCTTATACGCCCGGTCGTCTTATACGGCAGCAAATACGGTATATAAAAACATGTAGATGTACATTACAAGAATAATAATGACTCCAGAAGTGCAATGTACAGTATACATTTATACATGTATTCTCTGAATGCAGCAAAAATATGTTTCCCACTTGTTATTTATTTTTTCACTTGTGCTTTATTCATTTCAGCACAAATGTTTCCTGTCAATCTTTTTATAAAACTGGTCTCCTGGGACAGACCGCTACATAGCCAATAGGTTCCATTCTGACATACTGTGAGATGGCTGACTGACAATGCTGGAGTCTTCCTAAAAGGTTTTATGTTTTGTTTGTCCTCTGAGTAACACACACTCAACAACTATCCTTCTTCCTAGCCTCTTTTTCTGCAGACATACAGTATATGCAGAATTACCAATTACAGTGTATGTAAACCCCCCTATTGTTTTTTTTTTTGTTCAATATATTTTTATTAAAGAAGAATAAGCAGTTGACAAACGAAAATCAAGGAGGTCAGCATGACCACATGTTGCACGCCATAGAATACTTAGACAAAAACAGTTATAATTATAATTCTAGTAATTCTAGTAATTCTAGTAATTCTACAGCTCAGAAGACGTATAAACAGGCTGTTAGCAGTATCGGGTCCGAGAACCCCAAGAGCCCATGACTCGCAACTCGGCAAAGAACTGAGCGGAGTGGGTGGCTGATCCTTAGAGCACGCCTCACAATTATATGAAAACAAACACGCTCATGAGGGGCGTTAGTACTCATAATAGAAAAAAAATAAAAAAAAAATAAAAAATAAATAAAATAAAAAATTAACGAAAAGTACTAGAGGAGAGGGGGGAGAGAGAGAGAAACAGGAAATAAGAGAGGGAGGGTGGGGGGGGGGGGGAGACCTTCCGCCTCCGTCTGCCAACCTGTATCGGAGAAACAAAAGAAAAACAGCATACAGACCCACAAGTTACTTATCTATATGGCTTATCAAATGAGCTGCAATATAGGTTGTCTGATGTGAGACGTGAAACCCCAGGTAAAAAACACTCTCTTTACCCCTTGTGAGACATCAGATCAGCATACGCTGAGGTGTATTTAAACGCAAACCAACCGGACCATATTTTCAGGAACAAGTCTGACTTGTTCCTCATTGAGTAGGTGAGATCCTCCATATGGTAGATTCTGTCCACTTCCACCAGCCATAGGCGCAGTGTGGGCACTGCAGTCTGTTTCCAAAAGCGTGGGATAAGAGACTTTTCCGCATTCAATAAATGAGGCGTCATAGAATTTTTATATGCGCCAGGATGTTCCGGCGTGCAGTGCAATAAGATTACCCAGGGATCCCCAGTAGTTTCGTAACCTTGGATCACCTCCATCCAGTGCAAAACCGCTGACCAAAACGGGCGGACGTATGTACATTGCCACCAGATATGGGCGTGAGTCGCATTGTCCCCGCAACCGCGCCAACAGAGCGGGGAGGTCTCGGGGAAAAGTGTGTGTAGGGCCACTGGAGTGTAGTGCCACCTTGTGAGTAGTTTGTAATTAACCTCAGCAATTTTAGATGAGATGGAGGATGTATGTGCTAAAAATAAGATGGAATCTCTCTGGGAGGGCGACAGGTCCTTCTGCAATTCTCTTTCCCAGTGAATTAAGAATTTTGGAGTACTCCTTGTGGACATAGTATACAGTGCTTTATAGAAAAATGAGAGAGGCCTCTCCTCCTGTTGATCCTCGACAAAGGCACATTCTATTGCATTCAGGTCATCTAGGCCCCTCAGGGGTCTCGGTAGAGAACTAACAAAAGCCGCTAGTTGACGATACTTCCAATGCAACAGTGGAGTAATGAGGGATGGGTTCATTAGATCTGTTAAGGGGATGATACCCGAGGGAGATATTACATGATGAAGCAATTTGGCCGAACCCAGAGACCAAGGGCGCTGTGAGGGCTGCGCATTTCCAGGTGGGAAATAGTCGTGCCCCGCTAACGGCATCAAGGGAGAATTGTGCAGCCATCCGTAGGTTTTGCCTAACCTATCCCAAATCATCAAAGTGGATTGTGTCAAGGGTGACGTTGTGCTAGACAGAGATCTAAATTTACGTGGAATCCAGATTTGAGTATATGGATCCATCCCGCACAAATCCGCCTCAAGGGACACCCACAGCTTAGATTTAACATGGTATCTCCAATCAGAAATCCTAGTGAGGACCGCAGCTAGGAAGTATCGTTTAACATCAGGCAGTGCCAGTCCCCCCTCCTTCTTAGACCTAATCAATAAAGATCTTGCAACCCTGGGCCGTCTCTTGTTCCAGATAAATCTACCGAACAGTGATCTCAATAGTGTAAAATAACCCACAGGTATTTTGTAAGGGATCATTTGAAACAAAAACAGTAATCTGGGTAAAACATTCATTTTAAGAATGCTTACCCTACCCAACCATGAGTGAGCAAGCTGCGACCATCTCTGTAAATCAGACCTAATCTCATTTAATAAAGGGATAAAGTTAGTGCGGAATAATGAGGCAGGGTTAGGCGTGAGGAAAATACCTAAATATTTCATAGCTTTGGATTGCCAACTAAAGGGGAAAGACGTTTTCAGACTAGGCACAGCCCGTGGGGGGACCGTTATATTCAAAATTTCGGATTTACTCAGATTTATTTTAAAATTGGAAACTGCTCCATAAGCTTCAAATGCGGCCATAAGAACCGGAAGCGTCAGCGACGGGCGCTGCACATAAAACAAAATATCGTCCGCATATGCGGCATATTTATGTTCGTGTTTACCAATCGTAATCCCGTGAATATCCGGGCTGTGCCTAATCGAGGATAGAAAGGGTTCAAGGGAAAGGGCGAATAAAATGGGTGAAAGGGGGCAGCCCTGTCTCGTACCGTTGTGGAGTGTAAAAGAATCGCTCAGCACGCCATTGACCCGTAGTTGGGCCGTGGGGGAGTCATAAAGAGCCGAGATACGGGACCTAAGGGAGGGGCCGATGCCCAAATGGGCGAGTGTAGCCATAAGAAACTCCCAGTCCACCCTATCGAACGCTTTTTCAGCATCAGTTGACAGCAAAAGGGTGGGCTGGGAGGATCTCCTAACATGTGCAATTAGGGACAGTGTGCGGAGGGAATTATCCCGTGCCTCCCTGCCGGGGATAAAACCGGTCTGGTCTCTGGACACCCATTTCGGGACAAGAGGAAGGAGTCTGTTCGCTATAACCTTAGAATACAACTTGGCGTCTAAATTCAAAAGAGAGATGGGACGGTAGCTCCCACAGCAACACGGATCCTTCCCCAGTTTGGGGAGGACCACAATGTGTGCGTGGAGCGTTTCCGGGCGAAGGGAGCTACCCTCAGGAACCGAGTTGGCGTACCTTGTTAGTCTAGGGAGCAGGAGATCAGAAAATGCTCTATAATAGGCGACCGTGAAGCCATCGGGGCCAGGTGCCTTTCCATTGGCCATGGCTTTCAGTGCAACCCGTAGTTCAGACGTGGTGAACTCCCCCTCTAGAGCCTCTAAGGCGTCTGCAGGAAGCGATGGTAGATTGGCTTGTTGCAAATAAGTCCGAATAAGTTGCGCCCTAGCTTCCTTATCTACCCCCGAATGTTGAACATGGTATAAAGCTTGGTAGAACGATCTAAACTCCTTGGCTATGGCAGATGTCTCATAAACCAAAGCATCCGGAGAGGATTTGATTTTAGCGACGAAGGTGGCCGATTTTCTCTGTTGCAGTGAACGAGCCAACAGCCGACCAGGCTTGTTGCCCCATTCATGCCAACTCTGAGCTACAGTTCGAGACCGGTGTTTCTGATCCAGGTGAAAGAGTTCCTTCAGTTCCTCCCTCTTCTGGGTCAAGGTTTGAAGAATCGAGGGCTGAAGGCCAACCTTATGCTGGCGTTCCAAGGCCTCAATGTCTTTTAACAATTTTAGTTGCAATCGGGTGCGTTCTTTTTTTTTCCGGGAGCCCAACTCAATAAACTGGCCCCTGACAAAAGCCTTATGAGCTTCCCAGAGCATACCAGGTGAGATCTCAGGGGTAGCATTCTCGTCAAAATACTGAGTCAGAGCGTCTGTAATCATCTTTTTGTCTATATCCTCCACTAGTAAATTATCGTTAAGTATCGATGGACGGGTCCAGCGGGACATTAAAATCTCCTGCGAGAAGAACACACCCACGCGCAAAGTCCATCAACCTCCTAAGGGTACATGAAATAAAAGTAGCCTGATCCCGGTTAGGCGCATATAGGGTCGCTATCGTGCAGGGCATAGTGCCCAGGGTATTGTGGGGAGAAGAGTTTTACTGATGTTGTGTGTGTAAGATGGGTCTCCTGAAGGAGAAGAATGTCCCCCCTCAGTCGAGCCAATTCTCTATACAACTGATGCCTCTTACCTGGGGAGTGCAAGCCTCGCACGTTAAAAGAGACCAGATTTACCGTAGCCATGGGGGTCCAGAGGAGTGAGTCCAGGTGGCAGTCCAGAGGCGGAATGGGGCACAGAGGGCAGGTAGAGCAGGGAAACAGAGACAGAAGGAAGCAGAGAAAAGAAGTGAGAAAGAGAAAAAAAAACATAGGATTAATGCAAAGTAAAAAAACATCAGAAACCATCACATTACCCCTTGCAGGGTCAAAACAAGTACTTGCACGCAGATACCTGCAGTGCTGGGAAGGGGCACACGTGTGAGCCCGCGCCCCCACGCAAACCACCTCTGGAGAGGTGGCAGCGTAGAGACGCAAGTCCCCACGGCGCCCCAGAGGGGGGGACGCCATCTCGCAGGCATCAGGCAGCGGGTGTCGTGGGAAGACCGAGACCACTGCCCCTCTGCCGCGGCGCTGACACAGTGCGCATATCTTAAAACAGCAGAAAAAAAAAAGAAAAAGAAAAAAAATTAGAACAGAACTGTCAAACTAACACGTGCTTCGTAAAGGGGACAAGGCAGAGAAACCCTGTGACTAAAACACTAAGGAAGCACAGTAGAGCAAAACAGCTAGCATTCAAACAGTAACTATGGGAGATCATACGTGGCAGTCTCTATCTCCATGGCGCGCCATTTTAGGCCCAGAGTCTCACATAGGACACACAGGGCAACCAAAGCGGCCTCATATTGCAGTGGAAACACAGAGTACGGGAGTAGAACAGACCCCACGGGACCCCCGCTAATACGAAAACAACAGCCAGTGATGACACACTAGGCCCCCTGTCAGTGATTAGAAATAGACCAGTACTATGTGATTGCAAAGAGGAATCCAAACAGATATAGGTAAAAAAGGGTGATTTATTTAAGAAGAGGGGGTAACACCCCACCACCTTCAACAAGTTCAGTGCAAAACAATCAATGACCCACAGTGACAAAAACAACACTAAGACAATATGTACAGCAATAGGAAATACCAGAATCATAAACAGGCCAGGCCGAGGTCATACACGGGGGATCAGGAAATAGCTGCAGATGGGGAATAAGCAGGAAGGGAAAGTCCAGGAGAGGGATCAGGTCAGGATGGGTCAGGATGGATCAGATCAGAAGTCCAGGATGGAGACAACAGGTTCAGGGTCCAGATATCAGGCTCAGGGTCGGGTTAATTGACGGATACCAGGGCGAGTTCTGCTTCAACTTGCCGGGTATAAGTAGAGGCGTGCTGATTGCATTCATGTCACACCTGAACGCAGGAAAAGCTGTGTGCTCCAACATACCAAGAACCCCCCGCTGGTGGAGGCCAGAACTGCAGCCAAAATAATAGGCAGATTTACCAGCAGGGGGGACCATTCCTGACACCCCCGCGATGAATCAGACCATCGGGGGAGAGGATCCAGGGGAGGCAGCGGGCTGCTGCTTGCGGCCTACTTTCTGCCAATGATGATCCGGTGGGCCTGGAAGGTCGGGAACAGCATCTTGCCACTCGGGGAGGTCCGGGGGAGAGATGTTAAAGGCAGCACAGAACTTGTCCAGGTCCTCGGGAAAGCGCAGGACAGCAGACTTGCCATCCTTGTTGGCGATTAGGGCAGCAGGGAAGCCCCATCTGTACGGAATGGACATCTCCCGTAGCTTAGTCATCAGCGGTCGCAGGGCCCTGCGACGATCCAGAGTCTCCTTAGCAAGGTCAGGGAAAAGGGAAAGAGACAACCCATCAAAATCTATAGTGTGCTGATCTCGGGCCTTGTGCATGATACGCTCCTTTTCTTCATAATAGTGCACACGGCAAATAACGTCTCTCGGTGTATCAGAAGGCAGAGCTCGGGGCCGCAAGGCCCTGTGGACCCGATCAATCTTAAGCGGGTTATCCGCCGCCAGTCCCAAGAGGCCATTAAACACCCCACGAACGGAGGGCAGGAGGTCGTCATCTCCAGTCGCTTCTGGGAGGCCCCTTATGCGAATGTTGTTCCTCCGGTTACGATTCTCCTGGTCCTCGATCTTATATAGGGCCATCCTGTGGGCAAAGGTAAGTTTACGGGTGGTGGCCTGCAGGTTCCTGATGGCGACCGCGTGGCGGTCCAATCGAAGTTCAGTCTCCTCCACACGGCCCAACACTTGGGAGAGGTCAGCCCGCACCGCAGACAACTCCTTCTTTATGGATCTCTCCAGACCCTGGAACAGGGAAGTCAGCTCCGCTTTGGTGGGTAAGTCATCCACACGTAACTCCGATCGGCGAGATGGGCTACTCGCTCCGGCTGAACAAACCGACGAGGCCGGTGAGTGCCGTCTCTCCGTCCTGCGACGGGAGGCGGAGCCAGCGCCAACTCCAACGCCATGGGGAGAGCGGCCTAGGCCATCCAGATCCTCGTTTTCCTTCGGTTCAACGGCCAGGTAGCGTTTAATGGAGCCCGAGTGCGCTCCCGCCTTGGGAAGAGACTTCCCTGTTTTCTTCCTCATGGACATCAAGGGGAATTTCCGCTGGAGCAATGAATTTCAAGCTAATAGCTATGTCGGCGCCGGAGCCCGAGGCAAACACGTCCTCACAGCAGCATGTCCAGACCACGCCCCCCCACCCCCCTATTGTTTTAAGCCAAGGAAGCTGCCATCTTTGCCTCTGTTTAACCACTTCCTTACTGGGCACTTAAACACCCCTCCTGACCAGACCAATTTTCAGCTTTCAGCGCTCTCACATTTTGAATGACAATTACTCAGTCATGCAACACTGTACCCAAATTATTTTTTTGTCCTTTTTTTCATACAAATAGAGCTTTCTTTTGGTGGTATTTGATCACCTCTGGGTTATTTTTTGCGCTATTAATGAAAAAAGACCAACAATTTTGAAAAAAAAATGTTTTTTTCTTAGTTTCAGTGATAAAAAAAAAATCTAATTATTACTTTTTCTTCATAAATTTTGGCCACAATTTATACTGCTACATGGAGGGCCGTAGTTTGAGGATCCCTGTTTTAGAGTCTACAAGCTAGAGTGCAAATCATAAAAAATTAATTGCACAGATGTGCACTGATGAGGCGGCATAGATGGCACTGATGAGGCGGCACAGATGGCACTAATGAGGCGGCACAGCGGCACTAATGAGGCAGCACAGATGGCACTAATGAGGCGGCACAGATGGCACTGAGATGGGTACTGATGAGATGGGAACTGGTGAGGCGGCACAGATGTGCACTGATTGACTGCGGCACAGGTGGGCACTGATTGCAGATGTGCACTGAGGCGGCAGATGGGCACTGATCACAGGTGGGCACTGGTGGTACAGGTGGTACCTTTATATGTCACTACTTTGAGCAAAACTCACAGAAAGTTCTCCCTCCTCACACGCGCTGTCTGTGTGAGGAGGGAGAGCTGGTGACCTGCCTATCTGGTTCCAGCTAACGAGCTGGTTCCATTAAGGACTGCGCAGGCGCAATCTGATCGACGGTCTGGTTCCGGCTAACGAGCTGGTTCTGCTCAGGCACAATCCTTGCCAACGGAAATCTCCGAACCTCAGGCCGGCATCCAGAGCAACGTGGAATTTGAGGAAAGTGGCTAGCTTGGCCTCCTGGCTCTTTTTTTCACATCCTCCAATCCACAGGGATTTTAAAGAATGAGCCTGGATGGCGACCGAGGTTTGGAGATTTCCGTCGGCAAGGATTGCGCCTGCGCAGTCCTTAAAGGAACCAGCTGGACAGGGGAACAAGCCTTGCGGCTTCACTTCCTGGTTCCCTATTGCACATGCTGGACACGTGCAGCACGTTTCCACTTGTCCCTGCTGTCTCCTGGGACCTGCGTGTCTCCCACACGGGACGGGAAGTGGCGTAGATACCCACAGGTGGCTTCTGTATCTATGCCTGGAGGGAGAAAATATCTGTATTATGCTGGCCATACACTATACGAAAAATCGGCCGAACCCATTTTCGAAAAACGAACATTCGACTGTGAGTGCAAACGATAGTGCCATCATGTAATGACAGATAAATTGTTCAAAGGACATAAATAAAAAAAAAAAGGTTAATTTTTTTACTCATACCTAGTGCAGACAACCACATTAACCTTGGCTAGCGCTTCTGTCAATCACATCCGATGACGCTGTATCACGGGAGCACGCTCACATGAAAGTGGAAAGCTCTAGCGAGAAGGAGCCGAGACAGCCGCGAAGGGACCCCAGAACACAGGGTTCGGAGACACTCTGTGCAAAACGAGCTGCACAGTGGAGGTAAGTATAACATGTTTGTTATTTTACAAAAAAAAAAAAATGTTATACTTTAGTGTTCCTTTAAGTACCTTTCCAACCATATGATATCAAACCTATAATATACACGCATATTGTAATTTCTTATTCACATACAATTTACTCCGCACAAAGTGCAGCCAAGTTAGGTTCACCTAAAATGATATAAGTTAATATCAGCATTTTGGGATTAACATAAACAGGTAACATGGATCTTTTTATCAACATATAATGTAAAAGTCCTAATATAACATTGCCAGGCTTTAAAAATGGGCAGAGATGGCATCATTCAGTCTTTAATTCCTGCCTCAGCACCGGAATCAGATCTGATCACTGGCCAAATCTTTGTGGCTTGTCAGTAGTATAAATCACCTCTAAATTGAATAGCTGTGACTGAATAATGCAGTTCCACAGTCAGCAGGGAGGATGTTTCAAAACTTTAAACTGTTTTATTTCCAGACAAAAAGTAAAATAAAACCTATTTATCACATCAAGCACACTGTCACAGTTATAGATGTTTCACAAGGTTACCACGTTGAAAATAAAATTTTCAAATTATCTGAAAGATCAATTATAATGTCTAGTAAATCATAGCAAATTGCCATTGGTAGCATCTGGGCACTAGTCAAAATGTGCCCTAAGACAGAACCATATCCAGACTTTTTCTTGCTGTATGGAGTTAGAAATATAGCTTTTCCCTCTGTTAGAGTTGGAAAATGACAAACAGTCAGCAAGTCCAACTCCGATAACAAATTGTTACAAGGGTGTCTAAAATACTACCCATGGCTATTGAATGATAACACTTGGAGCAGTGATGTTTTGGAACTACATTTCCCATTAAGATCAGCTACACTGCAGAGTGCATGAGAATCATGGGGAATGTAGGTCCAAAATATGCCCAGGTTTTTTGTTAATTTCTTATTTTCTTTGTTTCTACCCACTGGTTTTTACAAGCCATGATGCAGTCACAGCTGATGCGGTCACATGTCAGGCAGTAACCAATCAAGGTCAATGTCATGCCATAAAAGAACGTCGGTGAGACTGAACGGCGTCATTCTCTCTCCTCAGCAATCGCGAGGAGTACCCAACAGACCTGACTCACGGCACCTCTTAGGCCTTGTACACACGATCAAATGTGTCTGTTCAAATCGGTCGGACCGACCGATTTGAACAGATCTGTCTGCTGGCATTTTGGTTTGCTCGCGTGTACACATGAGCAAACCAAAATCCCCGCCAGCAGACAGTGCGCTGACGTGTCGGTGACGTTGACGCCGCCACGTCACCGCACCAAGAAGTAAAACATTTCTGCGCATGCATCGAAACCATTCGGCGTGTGTGCGAGAAGACATGTCTGCTGGTTAGCGTACTAACCAGCAGACATGTCGGGTGGACGGGTTCCCAGCCGACAGATTTCAAAGCATGCTTTGAAATCTGTCGGGTGGCCAAATCCGTCTGTTTGCCCGTACACACGATCGAATCTGTCTGCTGAAACGGTCTAGCAGACCGTTTCCAGCAGACAGATTTGATTGTGTGTACGAGGCCTTAGAGAGGTGGCCCTGACCAAGGATCTTTCTGCTGGAAGCTCTTTTTCTACGTACATATTGAGTAAGTTGCAATTCCATCTTCTCCCACTATACAATTAATGCCCTAATATTTTTTTGATGTGATTTCTAAAACAGTGCCATCTTTCTTCTTTTTTTGTTTCTTAGTTGATTTACTGTGAATTATTCACAGCCCTTTTTCCTTTCTCATTTGGGGGCACCATCTCTACTCCCCACATAAGAAGAAAAAATATTTTGAGCATTGAAAATATTCCATCATATGAGCCTATCTAATATACATCCAGTAAGTGGGAAATTTATTTTGTCCACTGACAGATACAGATTTTCTTCTCTTTATTAATTAACATTTAAAGATACGTCTTTCATTCTTTCCTTTTTTAGATTTACTTTTAAAACGCAGTGTTTGATCACTTTTGATCTCAATCTCTGATGAGATAGAGGTGGGCGATTTCTATATGGATTTGGATTACGGACCAGCTCGGGATTTTTGGTTAACAGTGTGGAGGCTGTTTCGGGTGTTGAATGGAAACACAGTTAGTGGCATTATGAAGTGAGTCATAACCGCATTAATACAAACATGCACATTATTGGACATAATTTATTATATATTTTTATAATTAGTATTTTCTTTATTCAGACATTAAAGACATTGTATCCCTGATGAAGATCAAACTCTGAAAGTTTTTGATTGGAAACGCGTCGGATCAGCCAATCATCCACAGCTTACCCCCCTCTTTTGAGGGAACTTCTGTTGATATGGCATAATGTCAATGTGTTATTCATATGTCAAAAATGTATTCCTTTCATATTATTACTTTGTATTGTAATGTTATTATCTTTTGTATTTTTCTACTTATTAAAATATATTTTTTTATAATTTTTGAATCCCCTTTTTTGTTGCCCATATAGTCCCAAACCTAGAGGTTTTCGCTTTCCAAATTTAAAAGGGACGATGGCAACCGCATGAGCAACTGTATAGGCTGGTTTATTTACAAAATATGCCCAGGTAAGCCATCACTGGCTTAGAGCATACCTGTGATTTTCTCATGCAAAGCAGCAGGTTTACAAAAATTACCCCCCCCCCCCCAAACACCAAGTACTTTTTGCCCCCCCACCCCCCCACACCACACTCACAACCATTCCATCACCACCACCAGAAGGGAAGAATCAGTTCTAAGTTCCCCTAGTAGGACTCTCTCCTCTTCCCAATGGGAGAGCTGTAGGCCAATCACCAACGCTGTTGCATGGAAGGGTAATGAGTCACACCCACCTATGCACTTGGAAGTACCAAGTATTTTCTTTACATCCAATTGCTGATCTGATGAAGAAGAAAAGCTAAGTGCATGCTGCTTGAGACTTGAGAGGGTAGTATTAAATCTGAACTCCGGGGAAGGTAAAAATACTTTCTTGCAGTGGGGCTGCCCCTGAACTGCAATAATTAAATGCTAGTTTAGGTCCAAGTCACCAGAAAAAGCAGTTCTACTTATCTGATCCTCTGCTCTCCCAAGCTCCTTCCTTGCTGCTAGATCGGTGCACTCAGCCTCTTCTCCTCTATGCTCCGGTGGTCACAGGTCCTCTGATGTCCTCATGACCCATGAAGGGTGCATGACCTTGCATTGGAGGTGAGAACAACAAGGAATAGTCCACCACTGAAGAGTAGGAGAAAAGAGGAGGTCAAAGGATTTGTTAAGTAAAACTGCTTTTCCCATCACCTAGAGCTAAACAAGTGTTCAACCCAGGGGCGGACTGACCATTGAGTCACTCGGGCACTGAGTCACTGAGTCACTCAGGGTTGCCAGGCTCACTAAAACCAGGGAAAGTATGTAAAAATCTGTGTTTTTTTTACATCTGTCCCTGATATGTCCGAAACTGACATGCTTTTGATGTGAAAATCCAGAGATTTTAGCTGCCCCGCCTCTGCACTGCCTCCTGGCATGGTGGCCATCTGTAAGCCCGGGGGCCCCATAATCTTCTATTGCCCAGGGGCCCCATGAGTTGTCAGTCTGCCCCTGGTTCAACCCTTTTCCGGGCAGGCGTGGCTCCACTACAGTGGAGGATTTTTTACTTTTCCTGAAGGAAAGTTGGGTTTAGGCTAACTTGTTGGTTTGCTTGCAAGAGCAAAGCACAGGTTTGCCTAAAGGTATTGATACACAAATAGCTGGCATCTAAATGGCATGTCCTCATGAACATTAATGTGTGTGTATCTATCTATATACTTTATATATATATATATATATATATATATATATATTGTAGGGGATCAGACTCAATGCAGGGACAAACTCAGTTTCTTAAAGAGGAGTTCCACCCAAAAAACTTTAGCTTAATCCCCTCCCCTCCCCCTTACATGCCACATTTGGCATGTAATTTTTTTGGGGGGGGAGTGGGGGCTTCAGTAGGAGTGGGACTTCCTGTCCCACTTCCTGCTTCCGCCGAGGGGCTGGTTAGGCGATTAAGCCTTAATCGCCTACACCAGCTCCTCCCTGTAGGCGATTACATGGGACACTGACAGGTCCCATGCGATCGCCTCTCCAATCAGCGGCGAGCCGCGCCGCGCGCGCATGCGCAGTGGGTGCCCGGCCGTGAAGCCAAAGGCTGTCACGGCTGGGTGCCCACAGTCGGGATGGAGACGCTGGCTGGGGAGGGGGGAGAGGAGCGGACCCCCGGTCGGCGCGTCGCTGGAATGCAGGAGCAGGTAAGTGAGTGTTTATTAAAAGCCAGCAGCTACACTTTTTGTAGCTGCTGACTTTTAATAAACACAATTTTGGGCTGGAACACCCCTTTAAGGAAAACATCGGCCCAGATTCACAGAGCAATTACACCTGTCTAACTGGTGTTAGACAGGAGTAATTTCAAATTTCGCGCGCCGTATCACTAGTTTGAATCCTCAAACCATGATACGGCGGCTTCGGGCTTCGATCCGAGAGGCTTACGTCTTCGTAAGCCTTCGGATCTACGCTGCAATATTTTTGCGGCCGCTGGGAGGAGTCCGCGTCGTTTTCAGCGTTGGGATTTGCAAATGACTTTTTACGGCGATCCACGAAGATACGAGTGGTCTTCGCAATCGCTTACGTAATTTTTTTGCTACTTACTGTTAGACCAGCTATTTGCTGGTCTAACGGTGCGTAGCCCATGTTAAGTATGGCCGTCGTTCCCGCGTCTAATTTAATTTTTTTTTTTTTTTTTTTACGTAACTCGTTCGGGAATAGGAATGTCCGTAAACGACGCTACTCAAACAACGAATGACGTAACGACGTGATTTTGCGCAATGCACGGCGGGAAATTTCGGAATGGAGCATGCGCAGTTCGATCGCCGCGGGAACGCGCCTATTTTAAATGCTTCACGCCCCCTACTCGCGTAGATGGCTTGCGCCGGGAGAAATACACTACGCCGCCGTAGTTTACTGGACAAAATCTACCGGGATTCCACGTAGAGCCAGGTAAAATACGGCGGCGTAGTGTATTTCTGATACTCTACGCGAATCTAATTGTATGTGAATCTGGCCCATCATGTTTAATCCACAGAATATTCCCAAACAGAAGAAAAAAGACATCTTGCCATCAATCAAACAGAAATAAACTTCTGCTCTACCGAGCCTTACTGTGTCCGTATTCTGACCAGTCATTGGTTTTGTAGTAAGTGTCCTTACAAATGCAAATACTTTGTATCCAAAATCAGGGATAAGCAGCCATGCTCCTAGTTATCTCCTCACATGGAGACACACACTCTCTCACTGAGAGCCAGGACCAGCTGCCTTAATCAAGACCTGAAAAGAAAACATTGCAGTCCACAGACATGGGAGGCTGTCCCACCCAGATCTCTATCAGACTCTCAATTAAACCAGCCCCGGAACGGACTTTACCAATACAGGGTAAAGAACCATCCTTCTATACCCTGAAGTCTTCGCTGGTATTATCTTAGATCTTCAAATCTAAGAATCCGTGGGGGAACATATATCCCATCAATCATTTTCCTGTCATTTTAACCTGTTTCACAGGCAGTAGCACCCCGCTACAATATATTGTGACAAAGTCGCAGAAATAGCGGTAATGCAATGCAGCAAAGCCGCTGATCTTAAGCAATAAATACGGCTTTATTGCACTCAAAATAAATAATACAAAACAAAATGGCCTACTCCAATTTAGGAGGCTGACAGTAGTGTCCCTCACTACACTGTACTGGAGGGGCTATTCCAGCCTCCAGTATAAAACAAACAGAATAACAGTCCAAATAAACAAATCTGTGACAGACCTTGTTCCTTCAATGCAGACAGTTTCCAACCTGTCCGTCCAGCTCAGCATACCTCTCACACTGAGCTCTCCCTTCCCACTTCCTTACCAGGTGAGTGTTAATTAATAGGGGAAGAGAGGAGGTTTTACCTGTTGGCCAGGCTTAACCCCTTCCAGGGCAGGGAACGCTGAGTTTTCCAGTCTCTCACTGGTGTACATACAATCGTGTACCCTGTCACACATCCTCCCCCCCAGCTTAACACTTGGGTGGGAAGCGGCCACCTCTACAAACCCATGCACTCGGGACAGAGCATCTGCATTACTGTGGAGGAGACCTGCCCTATGTCGTACCACAAAAGTAAAGGGCTGTAGGGACAGAAACCACCTCGTGACCCGAGCGTTCTTGTCCCTGTTGGTGTGCATCCACTTTAACGGAGCATGGTCTGTGATGAGGGTAAACCGCCTGCCCAACAAATAGTAGCGGAGTGTTTCTACTGCCCACTTGATCGCCAAACACTCTTTTTCCACTGTGGCATAGCGCTGTTCTCGAGATAACAACTTCCGACTAAAATACAGCACAGGGTGTTCCTCACCATCCACATATTGGGACAAAACTGCACCCAGACCCACCTCTGAGGCAACGGTCTGGAGAAAGAACTCCTTTCCAATGTCAGGAGCTACAAGCACAGGTTGGGCACAAAGCGCTGACTGCAGACCAGCAAAGGCTTCCTCAGCCTCGCTGTTCCACTTTACAGTGGCTGGACTTCTGGCTTTAATAAGGTCAGTGAGCGGAGCAGCCCTCGTAGCAAAGTGAGGAATAAACCTCTGATAGTGGCCTACAATCCCCAAGAAAGCTCCGACTTGTTTTTTCCTCAACGGTCTGGGCCAGCTCTGTATAGCTCCTATCTTGTTCATTTGTGGTTTAACAAGTCCTCTGCCTACCAGGTAACCCAAGTATCTAGCCTCTGCTAGACCCAAGGCACATTTAGAGGGGTTAGCTGTCAGACCCGCTCTTCTAAAAGTGTCCAAGACTGCCTGTACTTTATCCAGATGGCTTTCCCAGTCCGGGCTATGAATGATCACATCATCCAAGTATGCGGCTGCATACTCAGTGTGGGGCCTGAGCAACTTATCCATTAGCCTTTGAAAGGTGGCTGGAGCCCCATGGAGGCCAAAAGGCATGATCCTGTACTGGAATAGGCCATCAGGAGTGGCAAAGGCTGTCTTCTCTCGGGCGCATTTTGTCAATGGTATCTGCCAATAACCCTTTGTCAGATCCAACGTGGTGAAGAACCTATCTTTGGCTAATCGCTCTACTAGTTCATCCACCCTAGGCATGGGGTAGGCGTCAAACTTAGACACCTCGTTTAACTTCCTGAAGTCATTACAAAACCTGATGGACCCATCAGGTTTGGGCACTAGAACAATGGGGCTGCAACACTGGCTATGAGACTCCTCTATCACTCCAAGCTCAAGCATTTTCCTGACTTCAGCCCTTACAGCTTCCCTCTTGGCCTCCGGAATGCGGTAAGACTTCACTCTTACGACAACCCCTGGTTCTGTAATAATGTCATGGGTAATCTCTTGGGTTTGTCCAGGGTTGGGGGAGAAGACATCATTATTCCTCTCAACCAAGCCTCTAGCTTCTTTTATTTGCTCAGGTGTCAGCTCTGGAGAGATTGTCACCGAAGGACTAGGTGCCTGTGGACCAGGTGTGGTGTCCCCCACTGCAGCCATGCAGTCCTCTCTAGTCCTCCATGGCTTAAGAAGGTTTATGTGGAACACGGCCTCCTTCTTCCGGCGTCCCGGCTGACTAACTTTATAATTTACTGGGCTCACGTTTTCCAAGACCTCATAGGATCCCTGCCACTGTGCTAGAAGTTTGCTTTCTGCGGTGGGTACTAGAACCATTACTCTGTCCCCCCTTTCAAACTGTCTCACTAGGGCCCTCTGGTCATAGTAGGACTTCTGCCTACTCTGCGCCTGCTCCATATGCTGGCGAACAAGAGGGGCAATCTGAGCCATACGCACCCGCATATCTTCAACATACTGGAGGACATTGGTCCCAGTTACCCCGTGTTCTTCCCAGGTTGCCTTTAGGATATCCAGTATACCCCTGGGATGCCTACCATATAAAAGCTCAAACGGGGAGAAGCCCGTAGAACTTTGGGGAATCTCTCGAACTGCAAACAACAGGTAAGGAAGTAACAAGTCCCAATCCTTCCCATCCCTGCTAACGACTTTTCTCAACATCCCCTTTAGGGTCCGGTTGAACCTTTCTACCAACCCATCTGTCTGGGGGTGATACACTGACGTTCTCAGAGTCTGTACATTAAATAGCTGACTTAGCTCTTTCATAATACGGGAGACAAACGGTGTTCCCTGATCCGTGAGCAATGTCCTGGGGATCCCCACCCGTGTAAACATCTGAACCAACTCTTTTGCAATACTTTTAGCATTCGCCTTACGTAGTGGAATGGCCTCCGGGTATCTGGTGGCATAATCGACGATGAGTCGATGACAAGGATGTACTGGTGCCCTCGAGCCGTTTTCTCTAAGGGACCCACTAGGTCCATGCCAATCCTCTCAAACGGAACGTCAACTATGGGGAGAGGTATGAGTGGGGCTCTCAACTTCAGTCTGGGAGATGACAGCTGGCATTCCGGGCAAGAAGCACAATACCTTTTAATCCCCTCATACACCCCAGGCCAGAAGAACCTCCTGAGCACCCGTTCTTGGGTTTTCTCCACCCCTAAGTGTCCCCCCAGAAGATGAGAGTGAGAGTAATCCAGGATTTTTCGGGTGTATGATGAAGGCACAACCAGTTGTTCAAGCTCTTGTCCCTCATCGGAGGTTACTCTGTAAAGGAGATCGTTTTTAAGGATAAAATAGGGATAGGCCTTTCCCGTTACCCCTTCCACTGGTACCCCATTAACCTCTACAACATTACTCCTGGCTTCCTGCAACAGGCAACAGGGGATCATCTGTCTGGTCACGGCCAAAGCCACTACCCGAAATATCCAGGATATCTGTATCCCCCTAATCGCCTTCACTGGTAGCCTCTGGGGCGGGTTCCGGTTGACCAACCTCTGCCTCATCTTCTGTCTGTCGTGGGGCCCCGCCTCTCCTGGACTGCTCCCCACGCTGATTCAACAGGACTTCCTTGACAGCCCTATTAAATCTTAGCTTGCTCTCCCTGCATTCCCGTCTTGTTTTACCTCTTTTTGGATTAGAGATATACAAGTCAGGATGAGCAAAGGGAAATACTTCATGGACCCCTGTATTTCTCTGCTCCACTTCAGGTTCCCCTTGTTCTCCCATCACAGGGGGCTGTAACAGAGTGTGGAAATTAGGGAAATTCCTTCCTATTATCAAAGGATATGGTAGACAAGGAACTACCACTGCTACGATTCTTACCAAACTGCCCTGTACTGACACTTCTATGTTGCCAGAAGGATACCGCACAGTACACCCATGGATACACAATACCCCCATGGTTCTATGCTTCTGAATCCAACAAGGTTTTACCAATTTACTGGCTACCAAAGTTAGGGCACTGCCAGAGTTCACCAGGGCCACTGTCTCTTGTTTGTCTAGCAGGACAGGTACTCGGAAGGTATGTCCCCCTTCTACCAGGCCTGCTAAACAAATGAGCCCGCAAAAGTCAGAGGAATCTTCCCCTAGTCCACACTGCATTGGCTCAGGAAGATTGGGGCATCTCGCCCTGACATGTCCTTTGGCGCCACACTCAAAACAAGTTATGGAGTTTCTCCTAGGGTGGTCCTCTTTCCCAGGGTTTTGACTTCTAAAGTCTGTTTTGGAAAAACGGGCTCCGGATCTGAAGTCTGCTTCCACTCCACTCCTCCAGTCTCCTGGTCTCTGTATTTTCCCGATCGTCCTAGAGAGAGATGGATCCAAATTTTTGGTAGACAGGTACCGCTCCACTTGTGTGACCATACTATCACAGTCCAGGGGATTTCCCTGAGTGACCCACTCCCGGAGGCCATTTGGAAGCTCTCTCACGTAACGGTCCAGTACAAGCACTTCTATAATCTGTGCAGGGGTTTGAGTCTCTGGTTTGAGCCACTTCCGAGCCAGATGAATTAGATCAAACATCTGGGATCTTGGCGCTTTTCCTTCTTTGAACCTCCAGTTGTAGAAACGCTGGGCCCTCACTGTGGAAGTCACCCCTAAGCGAGCCAGGATCTCTCCTTTCAGTTTGGGATAGTCTGCAGCAGCCACCTCATCCAGATCAAAATAGGCTTTCTGTGCTTCTCCCAGGAGGAAGGGTGCAATGATTTCAGCCCACTGTTCTGGGGCCCAGCCTTCTCGGGTGGCGGTCCGTTCGAACGCCAGTAGGTAAGTCTCCACATCATCATCCGGGGTCATTTTCTGCAGACAGCTGCTTGCACTTATTTGGCTTACCCCCCTTGCTGGTGGGTTAGAAGACCCTTGGGTAGTCATCTGATCCAGGGCTGCTTTGAGAACAGCATGGTCTGACTTTTGTACTTCAGTCAAAGCTTCAATCTTTAAAGTCAGGAGCCTGTTGGTCTCCTGTTGTACTGCAGCTGCGGCAGCTGCCTGTCTACTAATCTCTTGTTGCGCTGCAGCGGCTTGTCTATTAGTCTCTTGTTGTGCTGCAGCTACCTGTCTATTAGTTTCTTGTTGTGCTGCAGCTGAGGCCGCTACCTGTCTATTAGTCTCTTGCTGCACAGAGACAGCTTGTAACAGGGCTTTCACAATATCTTCCATTTTCTGGGTCCTGTACCTTTAAGGCCACTGTAACTGAAAATTGACCGGTACAACAGCAAACATCCCACTTCTGACCACCACTTGTGACAAAGTCGCAGAAATAGCGGTAATGCAATGCAGCAAAGTCGCTGATCTTAAGCAATAAATACGGCTTTATTGCACTCAAAATAAATAATACAAAACAAAATGGCCTACTCCAATTTAGGAGGCTAACTGACAGTAGTGTCCCTCACTACATTGTACTGGAGGGGCTATTCCGGCCTCCAGTATAAAACAAACAGAATAACAGTCCAAATAAACAAATCTGTGACAGACCTTGTTCCTTCAATGCAGACAGTTTCCAACCTGTCCGTCCAGATCAGCATACCTCTCACACTGAGCTCTCCCTTCCCACTTCCTTACCAGGTGAGTGTTAATTAATAGGGGAAGAGAGGAGGTTTTACCTGTTGGCCAGGCTAAACCCCTTCCAGGGCAGGGAACGCTGAGTTTTCCAGTCTCTCACTGGTGTACATACAATCGTGTACCCTGTCACAATATATATACTGTATGTACCCAGGTGCTTGGCTAGAGACAGAGAGCAATTTAGGACCCTGTGCTGCAGTGCTCTCTGTGCTTCCAATGGATTTCAGCTAAATGGGTTAACACTACATCACTTCCATCCATTAGGGGGAGCTGACAAGCAGGAAGAGCTCAATAGACTTGATGGTTGGCAGCATTAAATCACGGGAGATGAAGTTTGGGAAAAAAACTTTACTTTACTTTACTTTTTTTTTACTGAAATGACTGTTTACAGGGTATAGAGACATAATAGTTAACTGATTCCTTTTAAAAATGATTAAAAATAGATACAAATCAATCATATAATGTGCCTGCACTTTCAGTTTCGTTTTTCATGTAGTTTCATGTTTCTGTGAAGTACAGAGACACAGAGCCAATACAGGGCAGTGTTTGTTTTTAAAATGAAACTGATTGGTTCTGAGGGGTTTTAGACACACAGTAATCACACCTTCTTGATTAGAGACCACAGAGAGAAGCTCCAAGTACTTTTTTTTATAAGGAAACAGACAACCAGGAAGTGTGCAGAACAGAGAAGGATTACAGCAAAAACGAACAATGAGGACATGAAACCAGGACTGCATTAAGGTAAAGGAAGCTATTTAGCTAAAAAATCCTTTAGTGACCCTTTAATGGACAATTGGACTACAATTCCCAGTGCGAGCTGGGTATAAAGAGAGATTACTGTATTCTCACAGACTGAATACCTGCTCATGTGTGCACATCAACCAGCTACAAGACTGCAATTGTGTGCTGAGGACCAGAATCACGCCAGGCAGATCCAGAAGTGAGCTGACATCTGAGCTGGAGTGTGTCAGCTATATCAACTGCCTGTATGACTTATCAAACTTTGTATAGGTGTTTATACTGCAATGGTCACAACATGGCTGTAAATATGGCATACAAGTAGGTAACTTATGGTCTGTACATTACCAGTCTGCCGATTTGTTCATCAGGGCTGAGTTTGATCCATAGGTTATTTGTGCCGTGATACAGACTTCATGTGCGGTATTACCAGTGGTTGGCCATGCAGTGCAGACAAAGCGTAGAAGTGAAGTCCACGGCCCAGATTCATAAAGCAATTACGCCTGTCTAACTGGTGTTAGACAGGAGTAATTTCAAATTTTGCGCGCCGTATCACTAGTTTGAATCCTCAAACCATGATACGGCGGCTTCGGGCTTCGATCCGAGAGGCTTACGTCTTCGTAAACCTTCGGATCTACGCTGCGATATATTTGCGGCCGCTGGGAGGAG
Source organism: Rana kukunoris (assembly GCA_029574335.1). Lineage (NCBI taxonomy): Eukaryota > Metazoa > Chordata > Amphibia > Anura > Ranidae > Rana > Rana kukunoris. The sequence goes on from CM056051.1 coordinate 185,813,176, forward strand.
TTTGCGTCGTTTTGATGCGTCGGGATATGCAAATGTGTTTTTACGGCGATCCACGAAGATACGAGCGGTCTTCGCAATCGCTTACGTCTGTTTTTTTTGACGTACTGTTAGACCAGCTTTTTGCTGGTCTAACGGTGCGTAACCCATGTTAAGTATGGCCGTCGTTCCCGCGTCGAATTTAATTTTTTTTTTTATTTTTTTACGTAACTCGTTCGGGAATAGAAATGTCCGTAAACGACGCTACTCAAACAACGAATGACGTAACGACGTGATTTCGCGCAATGCACGGCGGAAAATTTGCGAACGGAGCATGCGCAGTTCGATCGCCGCGGGAACGCGCCTATTTTAAATCCTTCACACCCCCTACTCGTCTATATGGATTGCGACGGGAGAAATACACTACGCCGCAGTCGTTTACTGGACAAAATCTACCTGGATTCCACGTAGAGCCAGGTAAGAAACGGCGGCGTAGTGTATTTCTGATACGCTACGAGAATCCAATTCTCTCTGAATCTGGGCCCACGTGTGTAATACTTGGCAAGAGACGAATGCTGTTGCATAGTAAATGAGCTGCTTGGCTGGGCTCCTCAATGCTCACATGTCGTCCTGTAATTTCCCGGCCTGTCAGAACCTCCAACCGTCATCCGCAAGCAAGTGGCACGTCACGTGACAGGCGCCGGGTGATGACGTCAACGCGTTTCGCCATACTCAATGGCGTAGCTTTATCTCGGACGTTGCTTGGTGTCATCTGCTCGGTGTATTTATATGTTAAGGGACAGCTGGAAATTATCACCGCGGGAAAACAAGATGTAGTGAAAATTATAGAAGCACATTTAGCTTATCTCCCGTTTGTGAAGATATGACAATTCATCACAGTTCATCCATTTAGTAGTATATCCGTATTGAAAACGAAAAAATTATTATTAAATAAGCAGGGATGGATGTACACTGTGTATTTGGTCAACATCCACCTCATCCCATAATACTACTATGTTCCAGATCTGCCCGTTGGATGAAGTTATTTTTGCTCTGATAATAGAATGCTAAAAATTATGCTTATATTAGTAGACAAATACTATATATATCACAAGCACAGAAATTATATATATACTCATATGCAAAGATTATTTATTTTGCTATAATTTTACAATAATCTAAAAGAGTATGCGCCAGGAATAGATGTACCAGATAAGCAGCCTGGGTGGTTTAGAAATTTCAAGGCAATTTATTTCTGTTTTTACCATTTTATTTATTTTTTTATCAAACAGCATGTAGCCACAGAGGAAAAAGAAAATGACAAAACAACCTAAGCAGAAAATTGTGGGCAGTAAGTAAAGAATCCATTGTAACTACATTTCTGTAAGCTAGGCATCTAAACATCTAAATCATACAAGGTGTACTAGCCAATTTAACCAATCCCATTTCAGTTTGCTGAAGTGAGGCCACGGAAAGATTTATTTCAGTTGGCTGCTATTTGATATTGCACACTGCCAATTGTTCCATGTCTGAAAAAATCTTGTGATTGCTTTTTACATAGCATATTCAGAGACACATGGCACATTAATGTTGTAACTGACCAATTTCTATTTTGCATAATTTGGACTTGATTCACATTTGTGGTCATGAAATCATAGTAAAATATACATGAGTCTAGAAATGCCCTACAGATGTCACTATTTTCTAAGTAACAGGTTTTGCTATGTTTGGTCAGGTTTATCAAGTTTGCAAATACAAAAATGTATTGTCATAGGATGTTACAATTTTTTGAAAAAAGATTCAATTTTTTTTTTTTTTGTGGGATCAGCCTCTCATGTGTAGCCATCAGTGAAATGTGGAAGTGAATGAGGTGATGTTTTACTAAACTATGCCCAGCTTCAGTGAAATTATTAATTGTAATAGGCAGAAATGAAATACAAGCAGAGCTTTTTTTCTCAGAAAATAGGTGCAGGAACTCAACCACGACCCGTTCAGATTTCACAAACAGTAGAAGGGTCTTAAAGGGGCATTAAATACCAGAATTGCATTACATACAGTGTGCAGAGTTCAGGGGGTTACAAAGCAGTCACTTGAAAAAAAAAAGAAACCAGACTTCTGTGTTCACAAGTGATTGTGGTGAGCGGGCACCAAAGGGTCTGAGCCAAAGGTGGTGGAACTGAGTTCCCCCAAGTTCCCCCAGAAAAAAAGCCCTGAATACAAGCAATTAGAAATTGTAGTTTCCCTTTACATGTGTGGTCAATAGAGAAATGCCCCTTATATAGGTGGAAGGTCAGTAGAAAAGTGCTCTCTTTTATCAGTGGAGAAGTTTTCCCTTAAAATGGCAGTCAATGGAATGCCTTCTTATATTGCTGGTCATTGGGGGTGTGTTCCCTTACATTGGTAGTCAGTAGAGAAGTGTTCCCTTACATTTTTATTAGTGGAGAAATGCCCACTTACTTAGGTGGTAGTGTCCCTTTATATTGGTGGTGATTGTAGAAGTGTCCCTTATATTGGTGGTCAGAGGAAAATTGCCCCTTTAAATTCATCACCAGTGGGGTGTTCTCTTACATTGGTGGTTTTTGGGAAAGTTGCCTCCTTACATTAGTAGTCTATGGTAGCATAAGTATTGTAGATAGAGGCTCCTGCGCTACAGAGGGGGGTGGTGGAGTGGGATGGGGTCACTGCTGCAAACACCTGACACTCTGTCCTGGGCAGAGAGAAGTAGCAAATGGAAAAACAAGGGGGGTGGTGTCTGCGCTGTGAAAAGTGGGTGAAATCCAAGGGTGGTACGGGAATAAATCCCTGGGCTGGTGAACGTGGGTGGACGGGGGGGGGGGGGAGGGGAGGGATGGTGTATTTAGAACAGAGTGATAGCGTACATAAGTTATGTGTCAATACGTAAACCGTCAAAATGTAGCACAAAAGATAATATTGAATACTAAACAATGACAAGTGACAAAGAAGGAGTACAAATTCACAAACAGTAAAATGTACACAATGTGCTGGTCCAGGTAATGTGAAATCAGGGAGAGCTTCCGCTAGGGGCGCCCCTGAGTGTGTAACACAGTGAACAATACAAATAATAATATATAAATCAGTGAAGAAATGCAAAAAAGTCTCTGAAAGTGTTTCCCAAATGTCCCAGAAGACAGGGTACAAAGATGTCTCAGAAGACAGTTTCCAATAGATGGAAGAAATGGTGCCGGGAAAGGACGTGGTACAGTGAACACCTCAGGTGGTCCCTAGCCCCTCACCTCACGGCTATGGCACGGATAGCCAAATAAAACCACCTCTGGCAGGGGGGAGGAGGAATACACTTCAATGGACAGAAACGACATCAGCACTCCTCAGCAGTAAGGCATGGAGAGCATACAAAGCAAGTAGGATATGGTGTTATGGAAGTGTCTAAACAGGCAACATCAATCACTCATACATCCACTCACATGGAGGTGATGGATGGTGGGCCTATCTCCCACGAATACCGAGTTCGTCCTTAGTCCTGGATGCACACCTGGCTCCTCTTCTTCTGTGTCTGAGCTGGGTGGACACTTGGAGCAGATAGAGGGGACCCTCACACAGCATATAGGGTGGGAGAAAGAAAGACCATAGTACAGCCCCGCAAAAATGGAACAGGTTTATTAAAACATATAGGTGCACTCACATTTGGATGATAAAAACTGGGCACAGAAACCAAACGGACAGCAGGGGGGTCATGCTGCGTCAGGCGTGTGGACTCTGATGCTCCTCGATCCCTCTATCTGCTCCAAGTGTCCACCCAGCTCAGACACAGAAGAAGAGGAGCCAGGTGTGCATCCAGGACTTAGGACGAACTCGGTGTCCATGTGAGTGGATGTATGAGTGATTGATGTTGCCTGTTTAGACACTTCCATAACACCATATCCTACTTGCTTTGTATGCTCTCCATGCCTTACTGCTGAGGAGTGCTGATGTAGTTTCTGTCCATTGAAGTGTATTCCTCCTCCCCCCTGCCAGAGGTGGTTTTATTTGGCTATCCGTGCCATAGCCGTGAGGTGAGGGGCTAGGGACCACCTGAGGTGTTCACTGTACCACGTCCTTTCCCGGCACCATTTCTTCCATCTTTTGGAAACTGTCTTCTGGGATATCTTTGGAACCTGTCTTCTGGGACATTTGGGAAACACTTTCAGAGACATTTTTGCATTTCTTCACTGATTTATATATTATTATTTGTATTGTTCACTGTGTTACACACTCAGGGGCGCCCCTAGCGGAAGCTCTCCCTGATTTCACATTACCTGGACCAGCACATTGTGTACATTTTACTGTTTGTGAATTTGTACTCCTTCTTTGTCACTTGACATTGTTTAGTATTCAATATTATCTTTTGTGCTACATTTTGACGGATTACGTATTGACACAAAACTTATGTACGCTATCACTCTGTTCTAAATACACCACCCCTCCCCTCCCCCCATCCACCCACCTTCACCAGCCCAGGGATTTATTCCCGTACCACCCTTTTTAGGGGTTTAGTGCCCTGTTACACTGGGAGCCAAAGTGAAGTATAGTGGGGGTTAAATGGAAGAGGATCATCATTGGTATCAGTGCTTAATTACCTAAGGCGGCGTACACACGATCGGATATATCCGATGAAAACGGTCCGCGGACCATTTCCATCGGATATGTCCGATCGGGAGTTTGATCCGATGGCGTGTACACACCATCGGATCAAATTCCCCGCCGCCGGACGGCGCGGTGACGTAGTGGTGACGCGGCGGTGACGTTGACGCCGCCGCGTCACCGCCACGTCACCGCACCAGGAAGTAAAACACTTCCGCGCATGCGCCGAATGCATTCGGCAGCGGCGCGGCGGCGGTGGGGGCCGACATGTCTGCTGGTAAGTGTACTAACCAGCAGACATGTCGGGCGGACAGATTCCCACCGGATAGATTTCAAAGCATGCTTTGAAATCTGTCGGGTGGAGAAATCTGTCCGCTAGCCCATACACACGAGCGGAGATGTCTGCTGAAACGGTCCATCGGACCGTTTTCAGCGGACATATCCCCTCGTGTGTACGCGGCCTTAGAGTTGAGAGTAGATGCTCCACTGACAATGCCACTGACTCTTCCAAATGATGTCTGTGCCAAGACAAAGCAGGTACCCTCAGACAAGAAATCAATCCAGCATGGCTCACTTAGTCAAGGATCATCTAGCAACCTAATGGAGGCACCTGAGGGTTAAGAATGGCTACCTAGCTCTAGGCTCAGTAGAACTCCCTGATTTGTGAGCCTCTACAGGCTACTAACTAATGATGAGCCAGGAAAATAGAGGCAGGCTACTCCTCAGCCAATACAAATGCAAATCTTCAAAACTGACCCAGCTGAGTAGCTGATCAATAATTTTTTGGAAATTAGGTAAGAGAAAACAAATGTTTATATAGTTTAAAGGGGTTGTAAAGGTTTGTTTTTTATTTTCTAAATAGGTTCCTTTAAGCTAGTGCAGGGATATGCAATTAACGGACCTCCAGCTGTCGCAAAACTACAAGTCCCATCATGCTTTTGCCTCTGGGAGTCATGATTGTGACTGTCAGAGTCTTGCTATGCCTCATGGGAATTGTAGTTCTAAAACAGCTGGAGGCCCGCTAATTGCATATCCCTGAGCTAGTGCATTGTTTGTTCACTTACCTTTTTCTTCGATTTCCCTTCTAAATGTTTATTTTCTTTATCTGAATTTCTCACTCCCTGTTCCTCTTCAGTAAGCTTGCCCCTATAATCTGAGCCGTTCTGGCTGGGGGTTATTCAGCAAGCTCGTCCCCTCCCTTGGGACTACATCTCTGCAGGGAGATGCTGTGAACTGTAGCCCCAAAGGAGGGGACGAGCACACTGACTAACCCCCGGCCAGAATGGCTCGGATGATGGGGGCAAGCTTACTGAGGAGAAACAGGAAATGAGAAACTCCGACAAAGAAAAAAAAAAACATTTTAGAAGGGAAATTAAAGGAAAAGGTAAGTGAACCAACAAGGCACGAGCTTAAAGGAACCTATTTAGAACATAAAAAAACAAACCTTTACAAACCTTTACAATCCCTTTAAAAGAACCCTTTATTTAGTAAAAGAATAAGGCATTGACCCAAATCAAACTCCTGTTCTGCATACTTTTTACAAGTCAGTACATCAGAATGTATATAAAAGTCCTTAGCAGAACTAGTATTTAGAGGACTCCCAGGAAATGGGCTCTTTAAGAACGGAAAGTTAACACTAGTTGCCTCCATATTCTCTCAGTACAGGTTTGCTTTCAAGTAGCTCTAAAGCCAATCACTAAAATCTCAGATAACCTTAAACATTTTAATATAATTTTTCAAAAGCTGTTTTCAATGTATTTAAATGTAGCGGTACTCCCGAATGAGCTGCTGATTAGTTTTGGGTCTACTCTCTAATCTATTCACCCCTTTAAGTGGCTCGAACCCTCCCTTGGCACACCAAGCAAATACAAATATATTGTGAATCCCACGTGTAGCGGTAGGACCACAATAACACACACATAAAATATATATATAGTGACATGCAATATTGTTGTTACCTTTCTTTGATTGCAGTCCTCAGGAGCAAACACACCTCACACAATCGATATAGTAAACCAAGGGTAACTTTACTTGGCAAATAGTAAAAAGAAATAACAGATCAACAACAGATTACAAAAAACAGGTACATATACAGCTGACTCTGCAAGGGCCCTTGCGAAAGTCAGTAAAAACCAACTAGAATACTAATATTATAGAATCTGGAAGTAACTATAAATTGTCAATGCTCGCAAGCTTCCCCTAGTGAGCAAATTCCGTCAAGTGCAGTTGCAAATAACCTTGACCAGGCCTGGCCTAGATAACTCCAGAATGTTCCTCGGGGGTGAGATCTACGGTAAATACGTTGGTGCACTTTAACTTGTTTGTAATCCAAAGGGGTAGTAAAACTAAGTCTAAGTGTACTTTCAATACAGGTGCTTGCGGAACAATCCTTAAGGTAATACCGGTCACCTTGGCTAGCGTGGCTTCCAGACGTTATTTCTCTTGGGTAAATCAATCATAGTCTGATATTCCAATAACGAAGCACTAAGAAGTCACAAGGCTAAAGTAGTATTGAAAGCATTTGTGCTACTGCCCTCTCATCCGAGCAGGCCTAGTCCGCCTAAGTTCCTCACGACAAACAGGCCGATCGGTGACCACTCTGCAACACACAGTCTCCAGCTCGCCACTGTTACAATTGTCAGCTGGTGGAAGACTCTGGTCTCTTGGAAGCACGGGCTAGACGCACTTGATCTTGTCTCCCTCCAAATGGCTGGTCTTCCAGTGGATCCAGGCCCAGGCTTCAGGTCTAGGTACTCGGCTGTGATGCTCTCCCTCGTTCCGCAGAGGGAGAAGTGCAGGTCCCAAGAGAGCGAGTTCGGCTCCTCCCAGTCTTTAAATAACCTCCCCCATAAAGCTGTGCGGAGGTGTCATGTGCTCCAGGAAGACAAGGCATTGTGGGAACTGTATTATTTTTCTACTAATTGTCAATGGAGTCCGTTTCTCCTGGTACCTCCAATCCCACAATGCATTGTTTTTAGAAATAAATAAATAAACACGTATATACTGTGTAACTGGATCTCCCGGGGAGAGATTTAGGTATGCAAGATTACCAAAAGTCTTTGACAGTATGACCCCCGCTACACAAATCTGCATATTTTAATAAACCAGTTCAGTAAAAGAAGGGGAACCATACTTACATTTTCATTGGATAATGCACTTGAGGTACCTAAATACCCACTCTTTCCACCAGACACAGTTGGTTCTCCTGCTAGCTTGTACATAACTACAGAACATACAAGCAGTGGGAGGAACCATTGCAATGTGGCCAGTAGCTCAGGTATTTAGCTCATCTCACCATTCAAGCACCTGCAGTGGCTGAAGAGCAGTGACAATTAATGGTGTAGAAAGTATAGTGCCCTTTTCTTTTACAGGGATGGTGACCCTATGGTAACAGGGGACTTTAAAAGAATACTTGGTGATCCATACCAGGTCCTTGTTTAGACACTTCTGTTACGGGGCAACAATTGTAACAAAATTATTATTTGTGTTCCTGCTTTGTTACCTTGTCACATATGCTTCTGACCGAGGCTAAAAGCAGCTGTGTCACACACATTCAGGGCAGCCTCTGCAGTGGGTACTAACTAGGGGGCGGGGGCGATTCACCCCGGGTGTTACACACTGGGAGGAAGGGGTGTCGGGTGGCCGCCGCACCCCCCTCCTCCAAGTCCCCTGTATGCAGCAGTGACAGCGGTATAGAGGTGGACATGGGGGGAACAGGGGTGGAGGGGGTACAGAGGTGGACATGGGGGGTACAGTTGTGGACATGGGGGGTACAAAGGTGAACACAGGTGGACGGGGGGGGAAAGATGTGGAGGGGGTACAGAGGTGGACATGGAGGGGTACAGAGGTGGACATGGGAGGGGGGGTACAGAGGTAAACACAGAGGTGGATGGGGGTAGAGGTGGACATGAGAGGGTACAGAGGTGGACATGGGGGGAACAGGGGTGGAGGGGGTACACATGGGGGTACAAAGGTGAACACAGGTGGGCGGGGGGGAACAGAGGTGGAGGGGGTACAGAGGTGGACATGGGAGGGTACAGAGGTGGACATGGGGGGGTACAGAGGTGGACGGGGTAGAGGTGGACATGAGAGGGTACAGAGGTGGACATGGGGGGTAACAGGGGTGAAGGGGGTACAGAGGTGGACATGGGGGGGTACAGAGGTGGATTGGGGTAGAGGTGGACATGAGGGGGTACAGAGGTGAACACAGAGGTGGACGAGGGTACAGAGGTGGACATGGGGGGTACAGAGGTGAACACAGGTGGATGGGGGGGGGGGCAGAGGTGGACATGGGAGGGGGGGTACAGAGGTGGACAGGGTAGAGGTGGCCATGAGGGGGTACAGAGTTGGACATGGGGGGGAACAGGGGTGAAGGTGGTACAGAGGTGGACAAGGGGGTGGGTACAGAGGTGGACAAGGGGGTGGGTACAGAGGTGAACACAGAGGTGGACGGGGGAAGAGGTGGACATGAGGGGGTACAGAGGTGGACATGGGGGGGTACAGAGATGAACCCAGAGGTGGACATGGGGGGGTACAGCACCCTGAGACCAGCCAGGCCAGCACCCTGAGACCAGCCAGGTCAGTACAGAGTACCCCGAGGTATGTGTGATTATTCTGTTAGTTTGACAAGTTAACTTATTTTGTTTTTGTAAACTGGCACTTTAAATAAATCTTGCACTGTATTTTCTGTGAAATATATATGCATATGAGCGTATACCTTTTTTTTTGGTGGAGGAGTGGATCTTGGTGGGAGTTCCCTTGCTTTTTTCCCCAGGACTTGACCCCTGCACACATTGTTAAGGCACTGTACATTGTTGACACTATTAGTACACCAGTCCAGTGTGTGTACACTTAGGTAATTACATTTTCCAAATGAAATTCAGGGACACCCTGCTGACCCGCAGTTTACTCATAAGGGTAAACTGCCTGGTTTGGCAGTCAAAATATTGTGATAAAATATAAGCATGACATTCTGAAAAACCTGGGGTACCCCTGGATAGAATACAGATACAAGTTCTGTAAACAAGTTGTAATACAGGTGTAGCACCCTCTACATTGGTACATGCTAGAGGGTCCGATATTTGTGAGTATAGGTAAATTTAGGCAGGCCTAGCTTAATCAGTTGGGTTTAACTGCACTGCATGCCTCTTCTAATACTCAAGTGAATTGATATTTGATATCCCTTGTGTTTAAGGCCTTCCGTGTATTTCCTAGCCCCCTTTTCTTCTCTCACTCATCTGTCCCCTTTTCTTCTGTCTTTCCTTTCTCTGCTGTTCTACTTCCTTTAGTTACTCTAATTTAGCTATTGAGGTAGATTTGGACCATTAGGGTCCTTCCGTTACCAGCCCTAATTTACGGTCTAGTTACATACCTTTTGTGCTATGGGTCTCATGTACTTTACCAGCTGGCACCTGGGGGGTTTGGAATTTTTCAGTCTCTCCTGGTTCTGGATCTACCTCGACCCTTATGTCCTGTAAGTTCATGTTCCGGGTTTATGCTCTTTCAGATTTAGCCTGCCTATCCAAGTTTATGGTATTAGACACAGTGTATGTGTTTCGTTGGGGTGGGCCCATACTGCACACCTCCTATGCAGCTTGTTCCCTCCTGGGGCGTGGGGGGTGAGTGGGGCAGGAACCCCAGGAACCTTATTTTACAACAGCTTTATTCGCTCTCTCATTATGTTTTGGATATGGTAATTTGTTGTCCGGTAATTGTTCTGGTCATTGTTTAACTTTCTTTGTAATACTGACTATTTTTCAATAAAAATATTTAAATAGAATTGATATTTGATGTTGTGTGAACCGAATAGATCAAACACAAAAATATCAACCACAAAATCACGTGGCCTGTGCAGAAATAACACCGTGACCCAAAAATTGTAAATATCAATAGTCCATAAGAAATCCAATTCCCGTGAAGGTCCAATGATATAATTTAGAAAACAGTGCCAAACAAGTTCCAAGGAAACCGTGCCAGAGAGCAGGATAGATAAAACCTCCACCTCTTATCTCTTCTCTGCTTACCAGCTCAAGTGGATCTCTATGAGTGAGATCATAGTAGTGGTAAAAAAAAGTCCTTGTGGATTTCATTAACCTTTTTTTTGTTTAATTCTCCATTAAGGGGGTGTGGCAGGGGGCGTGTCCTATGCCTACATACGTTTGTTAGTAGGTGTCCCTCATTCCCATCTCAAAACGTTGGGAGGTATGCATATTACTATTTTTTTGTAAGTTCACTTCATGGCCTATAAGTTCTTTTAGAACAAGATGCGTTTACTCCACCCACGTTTAGATGGATAGCATATTTACAAAGTAAAAAACACCAGCTGTCTTCCCTTCTGGCAGTTTCAGTAGATGGTAAGTCATGGCTGATAAACACTCCAAAACACACAAGTGGCCTGGAGATATTAAAAAAAAGATAAGCACTTTCAGTATAAAATACTGCGATCAATTTTTTCTCTGCCTTCCCAGAACTGCTGTAAACATAATGAAAATATATTTTGAGATTGTTTGCACTTATAAAGGTATAAATAATCGGTGAATATGTGCCCCAGTATACAGGTTTGTCATGCTGTGTGACAAAAGTGGCCTTATGCACTCAGTGCTGCCTATTTGAATTTTCAATACACTCTCTTTACAAAAACGGTATTACAAAGCGGTTCCCAGGCAAGACATGGTTTTTGCAGATCCCTTTTTTCAAAGAAAAAAACAACTGTTTGCAATATTGTGTTCTGAACTCCAGGTAGATTTATATAAATGCATGTAGGTCTGTGTTCATTAATACATTGGTAAAAATATAGTAGTAGTGTATGTGCCTGAATTTGGCTTGGCATTAGCTACTTAAGCCTCGTACACACGGCCGAGGTTCTCTATTTGCTCGAACAGGTTCTCTATTTGCTCGACGGCCCGTCGGGATGAATGGCTGGTTGCCTTTCCCGACGGGCGGGTCGCCGATTCTGACGGCCGGCAGAGAACCTCGACGGGCGTAACGATGTTTTCCGCCCGTCGAGGTTCTCTGCCGTGTGTACGCGGCATTAGAGTCTACTATACAGAAGAGCTCTGGCTGGAGCAGTGAAGGGAGGGAGGGCACCACCTGAAGCCAATAGCCAATCAGCTCTGCTACAGTGTCTTATTGTTAACAAGATGCGTGTTGATTGGAGGTGAAAGCAGAGTGACAGATATGACCTTATCAGTGTGCGGTTTCTTCAGTCCAATCACATGCTGGAGTAGAGGCATGATCTATAATTGTTATGTAGCCCTCTTTCAAAAAGTGGGTGGGGGTATGAGAAATAGCCCTCGCCAAACCTGTAGGTGAATACAAGAACCAGACCTTCTCTGATGCCGCGTACACACGATCATTTTTCGGCATGAAAAAAAAACGTTGTTTTTCAGCATGTCCAAAAAACAAAGTTTCATCATTAAAAACGATGTTGCCCACATACCATCTTTTTTAAAGATGATGAATAAAGCGCGGTGACGTACAACACGTACGACGGCACTCTAAAGGGGAAGTTCTATTCGCCTTTTGGCTGCTTTTAGCTGATTCCGTGTTAGTAAAAGACGATTCGCACGTATTTGTCTGTTACAGCGTGATGAATGTGCTTACTCCATTACGAACGGTAGTTTTACCAGAACGAGCACTCCCATTTCATAACTTGCTTCTGAGCATGCGCGGGTTTAAAACGTTTTAGGCCACACACGATCATTTTTTACAACCCGAAAAACGATTTTTTTTAAAACAACGTGAAAAAAATGCAGCATGTTCGAATTTTTTTTGTCGTTTTTCAGAAGATGAAAAACAATGTGAAGCCCACACACGATCATTTTAAATTACGTTTTTAAAAACGTCGTTTTTTTCATGCCGAAAAATAAGGCTTCATTCACACTTGTTTGACTCCAAAATGATGTGACTTTTGAGTGCAATTTTTATACAACTTTGATGCAACGTTGACACAACTTTGGATGGGTGAGACTTGAATGTGACTTTTGCTTTGACTAGTGACAACTGTCAAATGTAAAACATTCAGATATGACTTTCATGAGAATTTTGAGGGTTAACAATGATGTCTATGCCCCTCAAGTCGCATGAAAGCATGCACTACTTTTGCCGCTTGCGGACCAGCCGCCATCATCATACTGTGGCAGGTTGGATAGTTCCTGCGGACAGTCGTAGCTGTACATCGGTCCCTTTTAGGCCTCGTACACACGAGTAAATCTATCTGTTCAAATCGGTCGGACCGACCGATTTGAACAGATCTGTCTGCTGGCATTTTGGTTTGCTCGCGTGTACACACGCGCAAACCAAAATCCCCGCCAGTAGACAGTGCGCTGACGTGTCGGTGACGTGGTGGTGACGTTGACGCCGCCACGTCACCGCACCAGGAAGTAAAACACTTCCGCGCATGCGTCGAAATCATTTGGCGCGTGTGCGAGAAGACATGTCTGCTGGTTAGCATACTAACCAGCAGACATGTCGGGCGGACGGGTTCCCAGCCAACAGATTTCAAAGCATGCTTTGAAATCTGTCGGGTGGCCAAATCTGTCTGGTTGCCCGTACACACGATCGAATCTGTCTGCTGAAACGGTCTAGCAGACCGTTTCCAGCAGACAGATTTGATCGTGTGTACGAGGCCTAAGTGGGATAGCGGGCGCGCACGACCACATCATTTTTATTTAAGGTGACGTAGTGCCATATTGCAAAAAATGGCCTGGTCATTGAGCAGCCAATTCTTCAAGGGCGGAAGTGGTTAAGTCACATATATATAACTGGACTTAACTGGAGAGTATGCAGAGCTGCCTCTGTGGTGGCAGTTTGTTGCAGATCTTCATAGAGCTCAGACATGGCATGGAAGAAGGTAGTCAAGTTGGTGAGGGATACATCTGCCTGTCAGCCCGGTCAGAACTTCTGATGATGCCATGGAGAGACTTCATCGAGGAGGCTGACCAGAACAGCTGTCAGGCTGGAGACAGGATCAGACTGGAAGCCGGACACAGCAGTCAGCAGTGTTCTGTAGGTAGGAACACAGACAGGTACAGGCAAGCCAGGTCATACACTGGCAAGCAGAACAGGAACAGGTGCAGTGGCTGGAGCGGAGTCAGGGTCGGAAACAGGCTGGCAGTGAGGTAACAAGAGACAGGAGAGACAGAAGCCGAGTCAAGGACAAGCCGGGTCGGATGCAAGCAGATAGCAGGAGAAGTTAGGAACAAGCCAGGAGTCCGCTGGAGCAGGTTTTTCCAGATAAACAGGTAGCAAGGGACACAGGGAACTCTGTAGACCAGACAGCATTAAACCTGGGCATCTGTCTCCATTAAATAGTGCTTCTTGCGGCAAAAACTGTCACAACACGTCTGCGTGCATCGCCATGTGTGCATGCACACTGTCATTCAGGCACCTGCGCATGCGCGTGTGTAATGCGGCTCTTCCTGTAGGGAAATGGAGCACAGGCATTCTTCTGCAGCTGCCGTCTTGATTACTGGCTTGCCCTTCCTCACAATGAGAGAGCTTTCATGAAAGTGGTGTAGTAGGTTTGTTTAGCGGGATTTGCATTTGAGAAGGAGAGATTTGTAGATGGAGAAGTTTAAGTTAAAATATCCCTAATAATAATCAAATTCATAATGCTGCTGCACTGTTTGTGTGGGGAGAGTTAAAGAGATGCGTGATTCCAAGTTGATGTGGCCCAGGCATCTGTAATTTTCATATTAAGGCCCCTTTCACACAGGGGCGGTGGGGGCGTCGGCGGTATTTTTAATGGCGCATTATCGTCATTTTCGCTGCACTATTCGGCCGATATCGGGGCGCTTTTAACCCTCGCTAGTGGCCCTCTAATCGATGCTGCAGTTCGGCGGCGCTGCCCATTGATTTCATTGGGCAGGGGCGCTTTAGGAGCGGTGTATAGCACCTCAAAGATGCGGCTATCATTTTTTACCGTCCTGCCAGCACACCATTCCAGTGTGAAAGCCCTCTGACTTTCACACTGGAGTGAATGGAGCCGCTCTTTCAGGGCACTTTGCAGGCGCTATTTTTAGCGTTATAGCACCTGCAAAGTGCCTCAGTGTGAAAGGGGTCTTAGTAATTCATAGCGCTTTTTTTACTTGTATGTTAAATCAGCCAAGCAGCAGGAAGCTTTCTTGAATTTAATTTGCCATGGTTTCAGCTAAGCTAATCTAATCTAATAGTGTAATGTACAATGTCCCATAGCTCCCAACTGTCCCTCTGTCCCTCTTTCCTCCGCATTTGTCCCTCATTTTGGTCTCATCTATTGTATATAAAATGCACTTTTTATCTTTCAAAAAGTGTTTCCCAGTGCTAAATCTTTCATCCAAATTCTAAATTGCTGCATTTGTAAATTTCAAAAAGAATAGTAGTGGTAAAAAAAAAAAAAAAAGCATTTGTGGGTTTAACTTATCATTTTTATTTTGGTATAATTCCCCTTTAAGGGGGCGTGGCAGTGGGTGTGTCCTATGCCCACATACTTTTGCTAATAGGTGTCCCCCATTCCCTCTTTAAAAAGTTGGGAGGTATGAACTTCCCTAAAGCTGGCCATGCACCTTGAAGTCTGGATCTGAATCTATTTCATCTCCTGTAGGGCTCCTTAAGACTAGTGCAGTGACTGGCGTTTTTACTCACTGCAAGAACATCAGTCACAGCAAGGACACTTAGAAAACTATTTAGAACAAAAAAGTGTGGTGTTTGTAATCTCATATATATATATATATATATATATATATATATATTTTACAGTGGAACCTCGGTTTAAGAGTAACTTGGTTTGAGAGCGTTTTGATTTGCGAGCAACTTTTTCTTTTTTAAAGTCTGACTTGGTGTGCGAGTGTTGACTCGCAAGACGAGCAGAATTCAAGCTAAATTGGCCTGCAGTACCTCATTTGGCCTGAGGTACGGGGGCGCATAAGCCGAGCAGAGCCAAAAATAGGCCTGCAGTTCCTCATTTGGCCTGAGCTACGGGGGGCGCAGGAGCAGAGAAAAGCTGATCATTGGCCTGCATTACCTCATTTGGCCTGAGGTACGGGGGTGCAGAAGCCGAGCAGAGCCGAAAATAGTTCCTTATTTGGCCTGAGGTACAGGGGGGGGGGGCGCAGGAGCCGAGAAAAGCCAAACATTGGCCTGCAGTACCTCATTTAGCCTGAGGTACGGGGGCGCAGGAAAAAAGCCGATGTGTCTTCGGGCCTTTTCGGCTGTTTTCGGGCGCTCTCTGGTGCCCCCCACCTCTGGCCGCATTCAGTATTGCATCCCATTGAAGTCAGTGCGGAACAAATAATTTTCATTTCCACCGACTTCAATGGGAAAACTCGCTTTGATATGCGGGTACTCCTGGAACAGATTATGCTCGTAATCCAAGGTTCAACTGTATATAACTATTTTGTGACAACAAAAACACTGCATAAGAAAATAAATATTACATAGTGCATGTTAGATATGTAGCGTGTGCATCCCAGTCCTCTTACAGCCCTGTATCTCCCGCCAGCCACTGTCAGAATTTACACAGCTCCTGCGGGGGGGTTTCCCCCCCTCCCTCTCCTTCACTGTGCAGTGAGTGAGAGACACACACAGAGACAGCAGCTCATTCTGCTCCCTCCCCTGCTTTCTTATTGGCAGCGGGAGGGAACCAATGGGACTCCAGCACAGGAGGAACAAAGCATCATGGGACATGTAGTCCCCAACACAAACTGCTCCATAGCAGTTCCTGGGGACAAAAACTACACAGACAAGCTGCCCTCAGGAGAAAAGTATGCATTAAAGTGGATGTAAACCCAAAAAATTGTTATTTATTTTTTGATGTCACAATGTAGAGTATAATATTTCCTATCATCTGTGCCCAGTCTTGCCACACAGAGTTAATCCAGCTCTGAGCAATCCTCTTTTATGTTCAGTGAAAATGAACAGCCTTCCAGATAAAACCCTACCTAGATAAAAAGTCAGTTTTCTCTCTTCTTGCTTTGAGTGAGAGGTTATTTACATATCTAGCTAGGACATGTTTATTATATGTTATGTTTTGTTTATCATAATATGAGGTGATATAACATCATAACACATCCTAGTAATATACAATGAACTTTGGATCACCTCTTGTTATGATAAACATGTCCAAGCTAGATTTGTAAATAACCTGTCACTGAAAGCAATAACAGAGAAACGGACTTTATAATTTTTTCACGTTTTTATCTGGAATTCTGTTAATTTGCACTGAACTTTAAAAGAGGATTACTCAGCGCTGGATTAACTCTGTGTGGCAAGACTGGGCACAGATGATAGGAAATCTTATACTCTACATTGTGACATAAAAACATTTTTTTGGGGGGTTTACATCCACTTTAAGGCTAAAAGACATGTTAGACATGTCAGAAAAATAGGCAGTATTCCAGCTTTAGTCCTGTAAGCCAGGGGTCTTCAACCTATGGCCCGCAGGCCAAATCCAGCCCACTGCAGCAGTTTATCCAGCCCTCTGATCTAAGGGGGGACTCTGATGCAGATTCTCATGTAAAGGGGAGTTGATGTAAAATGGTCTCCAATATAGGAGGGCTCTGATGTAAGGGGGGACACTGATGGGCTCAAGTTTATTTGGAATTTCTTTGCTTTGTTTTTCTGCTGTTCTAAATCATATCACGCTGACAGCTGATTATAAAAAAAATAACTTCAAGTAAATTATTATTTCATTTATATTTGATGTGTTCATTTATAAAACAGATTTTTTTTTTCCAGCCAGTAAATATTTGTAAAATAGACAACGTGGTAATCATACTAAAAAGTTTGGAGACTGCTGCAGTAAATCAATGTACTTGTATATTCAAGGAATAGGTACTTTTTTACTGGAAAAAAAAAAGCCACAGCAATACAGCACAAATGCAGGTGTGTTCACTACTAGGGATGAGCTTTGCGTTCAAAACGAACGTATGTTGGACTCGAACATCGTCCGTACGATCGTTCGTCGAATTTTCAAACAAAAACGATCGTTCGCGGCAAATTCGAGTGAAACGAAACGACCGTTTTTAAAACTTTTTTTCCATTTATACTACTATCAATGGAAAAAAAAGTTTTAAAAACTGTCGTTTTTTCAGGAGTCCTGCTCCTGAAAAAACTACAGTTTTTAAGACTTTTTTTCATTAATACATGTTCCCTGGGGCAAGACCCGGGTTCTCAAAGATGTTTTCCAACAATAACTTGAATATTGGTCTTTAAAATGATCGTTTTTGAATTAGAACGTTCGAGTCCCATAGATTTCAATGGGGTTCTAAATGTTCGTGCGAACGATCGGACTGTTCGACGGTTCTGGTGCGAACCGAACGCGGGGGTGTTCGGCTCATCCCTATTCACTACTAAAGCAAATGGTAAGGCCTAACATACAGAATATAGGTGCAAGGATACGATGCATTTTTTCATTTTAAAATGTATAATTAGAAGTCACTATCTAATAAAGTCCTGGAGCCTGTTAAACATCTAAAGATGCCTAATGCCAGATTTTATTATCAGTTGTCATTTTGCGGCTCATTACCTGTTAGTATTATAAAAAAAAAGCCCAGCCAAAATGCTATGGTAGTTAAACTTCAGAATGTTGGCTTTAATTTTACTTGCATAAATCTGCTGCTACTTGTGAGTTTTATTATAACTGCTTCAGAAAATTTCAAAATAGCTCTTATATTTTTCTAATGCAATGATGGGCAGTTGCTGGCAGCCATCACTAATGATTATGATAAAGGCACAGTCATGTATCACATTGTTTTCTCTTTCTTTTCTATTGCTCTAATACAATCGGCAATCACAAATTGTGAACTGCTGAATTCCAATTCTGTTTGCTAATTGTAGGCAGTGGTTTCTACTTGTTTAGTTCTATTTCTATGTGTGGTCACTATAAAATTAATACATACTACAAAATGCATACTAGCCCATTATGTTTTTACTTTGCAGGGTTTACTTCCTCTTTAAGACTGCAACAGGAGAAGATCATGCAAACCAAGACGTGAAACTCAGTTTTGAGCAGCAACATATGTTTCACTGCATTAAAGCCTGACTAAAGCTGGTGGTCAATTTTTTTTTTAGGGGGGCACAAACAATCTGAAAAAAATAAAATAAATTACAGCCTCACCGTGCCATCAAATGCAGCCACTGTGCCCATCAAATGCAGCCACGGTGCCCATCAAATGCAGCCAAGGTGCCCATCAAATGCAGCCACGGTGCCCATCAAATGCAGCCACGGTGGCCATCAAATGCAGCCATGGTGCCCATCAAATGCAGTTACTGTGTCATCAAATGCAGATACTGCCATCAATTGCAGCCACTGTGACTATCAAATACAGCAACTATGCCCATCAAATACAGCCACTGTGCCATCATTTGCAGCCACGATGCCCATCAAATACCGCCACTGTGCCCATCAATTGCACTACTGTGCCATCAATTGCAGCCACTGTGCCCATCAATTGCAGCCACTGCGCCATCAAATGCAACCACTGTGCTCACTCGTTGTTTGACTGGCACTTGCCCCATGTTGGTGGTGGGCCAGGCAGCGGGTGACGGTGGCGAGCTGTGGGACAGGCGGCGGCTCCATGCTTCCGCCGTGCATCGCCTGTCCTTTGAGACAATCGGGTTAAGGGTATCAGACCGCTCTTTCTGATTGGCGGAGAGGCAGTTCATTGTTAGAAAAGTGAATATATATTTGCTTTTCTAACACACCTTAGTGGGTTTGGGGCACATGGCTCTGTGCCACGAGTCCATCCTATTTTGAAGCTCTAAAACATCAACAGATAACCAAAACCAAATAGGCTCGGTTGGGGGGGGGGGGTTTATAAGCTCATCTGCTATAGGTCTCTTTATTGATGGTCCAGCGATATGAGGGAGGATAAACATATTATGGAACCTTTTGTTGCACCTGTCAATTGTACTGTATGATTAGATATTTCTTATTTGATCATGTCTTTTTTTTTACTTTCAATAAATTACTACTTTTTATAAAATCTTGTAAATTTGCACCTTTTAAATCCCAAAAATGTGTAAATGCGCAATTCAAACATGAACACTTTCATACACGGCAGACTGAGCAGGCGGGTGACAAGTCCGTGTCAGCTTCGCTGATGCAGAGTGAACACGGACATGGCCCGTTGTTTTCTATGGGGTGGTCAAATAGAAACGAACTGCCTGTACATTTACATCAGACTTTCATCTGATCCGATATGCTAGACGAATGGGGAACAGATCCCCATCCGTCTGTTTTTGACAGGCCGGTTCGGATCAGATGCAGGCTGGTGTAAACGGACACATGTCTGTTTACATCTGCCTCCACGTAGAGTTAAATCGGTGTTCCGATCACTTTCATCTAAAAAAAAAACAGATAGGTGGGCCTAATTGGCCCACTCTTGTGAAAGGGGCCTAAGAGAGCTATGGATGGAGAAACAGGAGAACAACAGACCACCCTGGGATGAATGTGATCTCATGCCAGCATAGACAGTTTGAAATGGGAAAGTAATGAGACTGGCAGGGTCACCAGGTATTTCATACAAAGGAAGAAATACAGAGAACAGGATATTTAACATATGTACCTGGTACAACAGACACATATCAGGAACATGAAATGTTGGGGTAACATATCCTCTAATATGCGAGTAACACATCCAGTACATCTACTGGCTCTATACCTATAACTGCCCCAAAGATTTAACAATATACTTCTGTAAATGGCAGCTCCCTTTTTAGAAATGTCTCTTTCTTGATTTTTTTTAAATGAATGCTAAGTGCAATTTTATTATCTTATCCTCTATTGCCTCCTTCTCTGTGTCCAGATTATTGGGTGAATAGGATTGTACATGTAGCACTACCCCCTTAGGATCTGCTGGTTTATGTTTGGGTGGCACGTTACCTCTATTCTCGCCGTCTAGGGTGAAAGGAGAGTCCAAAGAATTTCAATGTCCACACATAATGTACCTCTTTCTCTTTGGTTTTATTTTTGGAGAACTTTAGTAGAAAAGAGGAGTAGGGGGTGGAAGGGTAGGTAGGTTCAACTGCATAGTCACAAAGTAGGGAAACACTCCTATTTCCAGCAAACAGTTCTCGTCGCCACTCTAGCCAGAGTGGGTATTGCTCACCCGGATAGGTCCCTCTCACATGCCTAGCAGCCGGAAAGGCGCACGGAATAAAGTACAGTCTCTGCCACAGACCTTCCTTTCTCAGTGGGATCTTTTGGTCCAGAATCCTGTGCCACAGGATTCAGCACCCGGATCTCTTTAGCTTTTCTCACTAGAACCTTTAAACCCGACAGGCGACACCGTCAAGCCTCTCAGTGTACGGTGCATCCTTGGATGAAGTTTCCAGGCCTTCTCCTAAGGTACCAGCCTCTTGCACGGTCCCTCCCAGGATAGGTCCTCCCCTGGTTTCCTTCATTCAGTGGCTTCATCCCGCAGGACGGACAGCACAGGATCGCCTCTGCGGTACGGGCCCCAGACAGACAACTGGGCCCAGCAAACTAAGCCGCAGCCATGGATCAACGTGGTCCCGGAGCTAGGATTTACAACGCGCACTCCTGGCCAGACGGGCCACGAGGCGCGGACAGACTGACCCCGCACCAATGGCTTCTGGCCCTTAAGTACCCCTCCCCAGCATGCACAGCATGGTAACCCCCTCCCACTAGTTTGTTGCTGAGGGAAACACTCAATATACCATGACCTGGCTGCTTTCACCCTTGGCCTGGGGTGGTAATAACACCCCGAGGCGATCAATGGTGGATCACTTCCAGCACAGCCATGGCTGGAACAGAGGCTAAATTGCCTTTAATCACTCTGACCCCCATTAAATTTGAAGCAGTGCCTGTTCATCAAAAGTTTGTTGTTTCATTAAATAGGACCACTTTAGACTAAGTAGCACACAGGGGCAGCTTAATTTCATACATCACATTCTGAAACAGTAATATTATGTTATAGTGCACAGAGAACATGCTGTCTGAAGGAGAGAACAGAGAATGATCAATGTGACCACATTAGTGTACTGCTGCTCCTTGACTGTCTAGTCATGCGCTAGAATGAGCCCTGAACTTGGTTGAGTTGCATTATTGCAATGCTTATAGCATAGAGGTCTATGACCTGGCTGTGTTGTCTGTCATTGCTACCTGGATCACAACTGTCTAAAAATAAATTCTTTGGCAGAGCCCATTTGTGTAACTCAACTATGCACATCTGGATATCCGCTTACAATACTGCAATATTGCCTTTCTGTTAATGTCTTACCAATATTATGTAAGAAAGAGCAATACTTGGTCATTACATATACAAGTTCCACATCCAGTTTAGTTATACTGCACAATAACTTCCACATTTCTCTCTTTCTGAAAACAAAAATTGGTTCTACAGCCTGCAGGCTGAAAAAAAAAGAAAAAACAGATACCTCCATCTACTCTATGCAGTGCAGATGGAAACATCTACCGCTGTGCCTATTTTTCAATAGAGGGATAGGGGACAACTGACAGGCATGGGCATCTGCTCCATAGGGGTCGTTTGCCCCCCCTGGAATCACCAGGGAGAGCCAGGAGCAGGGCCGAACTGGTCCTGGGGCCGCTTTAAGCAGCGACTGCAGCGCTCCCCTCCTTCTGTCCTCCGGCGCTTGTATCATATGTCATAGAGCTGGGTCTATGTGCAAGGTCTCGCGCACCTAGTTCGGCTCCTGTGATAGTCTTCTAGTGTTCCGCCTATCACACAAGCCGAACTAAGGGGCGGGACCTTGCACACAGACCCAGCTCCATGACATACGATACGAGTGCCAGAGTAGAGAGGAGGGGAGCGCCGTTTTATATCGTTTACCGGGCCTGTGCTTTGTTCCAACATCTGTTGCCACAGGTAACACTAGACTATTTTCTGACGTATGGAAATGCAGAGCAAACACAACACAGAGTTGTAGCCTACAACATCGTTTCTAGTTGTCCCTTATTTAGAGTGCCTGTCCCTCTTCTGGAATCAAATCCATGTGTCCCTCATTCCAAAGGGTTCCTCTTTTAGACCTGAAAAAAAATACTGTCAATATAGTGTAGTGTTTCAGTCAAGGGAAAGGAGTGCTGTGTAATGTAAAGGGGTCCAGTGATGCAGAGTGCTGTGTAATGTAAAGGGGTCCAGAGCTGTGAGGTGCAGTGTAATGTAAAGGGGTCCAGAGGTGCAGTTGTGGAGAGGGGGTACACAGTAGTGACAAAGAGATATTAAAAGATGCGGTGGCACAGTGGGGTGTTTTTAAATTTTAATATGGGGGGGGGGCTTTTAACCCCCACTAGTGGTTGAAGAAAGGGTAAAATGCGACTCTGTATCGCTGCTACTGAAGTGCCCCCCCCCCTGAAAAAATTTCAGCGGACGCCCATGCTGACAGGGCCACTCTTTAAGCAAATTTTGTCTGGTTACTGACTGATTCGTACAGTAAATGGCCAGCTTAACTGAGCAGGACTTTTTTTAAAACATCTTTAAAAAAATATGTTTTTATGCACAACTCACCATCTCCTTGCTCTAGCACTGCCTTCCACATTCTCCTACACCACTCGTCATCTCCCACTTCCAAAAGATTTCTGGCATCATTCATTGACCTCCGGTGAGCTTAAGGCTCCTTACACACAGAGCGGTCCGTTTTTCGGTCCGCTCCATGTGTCCGTCAGCTCAGCGGGGGGTCTCCGCTCAGCTGTCGGCGGACGGGGCGGTCCCCGCACACTGTGCAGGGACCGCCCTGTCTCTCCTCCACTCTCCCCTATAGGGAGTGGGATGGAAACTGACCGTCTGTCCGTTTGCATCCGATCCGTTTGGCCGGACGGAAGAAAAACGGATGCGGATCTGGCGGACGTTAGCGGAT
Organism: Rana kukunoris; assembly: GCA_029574335.1. Lineage (NCBI taxonomy): Eukaryota > Metazoa > Chordata > Amphibia > Anura > Ranidae > Rana > Rana kukunoris. Next base: position 185,836,567 of record CM056051.1, read on the forward strand.
CCGCTCCCCGTAAACGGACTTGTAATGAGCGGACGAACAGTCCGCTAGTGTGAAAGGACCCTAAGCTGGCCATAGACGAGTTAGATTTTTTCATTCAGCTATCAATTTAAATAAAAAAATGACCAGACCCCCTATCCACAAGTTTAAGGTGGATGGGGGGAGGTATCCTCCCCCCTGTGTTTTTGTATTCTCACAGCAAGAAACTTACTATAAGCTATAACCTGCAGTGCTGATTAAACTTTTTTTTCCCAACAGGGCCATACATGAATTAACCACTTCAGCCCCGGACCATATTGCTGCCCAACGACCAGAGCACTTTTTGCGATTCGGCACTGCGTCGCTTTAACTGACAATTGCGTGGTCGTGCGACGTGGCTCCCAAACAAAATTGGCGTCCTTTTTTTTCACACAAATAGAGCTTTCTTTTGGTGGTATTTGATCATCTCTGCGGTTTTTATTTTTTGCGCTATAAACAAAAATAGAGACGACTATTTTGAAAAAAATGCAATATTTTTTACTTTTTTCTGTAATAAATATCCCCCAAAAATATATAAACAAAACATTTTTTTCTTCAGTTTAGGCCGATACGTATTCTTCTACATATTTTTCGTTAAAAAAATCGCAATTAGCGTTTATTGATTGGTTTGCGCAAAAGTTATAGCGTTTACAATATAGGGGGTAGTTTTATGGCATTTTTATTATTATTTTTTTTTTTACTAGTAATGGCGGCGATCAGCGTTTTTTTCAGTACTGCGACATTATGGCGGGCACTTCGGACACTTTTGACATATTTTTGGGACCATTGGCATTTTTTAGCGATCAATGTTATAAAAATGCATTGTATTACTATAAAAATGCCATTGGCAGTGAAGGGGTTAACACTAGGGGGCAGGGAAGGGGTTAAGTGTGGTCCTGGTGTGTTCTAACTGTATGGGGGGGGTGGCCTCACTAGGGGAAATCACTGATCTTCTGTTCATACATTGTATGAACAGGAGATCAGCATTTCCCCCGCTGACAGGAATGAAAGCTGCCGTTCCCGCCTCTCTAACGAGCGATCGCGTGTGCCCGGCGGCGAGCGGGGGGCGTGCGGGGCGGCGCGCACGCGCCCCCTAGTGGCCGTCGAAAGTGGTGACGTAGAACTACGGGCTCTCGCGCAGGAGAGCCGACCTGCCGCCGTATAACTGCGGCGGCTGGTCGGCAAGCGGTTAAAATGTAATCGGTTCCTGCTGAAACAAATGAATTTCAAATTGTGTATGGCCAGATTAAGGCCCCTTTCACATGGATCCATGAGTGAAACAAAATGCCCTTGCTCAGTAGGGGATCTCTCCGCTGATCAGGCGGGTGACAGACCGTGTCCGCTCCACTATGCAGAGAAGACACAAACACAGTCCTGCTCTCTTCAGTGGGGCAGTCGGATAGAAACGGACCACCTGTCTGTTTCTATCCGATCCACCAGATGGATGGGAAATAGGACCATCATCCGGCTGTTTTTGAAAATAAACCCTGGGGCTACCCTAGAAGTGCCCTGGCAAGGGAGAAAAAATCTTGACTATGTCGCTACATCAAGGATGTAGACAAGGTAGAATTAAAAATAACATTTTATAGAAAATTGTAGAAAAAAACAATAGTGTGAAAACCATATTCACAGTTATATTGATACAATCAATAGTTACAGTGGTATAGTGGTAAAGTGCTTGAAGAATGTAGCGAAAGTGATGGTGGACCCCAGTGTTACACTGGGGTACCAGGTAGTCCACTACAAGTTTCACAACAAAGGCTGCTTCTTCAGGAGGAGCCAATCATAACCATCTAAAGAAACCAGGGCAGTGGAGCAGCACAAAAAAAGGCACCTGAAGGTATTTCCGCCCACAGCGGACAACATGGATGATGGTACCCATTTTTATTTAAAGAAAATTCCAATCGGGGTTCAATCTTAAAATTATCCACCTGTTTTTTGCGGACAGTATCGGATGGTGGTGTGTGCCAGCGGACAAGTGCCCAATGACATCCGCCACTCCATAGAAGAGACTGGAGCGTTCAATCAAGTCCGCCTGACAAACTGACAGGTGGAACTGATCATAATGGAGCACAATTCCTCCCAATAGGGCCCAATGACACCCAATAATAGGGCACAATTCCTCCCAATGGGGACCCAATGACACTCAATAATGGGGTACAATTCCACCTAATGGGGCCAAATGACACCCAATAATAGGGCACTATTACTCCCAATTAAACCAACAATGGGGCCCAATTTCTCCCAATGGCACAAACAATTGGCCCCATTGACACAAATGATGGGGCACAATTCTTCCCGGTGACACCAAGGAATGGGGCACAACCCCCCCCCCCCTCCACTGACACCAATGATGAGGCACTGAAACAAACGATAAGGCATTTTTTTTCTCCTCACTGATGTCAGGACTTTTTCTACTCCCGATGGTCACAGTCCGTCCCCGTAATGTCTGAAGGACAGTAAACTGGCCCTTTGTTTAGAAACTTTGGAGACCCCTGGTCTAGGTGAAAGGGGTCTTTGCAATCTTCAGCATTTCAGTACGATCCACCCACTGCTTCCACCTGGCAAGGAGAGAACTGCAATCAGGGACATCACCCAGTTGGGTAGACAGATGGAATTGAAGGAAACAAGAACATTTTTCAAAATAGCTGGGGGGGTTGGGGGTGTATGGCGGCAGACTGACATCCGATTGATTCATGATTGCTTATTACATACTCCCTGACATAACAATGTCCATAGGAAAAGAAATAACAATTAAATAAAAAAGCAAAAAAAATAGGGTGAAGGTAAAAATTAGATTTCAGGCAAATGTTACTATGACAGACCCCATACTCCTGAGGAGAATGACCACCTTGCCCGGTACCAGCACGATCCCCAATGCCTTAGCCCACTCAGTCACTAGCCGTAACTAAGTGTAGGGTGGATAAAAGCATAGGACATTTATTAAAGAACAGACACAAGTATATATCTCTAGAGGCAATCCCCCTCCTTGTTGGCATAGAGACACAGGGCAGAGTAAACTTTACATCCAATAACATCAGGCACAGGTACATTCAAACTTTTCAACAAATCTTATAAACTAAAACTGGACCAGCCAACTTTGTCAGTGGGAAGGTTGAGGAAACTCTTATGTCCAATGTCAGTGTTCTAAACATATGCTGGCCATACATTTTACGAAAATTCGGCCGAAATTCGGCCGTTCAGACAGTTCTTTCGTTTTTCGAACAGTTAATGGACACAAAGTCGACAATCGTTGGGATGTTTTTGAGCCGAAAAAACGAAGGACACATTTGGAAATTTTCTTCCGAGTGATAAATCGGAAGGTTAATGTGTTTACCGTCCGAACTTTCTGCACTAGGAATAGGTAAAAAAAAAAAGAAAAAAAAAGTTTTTTTTATTTATGTCCACTGAACGTTTTATCGGTCATTACATGATGGCACTATCGTTTGTTTTTCGAAAGTTCGTTCGGACGATTTTTCGTGGAGTGTATGGCCAGCTTTAGTGTAGAACATCGCTGGTTCAGGGGTAAAACTAAATGCTGAGTACAGTGTGGTTGTACTGAGTCTGGTTAGATCAGACCCGTCTAGGGTTAGATCAGACCCATCTGGGGTTAGATCAGACCCGTATGGGGTTCACAGGCGGACTTACACATATGAGGGGCCTTAGGAGCTGAAAATTAGCAGAGCTCTCTAAGGTAAGCAGGGTTCCACGGGCCCCTTGCCCAAAGTGACTCCCATCACAGTTGCAATGACAACCTAGGGCCAGATTCAGGTAGATGCGCGCATATTTTATCCGGCGTAGCGCTCACGCGAACTAGCGAGTCAAGTCCAGTATTCACCAAGCGCATATTCGTTACTTTGCGGCGGAGTAACGAAAAAGCGCTGGCGCAACCCGACGCAAGTGGAAGTAGGTGTGACCATATGTAAATGATGGGCGGAGCCCAGCGCAGTGACTTACGTTCATCGCATCATCCACGGAGCATGCGCAGTGAGGGAGGGCTCCCCTCGCTCCCCTGTGCACATGCTCACAACTTCCGTCAGCACCACTTCATGGGAAACGGCAGCGCAATGTCTTCCCTTGCACGTATAAAATCGGCCGCAGATGCGCCTTTCCGGCGCAAAAGTATATCCGGTTCCCCCCACCCCAGGGAAGTTACTTTTGCTGTGTGATGGCTGCTCCCGTTCCCCGCAAAGAGAGGAGAAACCTCAATTTTAATGCCCAGGAGCTGGCAGTAGTGATCTCCGCTATGGAGACCTACAACGACTTCCTCCACGGCAGGAAAAGTCGGAAGACCAGCCGGGATAGGAAGCAGGGCATCCTGGAGAGCATTGCTGGCAGGGTCAATGCTTTGGGCTACTCCACCCGGACTGCTGCCGATATCAGCAAGAAAATAAACGATTTGAGGCGCAAAGTCCGGGGCAAGGTGGCCACCATCAGGAGGCATGAGAGGGGCACGGGTGGTGGACCCCCATGTGCGGTCAGCCTGACCACAGAGGAGGAGGTGGTCGCCCGCTGCCTGGAGAGGGAGCAGTTGGAGGGGGTACCGGGATATGATTCCGTGGAGGAAGGCTCCAGGACAGGTAAGTGTTTTTTATCCCTTATTTGGTGTGTTGCATGTGGGGGGGGGAGGGTACATGTGCCAAGTGTGTGGGACCACCCAACATGTGTCTGCTTTGTGTCATCCACAGATGACGGAGCTGGGCCATCATCTGTCGGCGGCCAGTCCACCTCATCCCCCCAACGGCATCCTGTGCCCGACCCCCTGGGTGGTGAAGACACAGAAATGGAGAGGAGTGCCCACACCTCACCTGCTGAGGTGGTTGAAGAGGAGCCTGTTATTCCCGAACAGGACTTTGTATTATTTTTGGAGGAGTCCTCCCCTTCTGCAGGGCCCTCTCAGATCCCCTCCCCCATCATAGGAAGCCCCTCAAGGGCGACTCCATCCCCCGGGGACTACCATCTCCTGGCCCCAGGAAGGCGACCCGGAAGACCAGGGGGGTGTCTGACGTGGTCCATGACCAAATGGCGAGGGGCCAGGCAGACCCAGCAGATGGGGGAGATTGCTGGGCATCTGGACCGGGTAGCTGGCAGCCTGGCCTCCGTGGGACAGATGTCAGAGGCAGTGCAGGACGTCAGCTGCAACTACGCTGCAGTGGTGACCAGCCTGGAGGAGGTGCAGGCTGATCTTAGGCACCTCACTGCAGCCGTCCAGGCCAACACTGCTGCCATCCGGGACCAGGGGAGGCAGAGGCAGCGTGACCAGCGGCATAATGTGACCCGCCAGCTGAGGATGCAGGGCCAGACCAACCACTATCTCAGCCGGATTGCCGTGGCCTTGGAGGGCATGCAGCCAACACCTGCCAGGAGTGGCCCACCCGGGGATCAGCCACCTCCAGATGCCCCCCCACCCCCACCCACTCCCTCCAGGCAGCTGAGGAGCCAGAGAGGGCCCACAAGAAAGAGCCCCCGTCAGCCCAGATGAGGGCTTTTTTTTTTTGCTCAGGTTATGAGTTTTTATTTTGATTTTGCTTTTTGCTCAGGTTATGAGCTTTTTATTTTTATTTTGCTTTTTGCTCAGGTTATGAGTTTTTATTTTGAGTTTAACTGCACACGGTCAGGAGTGCAGGGGACAGTGTGAATGGTATGTGAATGTGAGGGCGTGGCACTCCTGCCAGTAAGGGTGTCACCCTCGGCCGTTGGGGAGAAGTTATCCCCACGGCTGTGTGAATGACGTGTGAATGGTGTATGAATGGACAGCGACATCATTGGGGCCTTTACGCCGGCGTTGCTGCTCCCAAGTCCTGCATGTTGGACTTGGGCTAATCCAATGTGATGTGGATGTGGTGTGTGTGATCTAGGGACATCAGTGGTGTGCATGCGTGCATTGTCCGTGTGATCAATGTTTTTGTTTAGTGTCCAAAGATATAGGTAATTGGGTGGAGAATCTCGCGCCAAAGTGGGGGAGGGGTGATAAAAAAATATTAGAAAAGCTGCTCCCTGGATAAATCAAATGAATTGAAATATAATAATTGTATGCATGAAATAGGGGCGCTAGAAAGTTAAATGAAATAAATAGGTGAATAAATACTACCTATCCCAATAGAACATAAATCCTTGATTACAAATAATAACATAAATTGTGCAAGGTGCATATATATTTCACCGTGTATTGTATATTGTCTTATTTTATTCACTCATTCATTGCACACCTGTTTCGCTGCAGGCGTTGTCATTATTATTGAATTTATATGCACCTTGCACAATTTATGTTATTATTTGTAATCAAGGATTTATGTTCTATTGGGATAGGTAGTATTTATTCACCTATTTATTTCATTTAACTTTCTAGCGCCCCTATTTCATGCATACAATAGTGTCCAAAGATGCCTACGGCGAGGACCCTCCTGACTGCTCTTCCATCAGCTGACTGGGTCTCCTCTGGCAGGGGGGGGCTGTCTGATTGGGAGGTCAGGTCATCACGTATGTCAATCGTATGTCATACTTTAAAACAAGCTCTTGTTTTAAAACTATACACAGTAGTTTCCCTTTAAAACAACATGTTTTACGGTTATATTATAGATTGAAAGTAAATTCAGCACAACAGATTGCTGCTTACCTTTACTATTGTGTAAAATACAATCACTAGTAATGCTTGATGTCATGCTTTATGTTGATGTAAAAATAATGAAAATGTTCTCGGGATCTTAAAAATATTTTTAAATGTAACATAGCAAAATAGTGAAGCAATCACATTTCATAAATTGAGCACAAGAAACATTAATGCGTTGGCCTGCAGGCTCTCATTAGAAGGCTCGGTCCACCCAAATGTCGCTATTATCATTCTCATAAGCTATGCATAAAATAAAGGCCTGTGTTGTAAGGAAAATGTGTTTTCTAATATGCTACACAATCTACATAATTGCCATGGCATATATTAATACATGTAATATAATAAAGCATAGCAAATTAAATACTTATGGTGTTAAAAGATGTTCAAAAAAATATTGTAATCATTTAAAAAAAGAACAAAAAATATTAAAAGAGAAGTATGGGATTTGTGGAAAAAAATAAAATATATTCACCTAGGTGGATGCAGCTTCAGTCCGCATCTGTTCTCCCGCCAGCTCCAGCCTGAGAACTGTGCGATCAAACACCACTATATACTGAACTCGCAGTCTTCAGGCTGCAGAGAGCTGGTGACTCTCAATCTGATTAGCCTAAATATTGAGCAGGGCCTAGCCAATCCCTGGGGAGGTGTGCCCAGATGGTGGCTGGGAGGCTGTTAAATAGTCTGGAGCCCTGGAGAAATTTACTTTTTCCCTGTGAGGTTTGATGACCTGAAAGGAAGGAGGGGGTGGGGTTCCACTTTAAAAACAGGGCTATTTCAGTCCAGCCAGCTTTCAAAATCATCAGCTCTGAACAGTTAAATACTTACCTGTCCCCAAACTGTGTCTTTACTGTGCAGCCCTTGGCTCTACAGAGCCTCTTCAATGTCAGGTCTAACTCCTCTTGCACATGCATGCCGTCCTTGTGCATTCCAATACTGTTCATCCCCAGAGTACAAATGTTTGGTTGCAATGAGAGAGATCATGCATACCTCCCAACCTTTTAACATTGAACTGCGGGACAGTAAAGTTGTTGAGTGGAGGGGGTGCTGCCGCGGGATGCCAACATTTTTATTACCGGGTGCTGCCGCGGGATGCCACATTTATTTTTTATGGGGGAAAATATCCTCTCTTGCGGGAATGTACGTGTTTTATTTGTCAAATCACGCTGTGTTAGCCAGTTTATGTACCCCAGCATACGACAAGATAGGTCCTCTGGTTCTTTGTTTTTCATAGCCCACCGCACCACAATGCACAAAGCATCTTTGCTGAACTGAAGTCCACAGATAGCCACCTTTGTTCCAGCGATTCCACACTACCGATCCCTTTGCTGGGCATTAAATTATTTTTCTGATTACACTGTCTTTTACTGATAACATGTCGCCTATAACATGATCTGTGATTGTAGAGAATCCTGTGACTGTTCAGACTCCTCATTCACAGATCATGTTACAGGCAGTTTAATCGATGACATAGCTTTCCTTAATGGAAGGAGAAGGAGAGGGGGGTGACTCTGTCAGATCTTCTTTAGTGCTGCTGAGCCTGGAGACCCGAAGATGTTAACCCTTGGTCATGAAGGGGAGTACATTTTCTGGTGGGCAAGTGGTTAAAGTGGCGGTAAACCCTTCTATTGTTTTCAGACAAGGAATCTTCAACTGCTATGATGCTGCAGATGTGATCAGTTATGACAGCATCCATTGGAAGGTTTGACAGTTTGGTGGAGAGCACATCCAGTCTGAAAGTTACATTCCCGACATGTACATAAAATGTAACTGTTTTTTGAAACAGTTAAATCTATGGGTATACTTCTGCTTTAAAGTGGAACTTTAGTCAGAAAAGTCCTGCTAGATCACTTCAGGTTGGCCCCTTTTGTAGGAATAGCAATGTAAAACATTAAATATAAGTTCCTATATTATTTAAAATCAAGTAATACACTGCATCACTCTGCTCTGCACTTGCTCAGTTGTTCTCCATTTTTAGGCACTGCTAAATTTATAGAGGCTGATCTGCTGACAGCCTCCTATCCTTTACAGCCAAGGAAGCTGCTGCTGCTTGATCTGCAACTGCCATGCACATGTGATTAGTTATGACACCAGCCACTTAATTGTTTGACAGTTTAGTTGAGGACACAAACAAATGTGACAGTTAGCAATCCGGGCATTCCAGGAATGTATCTGTTTTTTTTTTTTTAAACCATCAAATCAATGGGTTTAGATTTACAACTGGGGCTCTGGGCTTCAGCAAAATGGCAGCCTCCTGCAAGAAGAAACAGGAGCATTGCTGGAGGCAATTTACAGCTCACACTAATTTTGATAGCATAACTAATAATATAGAATGTATGATTTTTTTTTATCAAGTTGTACGGGGTGAAGTTTTAACTTTAAGGCCTCGTACACACGAGGCAATCTATTTGTTCAAATCGGTCGGACCGACCGATTTTAACAAATCTGTCTGATAGGATTTTGGTTTGCTCGCGTGTACACACGAGCAAACCAAAATCCCCGCAAGCAGACGGTGCGCTGACGTGTCGGTGACGTTGACGCCGCCACGTCACCGCACCAGGAAGTAAAACACTTCCGCGCATGCGCCGAATCCATTCGGCGGCGGTGCGGGACGACATGTCTGCTGGTAAGTGTCCCAGCAGACAGATTCGATCGTGTGTATGGGCGAGCCGACGGATTTGGCCACCCGACAGATTTCAAAGCATGCTTTGAAATCTATCGGGTGGGAACCCGTCCGCCCGACATGTCTGCTGGTTAGTACACTTACCAGCAGACATGTCGTCTCGCACCGGCGCCGAATGGATTCGGCGCATGCGCGGAAGTGTTTTACTTCCTGGTGCGGTGACGTGGCGGCATCAACGTCACCGCCACGTCACCGACACGTCAGCGCGCCGTCTGCTGGCGGGGATTTTGGTTTGCTCGTGTGTACACGCGAGCAAACCAAAATCCAAACAGACAGATTTGTTCAAATCGGTCGGACAGACCGTTTTGAACAAATCTATTGCCTCGTGTGTACGAGGCCTAAGGCTTCATGCACATGTCAGTAATAAAATTACTGATTATAAATTCAGAATCTTGCTGGCAGGAAATGTGTACATAAAGTGCATGTGGTTACATATGTACAGGTGTGTAAACCTGAGCATGCGTTTATACTATTCTTCTTTTTTTTTGGATCTAAGATTTGAATTGCATGTATAAGCATATGTGGAAATATGCGTTTACATGTTTACATGTCTATGTGTAGATTTTTGACCTCAGATTGCAGATTTTATTGTTGGTACAGATATTAACACAGCACAGTACTAATCTTTACACACTGTGTGCACGAACCTGTAGAAAACAACAGAACCGCATTCAGATCCATAGAAACAAAACCTATGCAAAGGCAGATTTATTTATGGCCATATGCATGCAATCTTAGGCTCTATACACACTATTAGATTTTCTGCAGATTTTTGTCTTCAGATTTACCAAAACCATATAATATGAGGTTAAACCTTAAAGAGGAAGTAAACCCTCTGAAGCCTTTCCTAAAAAAAAAAACAACCCTGCAAGAGAAAGTCATAATGAGCTAGTATGCATAGCATACTAGCTCATTATGAATTACTTACCTGAGATCAAAGCCCCTCGTTCCTCTCCTCCGCCACCGCCATGATACCCGAGTGACTACCGGGTATCACTGCTCCGGCATTGTGAGCAGCGATGACGTCACTCCCGTGCATGCGCACGGCAAGTCGTCAGGAATGGCACGGTCCCATTTATTAACGGCATGCTCATTGCGCCTGTGCCTTTGTCTACGGCGTGCATGCACCGTAGACATCGGTGCAGTCTTTTCTGAAAATATCTCCTTAACCGTGTAGGTAAACCACTTGCTTTCTTTTGGTGGTATTCGTTTTTTTGCGCTATAAACAAAAAAAGAGCAACAATTTTGAAAAAAACACAATATTTTTTAATTTTTGCTATTATAAATATCCCAATTTAAAAAATATATATATATATTGTTTCTCAGTTTAGGCCGATATGTATTCTTCTACATATTTTTGGTTAAAAAAAAAATCGCAATAAGCACATATTGATTGGTTTGCACAAAAGTTATAGCGCCTACAAAATAGGGGATAGAATTATGACATTTTTTTTTTTTTTTTTACTAGTAATGGCGGTTATCTGCGACATTACAGCGGACACATCAGACAGATACATGTGACTGGCAGGGAAGGGGTTAACCACTAGGGGGGCGATCAAGGGGTTGATGTGTTCCCTGGGAGTGATTGTTACTGTGGGGGGAGGGGTCTGACTGGGGGAGGTGACCAATGGTTGTCCCTATATACAAGGGACACACCATCGGTCTCCTCTCCCTGACAGGACGTGGATCTCTGTGTTTACAAGCGTGCGCCCCCCAGTGGCTGGGAGGAGCCGAGGTCGTCAATAGACGGCCTCCCGGCATTGTAGAGCCACCTTGTGGCCGTAATTCTACAATGGCCAGGATGGCAGGTGGCTAAGGAGATTTTTTATTTTTTTTGCATCTACAGGTAAGCCTTAATCTAGGCTTACCTGTAGGGCCAAGTGGTCTGTAAGGGTTGACAACCACTTTTAGGCCGAGTACACACGATCAGTCCATCCGATGAGAACGGTCCAAAGGACTGTTTTCATCGGTTAACCGATGAAGCTGACTGATGGTCTGATGTGCCTACACACCATTGGTTAAAAAAACTATTGTGTCAGTACGCGGTGACATTTACGTGTTTTAACACAACGACGTGCTGAAAAAAACAAACTTCAATGCTTCCAAGCATGTGTCGACTTGAATCTGAGCATGCGCAGGTTTTTAACTGATGCTTTTGCATACTAACCATCGTTTTTGTCCCATTAGTCAGGCGTCTATCGGTCAAATTTTAAAACAAGTTCTCTTTTTTTTGACCAAAGGATAACTGACCGATGGGGCCCACACACGATCGGTTTGGACCGATAAAACTAGGCTTGCCACCTCATCCCTTTAAAACAGAACACATATGAATTACACAGGTTCTGTGGCTGATTATGGTGGTAATTAAACTCACTCGTGCCTAATCTGCATTAGCCTGAGCCTCAGAACCTCTGTAATTCATATGTGTTCTGTTTTAAAGGGATGAGGTGGCAACCCCAGATAAAACTTCAGTCCGTTTCCATCGGTTTTGACCAATCGGGTCTACGCGGCCTAAGAGTTTCAATTTGTATGCAATCAGGCAGGCCCTTGTACTAAATGGTTTTGACAAAAATCTGCAGAAAAACGAATAGTCTAGTCTAGTAAAATCTAGAGATACGCCGCGTAAATACTAAGAATAGCCGGCGTATCTTTTTTCTGTATTCAGAACACAAGATTCGCCGGAATTCAGCTAAGATACGAGCGGCGTAAGTCTGTTACACCGTTGTATATTAGTTGCATATTTACGCTGGCCACTAGGTGGCGCTTCCGTGGATTTACACGTCGAATATGTAAATTGGGGGGATATGCCGATTCACAGACGTACTTGCGGCCGGGCATCGTAGTTTACGTCGTTTGCATAAGTGTTAGTCTGGCGTAAAGTTACCCCTGCTATATGAGGCGCAGCCAATGTTAACTATGGACGTCGGGACATCGTCAAATTGTACGTCGTTTGCGTAAATCGTTCGGGAATGGGGCTAAACGTAATTTACGTTCACGTCGTTTACATTGACTACTTGCGACGTGATTTCACGCATGCGCACTGGGATACGTCCACGGACGGCGCATGCGCCGTTCAGAAAATACGTAAATTGCGTGGGGTCATGATTCATTTACATGAATCACGCCCCCTATATGACTAATTTGAATTTGATGCCCTTATGCCGGGCACTTTACGCTACGCCGCCGCAAATTACGGAGCAAGTGCTTTCTGAATAAGGCACTTGCCCGTAAAACTTGCGGAGGCGTAGCGTAAAAAGAGCATACGCTACGCAATCCGGATAGATACACAATTGTATCTGAATCTGGCCCAGTCTGTATACGCGTTATTTTCAGTAGCCAGATTTTTGTTTACCTGGCTGCTATTTATGTTTGCAGGTGTCTCAAAATATACAACAAATTGGCAAAATATCTAATTACTGTATTTATCGGCGTATATCGTGCACTTTTTTGCCCTGAAAATCAGGGCAAAATCGTGGGTGCGCGATATACGCCGATACCCGCTTTCCCGCGCCGAATTTTGAATACTGCGCCGACATATACCGAGCGCAGTACACTCGGGTATATTCGGCCAGTCTCGGCTTCTTCTGTGGTCACGTCCTGGACGTACAGGACGTGAGCGCGAAAGTTGCCGAGCCTGCCCGAGTGTACTGCGCTCAGTATATGCTGGTGCAGTATTCAAAACTCGGCGCGGGAAACGAGCGGGGAGGACGCGAGGACGCCGGACCCGCCGAAGAGGACGCCGGACCCGCCGAAGAGGACACCGGACCCGCCGAAGAGGACACCGGACCCGCCGAAGAGGACACCGGATCCGCCGCAGAAGGACACCCGAAGCCGCAGAAGGACGCCGAACCCGACGAGGCCGCCGATGGACGCCGCGCAAGACACCAAAACTGTAAGTACAAAATAACTTTTTTTCCACAGGATTGGGGGGCACTTTGGGGGTGCGCGGTATACGCGGGAGCGCGTTATACCGCGATAAATACGTATGTGTATGACTGGCAGCAGATCTTTTGCTAAATATGCTGATATTAAACTGTGTCCCTTTTCCCCATGTAAAAGTTGTGACTTCATGCATACCATAAAAACAAAAAAAAGGAATGATACGTTTTAGTATCTTTTATTTTTTTTGCAGAAGGTATGTACAGATAAAAAACATGTATTTCTAAAGGCCCGTACACACCATACAAAAATCTGAAGTAAAAATATGTCCGACGAACGATCTGCCAATTTTCGTATCGTTAGTATGGTGCTTTCGACAGCCGATTCCGATTTTTCGGACGACAAAAGCTGGTTGTGCAGGCTATAACTTTTTTGGCGGTGTGTAAACATGGAGATCCATTTTTCGTTGAATTAGTAAGTTTTTCTTCCAAAAAAAAAAATCACAAGAGCGAAACTACGCATGCTCAGATACGAAAATACATACAAAACATTATGTCACTTCTGTCGTACGATAATTTTCGTATTGTGAGTAAACTCTTCACTTTCGACACAAGACAGGCATGCAACAAAAAAAGGGTCGTCCGAAAATCTGATGGCGTGTACGAGGTTTTAGCAAAGCTTGTGACGTTTGAGGTTGTGCACTTCCCAGATCATTAAATGGCTGAATAGGGCTGACTTCCAGCAGCTGTGTCTGGGAGCCTTCCTCTAAGTACAGCATATTATCCAACACAAGGGAGGAGATGACAGGGCTGTGCATGAGCAGCGAGCACCCCCCTATTATCACCACTCTCACAGCAAAACACGTTAGGATAAAAATAAAGTATGTAGCTCCCTTAGTCATTTGTCCCTGCAATGCCACACTAGATTCTGAAGGAGTGAGAATGGTTGGTTTATTTACAGATACTCATATTTCATGTGACAGGATTAAGCGGTGTCATCGCCTACAGCAATTAGTCATTTGCACGCAGTGACATCACCCTGGTGACCTTGTGCAGTGTAAACATGAGGCATCATGGGATTTGTAGTATAGAGCACTTCCTCTTTACAATCTCTTCCTGATGTGTATCCAATAACAAGGAAGGGTGTGCTGTCTGCATGGTGCAGTTATCCCTATCAGAGAAGTTCCATCAGGATAACCCAAGTAGTCACCTCAGGTACGTTTATTGTTCTGTGTGTGAAATACAGATAACGTGTGTCTGAAATACAGATAACGTGTGTGCAAGCATCTCATGGTTGCTGTTTTCTCTTGTTCTTACAGCAGGTATCGTAGTCTATTTCGCAGTTCATGTGAGCCGAAGTTGGCAAGATTCACTAACAAAGGTAGGTAGTACGCTGAAAATAAATACAATTGTGTTTATACAACACACAAATCTGGGTGTGGGGTGTGATGTCTGTAAAATATAACGTCAGGACTTGTTCACACTTGTGCCTCAGGGGAAGACACGTTTTTCTGCACTAGAAAAATGCAGCTCTCTGCAAAGGCACAGAAAATAAGCAATTGTTTTCCTGTGTGACATGTTCACACTTGAACGTAGCCTTTAAGTGAGTTGCGAGGCCATGCGACAATTGGCAACACGTTTGCAATCTGCAGTTCACCCACAACGTCATTTCTCCCCGCGTTTTATGATGCTGAGCTGCGGTACATAGAAATGTATGAAATGTCACTGTTTAACCACTTGAGCCCGGGAAGGATTTGCCCCCTTAATGACAAGGCCTTTTTTTGCGATACGGCACTGCGTCGCTTTTACTGACAATTGCGCAGTCGTGAGATGCTGTACCCAAACAAAATGTATGCCCCCCCCTTTTTTTTCTCACACAAATAGAGCTTTATTTTGGTTGTATTTGATCACCTCTGCTTTTTTTTTTTTTGCACTATAAACAGAAAAAGAGCAACGATTTTGAAAAAAGACAAATATTTGTTGCTATAATAAATATCCCAAAACAAAATGTAAAATAAAATTCCCAGGTCTTGTATAAATATAATGACAATCCACACGTAATCTGAAGAAGTGGAGCTGTATATAGGAAGAGTTGTCCCTAAAGTTGTAGTTGAAGTCAGTGGGCATCCCATAACCTCCCATACCCATCCAAGTTATTACCCTCAATAAATAACAAAAATAAAGTCATGGGCTGATATGTGACTCTGGAGTGCCTGTGAAAATGTAGTGTGCCTGGCTGTGCAGGGTGGGGATCCCATTTCATCTGCAGTCCTTAAAGGGGTGCGCTACACTCTTTCATGAACTGCTTAATGCTGGGAATATTTTGAGATTAGCCCTTTACTACCATGTTTGTTACCACATCTGAACCTGGCTGCGGTAGCTCTTAAGCCCCGTACACGCGGCCGAGGTTCTCGGCAGAAACCAGCGAGAACCTCGCTGGGAGCCGCATTCTGCCGAGAACCTCGGCCGTGTGTACGCTCTCAGTGAGCCCCGCCCGTCGGGAAACCCGTCGAGCAAATAGAGAACAGGTTCTCTATTTGCTCGACGGCCCGTCGGGATGAATGGCTGGTTGCCTTTCCCGACGGGCGGGTCGCCGAATCTGACGCCCGGCAGAGAACCTCGACGGGCGGAACGATGTGTTCCGCCCGTCGAGTTTCTCTGCCGTGTGTACGCGGCACTAGA
Source organism: Rana kukunoris (assembly GCA_029574335.1). Taxonomy (NCBI): domain Eukaryota; kingdom Metazoa; phylum Chordata; class Amphibia; order Anura; family Ranidae; genus Rana; species Rana kukunoris. The sequence goes on from CM056051.1 coordinate 185,852,432, forward strand.
CCTATCAAGTGATATTAGACCTCCTACAACTTAGGAGGTCCATGCTTAAAGAAGAGCTCCGGTCATATTTGAGCTGCTGACTTTTAATAAACAAATACTCACGTGCCCCAGGATCCAGCGATGTGTCCACATGAGCCGTTCTTTCCACAGTTCTTTAGTCCCCAGAATCTCAACTGTGGGCACCTGGCTGTAACAGCTTGTGGCTTCAAACCCGGCTGCCCACTGCCCATATGTGAGCTGTGCTTTGTGAATAGTCCTGCAGTCTTCTGGGACGTATCCTAGAAGATTATGGGACCATTCACAAAGCGCAGTTTACACATGAGCAGTGAGCAGTGGGCAGCTGGGTTTGAAGCCAGCTCTGCCCACTGCGCATGTGTGAGCTGCGCTTTGTGAATGGTCCTGCAGTCTTCTGGGACCTGTGACGTATGGCAGAAGATTGTGGGGAGGGAGGGGTGGAGTAAAACTTCTGTCAAAGCTGATACCCCCCCCCCCCCAAAAAAAAATGCCATTCTTTAAAGAGGATAGCAGAGGAGGAGGCCTTAAAGTGGAATTTCTCCTTTTGGATGAAGTTCCAACCAAAAATGGAACTTCCGCTTTTGGGATTCCCCCCCCCCCTCCGGTGTCACATTTAACACCTTTCAGGGGGGAGCAGATACCTGTCTAATCCAGGTATTTGCTCCCACCTCCGGGCATAGATCGCCACAGGCTCTGCTCTATGTCCGGCCCCTTCTCCAATACACAGGTCCCAGGTGAGACCAGTGAGGACGCACAATTCGACTCGCACATGCGCAATAAGGAACCAGGCTGCAAAGCTGTAGGGCTTCACTTTCTGATTCCCTTACTGAAGATGCCGGCGCCTCCACCCGAGAGCCAAGGGACAGATCGGCCTCGGGTGAGGACATCGCGGGCGCCCTGGACAGGTAAGTGTCCACAATTTAAAAGTCAGCAGCTGCAGTGTTTGAGACATTCAATCTAGTTCAACCAATAAAAAGGGGGAAAAATAACACTTTGTTTACTGAGATTTTTTTGATAGTGTTGCGCTTGTTTTGTTTTTCGTTTTATATCTTGTGTGTGAATCCTGTGTAAGTGATCTTTCACACGGGCGGACCAATTGGTTCCACCTGTCAGTCTTTTAGGCAGACCCGATCAGACCATCCATTGCCCTCTATGGAGCAGGGCGGATATAAGCAGATGTGTCCGTTTACACCCGCCGACATCCGATTTTCTGCTATTCGTTAACCACTAGAGGTCCGCGCTATTGACAGAATACGTCAGCAGCGCGGACCTGAGGCGCCGGGGTCACGTCTTTGGACGTGATTTACTTGTAATTCCCCGCGCGCGCCACAGGGTGGCGCGCGGCGGGGAAAATCAGTCCCGCCGCATCACCGAGGATTCGATGCGTGTACCCGGCGGCCGCGATGTCCGTCAGGTACACGCGATCGTCGGTGACAGAGCAGGGACGTGGAGCTCTGTGTGTAAACACAGAGCTCCACGTCCTGTCAGGGAGAGGTGACAGATGCTGTTTCTCTTGTACATAGGGAGACAGCATTGATCACCTCCCCCAGTCACCCCCCTCCCCCCACACAGTTAGAACACACCCAGGCAATACATTTAACCCCTTCCTCACCCCCTAGTGTTAACCCCTTCAATGCCAGTCACATTTATACAGTAATTAGTGCATATTTATAGCACTGGTCGCTGTATAAATCTGAATGGCGCCAAAAATGTGTCAAAAGTGTCCGATGTGTCCGCCGCAATATCGCAGTCAAAATAAAAATCGCAGATCGCCACCATTACTAGTAAAAAAAAATATTAAAAAAAAATCATAATTCTGTCCCCTATTTTGTAGGTGCTATAACTTTTGCGCAAAGCAGTCACTTATTGTGATTTTTTTTTTTTACAAAAATACGTAGAAGAATACGTATCGACCTTAACTGAGAAAAAAAAATATAAAAAATAAAATAAAAATTGGGATATTTATTATAGCAACAAGTAAAAAAAAATATATATATATTTTTAAATTGTCGCTCTTTTTTTGTTTATAACGCAAAAAATAAAAACCGCACGGGCAATCAAATACCACCAAAAGAAAGCTCTATTTGTGGGGAAAAAAAGGACGCCAATTTTGTTTGGGTGCCACGTCGCACGACCGTGCAATTGTCAGTTAAAGCGACGCAGTGCCGCAAGCTGAAATTTCGCCTGGGCACGAAGGGGGTTTATGTGCCCAGTAAGCAAGTGGTTAAAAACAGGCGGGTGAGGCATTCGTTTCCCATCTGTCTGGCTGATCAGATCTCATCGCCCATAGAGGAAAGTGGGCTCTGTCTGTGTCCGCTCTGAATAAGTGGAGTGGACATGGACCTGTCATCCGCGTGTTCAGTGAGGATCAGCGAACAGATCCCTGCTGAGCAGGCGAATGTAATGGTGGAGTCCACCCGTGTGAAAGAGCCCTAAGTTTTAGTTGGCTGCCCACATATTTTGGTTGCACACAGTGACCTTTTTTTGTTTTTAATTTATGTAACTGGTCTTTAAATTTCAGTGTCTTACACAACACTTTGACTTTACCTCTTTTTTTTTCCTGGTTTGTAGGCTGAAAGAAGTATTTGAAAACAAGCAAGGCTTACTGTATATCATTGAAGACGAGGATACTAGTAAGTAACATGCATTCCTAAAAAGGAAATGTAATTTGGATTCTTATATGGCGATAGTGCTAACCGTTAGCCTACCGTTAGCCAACATGCTGCAGCAGAACCAGTAGAAAAGGTTTGCCACTAAGGTTTGCCACTAAGTTGGGGTCAGGGCAGAGTGTTCAGAGCTTGGCGGTGCGTCCATAAGAGGCGCACGGGCGCTGCCCCCTCTCTCTCTCCTGACACTTCTCTCTCACCATAGATAGATTAATTCAATGCATGAATCCATCTATGGTCACCGCTGCCACCCCCTATTCTGGTGCCCGACCCCTTTTTGGGCACTGGAAACCTGAATTACAGCAGCAGGGTATTTTTTGGAAGCACTGATTAGAGCCATAGACTCTAATAGGCGTCCAAAAAGGTGAACAGCGGGAGCCATGCTGGACGCTCACTGTTCACTGAGCGTTGTGTTAGGAAATCGAATATTCATTCGCTTTCTTGACACTAAACCGCCTTTTAGCCAATCAGGTGCTCGGGTCTGTTACCTGTCACCTGATTGGCTGAAATGACAGGCGCTATGATTGGATGCCTATCAGGCGTCCAATCATAGCAGAGGACAGGAAGAGAGGATGGGAGAAGACCTCAAGGAGCACGGAGGACACCGTCGTAACTCGCTGCCCCACTGAGACAGATAAGTGCTGGGCGGGCGGGGGAAGCACACTGGCAGCATTTGATGGGGCACAGTGTTGGCAATTGGACACACTGACTGCAATTGAAGGGCACAGTGGCTGCGCTTGATGGGCACAGTGGCTGCGCTTGATGTTTTTTTTTTTTTCAGTTTGTTTGCACACCAGCTGCCACTGGCTTTGAGCCAATTGGAGTTTTGTGGCTTCTTGGATGCTTGGAGAGGTGATTAAAGCTTCATGCACATTGGAAGTTATAAAAATGGCAGAAGCTTCGGCTGTAGAATGCTGCTGTTTTTTTGCAAAATTATACTCCCAGCAGGACTGAAAGTTGTAAACAAATCGTTTACTGGAGAAAAACTTTGAGGGCTTAATATTACCTTTACCTTTACCATAAGGCTCCATTCACACCTGAGTGTAGCGATTCACTGGTGTTTTTTTTTTTTTTTTTTTTTTTTTTATGCACCAACGATATACAGAAAACTTCCAGGTTGCTGAATTGCATTATGTCGCATTACAGCGACCTCAGATTGAGACACGGTTCACACTAGTGTTTCACACTGAGATCTTCATACCACTGTGGGTGTGAATGTAGAGTTATTGACACCCCCAGATCGGTTCGCAGATCGCAGTGCGGACCGTGAAATGGTACAGGAATCGGATTGCATGGGTGTGAACACCCATGCGATCCGATTCCAGTGTGGACCAAAAAAAATGGGTCCTGCACCATTTTGGTGCGAATGTGATGCAAACAGTTTGTATGGCTGAAATCGCATCAAACAGACATCGCATGTGAGCTGTACAGCAATGCAGTAGTGTGAACCGGGCATGAAATGAAAAGATAATTTGTTTATAACATATTAGTACAAAATAACTTGTGTAGCAATGTTATATGAAATATATATATATATGTGTGTGTGTATATAAAATATTTGTTTAAGAGGAGCTGTGGTGGCTCAACGCGATTGGCACTGCGCTGACAAGCCATTCACCTCTGCAGCCAAGGGTTCGGATCCTGGCCTCGGCTACATGTGAATTGAGTTTGGTTGTCTCAGCCCGGCTCCCGGTGGGTGTGCTATGCAAGGTACGCCTGTGCTTAGTACGCCCACCCCCCCCCCCCCCCCCCACAAAAACCACCACCACACTTGCACGCACACGAAATTGGTTTAACACGCACGCACTTTGGCCATGCGGTCTCCTAAAAAAAGAGGCGAAGGACCTACGAGGCTGGCTGGGTGGGCTAGACCTCCTCACTCCCTCATAGGGGGAGTCCCTCTGCCCAGTTGGGCTCCCAAGTGGAGCAGGTAGGGCGGGGTGAGTGGGAGGTCCCCCCTCTCACCCGCCATTGCCACCGGGGGGCATGGAGAAGGATGGCAGATTGCCTCTGGGGGGAGGGTCTGCCTACTCCCAACTCCTGCAGTCCGGCTCCTCTCTCTCGAGTTCACGGACAAAAATACAATTTAAAAAAAAAAATCTTTGTTTAAAGGAAGCAGAGGCAAGTTTTCCTTTAACCAGCAGCTTTGTGCCGGATCACATACATGTACGTGATGCAACACTTTCAGGATGGGGGTGCACATGACCGCAACTCAATCTGCGCTGTGATTTGGTGAAGCACAAGTTGGTCAGCAGGTTCTGGCCAATGATCTTTGACTGGGACCTGCTCATTGGCTTAGCAAATCACAGTACAGAGCCCTGTGTTTACTAACAACACAGGGTTCTGTACACAGAGCAGCAATGTGACAGTTTTTTTTTCAGAGAGAGAATCAGCCACATCGATTAGTAAAAGCAGCACATACTGCACACATTACACATTGTTAGGCACTCCTAGATGTTCCCATCCCATTCCCAGCCAGTTTCATAAGTACAGTGACGTATTGTATTGGTGTCACTGGTGATTTCTGTGGCTGTCAGCTCCTACTCGGTGTCAGTGACAGATTGCCCGCTGCACTATTACTAGTATAAAAAATAAATTCAGTATATATACAATCATTTGTAGACGCTATAACTTTTTCGCAAACCAATCAATATAGACTTATTGGGATGCCATGTAACAGAATACATTTTGGCATAAAAAGTAAAAAATAAATAAAAAATTCTTAATGCTTATGTTTCTTAGCAGTGTAAATAAAATAAAAATATTGGGGTTTTTCAATAATTGTATTTTATTTATTTAATAAAATAAATTAAAACCCCAGTGGTGATCAAATACCACCAAAAGAAAGCTCTTTTTGTATGATGAAAATTATATAATTTAAATTTGCGCACGGTGTTGCAATTTCCAGTTAAAGTAGCACTATGCTGAATGGCTAATACCCCGGTCATAAAGGGGGTAAAATCTTCCAGCGGTCAAGTGGTTAAAGTTAAACTGCAGCTAATGTAAGGTAATGTGGCCATAGGTGTGCGCAGCCCATTGCATTAGGGTGTGCACCCCAAAGCTCCAACACATATACGTTTGTGACATATTAACTGACCTCTTCCCCGCAAGTCATCCTGAAACAATGGGGGGGGGGGGGTGAGCTGGGGAGCACACAGGAAGGCCTGGGCAGCAGAAAGAAGAGGAAATGGGACAAGAGGGGTGGCATATATTGGTCATGATCCCCTATATTTTTCTCTAGTGGCAGCTGAATGTCAGCCAGAGGGAGAGGAGGAGAAGCCTATTTTCAGAGGCTGCAGAAGAAAATGCAGATCGGTTTCACTAATTTCCACCCCCCCCCCCCCGCCACCTATTCTGTCCAGGCACTGAGGGTCGGCAAGTAAGGATCGCGGCTTACCTTTCACCCACCCACAATTGACGGGTTGCCAACTCCAGGATTAAGGTGTGCCCAGGCACCCCTCGCGCACGCCTATGAATGTGGCTAAGGTCACAATACTGTAGCTGCTGGCTTTTACTAAAAGGACAGTTATCTGTCCAGGGAGCCCACAATTTCGGCACCCAAAGCTGACCCATTTATCGGCTTCGGGTGCAATTGCCGGCATCCTTACTAAGGGAAACGGGAAGTTTCCTACTGCGCATGTGCGAGTCGCGCTGCTGCTTTCTGAATAGTCCCATTGTCTTCGAGGACCTGTGTGTATCTCCTAGAAGGCAGCAGGGGGAAGGAGGCCATAAATGACGTAAATCTGCGTGGCACCCTTATACACAGAAGGGGGAGCGAGTACCTGTTTTTGACAGGTATCCGCTCCGACTTCCACCCTCCAAAAGGTGATAAATGTGGCACCGGAGGGGGGGGGGCAGATAAGCAGAGTTCCCCTTTTGGTTGGAACTCCGCTTTAAAATGGAAGTAAAGCCATCGATTTAACATTTAAAAATGTTACATTCCCGCCACTTGCCGGAAATGTGACTCGCATGGTTGTGCTCTAAACCAAACTGTCAAACCACATGCTGTAGCTGCTGACTTTTAATATTAGGACACTTGCCTGTCCTGGAATCCAGCAATTTTGGCACCCCAGCCACCACCATTGCCTGTAAGGGAAACCATCAGTGAAGCCTTATGGCTTCACAGCTGGTTCCCTACTGCACATGCGGGGGATGCAGGAGAGGGGCCAAACCTCTGAGTGATCTCTCTGAGGCAAGATCTTTTGGAAGTGGGGATGGGTGCCTGTCAACGGGTACCCGCCCTCGAAAGGTACCAAATGTGGCACCGGGTGGGGGGGAGCATATAAGCGTAACTTCTACTTTTGGGTGGGACTCTGCATTAAATGTGTTTTGTTCTAAAGTTTTACATACCCATGGATGTTGGTAGTTATTATACAGGATTTACATAGCGCCATCAGTGCAGCGCTTTTGGTAATGTTTGTGTAAATCTTTGTAACTGGGATACACTGGATATTTCATTTTAAAGTTGCGTGTTGTGCGGGCCCCAGCCCTAGCTTTGTCCGCAGCCATTTACAGGCAAGACGTTTGACTGAGCTCTTGAAAAATATAATTATTTTCCTTATCAATCCGTCCATCCCAGAATGGCTTGTGGGTGAACCAGGTCAGGTCCTCCATAGCCTCCACTGCAGATTAATGTGCTGGGCATGTTCCTTACACAAGGATAGGAAGTAAAAGTACGATCTTCAGCTGAAGGAACACATACTGAATAAATGTTTGACTTCTTCATTTCATACACCCCTGTACCAATTATTTAATGTTTTATGTGTTTTACAGAAAGAATTGAATTCATCTTTACTAAATGGATTTCCTTGGAAGGATCTACCTTATCTTGTCTGTTTGCATATCTCTGTGTTTTGTGCTTCCAGGGGTAGAAGCAACAGATGAAGGAAATGTGATCGCAGTCCTGCTTGGTCTAGTACTTACAGGCATTTGTTTTTGTGCATGTTTGGGGTACTATGCCAGAAGCAGAGATGGGCGGCCCTAACGTTTTTGTCGTCTATTTGCACTTTTTGCATTTTTCTCTGTCTCCTGATATTATCTGGGAAGGGGTCTATTTTTATTAGCATTTTTGGAATGTAATATTAATGGCCAGTTTAATTGCCTACTCTGTTTAAAGGTCCATTGACTTGTACAGTATATGATTTGTCCTTTAATACCAAATTACTTTAAAATGTGAGACTTGATCCAATTAAATATGTTTTGTTAAAAAAAAAAAAATATGTTCCTTTTTTTTTTAAATTTAATTTCTGTACCAATTAACCCTTAATCAACCATTCTGCTATAATGATTACAATAGGCTATTCTGTCCACTGCTAGTACGTGCATTATCTGCATCTCTTGTACAAGTGAACATTTGTCTGTAAGATGGGGAGCTAGGAATATAGCTGTACAGCTTTTCCAAGGCAACAAAAATAGCAAGGTGAAGGTCTTGGTGTGTTGCTCCTATGCTGAGCCCAGCAGGGAATAGTTTGTATTATATTACTTCACCAAGATGTCTGAAGTTAGGAATACTGTTTTACTTCATAGAGGAAAACCGTTAAATAGGGTTAGACTGTATGTAGTGTCAGAAACTGCAACTACTTGGTACTCAGCATGAGGGAAGCACTTGGGAGGGAGGCATGTCTACTTAACGACTTGAGTACATACTTGTAGAACCCCTTCATTATTACCTGGGTATTTTTGATAGTTTAACTGACGATTACTTTATAATGCAAAATTATAGGTCAATTTATATATTATATGTAAAACAAAAAAATTAATAAAAATGTGGGTAAAAATTTGCGCTAGTGATTAAAAAAAAAAAAAAGTGATATACGTGAATTGAAAGAAAAGCTGCAACACAAAAAACATGTGATATTTTTGTAAGGTAAAATGGAAAAAATTGTATAGTTGCACTATGTGATATACTGAATGCATAAACCGAATGCATAAACCGAAACGAAAGATTTTGGAGAACCACTTATTGAGAAAATACTAATAGTGATGTATTAACCATATAAAAAAAAGTGCAAAAATAATGATAAAATGGTGATACCAAAAAAGAGTGCACTAAGGATATGACTAATATCTCAAAAACATAATTATATAAAAGCATCCATGAAGGTCAAACATCAAATGTCTGGATAAATGTGAAATGTCCACAATTATAGATGCCAATAGATCCAACGGAAAGTGAAGGTGCAGACCACAGGGAGAGGGTAAAAATGTCCACCACCACCAATATGGGTACTTCCTCAAGTGCCACACACAGATGAAAACAGGGGGACCCTTACCAGATGTGTTGGACCTCAAATAACATGGTCGTGATGGCTTGGCAAATAAACCTCTGCAAGGTAGGTTGGTACACCTGGATATCCCAAATATTTAGGCTCCTCACAGATTCCTCATCTCCATATCCAGAACGCCCGTGCTTCTGGGGTCACGTGGGGACATCGATACGTAGCACCGCCCTGGCCAGTCCTGTCAGAAATAATGTTCTCAATATTATTTATATATATATATATATATATATATATATATATATATATATATATATACATTTTTATTTTTTAAGATCTTTTATTTCAGAATCTCTCTTTTTTTTTTTTTTTTACTAGGATAACTCCTAAAATGACACCTGTTTGGAAAGTAGATACCCCAAGGTGTCTCATCTTTTGCCACAATTTGTAGAAATGAGGAAACATGCTGGTATTGAGGGGTTTAAATTTAAAACATGGATCTTGGTAATGGTGCACTAGATACAGCACATCAGGTTGCACAGAGGGATTAGGAAGTGAAGGTGTTAATGTTCAGGTCACATACAGTGGGGGAATGGAGAGAAAGGGGTTCATGTGCAAGATGAAGCCTTGCACACATAATAAGAATATTGGACGTATGACATATTTTTTTCTTTATGCTAGTCCTTTTATCAAAAACCAATATGTTATTAAATTTACGAAAATTCTCATATGACAGAATAAAACTTCGGAAGTGAAGTATTGTAATGTATTCTTTCATTTTGGAGCACATGACCGAGCTTGGTCACATGATTTTTTTTTTTTTTTTATAATACCATACTAATTACATGACAATCGAATGTTCTGTTATCATACAAGAAAAATGTTCATGTTTGTCTCTTCGGATATTTTAGCATGAAATGTTATGATTGGTTCTCGAAAGCTGTGTACTTATGATCAGATTATCAGACGATTGCTCCTAAAGCTGTATATTTCGTCCTATTTTCTCATTGTGTGTACTAGGCATGAGAGCGGTGAAGGATAATATACAGATCCCAGTCAGACAAAGAATGGAGCTTGGATGTGTAAGGGTAGGGGAGGGTGTAAGGGTTAACAAAACAATTACACAGTATGTGAAAATAAATGCGTGGTCAGCAGCAACTGATGGGGCACCCGTGCAGGCTCACTCCCGAATTCCACGGCTGCATCCATTGACACAAACAGTGGGACTTGACCCGACCCCCATTCACGTGTCACAGCTTTTTATTGACAGCAGTGAGAGCCAATGGCTCCCGCTGCTATCAATCTGTCCAATGAGGAGAGTGACAGCGGCTGGAGCCACTGCGCTCATGCACATCGCTGGATCAGATCGGATCAGGTAAGAAAAAGGGGGGTCTGGGGGGGAGCTGCAGTACAGAAGCTTTTTCACCTTAAGGCTCGGATCGCACCTCCGACGGATGCAGCTCCTAGAAGGGGTCCCTGTTCTCTGTTTCAGGGACTCATTTTTGCCTGAATTCGGCCCTGAAATGCCAGTCACAATCTCCTGTCATGCGAATTGGATGCGAGGAAAGTCTTCAATTCGCATAGGCGTGAACCCAGCCTAAAGCATAGAAAGGTGAAAAACCTTAAAGGGGTTGTAATCCCTCACCTTTTGTGCTGCAGAACCCCCCCCCCCTCATTTTTCTTACCTGAGTCGATTGTTCCAGTGACGGGGGCAAGCACAAAAGACACACTGAAACTTTAGCTTGTTTAAATTACTTTCAAATGGAAGAGAAACTTGGCCAGTCTTCACCTATAAATACACAGAAACTGTTTCGAAGTGGCTAGACAGCAACTGAAATCCAAGCATTTTAGAGACGTTAGCGATGGCTTATTTTATTTTCTTGCTGTCTGTTAAGAATATACCTTGATGTCTATAGTCTGGGCACAGGTGCTCTTTAACTTTTTAAGCATTGAAAGAACATTATAGGACTTGTACCTAATGTTGGCTATACATGTAGTTTAATGCCATTTGTCCAAGAGCACAGCTACAGGATTAAAAAATGATCGTGTGTGGGCAAAACGACGTTTAAAACAAAGTTTTTAAACCCGCGCATGCTCAGAAGCAAGTTATGGCACGAGCTTGAATGTAACAGAGTGCCGTCGTACGTGTTGTACGTAACCACGCTTTGCAAGAGCATTTTCAGAAAACGATGGTGTGTAGGCAACGTTGTTTTTTAAAATGAAGTTTGAAAAACTTAGTTTTTTTTCATGAGAAAAAAAACTTAGGCCCAGATTCACGTACATCTGCGCATTATTGGACCGGCGTAGCGCACCGCCTTTACGTTAGACTTGCGCAATTTTGCCGCGTAATCACCCTATTCTCGTAGCTTTTGCGCAGGAAATTGCGCATACGTAATGTTTTTCCAGAGGCGTAAGGAGGAGTAATACAAATTGGGAAGGACGTGGGCGTGTTACATTGAAATGAGCCGTGACCCCATGCAAATGAAGGGCCGGCCGGCTCGCGCATGCGCGCTTGAACGAGACCATGTCAGCTCCGATGTGCGCATGCTCACAACTCGGGAGCGGCGCAATCAGTGAAATTGGAAATGGACTAGGGCAACGTTGTGAACTACGCAAACAGCATAAATAGACACACACAAACGCACTTCCTTTGCAAAAGTACATCCCTTTGTCCCTTCCCATTTAACAAAGTGCTTTTGTTCTTGTTGTTCGTTGCGGTGTGTTTTGTAGTTGTCAGATTAGTGTTCTGTGTGATCAAGTGGTTGTTAGTAGATTTTTGAAAGTGGTTTTTGATAAGTGTTTGAGAGACTGTTTGTTTGTTTGATATATTTATTTTTGTTTCTTTTTCTGCTGTATTTTTGTTTTTGTTTTTTGGTGACAGTTTATTGCTGAGTAGTTTTCTCTCTGTGTGTGTTTTTTTTTTGATTGGTTGTGCTTGTTTGTGTGCGTGAATTTTGTTGACTGGGACTTTTTTTTTTTGGAGGGATGAGTGAGAGAAAACGCAAGCTGAATTTTACAGTTGTGGAAAAACAGATTCTTGCCCGGGCCATTAGCGAGTATGGGCGTTACCTCCACGGCCCAGAGAGTGCCAACACCACCCCGGCCAGGAGGAGGGAGATATTGGATAGGATCACTGACCAGGTGAATTCTGCGGGGCAGGGGGAGACACGGACCAGGTCTGGGATTGACAAAAAAATCAATGACCTCCGGCGTCTGGTCAAAAAGAAGTTGGCCAGAATGCATGCCCATGCCAGGGGCACAGGAGGGGGCCCACCATGCCGTATTAGCCTGACAGCGGAGGAGCGTGCGGTGGCCCTGACCTTTCATCGGCATGAAGTTGAGGGCCTGCCCGGCTTTGACTCCAGTCCCCAGCCCGTGGTGCCAGGTAAGTTGTTTTCTTTTTTAATATCAGGTGTGTAGCATGTGTGGGGGAGGGGGTGAAAGGGAATATGTGGCAAGTGTGTGGATCCTCCAACCTGTGAATGTTTTGTGTCATCCACAGATGTGCAGGAGGGTGCAGGGCCATCTGGCCTGACTGCACCAACCCCAGGATAGCAGCCTAATGAGGCCCCCCCAACAAGGCCGGAGTCCGCGGAGGAGGTTCAACAGGAGCAGGACAATCATGAGGAGCAGGACAATCATGAGGAGGAGGAGAATCATGAGGAGGAGGAGTCCATGTCAGGCACTGGACGTTTGGGTTTTGAGGACTCCTCCCCTCTGGCTGGCAGCAGGCAGGCCTCCCTAAGGGGGAGCCCCCCCCCCTCCTCCCCCAACATGGCTCCCCTCACAAGGGCCTCCACTTCTCCCCGGCCACAAGCATCAGCTGGAGGCAGGATGTCATCCCAGACCACCAGGGGGTTGGCCGATCTCCTGCCTGCCACCCTGAGAAGGGACCAGTTCCTCCAGACCCGCCATCTGGGACAGGTCAGCCAGACATTGGTGCGGATGGAGGAGAGCCTGTCCTCCATCAAGGATACGCTGGGGAACCTGGACTCCCACTCCCGGGCTTTCACAACCTGCCTAAATGAACTGCAGACGACATCAGCAGGCGTTGGGCAGGATGTGAGGGCCCTTACCCTGGCTATCCAGGCCAACACGGCAACAGTTGGTGCTGCCCTGGACAGAATTGCCGTGGCCTTGGAGGGCAGGCCACCAGGTGGGCAGAGATCAGGGGCTGATCCTCCTTCCCCGGTATTACCCCTTCCCCATGAGTCTCCCCTGAGAAGCCGGGGCCGTGGCCGGGGGCGCCCCAGGCGTGGCTCACGCAGAGGGCAGTAATTTTGTTTTTCCCCCAATTTTTTTTTTTTTTTTTTCAAATTTTTTATTTATTTTTTTTGTCTTTTTTTTTTTTGCTGGAAATTTTTTGATTTTGCAGGTCATTTTTTTTTTGGGGGTTGTGAATGCTGTGTGAATGTGGGGTGACATTCCTGCCGGAAAAGGGGTGTCACCCTCTATTTTGGTGGAGAAGGGTTCCCCAGGACCAGGGAGAAGTGATCCCCAGGTCCGTGTGAATGGTGTATGAATGTACAGTGACATAATTGGAGCCTTGGCGTGGCGTTGCTGCTCACAAGTCCTGCATGGTGGACTGGTGCCAATCCAATTTGATGTGGATGTGGGGTGTGTGTGCTAGGGACCACAGTGTTGTGCATGCATGCATTCTCATTGTGCCATGATTAATGTGTATGTTTAACGTGCAAAGATGCCTAATGTGAGCTGTCTCCTGGCTGCTCTTCCCTCAGAAGACGGGTTAACCTCGGTTAGGGGGGGATTGTCTGGTTCAGGGGTCAGGTTATCACGTAGGTCAATCTGCAGGCCCTTTCTTTCTGCAAAGTTGTGCAGCATGCAACATGCACCGATGATCTGGCACACAAAGTTTGGGGAGTACAAGAGGGTACTCCCAGACTTATCCAGGCATCGGAAACGTGACTTTAGGATGCCAAAGGTGCGCTCCACCACTGCTCGTGTTTGAGCATGTGCTTGATTGTATCTTTCCTCTCCTGGAGTTTGGGGGTTCCGGATAGGAGTCATGAGATGGGGTCCCAGTGGATATGCAGAGTCACCTGTAAGGGAAAAGACAGGAGGATGTTAGTCATGCATGTGCCCCTTGTGATGTGCATCATGGGAGGGGATAGTCATGCCTGCCACCCATGTCGCTCACCAACCAGCCAGGTGTCCCCATACACGTTCTGATCGAATTCCAATCGGATGTGGCATTGATTGTATATGTAGCTGTCATGGCTGGACCCTGGGTGTTTGGCACGGACATGCCATATGAGGCCTTTGGCATCGACTATCACCTGTACATTGATGGAATGCCAATGCTTCCGATTGCGGTACATGTGCTCTGTCTCCTGGGGGGGGGGCTGGAGTGCCACGTGTGCAATCAATGGCCCCCACAGTGCGTGGGAATCTGGCAATTCTGTAGAAATCTGTCATTGCCTTCAGCCGCAGGTCCTCAGTGGTGGGTTTGATGATTTGGTTAGCCATGCGTCTGAGTATTGCAGGGACAACCTGGTGCACACATCTGCTCATGGAGGACTGTGACATCCCAGCCACCACTCCACTTGTACGCTGAAAAGAGCCACTGGCAAGGAAATGGAGTGTTGCCAGGACCTTGACCAGTGGCTGCACTGCATGTGAGCGGTGTGTTGGGCTGGTGATGTCATCCTGCAGGGTTGTGGTTAATTCCAGGATGGCATGAGGGGTGAATCTGAAGATGCGATACACCTCAGAATCACTCATGCCAAACAGGTCTATGCGGGTACGGTATTTCCTCTCCCGTGCCATCCTCCGTGCCATCCTCCTTCTTTGTTCATCTAAAGTCAGTAGTATAGCTATGCACGACGATGCCCCTGGCATGTTGGCATACAGATTGTTGAGCAACACGTGTGACTGCTGAGCTGCTCACTAACAGTGTTGCTTTATCTAACAAGTAGACTTTTTTTCTTTTTTTAGACCAGCTTTTATCAGCTCTAATTTTAGACAGGACATTTTGCTGTTGCGCACACTGCGTCGCCTGCGCTGCCCCAACGTTGTTTTGTGGATCCCCGTAAGTCCCTCATTAGCATATTTGACTAGCAAATCAATGGTGTGTCTATCGCACTTTTGCGCGGACGGATGCGCCAGTCTAACGAAATTACGCGAAATTTTGCGTATCTCGTTCTGGGGATGCCACGCAACGAAACGCACGCGCACATTTAGACTTACGCACGCGCATCTCCTGTTGCGCAGGCGTAATCGCTCTGTGAATCTGGGCCTTAGTTTTTTTACAAGACAAAAAACGACCGTGTGTACGTGGCATCACATTTGAATGTTTTTTACATGTATCAGAAATGTGTTGGGGCTGATCACAATCCTTTAAAATATTTTAAAAAAGCTCTTCGCCTATAAAAGCTTTTTATGCACCAATCTAATAATACATGTTCCATTTTTTTTTTTTTCAAATTGGCTCTAGTAAATCCCATTATGCAAGCGTCTAAATAAGGTAAGGTTATTATTTTATTTTTGAACAGTTTTCCTTTTTTCCATACTGACCTAATTATTTTACTGCCACGCAGTCTACTTGGAATGCTGTTACAGGCCTCATACTTTTCTATCCCAAGCACCATCTGCTGTAGTTCAAAATGAAACCCAGTTACAGACATTAGACAGCAGCAAAATGTTAGAAAACAACATGACTGATAAAAGCTTATTTGTTATGTGTTGACATAAGTTCATAGCTTCCAACACTCCTGATTTTTCCAGGACATTTTTTTTCCAGAAAATCACAGGAAATTGTCTTTGTCCCGAATACAGTAACAAACCCGTCACTGTCTGACCGCCAGCCGCAGCTTCTGGCTATGAAAACATGGCCGTGGTATTTCCCTCCTGCTAGGTCTCTTCCCTGTGTTCAGTGGAGAGGGGAGGGTCCTCCAACCCGGGAAGCTAACCGGCTTTAGTGTACGAGCGAATTGCTCTACTTGTACACTGAAGAGAGAAGCTGTTAGCTGCCCAGGTTGGAGGCCCTTCCCCTCTCCACTGAACACAGGGAAGAGACTTGCTATCCTAAGGGAGATCCCACGGCCATGTTTTCATAGTCAGACTTGTGGTCAGCCGGTTATGGGTTACCTACTAAATACCACAAGATCCCGCAAGCGCCACAAAGCTGCTCTCATCGCCCCCCCCCCCCCTACTCATTACTTAGCTGACAGCCAGAGGTGCAAGGTGAGAACCTGCAGGCACCACAGTTGCAGGTGACTAGCCATGGGGTGACATGTTGGACCTTCTGTGTGTTGGGGAGGGGGGGCTACAGATCTGGGCTGGAGGGGCACACCCTCTCTGACAGTTTCCTGTACCATGTCAGCACCCTCTCATGCTATTGATGTTAGACTGATTGTCCTGTAGTTTTCAGGTATATATAGCTGCCCCTTTTTTTAAATATTGGTAACATGTTGGTATTTTGACAATCAGCTGGTACCATTTCAGGCTCGTAGGAGAAACAGACTACAATTCCCACAATGCTTTGCCCTCCGGGAGGATGTGACGTTCCGCTAGACTGGTGGAGGAGGTTACTTAAGGAAGAGAAGGTGGTCTCTCTCGCTCTCTCGGACCCGCCATCTCTCCTGTGCGGAGCTGCTGATGGAGATTGTCGTGACCTAAGCCGGAAGCCGGGGCCTAGATTTGCTGAGAGATCAGCAATCCAGACGGAAGCAAGATCCCAACTTCAAGCCAGTGTTCCCGGAGTTCGAAGAGCTTGCCCAGCTGACGACTGTAGCAGTGGGACATCCTTGTTCGGGATCCTGTGTGTGTGTTCTGGAGCAACATCTGAACAGCGTTTTTTTTTCTTCAAACTGAGAAGGAATCAGGCGGGTCGGCCTATGGAGTGAGAGAGCACGTGCTCAACCTTTGACTACCTGGTTATCACAGACACCCAGTTTCTATTTACCACTTACGGAGATACGTAATCACCCAAATGCTTCGTAGTAGTGACTGCTGCTGACGAGCGATCAGCCCCACTATGTTCTACTACCATAGACATTATGTTGGGGAATTCTTTCTTGTAACCGTTATCTGTGGATTATAAATTCACGTGCACCAACCGGCCGCTACAAGCGCATTGACTAATCTAAAGGGTTTGTCCGTTAGGGATGCTCGGGAGCATAGACTGATCCCTGGGTTTAGGCGGGTGATACCACTCTTAGGTATAGAATATCTGTTAAAATTACATTAACCACTGATTCTCGCAAGGGCCCTTGCGAATCAGTTTGGTTTACTGCTGACTGATTGTGTTTGCATTTTAAACCCTATGCTTGTTACTTCTAAGTGCCTTACAGTTAACTCACTCTTTGAAAATCAATCACATTTATTGTGTGGAGTGTATTTTCTCGGGGTCATACCACCACAGCAGGTAATTCATTGTCACATTGCCATTGTGTACTGTGTGTCTGCTATTGTGACTCCAGCCCAGTAGGGGTCACAATATCCTACTGCCAGACTTCTGATGTGTCAAGGGCGGGTTCGAGCTGATTAAATAGGGGTGAGTTGAGCCAAGAGAGTAGATCCCAAACAAATCAACCAGCGACCCTTTCAGGGGTAACGCTACATTAGGAATAATGGTCTGGCTATTACCTGGCTAAGTTCTTGGAGGACTCTTGGGTGTAAGCCATCTGGTCCTGGTGATTTATTTGCGTTAAGTTTTTCAAGTCTTTTTCAGGCACTGACTTCTGTTAGCCATAAGAGTACATTCAGTTACTAAAGATATAGGGCCAGATTCAGAGAGAACTTACGCCGACGTATCTTTTAATGCGCCACGTAAGTTCTAAGATGCGCCGTCGTATCTGTGTTCTGTATTCAGAAAGCAAGATACGCTGAAATTTGGCTAAGATACGAGCGGCCTAAGTCTCTTACGCCGTCATATATTAGTTGCATATTTACGCTGGCCGCTAGGTGGCGCTTCCATAGATTTACACGTCGAATATGCTAATGCGCTAGATACGCCGATTCATGAACATACGTGCGCCCGGCGTATTGATATACATCGTTTACGTAGGCGTTCGACCGGCGTAAAGTTACCCCTGCTATATGAGGCGCAACCCATGTTAAGTATGGACGTCGGAACAGCGTCGTATTGTACGTCGTTTACGTCGTTTGCGTAAGTCGTTCAAGAATGGGGCTGGGCGTAAGTTATGTTCATGTCGAAATCAATGAGTATTTCTGACGTGATTTTGGAGCATGCGCACTGGGATACGTCCACGGCCAGCGCATGCGCCTTTCGGCGCGTCATTTACGTGGGGTCACGATTAATTAACATACAAGACGCTCACTACCAGCCTACTTTGAATTACGTGCGGTTACGCTGGCCCATTTACACTACGCCGCCGTAACTTAGGGCGCAAGTTCTTTCTGAATACGGGACCTGCCACTCTAAGTTATGGCGGCGTAGTGTAAATAAGATACGCTACGCCGCCGGAAAGATATGAAAAAGTATCTGAATCTGGCCCACAGTCTTTATTACTATACCCCTCCTTTGCCTTTGTAAAAACTGAGGAGACTATTGCATTTAGTACTGTTGCCTTCTCCTTGTCAATAGTAACCCACTTCCCCTGATTGTCCTTTAGAGGGCCAATATGTTCTGACCTAATTTTCTTACTATTAATATATTTAAAACATTTGGGGGATGTTTCTTTACTCTCCTCCACTATGTGTCTCTCATGGTCATTTTAGCAGCCCTGATTATCTCTTACATTTATTATTGCATTCCTTGTAGTGTTGGAAAGCCGACAATGAACATTCGGCCTTACATTTTTTTTAAGGCCATTTTTTTCGCACTTTTTGTTTGCCTTTTATGTTAAAGTTTAGCCAACAGGGTTTAACCACTTCCCGCCCAGTCAAGACAATTGACGTCCGGGAAGTAGTTGTGAAATCCTGACTGGACGTCTATTGCCGTCCTGCAGGATTTCATGTCGGCGAGTGCCTGTGGGGGCTCGCAGCGCAACAATCGGTGATGCGGGATGTCAGTCTGACACCCTGCATCTCCGATCTTGGTAAAGAGCCTCCGGCGGAGACTCTTTTATTTTTATTTTTTTTATCTTTTTATTGAGTCCGGCGGAGGCTCTTTACCATGTGATCAGCCGTGTCCAATCACGGCTGATCACGATGTAAACAGGAAGAGCCATTGATGGCTCTTCCTGACTTGCGTCTGAAAGAGGCGAGTAGATGAGAGCCGATCGGCGGCTCTCCTGACAGGGGGGGTTCGCGCTAATTGTTTTTCAGCGCAGCGCCCCCTCGTAAGCCCACACTGGACCACCAGGGAAGGTGGCAGTAAAAAAAAAAAAAAGAGAAAGATGCAATTCAGTGCCCACAAATGGGCACTGACTGGCAACATGGGCACTTGGATAAACAAGTGATGCCCAGCAATGCCCTCAGTGCCACCCCTCAGTGTCCATCAGTGCCTACCCTCAGTGTCCATCAGTGCCATCTCTCAGTGCCCATCCATGCCCAGTGCCCACCTATCAGTGCCCATCAGTGTCACCTATGAGTGCCCATCAGTGCCGCATACCAGCGCCGCCTATCAGTGCTGCATATCAGTGCCCATCAGTGCCGCCTCACCAGTGCCCATCAGTGCCGCCTCACCAATGCCCATAAATGCCGCCATATCAGTGCCTGTAATCGAAGAAGAAAAAAATAACAGAAAAAAATAAAAACGTTCGTTTTTTTTTTAGTTGTTGCGCAAAAAATAAAAATTGCAGAGGTGATCAAATACCACCAAATAAGAGTTCTATTTGTGGGAACAAAATGATAAAAAAATTGTTTGAGTACAGTGTAGCATGACCTTGGTAACAAACCACTTCTTCCACTTAGCAAAGGGTCTGGTTCTTTTATTTACTTACAGGCTTAGCGCAGTATCCTGTGTGGGGGGAGGGGGTGCATTTCTTAAGCCCCCAAAAGAGGGCAACAGGTGTTTTGTCCCATCATTCTAAGTGCCCTCTAATAGTAGTTCTGTTGATAGACAGGGCAGCCCCTTGTTCAGTACATGTCTCACACCACAGCTAGCAAGGGAATTGAGGAGGGGTTTTCTCTGGCTCCCAACATTTTCCCTCCTTTTCATATGCATTTTTCTTGTAGGTTGTTCTGTTCTCGCTACATGTTTGCCCCTTGTGTGTATGTAGCTCAACATACAGCTTAAACCTTGCATCCTAAATAACCAGACTGTCTGTAACTTTTTGGATCTTTATTACGATGAACAGATGGTGGTCATATAAGATGCGTATGAATAATGGTGAAACAAATAAATTAACATATAAGAATTATATGAAAAAAAAAAAAAATTATATAAAAAAAAAAACAAAAAAAACAATGTCTACTAGGCATATAGATAAACAGTCTTTATCATACCAGCGATGCTGTCCCAGGAGGACCAAGTCTTAGGAAACATTTGGTGCAAGCTTAGCTGAATCCATGTGGACTGTTTAGTGGAAAAGAGATGAAAAAGTGGTGATAGGAAGTGAAGACAGTTTTAAGTAACACGACAGGAAATGTACATTACCATAGAACACTGCCCATCAACAGTCCTTTGTTAAGAGTTACATCTAGTGGACAATATTTGAATTACAAGTCCAGAAGATATTACTGTATTTCCTTGTAGGCCAAAGGCATGACATAGGTGCTTGGCTTGGGAAAGTGTTGGGAGACAGATCTACGCACAGCTCCATGTAACTCTAAAGAAGAGTGTGTAAGGGAAAATTTGTATTATATTAAATATATCTGTGTGTGTGTATATATATATATATATATATATATATATATATATATATATATATATATATATATATATATATACAGAGCTTTTTTTCTCAGAAAATAGGTGCAGGAACTCAACCACGACCCCGTTCAGATTTCACAAACAGTAGAAGGGTCTTAAAGGGGCATTAAATACCAGAATTGCACTACATACAGAGTGCAGAGTTCAGGGAGGTTACACACAGAGTGCAGAGCTGTCACTTGTAAACACAGAAACCAGACTTCTGTGTTTACAAGTGATTGTGGTGAGCAGGCACCAAAGGGTCTGGGCCAAAGGTGGTGGAACTGAGTTCCCCCAAGTTCCCCCAGAAAAAAAGCCCTGTATATATATATTGTAGGGCTGTGCAAATTAACTTTTAATTAATCGATTAATCTTTAATTTTTTTGATCGATCAAAATCTTTTTGATCGATTAAAATTCTTTTGATTGGTACTCACCTCTCTGCCGTCTTCCGGGTCTTCAGGGAGTTTCATCTGTGATCCGGTGATGTGTCAGACACTGACGGGGATTGCCGTGTCCATCTGAAGGGCTCCTTTGCTGTGCCTTCATATCTGCATGCCGCGGGACCTTACTATCTGCCACACACAACGGCTGTTACACTTCCCTCTATCACTTCCCTCTATCAACCTGGGATTATACCGCCATCCACTGGGAGTTGTGATAGTTCCCTTTACGGGACATCTACATGCCGACGGACTGATGTTAACCCCTCCTCATCTGGATTCAGCAGTGGTATCATTGTACACATACTGTGTCATACTTAGCTACATGTTTTTATGACTGCTTTTGGTACTGCACCATTTTTACAGTTTATGTAGCTACATCGATTTTATCTCCAGTGCAATATTTATTTGGTTACCTACTTGAAGACTATAAAAGTTTTTTAATGCTATTCCCATCGAGCGCTGCCTTTGTGTGTTTTTTGTATCCTGCTATACATTTTTCCAGTGGTTGGGAATCAGCCTGCAAGGAGATCAGCTAAAAGTAGTTGGATCTGTATGTGCGTTATAATTAATTGAAATTAGTCGATTAATCGATTAAAAAAATAAACGATTAATCGAACACAAAAATTTTGATCAGTAACAGCCCTAATATATTGTGTGTATAATATACATGTATCCAAAATCATATCCGTTTTGTATGCTTAGTCCAGTGTAACTAATGCCCTTGGCATCATACCAACTCTTCTGCCACATACTCACATTATTGATCAGATCTTGATAAGATACCAGCCTGCCTCTGTACTGCTTCACTCTTGTTACCCTAAAAGTATTTTCTTTAAAATGAATGTGATAACTACTGAGCTTAATCGTAAAAATAAAAAAAAGTCAAATGTGATGAACAAAGAGAGTAGTTATTTGGAAAGATGCTAAATGTATCTCTTTATATCTGTTCCCTCCTGCAGTAGTTATTATAAATTTGGGACCACTGATCGATATTAGGCTAGGAGCTGCCTATCTGTAAAATTCCAAGACAGGGAGGTAAGATTGTTTTGTTTCAGAAGAGACATAGCACATCTCTTCTACAATAAAGATTGTGCCTGCTGGCAGTTTAGTCTTTTTTTTTTACAGTTTAATCTCCTTTTAAAATCATATGCAGAATAGCATTAGCATGTATTTAATGTGACCTTTGGCTCCCTGGTAGCCTAATATATAGAAAGACATTGTTTAAAAGCTAGCAACTAATCGCTGGTGACACCATGACCAATTTTGGGCAGCTGTTGATTAGTCAATAATGTCATTGATAATCACCAAACCCTTAGGACCATGATACATCCACAAGCTTTTGTAGCACAATTACGAGATTAAAATCTCCTGAGATCAATTGCTCTATTTTCATCACATCGATTTCTGTGTGACCTCACACAACAACTTTTTATTACTGGTTATACGATTGATTCCATACAGTTGCACAATGCAGCAAATTGCTCATATTACATGAACTTGCCACATTGTGACTTTTAATCATGCTCTTGAGCATTTAAATTTTTTTTTTAAATCAATTACAGAATCAGCCAAGTTCAATTGCTCCCTTTGTGGCAATGGCACCTTTTTATTGCTGCTACACAGTAATGGGTACACACAATAGTCGCACATAATTGCAGCACTGTGGTCATGCGCAAAGTGAACAAAATCTGGAAAAGCTCTTGGGATATGGATTTGCTTCAATGGGCTTTTAGGCACCGATGTTCTCTGTCTAGTTCAGGGATCTTCAAATTACGGCCCTCCAGCTGTGGCTGAACTACACCTCCCATGAGGCTTTGACATTCAAAGACATGACTAGGCATGATGGGAATTGTAGTTCCTGAACAACTGGAGGACCATAGTTTGGAGACTCCTGGTCTAGTTGTATAATAAGCTTGTTAGACCGCATGACCTGCACTGACAAATTGTGTTCCTCTTATGCATTTAGCTCCTCCCTACATGTTTCTGTCAACATTTTGAGATCAATTTTGGAGATCTTTTAACTCCCAAAGTCCTAAGGGCTATACGTTTGTACCCTTTGTCTCATTTTTGTTGTTGAAAGAAGCATCTCTTGTTTGTATTTTTAAATATATCAAAATATGTTCAAACATCCATACCGATTACTCTGTTTACACAGTCATTATACCTTGCCTTGATAGTGGTATGCAATGGCAACTGCAATCAGGTGAAACACATTATTACTCAGAGTTGCGTTGCTAAGCAACATGCCCAGAGAATAACAAATTGTTCAGTTTATAATGTGGAAACAAGAAAAAAAATTACATTCAAAATGTAATTAAGGACTGACGGATAATAAATGACAGGTAAGTGATTGTCCATGGCTCAAGAATATCTTTTGCACTTTTTTTTTTTTTTTTAAGACAAGTAATAAAAGGACACAGTGGATTATTAGCTATAACCTTGACTTCAAAATACCGGTACTGTATGTATACAGAAAATGTTCCTAATAAAAATGTCAAATGTATTTTAAATACTTCATACAGGAAAATTAAAGGGGTTGTAAAGGTTATTTTTTTTATTTTCTAAATAGGTTCCTTTAAGCTAGTGCATTGTTGGTTTACTTACCTTTTCCTTAGATTTTCCTTATAAATGTTTTTTTTCTTAGTTTTCTTTGTCTGAATTTTGTCACTTCCTGTTCCTCCTCAGTAAGCTGTTCTGGCTGACTAACCACCGCTCGGATGATGGTGGTGTCATGTCACATTTGGCTCCCCATCACAGATTGCTCTGGAAGTGATGTTCTGTCGCCGCCATCTTGCTACACCCGACACTCCTGCACAGTAATGTAAGGCGGCGTACACATGACCGGTTTTCTCGTCAGAATCCAGCAAGAAACTCGATGGGAGACGTACTCTGCTGAGAAAACCGGTCGTGTGTACACTTTTCGCCGAGAAACCCGTCTGCCGAACTAGGAACTCGACGGGGAAAACGATGTGTTTCGCCCTAAGAGTTTCTCGGTCGTGTGTACGCCGCCTTAGAGTGAGAAGGGGGCAAGAGGACATCTTGTTACACCCACCCGAGTTTTAGATTTTACAGTTATTTTCAACACAAAACAGAGCTTATATGCTTAAATACAGTATTTGTAAATCCGACTGACTGTTTACATGTTAAATGTGAAAATCAGAGGTGTTCTGTCACATTAGCAACAATGTAAGGTCAGCAGGTTTGCTGCTGCTTTTAAAATTTAACATCTAAACAGTCCATCAGATTTACAAATACTGTGTTTAAGCATATAAGCTCTGTTTTGTGTTTAAAACTGTGAAATCTAAAACTCCGGTGGGTGTAACAACATGTCCACTTGGCCCCTCACACTCTATCATTACTGTGCAGGAGTGTGGAGTGTAGTGTAGCACTCCCCCCCGAAAGAGCTGCTGGTTAGAATTGGGATGGCATGTTACCTCATGGCTCCGGTGAAATGTCTAGGGGGAATAATGCGTGCAATAGCTGTAAAGGAATGTCTGCAAATAGGAAGTCTCTTTATATGTGCTCTTTATTACCCTGCCGGGTAAAAACAGTCAACAGGTGATGGAAAGGATAGACAAAGGTTGGAAGGAGAACAGCAGATTCAGGCCTTGGGTATGGAAACAATCCTGTCTCCAACAACAATCAGTTTTCTTTCACCACTCCAGCCTGAGTGGGTGTAGCGTACCTGGACAGGTCTCTCTCACCGACCTGGCAGCCAGAGTATCACTCGGAACTTGAGAAGGATGTTTCTGCCACAGACTCTTCTAAATGACCGTCAGAAAAGCGCCTCTGGCACAGGCCTTCCCTGAGTATAGATACGGAGGAACTTCTCCTGAGTAAAGTTCTGCCTGAACCTTCCTTCAACGTCGCCCAGGTACCCACCGAGAGAGGAATCAATCCCTCAGTGTCCAGTACCTTGATCCCCAATGGTTCGCCTCAATACTGTTGGACCGCCAGCCTCTCAATGGCGCTCCTCAACTGGACTCCCCACCGAACACCCAAACTTGCTTGGGATCTTCAGAGGTGGGAACCCAGTCGATCACTGGGTCCCTGTAATACTTGGATGCTACGGACCAGCTTAGCTCCGGAACCAAGTGCGCAGCGTAGCACCCACACCCCGGCCAGGTAGGCCATAACGCTCGGGGCACGGTGATGTGGTCACCCTAAAGGTGGGTGCCACACTCCAGAGAGAACCCCCTAAAATGGCGTCTGCCTCATAAGTACCCTCTCCAAGCATGCCCAGCGAGGCCCAGGCCTCCTGATTGGCTGCTTGGAGAGAACACTCGAACCTCAACTTCCACTGCTGCCACCTGTCGTCCCGGGGTGGAACAACACCCCAGGTACAGCTGGATGAGCCCACAGCACAGACGAGCTGAAACAGAGAGCCTTACAATAATCAGAATTGAGATCATATCATCCCCTTAAATTTACTAGCACCTGTACTTGGAAGTACATGGGCGCTACAGTAGCAAGATGGGGGAGACGAAACATCACTTCTGGAGCAATCTGTGATAGGGAGCCGAATGTGACAAGACAACGGCAAGCTTACTGAGGAGAAACAGGAAGTGAGAAATTCAGACAAAGGAAAAAAAACATTTAGCAGGGAAATCGAAGGAAAAGGTAAGTAAACCAACAATGCACTAGCTTAAAGGAACCTATTTCGAAAATAAAAAACAAACCTTTACAACCCCTTTTAAAGGGGAGCTCCACCCACAATTTCACTTTTTAAATATAAATACCCCTGTAATACACAAGCTTAATGTATTCTAGTAACGTTAGTCTGTAAACTAAGGTCCGTTTTGTTAGGTTGTTACAGCATTTAGATCTAGAGCGTTTATAATCTAGAAATAGACCGTGGCCATCTTAAGTGTGGGCATCATGAAGCCAGACTGTATGACTTCCTGGATTTCAGCTTTGCATATCTCGCACATGCTCAGTGCTGCAAAGCAATGTAATAGGTTTCAGTCAGGTTTGCAAGGACTACTGGGAAACATGATGCCTATCCCAGAAACCCTTGCAAATAGCCTTGTAAATTAATAGCCTAGGCTAATAAGGAGGAGGAAGTAATGAAGGACTACAAAATAAAGGTATTTACAAGCAACAAAATAAATAAAAAATGTCCATTCTGAACACTATGAGATTAGGGCATGCAGCACAGACAAACATGAATAAATGGGTGGAACTCCACTTTAAGTGTGTTTCAAGAGTACCTCTTTAGAGTTATGGGGTGAAGGCTCTGTTTTTTTTTACCACCGTAGAACAGATCTAAGAGTAGTTGTGAATTAATTTGAGGACAGCCTCTAAGGCAGGGGTGCCCAACCTTTTGAAGAGCGAGGGTCACTTAAGCAACTTGGTAATCAATCGTGGGCCACAATGAGCGTAGCGGGCGGATGACAGGTCACAGCTACTCTATAGGTCCGTTGATCCGCCCAGATTAAAGGGGACAAGTTCCCTTCTGTTTTTCAAATTGCAGGTAGGCAGGCGTAAACGGACATCTGACGCTCTATAGTGGTGAATTGAGGGTCCCATTTGGTCAAGCTGATTGCGTGAAAGGGGCCTAAGACTGCATTCACACCGATGTGCTGCGGTTTACCCACACCACGGGCGCAGCGTAGTACACCTGGGTCTATCCTGTGGGTTTTACTTTTTGCTAAAATATAATAATTGGAATCACATTTAAAATGTACAGTAATTAAGGACTGATGGATAATAGATGACAAGTAAGTGATTGTCCATGGCTCAAGAATATCTGTGACACTTTTTTTTTTTTTTTAAGGCAAGTAAGAAAAGGACACAGTGGATTATTAGCTATAACCTTGACTTAAAATACTGTATGTATACAGAAAATGTTCCTAATAAAAACGTCAAATGTATCTTGAATACTTCGTACAGGAAAATTAAGTGTGTGTGCTTGTGTTGAATCATCACAAAGTGCAGTTTTATTCATAGGTCTGCAGTACAAAGGACTGCACATTAATCCCTGATTTCTAAAAGAGCTCACAATCTAATGTCCCTACCACATGCATATGCTATAAAGCCAGTTTTTGGAAGATGAACAGCTGACTCGCTAGTATATTTTTTCTGGGGGAATTACAAGCAAAATTTTTGAAAACCTTTCCTCCACAGCACTTAAAGAGTAACCCCTCTGGGTGAGCAATGTGCATTGCAGGGATTTTAACACAGGGAGGAGTTTCGCCTATTAGGGCTTTCTCAGGATTTACTTTGTCTTGTAATCTTTACAAAGTTGCTGATGAATAATACAATGGCAATTATAATATACCAAAAATTCTGAAAAAATTATTTCCATTGTATTATTCATCAGGTGCTTTGCAAAGATTACAAGATGAAGTGAATCCTGAAGAAGCCCTTATTGAGCAAAAGGCATTGATCTATAATTTTTTCACTTCCATGCATATTTATTCATAAATATACATTTATCAATGCAGCTGTTGACTACTGCTTTTATACGTATGAGGAAATTATCTTTGGTGTAATGCTGCGTACACACGACCGTTTTTCATGACGAAAAAAATTCTATTTTCTAAATTGGTCATAAAAAAACGGTCATGTGTAGGCTCCAGAGCATTTTTCTAGACAAGAAAAATGGGCATTAAAAATTTAGAACCTGCTCTTTTTTTTCTCGTCGTTTTTCACGTCGTCCTTTTCTCGTTGTGAAAAACGGTTGTGTGTACGCTTTAACGAGTGTGAAAAAACGTGCATACTCAGAAGCAAGTTATGAGATGGGAAATTAGCATAATCAGCCCAAAGGGTGGCACCATTCGAATGGAACTTCCCCTTTATGGTGCCGTCGTACGTGTTGTACATCACCGCGCTTTGCTCAAGCATTTTTTATCACGACCATGTGTATGCAAGGCAGGCTTGAGAGGAATCAAGTTGAGAAAAACTTTGTTTTTTTACATGACATGACATGAATAACGATCGTGTGTACGCGGCATTAGAATAAAACTGACTTTCTATGTATATGTTTTTTTCGTGCTATTTTATCTCTATTCTCACTGTACCTTGTTTGTTAAGGGTACATGTGGGTTATGACATACTTTGATCCAATACTGGGGATAGTGTCATTTGTCACTGTAACAAGACCCCCCCCCCCCACACCTTTTACTGTATAGGGATTTCAACAAACTTTGTTGGTGATTCCTACCTTATGTTGTATACTAATTGTGAATGAGAGCAACTAGTTAATTGTTATTCAGTTGATGACTCTCTGTGTTTTTAATGAGAAAAGCTGCAGTGCAGGTATCCCTTTAGAAGTGATTAAAGGGGTTGAAAACTCTTCCTCTGGTGGGGGTTCTTGGCTCTTGATTGGATAGATTGATATCAGCGCAGCCATTGGCTTCCACTGCTGTCAATGAAATCGAATGACGCGGGTGCTGGGGGGCGGGGGCAAGTCCTACATTCGGCGTCGCTGGACTCGGGAGCGTGCCCGTAAGGTAACCCCCGGGGGACCCCCCGAGGGACCCGAGAAGTCGAGGATTAGGGCCACTATGTGCAAAACGAACTGCACAGTGGAGGTAAGTATGACATGTATGTTATTTAAAAATAAAATAAAAAATGAAGCCTTACAATCACTTTAACCCTTGGAGAGTATCTCACCAAAAGTTACATTTCTGTTGCAGGGAGTGCTTAAAATCAGACTTGCATCTTCGTGCAGACTTCTGGGAAAATCAGTAAGCCAATCACACACACACACGGGAGATTACATTTTTAGAGGTGTTCTGTACACCAACTGTGTATAGAACGCCTCCAGGTTGTCATACTGCATTGAATTTTACAGAAAATTACAGTACTGAAGACATTTAATTACAACAGGGCTTGTGTAGCAATTGCATATTCTGTATTAATTTTGTTATTCGCTATATTGTTCTCCGCAAATATGGTCTACCCTATAACGTTATCATAAAAATGGTTCATGAATAATCTTTTTTTTAAATACCTTTTAGAAAACATAGGATATAATGGTAGGACATACCACCAGTAACTGGAGTTGAGTGAACAGTTTGAGCTGAAAACAAGTTCGGCCCAAACATCACCTGTCCACCCGTTCGGCAAACACCCGAATTTGCAGAGTGTTCTATGGGATGTTTGCCTGCCGAGTGCCCCACAATGCACTGCTTGCTGCACAGTGCATTCTAGGGCCCTAATTGGCTAAAGCAATGCATCTGACCACTAATCAGGTGGAATGCTTTGTCAAATCGGGGCACAGAGCATAGTCAGAGCCATGATTGGACAAAGTCATGATGACATTGCCCAATCGGGGCACAGTGCTCATAGTCCCACCTCACACTATAAAAGGTCCCTTCCTACAGGAACCTTTTTCAGTTTTTTGTTGAAGTGGAGATAGAGCAGGGCTCAGTTTGCTACTTGCGAGTTATTGTGACTGAGTGTAGAGTGTTAGTGTAGTCTGAGTACAGTGTAAGTACTGGTATAATGTAGTGTAGTGCCGTGTTAACCACTTAAGGACCCCCGCACGCACATATACGGCCACAGAATGGCACGTACAGGCACAAGGGCGTAAATTTACGTCCCCGCCTGAGTGCGGTTCGGGGGTCCCATCGGGACCCCCTCCGCGGCGTGCGGGGGTCCCCCTACCTCTGAGAGCGATCCGGGATCTGCGGGCGGATGTCCGTGATATCCGCCCCCCCCGCGATCGCTCCCAGCCAATGGGAGCGCGCTCCCAGCCTGTCACTTCCTCCTCCTGTGTTTACACAGGAAGGAGGAAATGATGTATTCTCTCATTGCAGCGCTGTTTCCCAGCGCTGCTGATGAGAGAAGACATCACAAGTAAGTGTGCACCAACACAACACTGACACACACTCACATAGGCATATTAACCCCTTGTGATCGCCCCCCCCCCCCACCCCCCTGTCACAGTGTCACTGAATGCAGTGATTTAATCACTGCATTTAGTGTCAGTGTGACAGGCAGTGTAAAAAACAGTTAGTGTTAGGTTCAGGATAGCCCCCCCACCCCCCCCTAATAAAGTTTTAACCCCCTGATCACCGCCCTAGTTAACCCTTTCACTCCCTATTGCCAGCGTCACTAAGCGATCATTTTTCTGATCGCTGTATTAGTGCCGCTGTTCCCGCTAGGTAGCTATTTTTTTTTTATTGCGATTTTTTTTTTTTACTAAAGACATGTGGCTAAATAAATTTTGGCCTAAATGTTTGACTAAAATTTAGTTTATTTGATTTTTTTTTTTAACAAAAAGTAAAAAATAGTGTTTATTTTTTACTTGTTGCTATAATAAATATCCCAATTAAAAAAAAAAACACATTTTTTTTCTCAGCTTAGGGCGATACGTATTCTTCTACATATTTTTGGTAAAAAAAAAAAAAAAAATCGCAATAAGCGACTGGTTTGCGCAAAAGTTATAGCGCTTACAAAATAGGGGAGAGAATTATTATTTTTTATTTTTTTTTTACTAGAAATGGCGGCGATCTGCAATTTTTATTGGTATTGCGACGTTATGGCGGACACATCGGACACTTTTGACACATTTTTGGCGCCATTCACATTTATACTGCGATCAGTGCTATAAATATGCACTTATTACAGTATAAATGTGACTGGCATTGAAGGGGTTAACACTAGGGGGTGAGGAAGGGGTTAAATGTGTATGCTAGGTGTGTTCTAACTGTGGGGGGAGGGGGGGGTGACTGGGGGGGTGACCGATCTGTGTCCCTATGTAGGAAGGAACACAGATCGGGCTCCTCCCCTCCAGAGACAGGACGCTGTCTCTGTGTAAAACGGCAATGAGAGATGATCTATGAGAGATCATCTCTCATTCGCCCACAGATCACATCGCAAACGGCCACTCTGATTGGCCGTTTGCCGCGATCTGTGATTGGCCGTGTCCAAGGGACACGGACAACACAGGGCTTCCCCGCAGCGCGCACTACAGCGCGCGCTGGGAACGCCAGAATGACATGCCGTCAAATGACGGCATGTTGGATATTCAGGCCCGCGCTGTTGCCGTCATCCGACGGTAGCGCGGGCCTGAAGTGGTTAAATTGTCAGCTGTAGTTTTTCTGACAGCGGTGCTGTTGTTGCCCCTAATTATTTTATTTTTTTATAATTCTTACATTTCTGTCTGTGCATCCAATTACACATTTCCCGGTATATATTAAATTTGGGCTCCCCTGTCTGCAAGGCCAACAAGGAGAGGCAGATGTTCCCATGCCACTATGAGGGGGCCAGCAGCATCTGTGTCCACAGACAAAGGTGTATGTGGTCTGTCCTCAGGCAGGGCATGTTTTGTCTCTGTTTAGTGATGTTGCCCATGCTATCCAGCAACAGCATGCAGAGGAGGTGGTGGACTGGTTTACTAAACCATCCTCTATCACCCAAGCTGAGAATATTGCGCAGTCCACCACAGCTGCCAGAGTGGCTTATTCAGCCTCCTTGTCAACAGCTACTCCTCCCATAGCCCTTGTATCATGCATGGAGGAGTCAGCTGAATTTATATTTTTTTTTAACAGAAAGCAGCTGAATTATTTTAACACAGCATTAGTCACTTGCTTCTTAATGATACACAGACATTATTTGATCCTGATGTTGGTTCTGAGGTTGAGGAAGGTATTAACATGAGCCTACAGAGAGGAGGAGAACACTGATAACAAAACTAATTGGCAGCAATGTTTCCCCAGCCGCAGTGTATTGCCAAGTTGGCTCTAGTGTAAGGTGACCAGTTTTTTAAAATGAAATCCGGAGACATATCTTTCCTAGTAATGGCAGCAATCAGCGACTCTCTGCCCGTCGCCGCCCGCCTCACAGCCTCTCAAGTCTCACTCTTCGGGCCCCGGCTACTACTGGGTTGGGAGTGGAGGAAGATCACTCTGCCAGGGAAGGCAAGGAGATAGGCAGATGACTGGCCAGGATTTGAGCCAAGGCAGAGGAACATACGAGCGAAGCTGAAGAAATATTCCCTCCACTCCAACCAGCACATGACCATCAGAAAGGGGCACAGATAATGGGAAAATACACCCCCCTAAGCTAGTAGGCATGGCGGAGCAGGGGGGGGGGGTGTAATTCAATTTTTTTTTTTTAATTCTGCACTGATTGTCTTTGAAATTGCCCCTGCCCCTTATTAAATCCAATCTGGGGACAAAACCAGGGACAGACTTGGTCCGGGGACAGTGTCCTCAATCGGGGGGCTGTCCCCTGAAACTGGGGATGTCGGATCACCCTACTCTAGTGATGATGAGGGTGAAGGAGATGATGACGATGAGGTCACTGACGTGACTGGAGGTGCGGGATAGGGAGAAGTACAACCCCAATGAGGCAGGATGCCCTCCAGAGGCAGCCATTATTGAACAGGAGAAAGCAGCCACCCTATTGCAAGCAGATCAATGGATGAGAAAATAAAGCGATTTCCAAATTAGTTCTGTAAATGTATTTTGAAACTTCTCTTTTGAGGTTATGGTTGGACATTGTTTTTGTATGTTTTGTTGGGAAAAAAAAAACAGATTATTTTTCAAGAGTACCTCTATAGGGTTATGGTGTGAAGACAACCAAACCCAATTTTTTCCGCACCTGTTTGTTTACAAAATAAAGAAAGCTTTCAGGGAAAACCTATTTAAATGTATTTTTTTAGATTTTTATATATATGTATTTAAACATAATTAAAATCATTGCTCCTTTAACCACTAGCCAGCCGACGGCTGACTATATACAGGCGCAAGGTGGCTCTAATCTGCCGGGAGGCTGTCTATATACAGTTGGGGGCACGCAGGTGCCGATGCAGGTGCCTGGCGGCCGCGATGTCCGCCTAGCACCCGCGATCGGCAGTCACAGAGCCAGGGATGTGGATGTCTGTGTGTAAACACAGACATCCACATCCTGTTAGGGAGAGGAGACAGATGGTGTGTCCCTTGTACATAGGGACAACCATCGGTCACCTCCCCCAGTCAGTATTCTCCCCCCACAGTAAGAATCACTCCCAGGGTACACATTTAACCCCTTCCTCGCCCCGTTCGGTTCCTATAGACTTTAATAGGGTTTGGTGTTCGGGCCCAAACTTTTGCGATTTTCGTGAGTTCTGGAGTGAACTGAACCTGAAGGGGGTTCAGTCCAACTCTACCAGTAACTATGAAATCCGTGGGATTAATCTGATTCAGCAGTCCTGCAGTCTCAAAGATGTTAACTCATAACAAGTGTATGGAACTGAACTAGCTGCAGAAATCTGACACACTCTTTTCAGTGGTTTACTAATTTTAAGTGACCAAATGATCAAAAATTTGGTAGAAATGTACGGTTTTAATTAATCACAATAGCATATTTAAACATTTGGTAGCTTGCAACCAGAAAATAATTGAAACAATGGGTGACACATTTGTGCACACCAGTCAATTTTCTGTTTTGAAAGTGATAGAAAAGTGCATAAATAGCAAGTGATTGTCAGGTTTTTTTTGCTATGTTCCTCCACTTCCTGTCTAAAAACACAAAAGAAAGAAACGCAATACTCCCTTAAACAGTGTCACTAAACACATCACATGTGCCCATTGGAAGATTTACTGCCCATTATATCCCATAATATTTTTTCCTGGTAACTATGGCCACTTGAATAAAACTGATATTGTAAATTTCAATGGGGAGGAGCTCAGACAGCTGACAGTGGATCCAACCATCTCCTACTTTATATATAAAAAAAAAAACTTACATTTATAAAAACGAACCTATTATTTTGTTACATTTTTTTTATTCTTTGATTATTATTTTTTTCTACTCACTACTCCTGGAGGTTTCCCCTCAAACTGCAGCTCTCCTCAACAAATCATTTGGAGTAACACATCCAGGCTTTTTGATTACTTAATCTGGACCCCACAGTTTTTTGTTGGGGAAATAAACTTTTACTAAAACAATCTCTAGATTGTTTTAGTAAAAGTAAGCTACAGAGGGCTTTACAGATCCAAAGCCACTGGCATTGCATCAGTACTTGCTCTGTCTCTAATACCTCATTTTTACCAGCCACTATGAGGTCTATTTACTAAAGCTAGCGAGGGCAAGATGTGTCACAATCCTGCAGAAGAATCAATCAGTAATCAGGTATAAATATACTCAAACTCTAAGGCCTCGTACACACGATCGGACATATCCGATGAAAACGGTCCGCGGACCATTTCCATCGGATATGTCCGATCGGGAGTTTGATCCGATGGCGTGTACACACCATCGGATCAAATTCCCCGCCGCCGGACGGCGCGGTGACGTAGCGGTGACGCGGCGGTGACGTTGACGCCGCCACGTCACCGCCACGTCACCGCACCAGGAAGTTAAACACTTCCACGCATGCGCCGAATCCATTCGGCGGCGGCGCGGCGGCGGTGGGGGACGACATGTCTGCTGGTAAGTGTACTAACCAGCAGACATGTCGGGCGGACAGATTGCTTTGAAATCTGTCGGGTGGAGAAATCTGTCCGCTAGCCCATACACACGAGCGGAGATGTCTGCTGAAATGGTCCATCGGACCGTTTTCAGCGGACATATCCCCTCGTGTGTACGAGGCCTTAGAACTTTCTGCAGCCTTTGACACAGTTGACCACCTCCTCCTCCTCAACAAACTACACTCCCTTGGCCTCTGTGATTCTGCTTTATCCTGGTTCTCCTCTTACTTATCTCAGCACACTTTCAGTGTCACAACTCCATCTCCTCCGCTCCTCTTCCTCTTTCTGTTGGGGTACCCCAAGGCTTGGGGTACCATTGGGCCCTTCAACTCTCTACTTCATCGTCCACTACCTCCAACCACCAACTCACTCACTGCCCAGGAGATCTTCAATTACTTCAAACAAAAGATTTATACAATTTGCGAGTAGATCTCTACTGTTCAGATATCCTCCACGCTTTACACTTCATGCCCACAGGTAAAATCATTACTTCCCTCTTTCAATCCCACCACTATAAACAAGGGGCCAGATTCAGGTACACGTACATTTGCGCAGCGTCTCCAACATACGCTACGCAGCTGTATTTTACCAGGCTCTACACCGAATCCTGGTAGATTTTTGCCCGTACGATACGGCGGCGTAGTCTATTTCTCGCCGTGTAATCGAAATACGCACTTAGGGGGCGTGAAGCATTTAAATTAGGTGCGTCCCCGCGGCGATCGAACTGCGCATGCTCCGTTCAGAAATCTACCCCCGTGCATTGCGCGAAATAATGTCGATACGTCATTCGTTGTTTGAGTAGCGTCGTTTACGGACATTCCTATTCCCGGACGTTTTACGTCAAAAATAAAAAAAGACGTCGGAAAACGTTGATATTCCACGCGGGAACGACGGCCATACTTAACATGGGCTGTCGAATATTAGACCAGAAAAAGCTGGTATAGTTTTACTCAGCAAAAAGATGATTAAAGATGCTGTAAGAGATTGAGATAGACGTTCTTAATTTCGTGGATAGTCGGCAAAAGCTCATTTGCATACCCCGACGCGGAAAACGACGGGAACTCCGCCCAGCGGCCGCAATTTTATTGCAGCGTAGATCCGAAGGCGTACGAACACGTAAGCCAGTCGGATTGAAGCGCAAAGCCGTCTTTTCATGGTTTGAGGATTCAAACTAGTGAAAAAACACGCGTAATTAGAAAGTACTCCAGTCTAACACCAGTTAGACAGGAGTTACGGCTCTCTGAATCTGGCCCACGGTTGCTAAACTACTTGCTAACATCCATCTTACCACCTGCCCTCTGGATCCTGTCCCCTCGCAAATGCTAAGTTCATTTTCTGGCTCTATTCTACACTCTCTAACCCACATCTTCAATCTCTCCCTCTCTTCTGGCATCTTCCCCAACTCTCTAACTGCACTTGTTAGCCCCATACTTAAAAAGCCCTCATTGGACTTATCCAATCTTAACAACCTACGCCCCATTTTCTTGCTCCCCTTTTTATCCAAACTCCTTGAACGCCTAGTCTACAACTACCACCTTGCTGATAATAGCCTTGACCCTCTTCAGTCTGGATTTCGTTCTCAACACTCCACATAATATGCTCTCCTAAAACTAACAAACGATATACTAATGGCCAAAACCAATAGACACTATTCTGTAATCCTACTCTGGACCTCTCTGTTGTCTTTGATATGGTTGACCACCCCCTCCTCCTCAAAAAACTCCATGCCTTTGGTCTCTGTGAACTGTTCGCTGCTGGTTCTCTTCCTACTTATCCAACCGCACCTTTAGCATTACTTACAATTCTACTTCCTCCTCTTCTCTTTCTTTTACAGTTGGGGTCCCATAAGGTTCTGTTCTTGGACCTCTCCTATTTTCAATCTACATCTCCTCCCTGGGTCAGCTGATAGCCTCCTATGGTTTCCAATACCACCTCTGCGCTGATGACACCCAAATCTATTTCACTAACCATTGGCTCACTCTTTCAGTCTCCTCACGTATTACTAATTTTCTATCAGATATATAAGTCTGGATGTCACACCACTTTCTCAAACTTAATATTTTCAAAACTGAACTTATAATTTTTCCTCCCTCACCGGCTCCTGATCTCTCTGTCAAAATCAATGGCACAACCATAATCCCTTTCCTGCATGCCAAGGTCCTAGGTGTAGTCCTGGACTCTGAACTCTCCTTTAAGCCCCACTTTCAATCACTGTTCAAATCTTGTTGCCTCAACCTCCGCAACATCTCCAAAACATGCCCTTTCGAACTAATGACACAACAAAGCACCTTATTCACTCCCTGGTCTTGCCTCGACTACTTCAACTCCCTCCTCATTGGATTATCTCTACACAGTCTATTCAATCCATCATGAATGCTGCTGCCAGACTCATCCACCTTACCAATCGCTCTGTGTCTGCTGCCCCTCTCTGTCAATCCCTCTACTGGCTTCCGTTTACCCAACAAATAAAATTCAAAATACTGAAAATTACATACAAAGCCATTCACAACTCAGCCCCCAGCTGCATCACCTACCTGACTGATTCTCTTCATTCTTCTCAAGACCTCCTGCTCTCTAGCTCGCTCATCACCTCCTCTCACGCTTGACTCCAGGTCTTTTCCAGAGCCTGTCCAATACTATGGAACTCCTTACGCCTATCTGTCCGATTATCTCCTACTCTATTAGCTTTTAGATGATCCCTGAAAACCCTTCTCTTCAGACCCAACAACTGTATTTTCATTTTCTCCATCTGATCATCTCCCACAGCTATTACTTTTTGTTCCACTTGACCCTCCCTTCTAGATTGTAAACTCTATTGAGCAGGACCCTCTGATCCCTCCTGTATTTAATTGTATTGTAACTGTACTGCCTGCCCCATGTTGTAAAGTGCTGCGCATTCTGTTGGCGCAATATAAATCCTGAATAATAATAATTCTTTCATTCATCCAAATCTCCCCCATTCAGAGATTGTGTTACACACAGTGCAAACAATGAAATAACTTTTCTCAATAGAGAAGGAGGGGATGGGTCCTCGCTGGACCATCTTCACTGCAGTTCTGCTCCAACACCCAAAGCTATTAACCGTTGAAGTGTCAAGACAGGAAGAGGACTGGTATCCTTGCACAGAAGATTTCTACAGGATTCGACTGCCTGCAAGATGCGGGCCATACGTCATTATAGGTAAAAATTCACTAAAGCTATAGAGAATTTTTTACTAAGCTTTAGCCTTAGACATTTTTTAGTTATCGTAGGAAGTACTTATTTTTCATGCCTTGCTGACAAATTGATTCCTTGTAGTTTGTATCACCTACCACAAGCTGCCACATTGTGTATGCATGTTAAATGAATACAATGGTAGTGAGAAATTGCTTCTTCACAGCTGAAAAAAAAAGCATTGCAGAAATAGCTCGCAAATGAAACTATACTGTAGTAGGATTTTTGGTACACTGCATCAACAATATTACTGCAATGTACCATAAATATGCTGTAAATGATATTGATCTCTGGAAGCATCACACAAGATTACAATGCTATTTCTGGCAATATTTGCCCTTTTGGTTTTCTCTCTTTCTCTTCATTTTTGGGCATTTAATTAAATGAAATGTTTTATTGATTCTATTAGCAAGTGATTAAAACCCAACATGAAGTGGGAGACAATAAAATACATAGCAAGTGTGGAAAAGGAATATCTCTAATCTTTAAACGATATTTATCTCGAAGCATCACGCAAGATTACAATGCTATTTCTGGCAATATTTGCCCTTTTGTTTTTCTCTCTTTCTGAACTACAATAATTTTTTCAGGGTTTCCCTAAACCTGGTGGCTGTTTGCTTCTGTCTGCTTTTGGAAGAATATTCCAGAAACAGTGGGGGAGGATCAGTCACTTTATTATGAATAGTTATTGTATCTTAGCCAATCCATGGGAGGCTGGTACAGAAGGTGTGGCTGGGGATAGGATAAATATTTGGGGGGGATATGATCAAAACTGTCTTCCACCTGGGGCTTCCCACCCTGGGAGGGGGCCTGTGTATGTTCTGGGGAACTTGTGCTACTTGGCTTTAGCATATGTTATGGGCTGAGGGACTGAAGGAAACTTTCCTGTGGAAGCTCAGCTGGAGTTGTGGTGCCCTTTTCACTGTAGCTCCAGGTAAGGAAGTACTTCTTGAGGTTGACCCAGCAGATCTTGCTGCTTAAGGACTGTGAATGTTCTCACAGGATCTCAAATTTGCTAGGGCCCCCTTCCCCCTTTCTCAAAGTAATTTTAAGGCTGCTACTTTAGGGCCCAATACCAGTGGAACAGGATTTTTCAGGAAGCTGTCTTCTTAGATCTATGTGCCTTTGGGTACTCTATACCCTCAACTATCCTCCCTGCATTTTAAATAAGAACTCTATACTGAGCCTGAACTTGTCAGTATGCTTCTGGGACTGAACACAGGAGAGGCAGCCTTTCAATAAGTAAAGGGGACCAAATTTATTTCTAGCGGCCCCTCCAGGGGTCATTGCTACATGTAAATGCCTAAAAAGTGTTAGCTGGAGTTAGGCTTTAATTTATTGCTTACTTACATAAGGTCCATCTAAATCTGTTAGTACATCTAACAATATCCTCTCCACAGGTTGACTATGCAGCGCTCTAGGGGTGATCATTCTGCTCCTTCATAGATACAGTGGGGCAGTGAATGTAGTCACCTTAAGATAGGAAGCCTATTACTGGCTGGGTCACCAAGTAAAAATAAAGGAATATAAACATACAAACAAACCAAAGCAGCCACCTAATCTAAGAATTTGTAAGCTGCAACATTTCAAATGTTTGTATTTATTTTTAGATACATTTTACTGACCAACATGTAACAAATAAGATAAGTTTATTGTTATGGTTTCTATACATGCGATGGTGCATAACTTAACATGGCTCTGTTTATGACAATCTACTGTCAAGGGTTTGTTATTTTTCAAAATTACTCTGGTAAGCTGGTCAGGATCATGTGGAGACATTTTTAGTTATTGTAATGGAGTTGTAACAGGTAACTGCTTAAATGATAAGTGTACCTTTAAAATTAATAGAATCTTACTTTAGCCAATGACTTGGTATCCAACATATCAAGGCATACCCTAGAGCAGAGGTTGGGGACATAGTGCAGGGGTCAGAACCCAGGAGGAGGGGTAGAAGTGAGATGTTGCACATTGGACACAGCACACCCCTAAGCTCTGCCCTCTGTACTTAGCGCACCCCTGAATTCCTGCACTCTGTACGTAGCACACCCCTAAATTTCTGTACGTAGCACACCCCTGCATTTTTGTACATAGCACACCCCTGTATGTAGCATAATCCTGATGTAATCCTGAACTCTGCACTGTGTATGTAAATACAACTGGCCCTTTGAGGGCAACCAAACTGCTGATGAGGCCCTTGACAAAATTGAGTTTGACACCCC
The DNA here is from genome assembly GCA_029574335.1 of Rana kukunoris. Taxonomy (NCBI): domain Eukaryota; kingdom Metazoa; phylum Chordata; class Amphibia; order Anura; family Ranidae; genus Rana; species Rana kukunoris. The sequence goes on from CM056051.1 coordinate 185,892,393, forward strand.
TGTCCTAGAGCCTTGTAACAACTGGGGATCCCGTCGGGAAAACTGCCATGAGAGCTTTTGGCCGGGAAAACCAGCCGTGTGTATGCTCCATCGCAGTTTTCCTGACAGGAAAACTGCTGGGAAAAAAAAGAGAACCAGCTCTTTTTTTTCCCGCCGGGATCCCCAGCAGTTTTTAACCCAGCAGTTTTCCTATGGGAAACACTGCAATGGAGCATACACACGGCCAGGATTCCTGACCAAACTCTCGTGGCAGTTTTCCTGTCGGGAAACTCGGTCGAGTGTAGGGGGAAAAAGTTACCGAGCAGGTTCTCGGTTTTCCCCTCGGGTTTCCCGGCGGTAAAAAGTCAGCCGGGAAACTCGTACGTGTGTACAAGGTTTAGGTCTGTAGAAATGTCTCTTGCATTTCCTAGGATTGGCATAGGGTTTCCTTAGGACCATGTCAGATGAGTATTCAGCCCCTAGCAACACATTGTCATTGACAGAATTGCCCAAGAGAGGGAGCCACTTCCCCTGATAGTGTTGCTCCCTCATAGGCCCAAGGCGCTAAACAATTTCACACTTCAAAGGCAGAATCACTCATCTAAAATGCCCCTTCGGGTAGCTTTCTGTTTTTACAATTTGGCAGAACCCATCTTTATGATGACATCTGTGCATTACTGCATATGGACAATAAGATTATAAAAGAAGGAAGCAGCTACAAGAAAACAGGTCCTGTGCTGACTGCAAGCAGGCAGGGCTGTGCAAAGGGAAATTTCTATTGATCTGGGTTATGCAGTTATTTATGGGTTACTGACAGTGGTGTAACAATAGACATAGCAACCCAGGCAGGTGTTATGGGGCCTTGTGGTGAAAGGGGTCCCATTAAGTGGCTGTTAAAGCAATTTAAACATAGAAAACCGGTGTGTATGAGAAGATAACACGTATCCATCACTGTATTATTAAGGATCGCAGAGACTGCTGTTGACACTAACCCTTTAAATCCTTTGACATTTCCAGTCAAGAAAAGCTGACGTCAGATGTACAGGAAGAGACATCAGAATAGTTGTTTGTTGTCACAGATCCCCTTTGCAGGCCATGTAAAAAAAGAGTAATTTGTTTAGCTGTCTTAGTAATGTAGTTTTATTGCTCTCAGAGCTTGTAGTCATCCTGTCCAGATCTGAAATTAACCTGTGTGTCTAACAGTCTTCCTTAGGCTGTAAAAACATCTAAAAACAGCTGTATATTGTCCTGCGAAAAAGAAAAAAAAGCATTTTAAAGAAGTATGTACTAGGGTTATAGAGTAATTGTGTGCAGGGGTACTAACAATTGTGTCATGACAAAAAAAAAGTGGTCATTCTATTGCTACTACAACTCTTTTTATTTTATTTTTTATTTTTTTTGAGGGCTTGTTCACATCTGATAAAGTCCAGTGGGATTTTTATTCTGCATTAAAAACGCATGGGCGGTGTTTAACATGGATTCCAATGGCCCTAGTTCACACCAGCGCAGTGTGTTCCATTGCAGTCAACAAAAGTAGAACATGCTGCATTTTCTGCATGGAACACATCTGTAATGCGCCAAATAACATAAAAAACACCAGAATGCACATGCCCACAACTGTTCTCAATTGAGATAAAGAAAAACACGAGGGGGGGGGGGGGGGAACACTGCACACATTAAAAATACACCAGAATGCATTAAAACGTGCATACACAAACGCAAATGCACTTATTTGCTGTGCTGGCCAAAGGGATGGGGGGCTTAGTATTTATGGGATTTGAGATGCTGAAAAAGACTGGTGAGCTACCGAAGACATAACCTTTAGCTGGAAAATTGTTAAGGACAAAGTCACACTAGTGCGTTGACTGGTGTTTTTCCACACTGGAAGAACACCAGTCACTCCTGGGATACCTAGAAAGCAATTGGTTTCTATGTGCCCCAATTATACTGCAGGGTAACCCAGAGGTGAGGTGAAGTGAGCTGCTATAAAATGCAGACATGCTGTACCTTATCGCAGCATGTTGGATTGTTCTCCATGTCACCGCACTGCGCTGTGGTTCAGTGACCTGAATGAAGCATCACATTGTAAACGTCTAATAATGTTGCCAGAAAAGGGAACTGTGTGATTCGGAAAAACGCACATCACACTGCCCTCTCACTGCTTCTTGCTGCTGCAGCTCTGGTTTAGTGTGGGGTCGTTGTGATTGGGTCGTTGAAGTGATACTAAACACTAAACACTGTACCCAAACAAAATTTACATATTTTTTTACCCACAAATAGAGCTTTCTTTTAGTGGTATTTGATCACCTCTGTGGCTTTTATTTTTTGCGCTATAAACAAAGAAAAGACCGACAGTTTTGAAAAAAAGCTATATTTTTATTAATTTATAGTAAATATCCCTTAAACATCTATAAACAAATTATCTTTCTCAGTTTAGGCCAATATGTATTCTTCTATATATTTGTGGTAAAAAAAATGATCCACACATCACAAGGGGCACATGCATGACTAACATCCTCCTGTCTTTTCCCTTACAGGGACCCCATCTCATGACTCCTATCCGGAACCCCCAAACCCCAAACCCCAGGATAGGAAAGATACAATCAAGCACATGCCCAAACACGAGCAGTGGTGGAGCACACCTTTGGCCTCCTAAAGTCACGTTTCCGATGCCTGGATAAGTCTGGGGGTACCCTCTTGTATTCCCCAAACTTCGTGTGCCAGATCATCGGTGCATGTTGCATACTGCACAACTTCGCAGTAAGAAAGGGCCTGCAGATTGACCTACGTGATGACCTGACCCCTGAACCAGACAATCCCCCCCTAACCGAGGCTACCCCGTCTTCTGAGGGAAGAGCAGCCAGGAGACAACTCACATTGGGCATCTTTGCACGTTAAACACACACATTAATCATGGCACAATGAGAATGCATGCATGCACAACACTGTGGTCCCTAGCACACACACCCCACATCCACATCAAATTGGATTGGCACCAGTCCACCATGCAGGACTTGTGAGCAGCAACGCCACGCCAAGGCTCCAATTATGTCACTGTACATTCATACACCATTCACACGGACCTGGGGATCACTTCTCCCTGGTCCTGGGGAACCCTTCTCCACCAAAATTGAGGTGACACCCCTTTTCCGGCAGGAATGTCACCCCCACATTGAAACAGCATTCACAACCCCAAAAAAAAAAAAATTACCTGCAAAAGCAAAAATGTTCCAGCAAAAAAAAAGGGGGAAAAAAAAGTATTGCCCTTTACGTGAGCCACGCCTGGGGCACCCCCGTCCACGGCCCCGGCTTCTCAGGGGAGACTCATGGGGAGGGGTAATACCGGGGAAGGAGGAGCAGCCCCTGATCTCTGCCCACCTGGCGGCCTGCCCTCTAAGGCCACGACTATTCTGTCCAGGGCAGCACCAAGTGTTGCCGTGTTGGCCTGGATAGCCTGGGTAAGGGCCCTCACATCCTGCCCAACGCCTGCTGATGTAGTCTGCAGGTCGTTTAGGCAGGTTGTGAAAGCCCTGGAGTGGGAGTCCAGGTTCCCCAGCGTATCCTTGATGAAGGACAGGCTCTCCTCCATCCGCACCAATGTCTGGCTGACCTGTCCCAGATGGCGGGTCTGAAGGGCCTGGTCCCTTCTCAGAGTGGCGGGCAGGAGATCGGCCAACCCCCTGGTGTTCTGGGATGAAATCCTGCCTCCAGCTGATGCTTGTGGCCGGGGAGAAGGGGAGGCCCTTGGGAGGGGAGCCATGTTGGGGGAGGAGGGGGGGGGCTCCCCCTTAGGGAGGGCTGCCTGCTGCCAGCCAGAGGGGAAGAGTCCTCAAAAACCAAACGTCCAGTGCCTGACATGGACTCCTCCTCCTCATGATTCTCCTCCTCCTCTTGAACCTCCTCCGCGGACTCCGGCCTTGTTGGGGGGGCCTCATTAGGCTGCTGTCCTGGGGTTGGTGCGGTCAGGCCAGATGGCCCTGCACCCTCCTGCACATCTGTGGATGACACAAAACATTCACAGGTTGGAGGATCCACACACTTGCCACATATTCCCTTTCACCCCCTCCCCCACACATGCTACACACCTGATATTAAAAAAAATACTTACCTGGCACCACGGGCTCCGGACTTGAGTCAAAGCCGGGCAGGCCCTCAACTTCATGCCGATGAAAGGTCAGGGCCACCGCACACTCCTCCGCTGTCAGCCTAATATGGCATGGTGGGCCCCCTCCTGTGCCCCTGGCATGGGCATGCATTATGGCCAGCTTCTGTTTGACCAGACGCCGGAGGTCATTGATTTTTTTGTCAATCCCAGACCGGGTCCGTGTCTCCCCCTCCCCCGCTGAATTGACCTGCTCAGTGATCATATCCAAAATCTCCCTCCTCCTGGCCGGGGTGGTGTTGGCACTGTCCGGGCCATGGAGGAAACGCCCATAATCGCTAATGGCCCGGGCAAGAATTCTTTTTTCCCCCACTGTAAAATTGAGCTTTCGCTTTCTCTCTGTCATACTTCCAAAAAAACTCACTCCCAGTCAACAAAAATCACTCACAAAAACAAGCACAACCAATCAAGCAAGAACACACACAAAGAGAAAACTACTCAGCAAGAAACAGTCACAAAAACAAACCGCAAAAAAACAGCAGGAAACAAACAAACAGAAATATATCAATTAAACAAACAGTCTCTCAAACACTTATCAAAAAACACTTTCAAAGATCTACTAACAAACACTTGATCACACGAACACTAATCTGACAACTACAAAACACACCGCAACGAACAACAGGACAAAAGCACTTGGTTAAATGGGAAGGGACAAAGGGATGTACTTTTGCAATGCAAGTGCGTTTGTGTGTGTCTATTTATGCTCTTTGCGTAGTTCACAACGTTGCCCTAGTCCATTTCCAATTTCACTGATTGCGCCGCTCCCGAGTTGTGATTATGCGCACAGCGGAGCTGACCATGGTCTCCTTCAAGCGCGCATGTGCGAGCCGGCCGGCTCTTCATTTGCATTAGGTCACGGCTCATTTCAATGTAACACGCCCACGTCCTTCCCAATTTGTATTACTCTGCCTTACGCCTCTGAAAAAACGTTACGCATGCGCAATTTCCTGCGCAAAAGCTACGAAAATAGGGTGATTACGCGGCAAAATTGCGCAAGTCTAACGTAAAGGCGGTGCGCTACGCTGGTCCAATAATGCGCAGATGTACCTGAATCTGGGCCATAGCGTCTACAATATTGGGGATAGATTGATGGCATTTTTAATTATTATATATTTTTTTTACTAGTAATTGCGGCGAGATGTGATTTTTATTGGGAGAGTGACAATGCGGAAGACAGATCGGATGCTTTTCAAACTATTTTGGGACCATTGACATTTAAACAGTGAACAGTGCTATAAATAGCCACTGATTACTGTATAAATGACACTTGTAGGGAAGGGGTTAACACTAGGGAACAATGAAGCAAATAAAAAAAAATATTGCGATTTATTTATTTTTTTAACCAAAAATATGTAAAAGAATATATATAGACCTAAACTGTGAAAGAATTTTTTTTATATATATATTTTTGGGAGATATTTTTCATAGCAAAAAGTAAAAAATATAGCTTTTTTTCGAAATTGTCGGTCTTTTTTTGTTTATAGTGCAAAAAAATACCACCAAAAGAAAGCTTTATTTGTGGGAAAAAACGGACGTAAATTTTATTTGGGTACAGCATTGCACGAACGCGCAACTGTCAGCTAAAGCGACGCATTGCCGTATCGCAAAAAATGCTCTGGCGAGGAAGGGGATAAATCCTCCCGGGGCTGAAATGGTTAAAGTGGTTGTAAACCCTTATAACACACTTTATGCTACAGGTAAGCCTATATTTTAAGGCTTATGAAAATTGAGGTAGTTGCGCGCTAATATGGTATGAAATGTGAAACTTAGAAAAACATAATAATGATAACTTTTTACTGCAGTTGTCACTAATGTGCTCCCATAAAAAAACAATATAGGTGTGACAGCGCTGTAAAAGTGAAATAAACAATTATGGTGATAAACACTGACATTGCAATAATATGAAAAATTTCCAAAAACATAAAATTAATGAATTCACGTTGTGCAAAAAAACAAAACAAAAACAAGCTTGTGTGATGTCTTCAAACAACCTCCATGAACGGAGTGCTCCCACCACCTCATGCAGTCCCCCAACCCGTGACCATTATTACGGCCCTTTACCGTGCCCATCATTGCCGCCTCACCGTGCCCATCATTGCTGCCTCACCGTGCCCATCATTGCCGCCTCACCATCAATGCAGCCTTACCTCATTGCAATCTCACTATCACTGCCACCTTACTGTGCCCTCATTTCAGCCGCCCTCACCATCATTACTGCCTCTCTGTGCCCTCATTGCAGCCCCCCTTACCATCATTGCAGCCCCCCTCACCATCATTACAGCCCCCTCACCATCATTGCAGCCTTACTGTGCTAAACAATGTAACCTCACCAGCCAGTGTGTGCGTTATGCATCTCCTGTTCCTGCTGTGTCACAGAACTCACTGTGAAAAGTTTGAGCGCGTTGTGATAAAAGTCCTGCCCTCCTCCTAGACCAGCTTGTGTGATAGACAGAACACTGCCTCTTTCACACAAGCTGGTCTAGGAGGAGGGCGGGACTTTTATCACAGCACGCCAAACATTAACAGTGAGCTCCATGACACAGCAGTCTCCCGCTGTGTGTTATAACCAGCGCCGCCGCCTTGTTGGGGATCCGGCCCTGGCCGTTACTGGCAGCTCCCGCGTGCATGCGTGGGAGTGGCGTCATCCCAGCTCCGGCCAATCACAGCGCCGGAGCCCATGGGAAAGACTACTGACATGATTCGGCAAGTTTACAGCAATGCTGCAATAAGTCATTCCAGGTGTTTTGAGTTTGAGGTGTCCCCAGGCTGCTGACCCAGGAGCAGAAGGATGATTTTCTTCCGTTCTTGAAGCATGCGTGCCACTCAAATCACCTTGAACGACTCATTGGAGCATGGCTGTAAACTTGCTGAATGATGTCAAAGTCTCTGTGTTCTTTGTTCTAACTTGCTGTCCATGATGAAATAGCAGACGTGATCAGAATAGCACCAGTTGGACAGTCCCGATGTGCACAGCGACTTATGAAGGTTGGTGTTCTGTGTGACTGAGCGTGCTGCCATTTGTTGGCGTGTTACAAAACTCTCAAAATGTTTTGATACCACCTCATAGGTGTTACAAAGAGACTCTTTTCTGCATTTCTATTGGTGGCTGGAGCCTCCACACTGTAGACAAGCTGCATGGAAAAACAAACAACCTATGGCATAGGTTGGCAACTCTTCCACAATGGGGCTTTGACACTTGTTGCTGACACAGGCAAAGGTTCCCTAAAGTGAAAGTGAAATCCATAGGTTCTAAATGTGAATTATTTTTTTTGTTTTAAATGTATTTATTTATTGCCTTGCCCTCTGATTCCTTCTGTATGAATTGTTTTGTAACTGTCTGCGCAAACTTCTGGCACTGTAGAAATCCTGAATAATAATACAAATAAAAAAAGCCACCCCTACCCTGCCAAAACAAACCCAGACAGATATGTTAACTACTGTAGACCCGGGCCATAGTAAAAAGACAGCCTCAAGGTGGCTCTATAAATCCGGGAGGCCATCTTTTTACGGCCTTGGGTCCTCCGGGGCACTGGGGGGGAGGGAGCGTGCACTCCCGGCATGTCACCGAAATGCCGATGCGTGTGCCTGACGGCGCGATGTCCGCCAGGTACCCGCAATCGACAGTGACAGAGCAGGGACGTGTATCTCTGTGTGTAAACACAGAGATCCACGTCCTGTCAGGTAGAGGAGACTAATGCTGTGTCCCTTGTACATAGGGACACAGCATCGGTCACCTCCCCAGTCAGTCTTCTCCCCCCACAGTAAGAATCACTTCCAGGGTACACATTTAACTCTTGCCTCGACCCCTAGTGTTAACCCCCTCCCTGCCAGTCACATTTATACAGTAATCAGTGCATATTTATAGCACTGTTTGCTGTATAAATGTGAATGGTCCCAAAAATGTGTCAAGTGTCCGATGTGTCCGCCATAATATCGCAGTCCTGAAAAAAATTGCATTTCGCCGTATATCTAGTAAAAAAAAAATAATAAAAAAAATGTTAGAATTCCATCCCCTATTTTGTAGCCGCTATAACTTTTGCGCAAACCAATCACTATACGCTTGTTGCGATTTTTGTAGATAATGTAGAATACATATCGGCTTAAACTGAGAAAAAAATAGTTTATTTTTATTTTTAATTGGGATATTTAGCAAAAAATATTGTGGTTTTTTTTTTTCAAAATTGACGCTCTTTTTTTGTTTATAGCGCAAAAAATAAAAAATGCAGAGGTGATCAAATACCACCAAAAGAAAGCTCTATTTGTGAGGAAAAAGGACGTCCATTTTGTTTGGGAGGCAAGTCGCACGACCGCGCAATTTTAATTTAAAGCAACGCAGTGCCGAAAGCTGAAATTTCGCCTGGGCAGGAAGGGGGTATATGTGCCCAGTAAGCAAGTGGTTAAAGCAAACTAGGTACTACCTAGGAAATAGGAAATTCTAGGCTTAATCCCACACTGTTTCTATGCAAAAATAAAAAATGAGTTCTCTGCAAGAAAAGGCCACCTGCACAAACACTAACCTTGCAGAGTTGATGGCAGCAAAGAGTTCTCTGACGTAAAGGAGCTTTTCAATTTGGCCTCAACTGCACCCCTGAGCTCTTCAGACCCTGTAGAGGGTATTGAAAGCATAATGGAAAAGATTGAAAGGAGTTTGAAATCTAACAGGAAATAATAATTAACACGTACAACAAAGTTATAAGGTAGATCATGTATTTATCTGGTGGTTTACATACAGAAATAAAGAATATCGTACAGTAAAACCTGCTAGATATCAGCAACACGCAAATAACCTAATAAAGAAAATAATTAGGGGGATCGGCAACGGAAAAAAAAAAGTTGTAAAAAATGTATTATGTCTATTTCTTTACAAGCTAGATACAAAATGCTAGGCAGGTTCCATCTTTCCAAATCATCAGAAAACCCCTTAAGCAGATGTTGAAAATGATATGTGTAGAGATCACATGGATCACAAGTTAGGTTAATATCCATATATTGAACACAGTTTTCCTTCATTTAAATTGCTTTAGTTGGAATGGCTCTCAAGTTATTATAAACATTAAACCCACATTTTTTTGTAAATTCCATGTCCCCCTATACATTATAAAGCGCTGCATAAACTGTTGGTGCTATATAAATCGTGTATAATAAAAATAATAAAAATGTTGTGTGTAGTTACAATTTTAATAATGCTTTAAGTGAAACATTAAAAATGAAAAATTACTTTCAATGCTACCACAGTAAAACTGACATATATGGGCAGCACAGTGGCTAAGTGGTTAGCACCATTGGGGTCATTGGCTGGAATCCCAACCATGGCACTACCTGCTAGATATGTGCATTCCCGTTCGTACGAATGTTATTTTCGTACGAAAATGTTCATTTTCGTACCCGCGGGATAATGTGTACATACGAAAACGGTAAAGCACCAAAATACGAAAACGACGGGATAACGGATGAGCCGCATAACGAACGACCGCAAATACGAACGAACGATCCGACGGGGAAAAACGACAAAACGAAAACGGCAAAATAACGAAAATGAAATCTGTATCAAAAGATTTGCATTGTGTATTTTGTTTGAATCCGTTTTGTGTTTGTTTTCAGTTGTATGTTCATTGTTCAATGACATCTATAACAAAAGAATTTCATTATATATATTGAATGAATTCCTTTTTCTGTTTGTATTGTGTGTTCAAAATACTGAAGGCAAATCTTTTGTTATAGGTGTCATATCAACATACGAAAATAACAGAAAAAGGATTCAAATGCAAATCTTTTGTTTATCGTTTTTTTGAATGGCCAGAGAGTTAGGCTGGCCATACATGATACAATTTTCTGTGCAATTTTCTGTACAATTTTCTTTAGATTTACCTTCAACTATGTAGTGCAAGGGCCTGCCTGATTGCATACAATTGAAAGTGTTGTTTAGTTTGACCTCATATTATATGGTTTTTGGTAAATCTAAAAGGAAATTGTACAAGAAAATTGAACATGTACTGCCAGCCTCAGTGACTGAAAGCAGCTTCTCTTTTCTGCTGAGTAGTGAGTACACTAGTACAGTAAAGCCAAATAAACTTTTCTGTGGATTTTCATCTGAAGGGAGATCAGTTGGCCAGACTTTTGAACCCAAAAATGGTTTTCTGATGCAGTTTAAAAACGAACAAATTTTCTGAGAACGATCGGAAAACGGTCGTTTTTATGTTTGTTGTTAAAACAGTCTGACCAAGTGTATGGGGATTAACAATACTATTACAACTGACACTAACAAAAGAAAAGCATTCAAGATACACAGAATGCAAATTGACGAAAATTCACGATAATTATTGTCTAACAAGAAACGAACATGAATTAAACAGAATAACGAACCATCCCGCATGTACGAAAATATAACGGTAACGGAAATACGAAACGATTGGAATAGGAAAAAATCGTGTCGTACGACAAACGAACGGGAACGAACGGGAAAATGGGCGTCTTACGAAAAACGAACGGTAACGAACAGACGGGACCATACGAAACAGAACAAAAAAAAACGTTTTTTTTTTCTGTGCACATGTCTACTACCTGCCTGGAGTTTGAATATCCTCCCTGTGAGTTTCCTCTGGGTATGCTTGTTTCCTCCTACACTCCAAAGACATGCCGGTAGGTTGATTGGTTCCTTTCAAAATTGGCCTTAGTTAGCATATGTATGAATGTGGGTTAGGGTAGTGCCCTAGAGCTCAGGAGGGACATGCCAAAATGTGTCCCCCCCCCCCCCCCGAAGATATATGGTGTTAGCAAAAATCTCCCGTTCAAAAATAAATAAATTGAGCGCTAATCTACATGCTTACCCCCTAAGCATAAATTCTCCCTCCTCCCAAGACAAGTCCGCTCCCCTTCTGAAATCCCACCTTCCAGTACAAATCTTTGCCCCCCCGCTCAAATTCTATCTCTCCCCAAATCCACCCAGCATGCATTCCCAAATCCACTTCAGTACAAATCCTCTACTCCTCAAATTTCCCCCCAAGTACACATCCTCATCCCCCTCCTAGCACAACCCCCCCCCCCACCACCACCACCAAACTTCCCCCTATCACATTCCCCCCAATCATTCCTAGTGGCACAAAAAATCCCCCTACTACAAATCCCCTCTACCATATAACCTTGTTTAGCACAAATCCCTGCTGCTAATATACTATAAAGTCCTCTTCCCCACCCCTCTTCCAAAACAAATTCCCCCAAATCAGCTTTCCTAGCACCCTTCTAAATGTCCCCTCCGAGAAAAATTCTTACCCCCAAATTTCCCCACCCAACACAAATCCCCCTCCCCCAACTCATTGTGATGCCCCCATCTCACATGATACCACAGTGCCCAGGGCAGCCATCCCTCCTGCCCACCCCTTGTCTGGGCCATAGGTTAGGAACCTTAGATTGTAAGTTCCTTGAGGGCATGGACTGATGTGAATGTACAATATATAAATATATATATGTAAAGCACTGCTCATTTATGTTTCTAAACAAAGCCGATGGAGATGGGGATTCCATTCTTCTATACCAGACCCTTATCTGAATGAAGGTCTTGTATAGATGTTAATAAGGTACCTCACGCAAGAAAAACAGCATGGGATTTCCCCTAAAATTACATTCCAGACCTTATCTCATATGATTTTTATGAATAAAAAAAGCAAATGAATGGGCTACTGTGCCCACAAAAATGCAAGCCGCCTGACCCACACAAGTGTGAACTTATTCTGAAAATAGGAAAAAGTATTTAAATGCATTTACAAAACACAAGTAATACATCAATAAAATTAATACAAAACACTATATAGAGTGGGTAACATAAGCATCGAACATGTCACCATTTTTCTAAGTAAATATATTTCTAAATGTGCTATTGACATGAAATTTTCACCACATGTTAGTAACAACCCATGCAAACCATACATACAATGAAACAATTTTTTTTTTTTTTTTCGAAATTAGGTCATGTGTAATAAAATCGAAAAACAACGGGAAAAAGTATTTAACACATGAAGAAAGGGAGGTGCAAAGAGGCATGGAAAGCCAAGACACCAGCTGAAATTTATCAGTAATTAAAAAGCAATTCTGCCCCTTGTCGTGCAAATTAATATCAGCTGGTTCAGTCTCAACTGATGGCCTATAAAAAGGTTTCTCATTACCAAAGTGTCAGGCCGCGTACACACGACCAAATAAATCTGCTAAAATCGGTCGGACAGACCCATTTGATCAGATTTGTCTGCTGGCTGTTTTGGTTTGATCGCTGTACACACGATCAAACCAAAATCCCCGCCGGCAGACAGCGTGGTGACGTGGCGGTGCAAATAGTAATCCCTGTCGAATATAGAATAATTATGAGTAAGTAAATACTCTAAGCTCAATATGATGATTTCCTTGTGGACAAGGGAATATCCGCTGTACCTGGATCGAAAAAAGGAAACCGCCTGCAAACCCAGAGAATGGGGAATGGAAAAGTATAGGCTAGACACATCACAAGTCACCTATTTAAATCTATCGCTCCATGTGGAAATTCTTTCAGCATCGTCAATAATTGTTTAGTAACCCGAAGATAGCCAGGAAGGTCTGAGCAGCCTATGTGACTATGGAGTCATACATGTGAGCTTATACACAGTGGTAAATGACAGCCCACTCCCTCCTTCCTCCTCTATGACCACTAACCAGATAAACACAAAAGGGGGTAGAATATTACATGTAGATTGATGGAGGTTTTACTTCCCTCTTCTTCTAAGGCACAGGCTGGAGGGGCGTGACACAGCCTTTGATTAGCAGAAATCCACCAACACAATGTTATTTCCACAAAATAATAAAGATTTAATTTCAAATATACAGTGGGTATAGAAAAGAATCACCCTCTTTAAAAGAATAACATTGTGTAGCTTTTCAGTCTGAAATCAAGACAGAAACAGCTGTATTTCAACATCAACTTATAACATCTAAGTGAAAGATATAACACCATGTCAGATTTTATTTTTTTAAAATCTGAAAAACAATCACTGATTTGGAAAAAGGTTGGCTTTAATTATAGCCTTTAGTCTGTTGGGATATGTCCAGGGGCTGACTGACAACTCATGGGGCCCTCGGGCAATAGGAGATTATGGGGGCCCAGGCAAAATGAGATTATGGGGCCCAAAGGCAATAGGAGATTATGGGGCCCCAAGGCAATAGATTATAGAGCCACACAATACTGTATACACACACATACAGTATACATGCACAGTATACACACACAGATACACAATATACACACACAGTATACATACACACGTATACATACACACACTGACATCTGCAGTGTGCTGTTTTTTTTTTTTTTTGTACTTATCGTTTTATCAGGCTTTGTTATCTGGCTCCGAGCAGGGATTCCTTCTGGGTATAGGCGTTCCTAAGACAAGCGGAATTGATTGACGGGCTGGTAAAGCGTGTCACGTCTTCCGAAAATACCCGAAGTGACACTCGGCAATTTACGGCGCCTGCGCAGTCAGCTCTACACGGCAGGCGCAGGCGCCGTATAGTGCCGTAAACACCCGAGTGTTACTTCGGTATTTTCGGAGGGCGTGACACGCTTTACCAGCCCGTCAATCAACTCCGCTTGTCTAAGGAACGCCTATTCCCCGCTGGGAATCAACTCGGAGCCGAATAACAAAGCCTGATAAAAGTACAAAAAAAAACAGCATACTGCAGATGCTGGATCTAATGGCAGATAGTTGATTTTTGGGTGAACCTCTGCTTTAAGTCTGGAAGGTAAACCTTCTTCCCATTTACAACTTTCTGGCAGAGGGCAGCACGTATTTAATGGTATTTTGCCCCATTAATTTTTATTCTATCCTGACAAGTGCCGTAGGGAAACACCTCCATAACAGGCCATATAATAAAATGTTAGTCTCATCTGACCAGAAGACCTTTTTCCATGTGGCCTCAGAATCTTCAATGTGCCTTTTGACAAAGCTCAGTTGTGACTGCATGTGGCCTTTCTTGAGGAGTGTGTTTTTTCTTGCAACAATCGCATGCAAGCCACATTTGTGTTGATGACAATGAGATAGTGATAAGCGCTTTCAGAAAATGAAAATGTAAAAATGTGCAAACACCAAATAATAAACAACTGAAAATAAATCATACAATGTGCAACACCATATGTATAAACAAACTGGTAATGGACCATAAGGAACACTAGTGAAGTCCACAACGTGCGTGGTGTGTATGATCAAACAAACAGTATCTTATGCCTGATGCATCTATGGGCCAGATTCAGGTAGATGAGAGTATCTTTCCTCTGGAGTAACGCTTCTCATTTACGTTACTCTGAAGACCCTTTCAGCGCAAGTCCTGTAATTCACATAGCAGTTGCGCGTAAACTTGCGCCAGAGTAACGATAATGCGCTGGCGTAACCCGACGCAAGTGGAAGTGGGTGTGATCATATGTAAATGATGGGCGGAGCCCGGCGCAGAGGCTTACGTTCAGCGCATCATCCACGGAGCATGCGCAGTGAGTGCGGCTCCACTCGCCCCCTTGTGCGCATGCTCACAACTTCCGTCGGCACCACTTCCTGGGAAACGTCAGCGCAATGCGTTCCGCTGGGCGCTTAAAAGCGCTGGCGGAAACGCCATTCCGGCGCAAAAGTAGTTCCGTTTCCCCCCACCCCAGGGAAGATACTTTTGCTCTGTGATGGCTGCTCCCGCTACCCCCAGAGAGAGGAGGAACCTAAATTATAATGCCCAGGAGGTCACAGTGATAATATCGGCTATGGAGGCATTTAATGATTTTCTCCATGGTAAAAAAAGCAGGAAGACCAGCCGGGAGAGAAAGCAGGCCATCCTGGACACCATAGCTGCCAGGGTCAATGTGCTGGGGTACTCCACCCGGAGTGCTTCAGACATTCGTAAAAAAATCAATGACCTGCGGCGCAAGGTGAGGGGCAAGGTGTCCACCATTAGGAGCCATGAGAGGGGCACAGGTGGTGGTCCCCCATGTCCTGTCACCCTGACCGCGGAGGAGGAGGTGGTCGCCCGCTGCCTGGACAGGGAGCAGTTGGAGGGGGTCCCAGGCTATGATTCCGTAGAGGAAGGCTCCAGGACAGGTAAGTGATTTTTACCCCCTTTTTGGTGTGTTGCATGTGGGGCGGGGGTGGGTACATGTGCCAAGTGTGTGGGACCACCAACATGTGTCTGCTTTGTGTCATCCACAGATGACGGTGCTGGGCCATCTCGTGCCGGCCAGTCCACCCCAACCCCCCAACGGGATGCTGCTGACGAGGCCCTGGGTGCTGGAGACACCGAGGTGGAGGAGGAGAGTGCCCACACCACTTCAGCAGAGGTGGTTGTGGAGGAGCCTGTCCCTGAACAGGAGTTCATTTTAATGTTGGAGGAGTCCTCCTCCTCTGCAGGGCCCTCTGTGATCCCCTCCCCCATCCTAGGTAGCCCCTCAAGGGCGACTCCATCCCCACGGGGACAACCTTCCTCTGCCCCCAGGAAGGCCACCCGGAAGACCAGGGGGGTGTGTGATTTGGTCGAAGACCAGGTGCTTTTGGACCACGCGAAACAGACCCAGCAAATGGGGGAGATGGCTGGCCACCTAGACAGGGTCGCAGACAGCCTGGGCTCTATGTCACAGCTGCCCAGTCGCGTGCAGGGCGTTGTGACCAGCCTGGGGGAGGTGCAGGCTGATATCCGGCACTTGACAGCAGCTGTTCGAGACAACACTGCTGCCATTCGGGAAGAGGGGAGGCAGCGGCAACGTGACCAGCGGCATCAGATCACCCGCCAGCTGAGGATGCAGGCCCAAACAAATTTGTATCTGAGCCGTATCGCTGTGGCATTGGAGGGCATGCAGCCAACAGCTCCCAGGAGTGGCCCACCCGGGGATCAGCCTCCTCCTGATGCCCCCCCACCACCACCACCACCCACTCCCTCCAGGCAGATGAGGAGCCCGAGAGTGCCCCCAAGGAGGAGCCCCCGTCATCCCAGATGAGGGTTTTTTGTTTTTTTGGTTGTTATATATTTTTGTTTATACTCAGGACATGAGTTTATTTATTTTATTTATTATTATTGTTTATACTCAGGACATGAGTTTATTTATTTTATTTATTATTATTGTTTATACTCAGGACATGAGTTTTTGTTAATTTTTTTGGTTCTCAGGTTATGAGATTTTATTTTTATTTTTTGATACTGCACACATTGCAGTGTGAATGGTGTGTGAATGTGAGAGGGTGGCACTCCTGAAAGTAAGGGGTGTCACCCTCGGCCGTGGTGGTGAAGTTAACCCCACGGCTGAATGAATGACGTGTGAAAGGTGTGTGAATGGACAGTGACATCATTGGGGCCTTGACGCGGCGTTACTGCTCCCAACTCCTACATGCTGGACTTGGGCTAATCCAATGCGATGTGCATGTGATGTGTGTGATCTAGGGACATCAGTGGTGTACACGCGTGCACTGTCTGTGTTAGTAATGTTTTGGTTTAGTGTCCAAAGATGCCTACGGCGAGGACCCTCCTGACTGCTCTTCCATCAGCAGACTGGGTGTCCTCTGGCAGGTGGGGACTGTGTGGGTCGGGGGTCAGGTCATCACGTATGTCAATCTCTAGGCCTTTTTTCATAGCAAAGTTATGTAGTATGCAACATGCACCGATGATCTGACACACAAAGGTAGGGGAATACAATAGGGTCCCCCCGGACTTATCCAGGCAGCGGAAACGGGACTTCAGGAGCCCAAATGTTTGCTCCACCACTGCACGGGTTTTGATGTGTGCTTCATTGTATTTTCTCTCTCCTCTGGTTTGGGGGTTCCGGAAAGGAGTCATTAGATGGGGTCCCAGTGCATATGCAGAGTCACCTGTAAGGTAAAAGACAGGAGAATGTTAGTCATGCATGTGCGACTTCTGTTGTGCATCACGGGAGGGGATAGTCATGCCTGACTCCCATGTCACTCACCAACCAGCCAGCTGTCCCCATACATGTTCTGTTCGAATTCTGCTGGGATGGGACTCTGACGGTATATGAAGCTGTCATGGCTGGACCCGGGGTGTTTGGCACGGACGTGCCATATGAGGCGTTGGGCATCGGCTATCACCTGTACGTTGATGGAGTGCCAATGCTTCCGATTGCGGTATATGTGCTCTGTGGCACTGGGGGGCTGTAGGGCCACATGTGTGCAATCAATGGCCCCGATGGTGCGTGGGAATCTGGCAATGTTGTAGAAATCTGTCATTGCCTTCAGCCGCAGCTCCTCAGTGGTGGGTCTGATGAACTGGTTGGACATGCGTCTGAGGATTGCAGGGACAACCTGGTGCACACATCTGCTTATGGAGGACTGTGACATCCCAGCCACCACTCCACTTGTACGCTGGAATGATCCACTGGCAAGGAAATGAAGTGTTGCCAGGACCTTCACCAGTGGCTGCACTGCTTGTGAGCGGTGTGTCTTGCTGGTGATGTCACCCTGCAGGGTTGTGGTTAGTTCAAGTATTGCATCTGGGCTGAATCTGAAGAGGCGATACACCTCCTCATCCCCCATGCCAAAGAGGTTCATACGAGTGCGGTATATCCTCTCACGTGCCCGCCTCCTCCGTAGCGAGGGACCCAGTACTAGTCTTAGGACCACGAGTGCCCCTGGCATGTTGGCACACAGAGGTGTTGTCCTTGCTAGTGTTGTTGTTCAGCTTGCTAGTTTCGTCGGTAACGCTGCTGTAGCTGCTCTCCTGCTGACCTGTGGCCATCTGGAGTAAAGATAAAGCAGCCTTTTGTTTAGAAATAACTTTGCGCCGGACGGACCAGATACGCGCGGCGCATGTAGCCAGCGTATGGTGCTAATCCGATCGTGAATTGGGAAAAATCCCTCATTTGCATATTTGCAGGGGAAATCAATAGGCGCGACTGATGCGCCCAGCGAAAATAAGCGCTGACGATACTCTGGCGTCGGAACGTTCCGCCGGTCGCAAATGACCCGTTATTGGGCGCATCTAGTTTGGTGGGTACGGGCACATAGAAAAGACGGCGCATCATCACAGTTACGCGGCGCATATCCAAATACTCCAGCGCAAGTGTTCGTGAATCTGGCCCTATGTGTCAATATGTGACCTTTAAATAACCAATCAAGTGGTGCTGGGTGTCAAATGAGACACTAAATGACAGTCTATATGAAAAAATGCAGGGATGGACTGGGTGAGATGTAATCAGAGTCTTCCTTGTAGTGATGTACAGAATCTATTGAATCCTTAAGGAGTGTTGTAGTCCCCTTACCTTAGGGTGGCTATATAAAAGCATATAGTGTAGAATCCTGCTATATTTGTGTCCCCGATCTCTCAGTATCTTATCCTCTTCCTGTTATCCTCTGTTCCAGATGGTCCGGATTCAATACTCCATAAATTGAGTATGGGGAAGTTCAGGTAAAAGAGAGAAAAAAGGAGCCTCCCATGGTGAAATAGGTCAATGCCAAAGCAGGGGGTGTTTATTAAAAAATCAATATGAACAAAAAACAGTCCAAACTCAGTTGGGCTGAATGAGCTAAAAGTACAGCATGAAATAAAAATTGGGGTGTGGAATAAAAACAAAGTGAACAGCGGAGACGGAGCGGAGCGATCGCAATACCACCACCGCTAGATCTGATAGCCTCCGGCTTGTGCGGGCGTCACGTGATCTCAGTGTCCCTACGTCGTTACGTCACGCGCCTCGTGACTTCATCAGGGGATGAAGTCACGAGGCGCGTGACGTAACGACGTAGGGACACTGAGATCACGTGACGCCCGCACAAGCCGGAGGCTATCAGATCTAGCGGTGGTGGTATTGCGATCGCTCCGCTCCGTCTCCGCTGTTCACTTTGTTTTTATTCCACACCCCAATTTTTATTTCATGCTGTACTTTTAGCTCATTCAGCCCAACTGAGTTTGGACTGTTTTTTGTTCATATTGATTTTTTAATAAACACCCCCTGCTTTGGCATTGACCTATTTCACCATGGGAGGCTCCTTTTTTCTCTCTTTTACCTGAACTTCCCCATACTCAATTTATGGAGTATTGAATCCGGACCATCTGGAACAGAGGATAACAGGAAGAGGATAAGATACTGAGAGATCGGGGACACAAATATAGCAGGATTCTACACTATATGCTTTTATATAGCCACCCTAAGGTAAGGGGACTACAACACTCCTTAAGGATTCAATAGATTCTGTACATCACTACAAGGAAGACTCTGATTACATCTCACCCAGTCCATCCCTGCATTTTTTCATATAGACTGTCATTTAGTGTCTCATTTGACACCCAGCACCACTTGATTGGTTATTTAAAGGTCACATATTGACACATAGATGCATCAGGCATAAGATACTGTTTGTTTGATCATACACACCACGCATGTTGTGGACTTCACTAGTGTTCCTTATGGTCCATTACCAGTTTGTTTATACATATGGTGTTGCACATTGTATGATTTATTTTCAGTTGTTTATTATTTGGTGTTTGCACATTTTTACATTTTCATTTTCTGAAAGCGCTTATCACTATCTCATTGTCATATACATTTCTCACCAGTGCTTTGTAGGCACTCCAGATTGAGCCGCTACAGACCAGTTCATGCGACTTCAATTCACCTCTGTTTACTCCCAGTAGCGCATCAGTCCTCCCTTTATACACTTTCACATTTGTGTTGAATTTGTGATATTGGTGACACATTCACACAATGACCACTCTTTGTCATAAATTCCTGAAACTGCTTCAGAGTTCATGTAAGCCTCTTGGTAGCCTCTCTGATCAGTTTCCTCCAGGTTCTTTCATCCAGTTTGGAGTTTTCATCCAGTTTTTCCATCTCCTGACTTGTGCCTAACCACAACTTTATCCTTGAGATCCCAGTCACCTTGCCACCCATAGTTGATTGTTTCAGTTGCACTACATGAGACTGAAATGCTCCAGGAAAGTTCTTTTCATGCCAAGCTAATCAAAATGACCATAGCTAATCACGGTTGAGAGTCAAGTGGCTTTGTGTGCCATTGAGAAGGTGATAAGATACACCAAAATGAGTCATTTTTAGGTGGGGGCGTGATCCTTTTTCTAACTCAGTGATTCTATTTTTGAATTTTTTTTTTTCCCTGACATGTTGGTGTTATATCTTTCACTCAGATGTTATAAGTTGAGTAAATACAGCTGGATAAAACAAAAACTGTGTCTGTCTTCATTTTAGGCGGCAAAGCAACAAACTGTAATGTAATGTAATTAAAGGGGGAGATTCTCTTCTATACCCACTGTATGTTTGTATGTCAATTTAAAATAGTTATTGATATTATTTATTTATTAATTTGTACTCTGCATTCCAAAATCTTTTAATTTTTTTAAACATGTGACCAGAAGCAGAGGACTAGAAGCTCCTCCTGCTTATGTTTACCTGCAGACAGGCTTGGTCATGTGACAGCTGTATAGCGATTAGGAAAAAGGTGCTCAGTAGATACGTGCATTCCCATTCGTACGAATGTTATTTTCGTACGAAAATGTTCATTTTCGTACCCGCGGGATAATGTGTACATACGAAAAAATTAAAGCACCAAAATATGAAAAAGAAATTCAAAATACAGAATGCAAATCATTGACGAAAATTCACGAAAATGATTGTCTAACAAGTAACGAACATGAATTAAACAGAATAACGAACCATCCCGCATGTACGAAAATAAAACGGTAACAAAAATACGAAACGATCGGGTATGAAAAACCAACGGGAACGAACAGGAAAACGGGCGTCTTACGAAAAACTTTTAAAACTTTGGTCCGATGGACAACGGTCCGGTGGGCCGTACACACGATCAATTTGGTCCAAAGAAACTGGCCTTAAGGCCAGTTTCATCGGACCGGTCTGATTGTGTGTACGCGGCCTAAGAGGGAAAAAAACTTTCCACGGCCTCCTGCGTATAACAATCAGGCACAGTTTACCCTCTATTTTGAGAGTAAAAAAGTGAGTGTTATACGCCAATAAATACAGTAATTACAGTGCCACCATTCATATATAAAAAGAGAAGGAATAATGTAAATGAAACAGTGTGTGTTTAGTATCACTTTAACCTGTTGGCACCAACAGATATGCGGCATCTCGGCGGGTGGGCCTTGGAGTCAAAAAGCTGCATATTTGCGTTCAATATTGAAAAACCAGGTACCGGTGGTTAACGGAAAGCTCCCGATCACTGCATGCAATCAGGCGCTTTCCGATCATGTGAACACCTCGACAGCCAATCACAGCAGTCATCTGACCATAGACCCCACCTCCCGGCATCTGAAAACCCTTAATGGGTGCCAAAGGGTTAAACATTTATTGCGCTGCCAAGTAGCACTTCTACAATTCTCACCTAGGCAAGAATGACATTTGGACCCTCCTGGACACTGTGCAGATGGCCCGCAGGGCTTTGGGTCCCAAAGAGCCAAAGAGTTTTGCTGAAATGACTGTTTACAGGGTATAGAGACATAAAAGTTAACCGATTCCTTTTAAAAATGATTAAAAATAGATAAAAATCAATCATATAATGTGCCTCTAGTTTCACTTTCGTTTTTAAACTGGTTTTGTGTTTATGTGAAGTACAGAAGACAAACAGAACAAAAACAAACAAATCCAGGGCAGTGTTTGTTTTTAAATTGAATCCCAGGGCAGTGTTTTGTTTTTAAAATGAATCTGATTGGTTCTGAAAAGCTGCCATGAGATTTTTCATAAGGAGCCTGACAACCAGGAAGTGTGGAGATCAGTGCAGAATTACAGCAACTTCAAAGCAAAAACGAACAATGAGAACATGAAAACAGCACTGCATTAAGGTAAAGAAAGCTATTTAGCTAAAAAAAACTTCCTTTAGTGACCATTTAAGGGTTCTGCCATAGCCCCACAGCTGGGCACAGCCCTTTAACATAACTGCACATGCGCCACATGCACAAGAGGAGGTTGTTAAGCCAGTCATACATTGATGAGAATTCAGCTGGTTCAGCAGGGATCAGCCAAATTGTAACAAGTGACATCACCAGCTGCTGCTCGCTAGAATATCTCCTAAACATTGCACATTTAGGAGATATTCATTTTACCTACAGGTAAGCTTTATTATAAGCTTACCTGTAGGTAAAAAAAAAAAATAAAGTTTACTACCGCTATAGGGGGTGTATAATGGGTCAGATTCTGGAATTGCAAATAACATGGGAGCAATGGGCACAGAATTGTTTTTATTGCTCAGATCTAGTTGGTTGCTGAGGGCTATTGAACAGGTTACGCATTTTGTTATCTTTGAGAGTAACTCCACTTTTGTTGAGAAAATATCATTCCCTCTGGGTGATCTCTGTACATTGCAAGTATTTTAACGAACTTTGTTGCAGAGTCCTACCTTTTGTTATTCTGAAGAAATCCCTGTGTGTTTGTTTGTGTCCATGAGGGAAAGTGTATCTAATGGGAGTGGTTTCATAATTATCAATCAGCTGCTGCACCTGCAGAGCTCTAATGAGGAAAGATGTTGGGCCTGCATCCCTTTAGATGTGATTTCCTATTGGAAGTATCTCACAAAACATGACATTCTTGTTGCAGGGGATGCCTGAAATCTGACTTGTATGGTATCTCAGTTTAGACTTCTTGAAAAATCAGTGAGCCAATCACTCAAGCAGGAAATTATGTTTCTGGGGGGTGTGCTGTACACATTCTGGGTACAGCACACTTCCTAATAGCCATATTGCATTTTACAGGAAATTACATAGCTGCAGATTAAATAAGAAAGGTCATTTTTAATATTTTTACAATATGACTTGAGTCGCAATTGTATATACTATATTATTTTATTGTTTTTATTTGCTATTTTTTTCCACAGAAGTGGAGTTACCCTTTAAGTTGGCCAAACATAATACAACTTTCTTATTCAATTTACCTTCAGTCGTGTAGTGCAGGGGCCTGGCTGATTGCACACAATTTGAAAGTGTTTAGGTTTGACCTCAAATGATATGGTTTTGTTTAGGGTTAGGGTATCGGTACTGGTGCCAATACTAAGCATTTGCACAAGTATTGGTATTCATGCAAATGCACAATACCTGAAACAGATACTTTCAGGCTCGGTTCTTTGAGCTGTCAATGGGATTCCCCCATTGACAACTGAAATGTAAAAAAAAAAAAAAGGCAATTAGCAGTTGTTAAGGAACAGGGCCACCATGTTCCTAACAACCAATGACTCATTCAGCTGATGTGTTAAAAAAAAAGTCCAGAGATTGGAGCTGTAAAAAAAAAAAAAAAAAAGGCAATGTTTATTAACAACATTGATCAGCCACTGAAACACTGAGATTAAAAGAAACATTGTTTCTTTTTTGTATCTTTCTGTTTCTTCGACTACAGATCAATGGCATTATCTTTGATCTGCAGATGAAGTCTGCATGCACTCTGACCTAAAAATCGCTGTTTCTACAGGAGTTTTGTATTTTGCCTGTAGAAGCAGATCAATGTTATCCTATGGGTCCATACACATTAGGGCAATTACAGGCATATTTTGAGCTCAGCGTTTAGAGGCAGGAAAGAAAAAAACGTTTAAATTGGCATTTCTGATTGAACCTTTATGGCAGAAGAAATGATAAACTCTATATGAATGTTTGTTTCTGCCATAGGAGCTTTCATTTTTTCTTAACCCCAGTGTGCATGGAGCCTAAAGCAACCTGTCAAATCCATTATTAACCCTTACTTTACTCTAATCAGACTTAAAGCGGAGTTCCACCCAAAAGTGGATCTTCCCCTTATCTGATTCTTCCCCCCTCTGGTGCCACATTTGCCAACTTACAGGAGGGAGGAGGGAGTAGGTACCTATTTTTTACAGGTACCCTGTGTCCACTTCTGGGAGACCAGGCGGCAGCGAATTACATCAGCAGCTTGGCCCCTCCTCCCCTTCTGCCGGGCCAGTGAGAGAGTGCAGAGCTCCTCGCACATGCGCAGTAGGGACCCGGGCGTGAAGCCAAAAGGCTACATTGCTGGGTTCCCTTACCCGCAATGGTGACAGCAGCACCTGACCAGCCGATGGAAATATCAGCCGCAGTGCCGACATTGCTGGACTCCAGGACAGGTAAGCATCCTAATGTTAAAAGTCAGCAGCTACAGTATTGTCTAGCTGCTGACTTTTAATTTTTAAAAGGGTGGGCGGAACTCCAATTTATTTAACTCACAATTCTACTCCATTTATTTATTATTATTATTTTCCTACTGATTTATTTCTTTTGTTCACTTTTATTTTATAAACAATTAATAATTAAAACTTTTTTTTTTTTTTTTTGCTTGCTTTGTTCGTCAACATTTTTACAGCTTTAATATATATTTACACATTTCACATTGAAAAAAGTGCAAAATTAAAAAATAATAAATGTATTTAATTTCTAAATAACTTTTCAATGCTTTGTATCATTGCTTACGGCTGAAGGGTAAACAAAACAGCTGAAAGTGGAACTTCAGTAATTTTTTCATCTTTCCATCTATTAAATCCTCTGCCCTTGTTGTTTTAACTTTGAATAGTAAAACATTATACATTTTTTTTCTGCCAGTAAATACCTTAAGGCTGCATTCACACCTTTGCGTAGGCGATTTGCGGCGTTTTGTCTCGCGAATTGAGGTGACAAATTGCGACGTTTTGTACCGCGATTTGCGGCGACAAAACACGGCATTTTTAACCGCGTTTTTTTTACAGTCATTGTCGGCTATGCCGAGCGCCAAAGCCGCCCGATAGGCGCGTCGAAAAAGGGTCCGGGACTTGTTTTGAAATTCGGCGTTCTGCGTTAGGAGATGTGAACAGTCTCCATAGAGAATAATGTAATTTCGACCCTCTGGCGTATTGTATCGTCGCGCTTCAGGCGTTAAAACGCCTAGGTGTGAATGGAGCCTAAAGGGGTTGTAAAGGACATTTTTTTTTTGTTCCCTAAATAGCTTCCTTTACCTTAGTGCAGTGCTCCTTAACTTACCTCATCCTTCCATTTTGCTTTTAAATGTCCTTATTTCTTCTGAGAAATCCTCACTTCCTGTTCTTCTGTCTGTAACTCACCACCGTAATGCAAGGCTTTCTCCCTGGTGTGGAGAAAGCCTCTTGAGGGGGGAGAGGGCAAGCAGAAGTGTCAGGACGCCCACTAACACACAGCTCCTTTCTCTATCTGCAAAGTAGAGAGTGTCCTGACTTGCCTGCTCGCAAGATAAAAAGGGCATTTTATATACACCTATATAGATCAGACAAAAATGAGGGACAAATGAGGAGGAATGAGTGACAGATTGCTTCAAATTAGGGACAGTTGTAGGGTTGCCACCTGTCCAGGATTAACCCGGACAGTTCGGGTTTGGAATCATGTGTCCCAGTTTCAGACTGCCTGAAACCTGGACACATTATGTAGACTGGACTATGGCTTCCCAGCAGCGTTGCTGGCTGCAATTGTCTAAACAGAGTGTCGGTTACACTCTTTTACAGTGCCCAAAGCCAGCACTAACTATCCTCACCAAAACACACACAGATAGGAGAGGAGAGAGGGCTCGATCTGCACCTCTTCCCCCCACCCCTACCCTTTTGTGTCTGCCCACACTTCAATCCCCAGCGCTGTACCTCAGAAAGTTGGGGGCCTTAAATTTGAAGTCCAGCAGCCTCATATACATCTGAATGAGATGTGCTGACTGCTAAGAATTGAGTGAGCTCACCATCAATCCCTGTCTGTTACAGAAGTCTTCCTCCTTCTCTCTCCTCCCTCTGATTGAGTACATTAAGGTAAATCAGGATTCTCAGAGCACCCCTTACATCATAGATCCCCCTTACATCAGAGTTCCCAGTATTCCCCCTTAAATCAGAGTTCCCAGTATTCCCCCTTAAATCAGGGTTCCCAGAGCATCCCTTATGTTAGAGTCCCCAGAGTTCTCCCTTACATCAGAGTCTGCAGAGTCCCCCCTTACAATGTAACGGAACTCTGCGAGTTCAGATTTAAAAGGGGAACTCTGTATATTCAGATGTAAAAGGGGAACTCTGTATATTCAGATGTAAAATGGGAACTCTGTATATTCAGATGTAAAAGGGGAACTCTGTATATTCAGATGTAAAATGGGAACTCTGTATATTCAGAT
Organism: Rana kukunoris; assembly: GCA_029574335.1. NCBI lineage: Eukaryota > Metazoa > Chordata > Amphibia > Anura > Ranidae > Rana > Rana kukunoris. The sequence goes on from CM056051.1 coordinate 185,918,618, forward strand.
GTAAAAGGGGAACTCTGTATATTCAGATGTAAAAGGGGAACTCTGTATATTCAGATGTAAAAGGGGAACTCTTGTTATTAACTTCATATGATTATAAATGTTATTTAATAACAAAATATATGTATAGTTTATACTATAAATAAAAATTGCAGTGCACTGCTAAAGTGTTCGGGTTTGACTTGAAGAAAAGGTGGCAACCCTAGAGCTATGGTATATATAAAATAATATGCAAAGTGGTTGGAGGGAAGCTTCAGAATGGCAAAGACATTTTTATTACAAATGATGTGAGCAGACTGCAGTGCCTCCTGATCCCAGACGAAGAGCAGGCAGAGTGGGGGAGATTTACAGAACGTGGTGCTGCTGTGCACGGTAGCCAATCCGATTGCAGGTTTTATTGTCAAAGCCTAATTGGAAAAAGTAAAGCTTGAAGCTGATTGGTCAGTATGCACAGCTGCAGCAGTTTTGGTCCATGTGTGTCCCTCCCCTCCTAGATCTGTCAATCTCTGTCTGTCCCCACCCATCTGAGGCCATGCATGCAAATGTTCCCATGTTCTTCCCAGTAACAATGTGCTCATCACTCTCCTCCCACTAAAAAAAAAAATGCATCACTCTGGGTGTTTCCACTCGTGATTTTTATGTAACAAAATGCAGAATTGTGACATTTCAGGAGCACGGTTGCATTCTCCGTGTGTATTTGGTAAACAGTGAGAGGCGGCAGAGACACTGCAATGTGCAATCATTGGTGCACAGCAGGCAGACCGCATAGAGATCGCAGGGAAGGAGCCGGCACCCCACGTCCTGCACCCCCCCTCCTTCTCCTCCAACCTTCGGGGTGGACCAAGGTGTGATGGCTGAGGAAGCCGCAGCAGGTAGGTGAGGGGCTGCCTGACGTGCCCTCATTCAGACACCAGTGGGCTGCTGTTGCTGGGAGAGACAGTGCTGCTGCGACAGGGGAGGATGAAGCGAGCAACCCAAGGAAGCGCACAGCGCATGCGCCCTCCGAGCCACTGACTATATTCTCAGGCTAGGTACCTAAGGAAGAAAAAAAAAAAAAGAAAAAAAATCAGCATTTTTATATAAAGAAGAAGCTGCACTGCAAAAAAATACCCTGCTCAGGATCGTAGAGCAACAACAGGTAGGAGCTTTTCCTTTTTCTTGTGTGTGTTAGCTGCAAAAATGGCATGTTTATGGTGGCTGGGCGACCACATCGTTATTGGGCATCGGGAGAGCCAGTGTTTGTAATGATAGAGAGCACAATAGGAGCATACATGGAGCAGGCTTCCAAATATGACAAGGCTCTGCCTGGGGGAAGGGAGCTGCATTCCTCTCATCATGGAAAAAACCTAACAAAGGGACCTCTCCTAGGAACACATCCAACCAACAAGCACTACATCTGTGTTACATCAATGTGCCCATACATGTACAGCTCTGCATCCTGCATGGGTGAATGGCCAGGCATGCATACTACCCTATGTGTGTGTGTGGGGGGGGGGGGGGGGTACATAGATATGGAGGATCATCAATTATACATACAAAGACTGATCATCTATATACACCAACGATGATCATTCATATATAAAGGCTGATCAATTTTATATAAGAAGACTGCTTTTTTATATATATGTATAGGCTAATTTATTTTTTTATATATATATATATATATATATATATAAAATTGTATGTATATGAAGGCTGACCATTCATATATCTAGGGGCTGGTCATATATATATATATATATAAGTCTGTTTATGTATAAATCTAGGGCTGATCCTTTATATATATATATATATATATATATATATATATATATATATATATATAAAGGCTGATCACATATATACATCTAAAGGCTGATCATATATATCTTGAGGGTCTGGTCCTTTATATACATATATATCTCTAAAGGCTGATCATATATATATCTAGGGTCTGATCCTTTATATATATATATATATATATATATATATATATATATATAAAGGCTGATCATATATATGTCTAGGGTCTGATCATTTTTATATAGATATATATCTAAAGCCTGATCATATGTATAGCTAGGGTCTGATCCTTTATATATATATCTATCTCTAAAGGCTGATCATATGTATATCTAGGGTCTGATCCTTTATATATCTCTAAAGGCTGATTATATATATATATATATATATATCTAGGGGCTGATCATTTATATATACATCAAGGCTGATCATTCCATGACTCATTACAGGTAATCAAAACAAGATAAGCAAAAAAAAAAAAACCAAACCCATGAAGGCAGGTTTTCTTGCCCTCTTGTAGCAGAGAAATAGTTGCAATGATTCACATAAATAATGAAGCCTGTTCTGTTATACAGCTAGCTGTGCAAGAGACATTCTGCTCCAATTTGTTATTCTTTCATAGAAATACTGGTGGGGGGGGGGGGGGGTGCAGCAACAATACAATGTAGCAAAATATGATTTTACCCTCCCCCTCCATAACCTCCATAATATGTTGATATATGACATAAATAAAAAGAGATCCTATAGTGGGAGCTGCTGTCGAATGTGGGGCATATTTTTAGTGATACAAGGCAATTAAAAACTGGGGGGGGGGGGGGGGTGATGATTCCCATAGTACATATTCATCTCAAGAAAGACAGACGAAATTGTCATTCTTGTGAAATTGCCATAGCCTTAGTCTGTCTACGTATAGTATATGTATCTGTGTGATTTATATGGGTGTGATCTTTATCTGCTACAAAATGGTAGATCTTAGGGTATGTCTTAGGGTATATCTATCTGTCTATCTGTCTATCTGTCTGTCTGTCTGTCTGTCTGTCTGTCTGTCTATCTATCTATCTATCTATCTATCTATCTATCTATCTATCTATCTATCTATCTATCTATCTATCTATCTATCTATCTATCTATCTATCTATCTGTCTATCTGTCTATCTATCTACCTATCTAGTTATCTGCCTGTCTCTCTGTCTGACTGTCTGTCCATCTATCTATCATGAACCCAGATGCCAGTATATATCACTATAAATCAGAAAACACTTCCGCCCTTTGTTCCTCGTGGTATAAGCTGTAATAATACAAAGTTTAAAAACAAATGCTAGTACTAGAACTGCTTTTCTTTACTCCATAAATTAACATTCTTATGTTAGCACCTTTTCACATCATTACTTGCTAGCTTAAAACTGATAGCTTATGTTTTTTTTTTTTCTTCTTCTTCAGATCTCTTGACAGCATGACACATCAGGAGGAGGAAAAAGCAGAATGTGTGCCTAGACACCAGCCCAGTTAGTTTTGTGGATTACATTTGCAGTAAAATGTATGGATCTATCTTGTGCTTGCCCTTGTATATAGACCATGAGACTTGACTGAAGCAATAAAAATATCCTCCATCTATGGCGAACGATAGCCATGCAGCTGACAACATTCTGCAAAATGTGTCTCCTTTAACAGCGTTTTTAAAGTTGACATCATTGGGCTTTATCATAGGAGTCAGTGTGGTGGGTAACCTTCTTATCTCCATCTTACTTGTCAAAGATAAGACCTTACACAGAGCTCCCTACTACTTCCTGTTGGATCTGTGTTGCTCAGACATCCTGAGATCTGCTATTTGTTTTCCATTTGTATTCACTTCCGTGAAGAATGGCTCTACTTGGACTTATGGGGCTCTTACTTGCAAAGTGATTGCCTTTCTTGGGGTGTTGTCTTGCTTTCACACTGCATTCATGCTATTCTGTATAAGTGTCACCAGATACTTAGCTATAGCCCATCATCGCTTTTACACAAAAAGGTTGACATTTTGGACTTGTCTGGCAGTGATTTGCATGGTGTGGACCTTATCGGTAGCTATGGCCTTTCCCCCAGTCCTAGATGTTGGCACCTACTCCTTCATTAGAGAGGAAGACCAATGCACATTTCAGCATCGTTCCTTCAGGGCTAATGATTCCTTGGGATTTATGTTACTCCTTGCTCTCATTCTTCTAGCCACACAGCTTGTCTACCTCAAGCTGATCTTTTTTGTTCACGATCGAAGGAAAATGAAGCCAGTCCAGTTTGTAGCAGCTGTAAGCCAGAACTGGACTTTTCATGGTCCCGGAGCCAGTGGTCAGGCAGCCGCCAACTGGCTAGCGGGCTTTGGAAGGGGTCCCACACCACCCACTTTACTTGGAATAAGGCAAAATGCCAACACCACGGGCAGGAGAAGGCTACTGGTTTTAGATGAATTCAAAATGGAAAAAAGAATCAGTAGAATGTTCTATATTATGACATTCCTTTTCCTGACCTTATGGGGGCCCTATTTGGTAGCCTGTTACTGGAGAGTGTTTGCAAGAGGTCCTGTGGTACCAGGAGGATTTCTAACAGCAGCTGTCTGGATGAGTTTTGCCCAAGCTGGAATCAATCCTTTTGTCTGCATTTTCTCAAACAGGGAGCTGAGGCGCTGTTTCAGCACAACCCTTCTTTACTGCAGAAAATCCAGGTTACCAAGGGAACCTTACTGTGTTATATGAGGGAGCATCTGCAAAATCTTTTAGCCTTGTGAAACACTATCCTTCTCTGCTAAGCAATTGTGGCCTGTAGCCATGTCTTGAGAAGAAGATCAAGAATGGAGCGTAAGCAGCATTGTGCACACTTTGCAATAGCGCACCTGTAATCCTATTTTATTCTAAAGTGTTCCTGCTGGCCACCAGGGAAGGTTTGTAATTGAAAACAAAGGACTGAACCACGGTTTTCTTGTGTTCCTGTGGTTGAAAGCTAGATCTTACACACACAAAAAAAATTAAAATAATGACAGGTGCTAGGAGCCCACTGCTGAATGCTGTGTATATCACCACATATTAACAAGAACACCCAGAAAAAGGTTAGCATTGGACATCTTAATAAATTGAATTGAGGTAAATATGTTAATAAACATGCTTTTAAGAGTTGGAAGACTCTTTGATATTTAATACAGTTTCTTTTGCAATGATTAACAAGTGGGAATTTAAAATGTACTGTAACTGATAAAAGGATGTGCCATGCATTTCTGGATTGTCGTACTGAGGGATTTCCTGACCTTGTAAGTCAGTACTGGGGAGCATTCCAAAGCAGTATTTTTTTGGTTCAAATTATATTCTACTTTTTCAAGTATTCTTTCTATAAAAAGGAGGTTTTCTTTAATAGTGTAAAGAGCATTTCAATGTATTCTGTGTTTTTGTTTTATTTTTTATTTATTTTTTGCTCTCTTTATTTTTTATTTTTTTTTGTTTTTATTTGGCAAAGACGGATTGAATTCTTGTTTTAAAAAAGAAAACCTAGTCGATCTGTTTGGCAACGTACTATCTGATTTCCAGTATAAACAGATCTACTTATGGAGCACTCATATTAATACTGAATAAATACATGTTGCCTTAAAGGGTTATCTAGTATCTTCCATTTTGTTTAATTTTGAAACTAATTCAATTGGTAACTCGAGTCAGTCATATGGGCGTGCATGAAATAACGATGCAAGCCCCTCTTTCTTTGAACTCCTATTGTTCCCTAAATCAGTATGCACATCACCTAGCTGAGATCAGCTTGCCAGATCCAGATGTGCTGCCCGTTCTGCTTCACCTTAAGAGACACAGGCAGTGGAGTATGTTTATATTTTAATTGAGCTGTCTAGAAGAGACTGAAGCCTTGGTATGATATTTTGCACAGTTTGGAAAGCATTTATTCTACTGAAGGCACAGTCTTCTTTATACTTTCTGCACATTTTTGGTGTATTGGTTGTTCAAATTATTTCCTTTCTTTCTTTTTTCTTCTTGTAAAAACATATAATTTTTAGCATTCTAGAATAACATTATAGTCTGTGAGTCTTTCATTCTTTAAGATACAGATGTGTGTGGAATTGAAATATAAAGTTGCATTTGCCAAACTTTTCCTGTGTAGCTTGTTAATTTTCTCTGGAATAAAATTTTACATTTTTCCAGTTCGGCAACTAACCTTATTTTTTTTAGTCATCTGGAGTGAACTAGTGAGAGTGTGAATATTGATTTTTCTTCTTTTTTTTCCCGTAATTATTGCATTCAGAAAATGTAAACACATGATTGTTGGACGTTGCAATGCTTTTCGTTATATTTACAATTTACAACCCTTTTTATTTACACTGACCGATAGATCCTTTTGGTTTGATACATATTAGGTATTAAATGCAGGTTGTTTTCCTGTTTTGCTTTTATTACAGAGAAAACAAATCAAAATGGGGCCAAGGTATACATCATCATGTGTTTGTTAGTAGGTCACCTGTACCAACCAAAATTTGGGTTATTGTTATATTTTATCATTATACGGTTCATACTATTATCATACCATTTGGGAAGTTTGAAAAAAATATTGCTAAATGTTATATGATTTAGTTAATTTTTAGATAAACCATAGACATGTCTGTGAATGCTTGACCATGTATGAAATAGTTAGGTAATCACAGAAGGTGGGCCTCCTTGTTCAAAGTGTCTAGAACATTGTTTCTTGACTCCTGTCCTCAGAACCCACCAACAGGCCAAATTTGCAAGATAACTGAAATACATCACAGGTGATATAATTTGCCACTCAGTGATTGCAGTATTGTAGTCTGCATCTTCCCAAGGTAATACTTACTGTAAAGTCTGGCCTGTTAGGGGGGTCCTAAGGATAGGAGTTGAGAACCACTGGTCTAGAAGAAGCGTCTTTCTTACTCCAAAGCAACCAATCACATTAATTGAAGACTATTTTATACTTTAAGAAGACATTCGAAAATGAGAGGGAAAATCTGATTGTTGCTGGGGGTAACACAGACAGTTATTCTCTAAAACACTTGGCGGGGTTCCGCCACCCCTTAGCCACTAAGTCGTTACCCTGACCTAATAGGGTTAATTTACTTAAACAGGAGAGTGTAGAATCTGGTGCAGCTCTGCATGGAAACCAATTGGGTTCCAGGTTTTATTGTCAAAACCTAATTTAACAAGCTGAAGTTTAAGGCTGATTGGCTACCATGTACAGCTGCACCAGGTTCTGAGTGCAACAGTTTGAGTAAATCTCCCCTTTGGTAATTGTGACTAAATGTGATAGAATCTTTAATTGAAAATTATTTAATTCTGACGCATATATCATGTTTTTATATGGTTTAAGGTTAGACACTGAATGTCCCTTATCTAGATGTATGATTTCCTATTTTTATTTTAGAATTTGATACCATTACTATATATTTATGCAGAAGAATTTTGCTTTCGCTTCAAAGATTTTTGTTTTTCTTCCTTGATGAGAAATGAAGGTTGCACTGAGCATTACTGTGGGCCAGGAGAATGGTCACAGTGATAAGGATTCGCAAAGACAAATCTCTTGCCAGCCAGGCTTGCTTAATAAGGCGGTGTAGAGATGTAATATAACCCAGAGCAGCCAATCGGTTCTTACTGTAATAAGAACAACGAAAAATTATTACTAACTTGATGCTATTGGTTACTGCACTTTACCCATTGCTCTTTCTTTATAAAATGACATGCAGTGATATGTGTTTTAGCCGTCTGTTTAATATTTATATGGTTGGGTACGTTATACAATTTATTTTTATGTTCTTTTGGTATAAATGTGTTTTTTGAGTATGGAGCTGACCCAAAAACCAACAGGTCTTTCTTGATCTTACCATCCGAAAGAAAAGTTTGCTTGTTCAGCCATCCTTGTTGAGTTGTCCACTGCCATACAGGAAAAATTACACAAACCTTTTAAGCAGTTACATCAGATGACTATGGTGCAGACAAGCTATTGATATAATTCTGCTGCCCCATTTAGCTACCACCCTCCTCCTAGTTTGCTTTCTGGCCTGTGCATGTAAGCCTAATCGACAATTATTGTAACAGTTGTCCCCTGATATGACGTTGCATTGGGTATGCCTTCTACTTGACAAGTTCTACGTCTGCAGAGCTGTACACATAGAGGGAAATTAAACATAGACTGTTGTGGGTGCAGCTATAGCAGAGTTTTGCTGCTGAAGCAGGACAGAGTCCCCAGAGCAAACCATAGGAGAACTTCAGTTACTTTGTTTGCTCAACAAATGGGCATTTGGGGAGGTAGGTAGTTGCCCCGTTCTTTAGGATAATGAGAGTGACCAGTAATTGTTGTACCTGCTTATTAGGTCGACTAATTCTATATGTTTAGGCCATAAGGACAAGTGAACTAGTAGATGACCTGACCCTTGTTGTGATCAGGGTAGGCTCAATATGCAAGTTACGGTATATACTTGTACCAAAAGAAATTTAAATAATAATAAACTATATATATATATATATATATATATATATATATATATATATATATATAAACATAGCTATACTAATATATGTGATTTATCACAAGAGGAGATTTATGTTTTTCTTTAAAAAGGACCATAGTCTGCAATGAACCCACAACAAATTGTGTGCAGTAGAGCTTATGCTCATGAATAGAAGTATAAAGGGTGCATTTCTTGTAGTTTGTACTAAACAGGTCAGGTACTCCCTTTTATGCTTGAATGGACAATATGATTTGATGGTTTTGGGAATACGAAACACAAGACCACCCATTTTTTTTTTCAGTTTTTGGATAGTGAATGGAAGAGTTAAAACCCTGTTAGTTTATTTTTTGCTGTCTTTATTCCATTAGTGAAAATCTCCCTTGACTTCCTGCCACAGGAATGAAACAGGAAGTAAAAGAAAATGTCTCCAAAGTGAGGGGAATTCCCCCTCTTAGATATTTGTCATCTGACAACGTGTATATCTCCCTTGGTAGATTCTCCCCAATCTTTTATTCCTGTGACAACTATATTGATTTCCTTGATGTCTTTATTTCCTTTATGCTTCATGTTTCACTAACAATGGCCCCAGAAAATGGGTAATCTAGTCTTTTGGGGAACAAGCAACAATAAAAACCTCACAAAGATTCTAATCCTTACCTACTCTTTTAAAATAAATCAGTTTTGGTCCTATGTAAACTTTTATTATAATTTAAGGTATTACCAAAGCCAAAACTTTTTATAGAATGGAAGAAAGTGGTAAAGGGTTTGAACCACTGTTGGGATTTTGTTGCTGTTTGTGCCCCTGTATTGTCCTGATCATAAATGTCACCTGGAAGAGAAGTGATGGTAAATCCATCATTTTTGATTGCCACCAGAACAGGAATAGTATGTAGTAGAAAAATTTGCCAGCACACCATGAAACTACGTAAATAGCATCCAAATGGATGGTTTATTGCATGATCACAACACAAAGGGAGTGCAACGTTTCTGAGCCATGCAGGGCCCCTTCGTCAGGCATGTGAGGAATAGAATGGACATCTTTCAATGGAGAGACTTGTTCCCATGTCGACTGTCTAAGAAGGAATTCCCCTCACATCGTAAAAATATCCTCTTACTTCTTGCTCTCACTTCCTGTTCAGTCTACAGGACAAGAAGACCCTCATTATATATACTTCTCAACACTCTCACCTATAAAATATATTACAGGATAAAACAGACTATACCGTATAATAGTTTTTCTTGCACTTCCTGTATACAGGAAATGAAGGAAAAATCTCCCTGATATGATGGAAAAAATGTTTTTTTTTAATATATTCCCCTACTCTACCCCAATAAAAACATTTTGGCTATACATTAGATATACTGTCTGTAAAATAATATACCATACCAGGGCTGCTGTTGTTTTCTACATGAGGCACAGCAAAATGCTGAGTCTGATTCACTAAAGAAATTTAGAATCTTCACAAAATACATTTTGTGAATACTCACTTCAATAATTTCATATGAAAGGCTTATACATGTTTTCTTATTTCATCTGTACATGACTGGATAATTTAAGTAAATAATCACAAAATGTATTTAGTAAATGAGACCAAATGTTTGTGATGGCATCCTCAAGGGACAGTATTGGGCTAGATTCTCAATTGTCCTATGGGCAATTAATGGCAATAAGCCTTGTGTTAACAGCTGGAGAAAAGGGTTTGTACTTTATTTATTAACCAACCGTGGATATTTTAATTTTTTAATCAATGTTGCATAAATGCTTGAATTATTTCTTTATTTCGGTTTGGTTTTAGGTTTTTGGTAGACAGCTTTTTCCATCCTTCAGGTCTTTAAGCACGAGGTCCAGTGACCATCATAAAGACCCACATTATATATAACACCCAACTCTCACCCTTAAAAAATACACTACATTGAAAAAATAGAAAATACAGTATGGAAGTTTGTCCTGCACATGAATTGTACTTTATAGAAGATTCTATCTTTTGTCAGCACCTTTGTGCGTGCCTACTGTTAATCTCAACACTGATTTCTCATTTCTGAATTTTAAAACCCACAGAGACACCTGCTAAATAAATGTAGCATATGCTAATGTGATATTTGCTGATATAATAAGCACAAGTGTTTTTGGGGCTGTGCAAGGGCACAACTGAGCTCTCGATCTGTAAAATAGGAACCATGGCCCTTTTTTACCTCCTTATTATTATTAACCCTAACATACACATCAATGCCTCAGGCCGCGTACATACGACCGGTTTCCTCGACAGAATCCATCAAGAAACTTGGTGGGAGAGCTTTTTTGCCGAGGAAACCGGTCGTGTGTATGCTTTTCATCGAGAAATCTGTCGAGGAACTCGACGAGGAAAAAAGAGAACAAGTTCTCTTTTTCCTCAATGGGAGTCTCAATTTCCTCGTCGTGTTCCTCGTTGGGCTGGTTTTCGACGAGAAACACGTTGGTGTGTATGCTTAGAAACCCGCGCACCTTCGGTAAAAGTAGCGTTTGTAATGGAAATAGCACATTTGTCACGCTGTAACAGACTGAAAAGTGTAAATGTCTCTTACCTAACACGCAGTAACATGAGATTAGCAAAAGCAGCCCTAAGGGTTGTGCCAGGGGAATCAAACTTCCCCTGCTGTTGTATGTATTGAAGTCACCGCGTTTGAGAACGAGATTTGGTCTTGACAGTGTGTACGCAAAGACAGCTTGTCAAGTTTCTCGACAAGCCTAACAAGGAACTCGTCGAGGAAAACGATGTGTCTTTCCCGACGAGTTCCTCAGTCGTGTGTACGAGGCCTGACGCTATATAACATATTTGTGGACATTACAACCTTATTTAATAAACAGGTCATGACGATGCTTTCATTGATGCAATTACATGCAAATAATTAAGAATTATTTTTCATTTCTGGTGAAGGACACGCAATGAGTTGAGTTGCTACCTCTGGTGCCCATGTTGCTATGCCACTGTTGGGTTGGGCATTTTTATTTTCTGTCCACACCTATTGTAGTTGTATTTACATTATTTCCATTACTACTTTTTTAGTTAATTTATGTTAAATGTTTCACATTTCTAAACCTGTTTCATAGAAAAAAAGAACTAATCAATCATCTGGTTATTGACTCACAGAATGAGATCTAATTTAGCACATCATTTCATGTGGTTTCTGAAAAGATCCAGTGAATGAAATGTAAAACACACTCAATGCTGTTTTTTTTACTGATTAGATTTCTCTCTTTGGAAATTCTGATGGGAACCATAACACCATTTACTGATTGGTTTCTCTAGATTAGTGGTCTCCAAACTGCGGCCTGGGGGTCAGATGTGGCCCTTTGCTTGCCTTTATCTGGTCCTTGGTGCACTATTTTGTTCACAGATACCGACAATGGGGCAATTTCTTTCTTACGATACCAAATATGGGGCACAATTCCTCCCACTGACACCATCAATGCAGCCTTGTTTATTCCCACTGATGTCAAGACCTTTTTTACTCCCACTGGCCACAGTCTGCCCCCCTCCCCTCCCCCCAAAGTCTGAGTTCTGGTTTACGCAGGGGCAACCCGACATACAGCACGACTTTGCAAGGCGACTTCAGCATGACTTTAGTGTGACTTTGAGCATCTTACAACGCTACTTAAAGTTGCCTTCAGGACAGGCGACTTTGGCTGTGGCCAATCACAGAATAATCTGCTCTGTGGGAGGGAGGAGTTTGCCTGAGTAAACATTTTATTTTCCTGTAAAGTTGTTTCAGTTAAGATGGAGATTCGACTTTGGAGGCAACTTCCATTGAAATCTATGAGTACAAGTTGCCTTGAAGTAGTACAGGAACCTTTTCTGAAGTCGGAGCAACTTCAGTAGTGTACATTAAGACAGCTTTCATTCACTTCAATGGAATTTCTTATGTCCAGCGACTTGGAGCAACTTAAGGTCTGACAAGTCGGATGCCAGGTTGCTGTAGTGTGAACCGGCACTAAAGGACAGTAAACTGGCCCTTTGTTTAGAAAGTTTGGAGACCCCTGCTCTAGATAAAAGTCAAATGATTGTCCAGTGAATATATACCAAACTCAATGAGGCTCCTTTACTAAAGGAGTTGATAATCTTTACTCAATAAGATGTAGCTCTGTTCATGTTGAATACTCAATCATGTTCTGAAGAAATAAATAAATAGGACTTTTCTTTTCACATGGTTGGATGACTGAAGTGAATCTTCACTCAACTGAGTGAAATCTCAACTTTTTTAGTATATCAGCCTCAAAGTGCCATTCTAGTCGGTAGTCATTTATAGTGCACACTCCACTTTAAAAACCATCCCATTTGACCTTTTCATAGTGACTCCAGCAACTTCCGTCTTTCTAAACTGTCATTATATGGTTCCCATCAGCACAATTCTGTATTGAGTAATGTAGGAAAGTCCAGCACTTACTAAGATTAAATCTAATTCTTTTTTTCACTAAAGGTCATCTCCAACAATTTCAGGAAGCTAGATTGAAATTCATAAGACCAAAGCAGGATATGACACATTAAATACTAGTAAACATATCATTTCATTTGTTCGATTTCAATTTCTTTCTGTTTAGGTAATGGTCCTATACAAAATGTGAAAGTATATATAGTTGAATAGGTACTTATTAAGACCTTGTTACCAACTTAAAACGTGCAAAAAATCTGTGTGGGTTGTCAGCACCTGGGGCGAGGCAAGTAATCTGTGCCCCCTGACCCATGGACTTACCTATTTTCAGCTAGCTCCAGTCTGGTCATATGATCCACTGTGTGAGACAGCGGTGGATGTAGGGAAGAGGAGAGCGTGCTTGATAATGACCGGTAAAGTCTGGATTGGTGACATCATGCATATGTTACTATGTCCCATCTGTTGTTGGCGCTCCCTCCTCTCCACACTTGTGATAGCGCCCCTCTGAATTTTGTGCCTGAGGCCCCCCTTTCACCCCCCATGCTACGCCACTGCACTTGAGTGACAGCTCGGAGTCTGCTGGGGCTGACCCAAGAAGGTGGCACCCAGCAGAAGTCTCAGGGCATTTGGATGTTCACACAAGGAAAACTTTTACAGGTAAATAACATAAAATTTAAATATAATTTTATAAAAAAAACATTTTTGTCAGTATAAGTGGTCAGGCAACAGAGTCTCTTTAACAATAGCAATCAATCCACAAATAGTGTTTATTGTTCTAATTTGACAATATAGACAGGAGTTTGATTTGTTGCTTTAAATTGGGTTCAGTTTTTCAAATGAATGTACTGTGATTATGTAACCTATTCTTTGTATTATCTTCTATATTTGCATTTGCAAATCTACCAGTTTTGAAAGGTCTTTTTTGAAAATCATTTTGTAAGCAGAGGACAAGCAAAGTTTTTTTTATATCTGCCTTTTAAACCTTGCACTAGAAAATGACAGCTGTCATCTGATTGATTGTTGTAAGTTATATTCTTTTATTACCACTTTAATAGTAATCTCATTCTAATAGATATTTTCCTAAAACAGTGAAAGCAGCAAACTGAATTTATTGAGTCATTATAAAGCTTCATGACATTTTCTGCTAGTTTTCACAGATAATGCTATTGTTTAAAAAAAATAAAGGCATTGCTTCATAATGTTGTTGATTACCATTTTAATAATTAGTTTACTTTGATATTAAGAATCGAACATGTGTTAATAATAATTTACAACAATATACCCAATGCCCAAAATGGTGAATTCAGTAAAAGTGGAGTTTTGTAAATGTAGCCATCAGTGCTTGGTTGGGTACAATTATATACAGAATTTACAATTTGGTTGGGTACTGAACCTCCAGAAGTCTGTGTTGGTGCCGACTCAGCGCCTAGAGTACCTGGGCTTAATTCTGGACATTGGTTTAATACATGAATGTTGTTTGGACAGAGAGGTTATGGTCTGCATCCTGGAGACTATTAAATAAACACTGAATAATATATGTAAATATATAGTAATATTATATACATTAAGGCCCCTTTCACACGATAAGCCTGGAACAAAGAGAATGTTTGAGCTATAAGTAAGCACTGAGGCCGCGTACACACGATCGGTCTAAACCGATAAAAATGGACTGAAGTCCAGTTTCATCAGTCCAAACCGACCCAGTGTATGGCCCATCAGTCTGTCGTCCTTCGGACCAAAGTTTTAAAACTTGCTTTGAAATCGGACTGATGGACGCCTGACCTTCGGTCCAAACTGATCGTTAGTATGCAAAAGCATCGGTTCAAAAACCTGCGCATGCTCAGAATCAAGTCGACGCATGCTTGGAGGCACTGAACTTTGTTTTTTCAGCAAGTCGTTGTGTTTTACGTCACAGCGTTCTGACACAATCGGTTTTTGAACGCATGTCAGACCATCAGGCCACTTCAGCGGTGACCCGATGAAAATGGTCCGTCAGACTATTCTCATCGGGTTGGACCGATCGCTTGTACGCGGCCTAAGTGTTAGTGCAAAACGCGTCAGCTGTGTGTCCGTATGTAGTGTTTTATCCAATTTTACCAATAAAGGCTATTTAAGGATTTTTTTCCTTGGAGTGCGGCTGTCCAAACATTCTCTTCATTCTCTGCTATATGCATTGCCAGCACCCGTGGTCTCTAGGAGGAGACTGATTACCTAAGTAGATTCATCTGAAGCGGTTACTTTCCTTTTCCACATGATAAGCCTGATCAGATCCGTCCTGTCCATTTTTCAGGCGGATCTGAGTGGGCCACCCATTGACTTTTATAGCCAGATGGATGTCAGCAGAGATGTGCCATCAGATCCGCTCAAAACAGACGAATGGCGATACGTTCGCCATCTGTCTGGCGGATCAGATGGGATCTGATGAAAACAGACATGCTGTCCGTTTTCACCCAATCTCCCCATACAGATCAGCAGGGCTCTGACAGGTCCTTCACTGCTCCATGAGCAGAGACAGACCTGTCATCCACCGGCTCAACGAAGATCAACGGATCAATCCCCCACTGAGTTGGCGGTGTCCGCTGAGCGCATCTGCCCCATGTGAAAGGGGCCTAAAATTCAGTACCACCAAAATAATCATGAATACCTTGTAATACTTTTTGTGGGTCTACTTAACATTCACAACAACCTTTTAGTTTGTGAAAACCTACTGTATATAACATAAACACTAAAACCCAGTGAACTGTTCTTTATATATAAGCACTGTTCTGTAAATTTCCATAGATAGGCAACTCTTATCCTCATATTGACTAGTGGTTTTAAATGAAAGGGGTTGTAAAGTCAAAAGGTTTTTTATCCTAATGCATTCTATACATTAAGATAAAAAGCCTTTTGTGTGCAGCAGCCCCCTAATACTTATCTGAACCCCAGCAATGTCCACAAGTGTTTTGGCCATCCGAGACTTTCTATCTTGATTGGCTGAGAAACAGCAGAGGTGCCATTGGCTCCCGCTGCTGTCAATTAAAGTCAGTCAGCCAGTCAGGAGAGAGAGGGGACAGGGCCAGGCTGGGGCTCAGTGTCTGAATGTACACAGGGAGCTGTGACTCGGCTCGGGTGCCCCCATAGCAAGCTGCTTGCTATGGGGGCACTCAACAGGATGGATGGGGCCTGGAGCACAGAAGAGGGACCCAAATAGAGGAGGATCCAGGCTGCCCTGTGCAAATCCACTGCAACAGAGGAGGTAAGTATAACATGTTTGTTTTTCTTATAGAAAAAAACAAGACTTTACAAAAGATACACGTATCATCTTTCCAAATAACTTCTGTTTATTCAACGCAATTGATGTTTTTTATACACATGATTATGTAGGTATCACATTAATATAACAATTGTGCTTTTGTTGTAACAAGGGGCATAACATAGGCAGGCTAATTCTAATCAGGACTCAAAAGAATGTAAACATGTAATGAAAATATTGTTAGTGCCGTGTGCAATATGTAGGAAAACATACAAAATAGAATACAATTATATACAGAATTTACAATTTCCTTAACAGCATACAAATACAAATAAATCGTATAACTAATTAACCAAATATAAAGTATAAATACAGTCAATACATTTTTTTTTGTGTAGAATAGTGGAGGGAAAGGTTAGAACCTCTGGCAGAAAGTATGATTTTACTGAAAGAGACTACTTGAACAAACTTCCACCATAAGTTGTCAACACTGAATTTAAATATGCTTCAAACAAACATAGATCTATACTCATATAGAAATTCTGCTGCTAGAGTAATACACCTCACTAACCGATCCGTAACTGCTGCTCCTCTCTGCCAATCCCTTCACTGACCTCCCCTACCTCACCGTGTAAAATTCAAACTGTTAACCACAACATACAAGGCCATTCACAACCTTGCCCCATCTACATCACCAACCTTATCTGTCGATATCGCCCAAATCGTCCCCTCCGCTTCTCCCAGGACCTCCTGCTCTCTAGCTCCCTTGTTACCTCTTCCCATATTTGCCTTCAGGACTTCTCCAGAGCCTCTCCTATCCTCTTGAACTCCCTGCCCCGGTATGTCCGATCAGCCCCTACCCTGTCCACCTTTTGGAGATCCCTGAAAACAAATTTTTTCAGGGAAGCCTATCACACATTTGCCTAACAACTGTCCCTGATGCACCCCCATCAATTCCTTCTCTGCAGCTATTACCCTTTGTACCACCCACCCCCTCCTTTTAGAATGTAAGCTCTACAAGCAGGGCCCTCCTGTACCTTCTGTATAGAACTGTACTATAATTGTTGTGTCCCCCCTATGCATTGTAAAGCGCTGCATAAACTGTTGGCACTATATAAATCGTGTATAATAATAATAATTGAAGCCATTTTTAATGATTGCTGCCCAATGACCAGAGCACTTTTTGTGATTCGGCACTGCGTCGCTTTAACTGACAATTGCGCAGTCGTGCGACGTGGCTCCCAAACAAAATTGGTGTCCTTTTTTTCCCACAAATAGAGCTTTTTTTTTGGTGGTGTTTGATCATCTCTGCGGTTTTTATTTTTTGCGCTATAAACAGAAATAGAGCGACAATTTTAAAAAAAGGCAATATTTTTTACTTTTTGCTATAATAAATAGCCCCCAAAAATATATAAAAAAAATGTTTTCCGCACTTTAGGCCGATACGTATTCTTCTACAAAAATCATAATAAGAGTTTATTGATTGGTTTGCGCAAAAGTTATAGCGTTTACAAAATAGCGGGTAGTTTTATGGCATTTTTATTATTACTTTTTTTTTACTAGTAATGGCGGCGATCAGCATTTTTTTTCAGTACTGCGACATTATGGCGGGCACTTCGGACACTTTTGACACATTTTTGGGACCATTGGCATTTTTTTAGCGATCAATGCTATAAAAATGCATTGGATTGCTATAAAAATGCCATTGGCAGTGAAGGGGTTAACAC
The DNA here is from genome assembly GCA_029574335.1 of Rana kukunoris. Classification (NCBI taxonomy): domain Eukaryota; kingdom Metazoa; phylum Chordata; class Amphibia; order Anura; family Ranidae; genus Rana; species Rana kukunoris. The sequence continues at coordinate 185,936,247 of CM056051.1, forward strand.
TAGGGGGCGGGGAAGGGGTTAAGTGTGTTCCTGGGTGTGTTCTAACTCTATGGGGGGGTGGCCTTACTAGGGGAAATCACTGATCTTCTGTTCATACATCGTATGAACAGAAGATCAGCGTTTCCCCCGCTGACAGGACCGGGAGCTTTGTGTTTACACACATAGCTCCCGGTCCCCACTCTGTAACGAGCGATCGTGTGTGCCCGGCGGGCACGCGCGCGGGACTCGGGGGTGAGCAGGGAACGCTTTTATGCAGACGTATAGCTACGGGCTCTCGCCCATAAGAGCCACATTCCCGCAGTAAAATGACGGCGGGCGGTCGGCAACAGGTTAAAGTAGGACATATGTGTTCTTGCTATTCTTTTCCAAAAAAAGTCTCCTCTGTTCTTGATTTGCTAACTGTGCCCCGAACAGGGAAGCTGACTTCAGGTATGTGGGTGTCCCCTGTGACCACATGACCTACGAATTGGAGACTTTGGTGAGATTCCATAGGTCCCAGTGGGCACAGAGGGCACCCACATAACCAAAGTTGGCTAGCATTAACGTTGGCACAGTTAGTGGAGCAAAAACAGAGGACAGGTTTTTAAAAAGAAGAACATAACGTTTTACTTTTAGCATCTCATTAAAAAATGGCATTAATGCAGATTTAATCAAAAATAAAAAGGGACAAACTACATGAATTACTTGGTCTTTTTCTGCTTTCATTCTTCGATTTTTCTATTCTTAAAATTACCACATATGCTTTTAATAACTGACCACGGTACCCCCAAAAAGTAAGATCTGGTGTTTTGGTCAACACATCGATTTCCACCCAATATTAAATTCTCAGTGTTGGAATTAATTATACTGCTACATATTTCATGGTAGAAAGTGTGCTTTGGTCTTAAAAATCCATGCCAGGTTTTTTTTCCAGGAGATCTGTCAAGAGTGACAGAATATGACATAAACACTGAAGTGATGAAATAGAGCAGCAGATGTGCGCTAATGAAATCCATAGCAACCAATCAGAACATACCTTTAACTCAAATAACAGTTTGGTTGGATGTGTTGCTGTCAGTTTTATGTCCTTCAACAAGCAAAGAGCTCTAATCCTATTTTACATTTGTTTTCTAACATATTAGACTATATGCAGCACTTATTACTATAAATCTACTTCTGCTGAAGTTCAGGTGATTTGAATAATAGATGAGACTGCATGTCTAACAGGTTTGTGTGTGTGATGTTTCAGATGCCATGCTGTTCTCGGTGGTCAGAAGGTCACATGTACTAAGTCCTAATGAATATTTAACTTCTGCATTAATGCATAGAGAATCTAGAACCAGTAAATGCCTGTGGTAATATAATTGCCAATCTGCACTTTTTGGACAGCGTAAGAAAGATAGAATGTATGACTTTATAATAATGAACATACTGTATGTTCATTTGTTCTGAAAATTCCATACATTTTATACAATAGTGCTTTTATTAATATATCACAAACCTGAATTGCTGACTACTTTGTTTTTGCCTTTGTCTACTTTAAAGGCTTAAGGGCATATTTATGTACAGTAAAACCTTGGTTTGAGAGTAACTTGGTTTGAGAGCGAGACGAGCAACATTTTTTAATACATTTTGACTTTATATGCAAGCGATGTCTTGATATACAAGTAGCGTCATATCACAACTGAGTATTAAAGAGAAGAAAGGCGCCTCTAAGTGTAGCAATATGGTTACATTTAACCACTTGCCGACCGCCCACCGTCGTTCTACGTCGGCACTTTAAAGATAGATATCTCGGTAACGGCAGCAGCTGCTGCCACAACCGAGATATCCATCTCTTCAGTGGGCGGTCGGTCAAACGATAATGGCGGTCTCCGCAGCGGATTTGCCACGAGATCGCCGTTATGGGAGGTGGGCGAGCCCCCCCCCCCGGAGCCGTCGGTAGCGGCGGAGGCGATTGGGTCCTCTCCCGTGCTCAGTGGGGATGCGAGTGAGGGAAAAATTTCCCTCATCCGTCCCCGTAGCTCTGCTGGGCGGAAGTGACGTCAAAACGTCAGTCCCGCCCAGCGTCTTAAAGAGACATTTTTTTTTTTAAGTCATTTGAAAAATGACATTTTACATTTATTTTTTATTTTTTTGCATTTAAGCCTAAATATGAGATCTGAGATCTTTTTGACCCCAGATCTCATATTTAAGAGGACCTGTCATGCTTTTTTCTATTACAAGGGATGTTTACATTCCTTGTAATAGGAATAAAAGTGATAATTTTTTTATTTTTTTTTATTTTAGTGTTAAAAATTGGTAAAATAAAGAAAAATAAATACGAAAACCCCCAAAACATTTTTTTAAATCGCCCCGTCCCGACGAGCTTGGGCGCAGAAGCGAACGCATATGCGAGTAGCGCCCGCATATGAAAACGGTGTTCAAACCACACAAGTGAGGTATCGCCGCGATCGTTAGAGCGAGAGCAATAATTCTAGCCCTAGACATCCTCTGTATCTCAAAAAATGCAACCTGTAGAATTTTTTAAATGTTGCCTATTGAGATTTTTAAGGGTAAAAGTTTGACGCCATGCCACGAGCGAGCGCAATTTTTAAGCGTGTCATGTTGGGTATCATTTTACTCGGCGTAACATTATCTTTCACAATATGTAAAAAAATTGGGCCAAATTTATTGTTGTCTTATTTTTTAATTTAAAAAAGTGAATTTTTTCCAAAAAAAGTGCGCTTGTAAGACCGCTGCGCAAATACGGTGTGACAAAAAGTATTGCAATGACTGCCATTTTATTCTCTAGTGTGTTAGAAAAAAAAAATATAATGTTTGGGGGTTTTAAGTAATTTTATAGCAAAAAAAAATGTTTTAGTCTCGTAAACACCGAATCTGAAAAACAGGCTCGGGGCTTAAGTGGTTAATGAAGGTACAACATTTAGCAACTCATAAGGTTGACGATTAAAACAAGCACATCTAAGTATGCAGGCATCTGGGGTAATGCTGTCCACATAGACCATCTTCCTCACAGCCATCAACGTCGTCCCTTCCACACTGCATTCCACAAGCGGTTCAAACTCTCTACTGCAGGGTAGTCTTCCCGGTCACAATTGCAGACTGAGAGTGGTGAGAGCCGGCGGTTCGGGGGGTGGTCTATGTGGACAGCTTTCCTCCCAGATGCATGTGAGTTGCTAAATGTTGTACCTTCATTAAATGTAACCAAATTGCTACACTTAGAGGCGCCTCTCTTCTCTTGTATTCCCTGTAGCTCCTGCTGGATTTTGCTTCTAATCACCTTGTGGAGACTTCCATTTGTCGATGGACATTTTATGGACACAACCTTGCTATAATCTTTTTATATGGACTTAAACTGAAGGACTTAAATGAATAAATGGTTCTGCAACAAATCATTTGAGTTTCCATTATTTCTTATGGTGAAACTCGCTTTGATATACAAGTGCTTTGGATTACAAGCATGTTTCTGGAACAAATTATGCTTGCAATCCAAGGTTTTACTGTAATGTAAGTTCTCTTTTTTGCTGGTGGACATGTCACCAAACTGATGTAGCACATTTGCCATCTATGAGGTCCAAAAAAATAAAAATAAGGGGCCAGATTCACGTACATCTGCGCATTATTGGACCAGCGTAGCGCACCGCCTTTACGTTAGACTTGCGCAATTTTGCCGCGTAATCACCCTATTCTCGTAGCTTTTGCGCAGAAAATTGCGCATGCGCAAAGTTATTTCAGAGGCGTAAGGCGGAGTAATACAAATTGGGAAGGACGTGGGCGTGTTACATTGAAATGAGCCGTGACCCCATGCAAATGAAGGGCCGGCCGGCTCGCGCATGCGCGCTTGAAGGAGACCATGGTCAGCTCCGCTGTGCTCATGCTCACAACTCGGGAGCGGCGCAATCAGTGAAATTGGAAATGGACTAGGGCAACGTTGTGAACTACGCAAACAGCATAAATAGACAGACACAAACGCACTTGCATTGCAAAAGTACATCCCTTTGTCCCTTCCCATTTAACCAAGTGCTTTTGTCCTGTTGTTCGTTGCGTTGTGTTTTGTAGTTGTCAGATTAGTGTTCTGTGTGATCAAGTGTTTGTTAGTAGATCTTTGAAAGTGTTTTTTGATAAGTGTTTGAGAGACTGTTTGTTTGATATATTTCTGTTCGTTTGTTTTCTTGCTGATTTTTTGCTGTTTGTTTTTGTGACTGTTTCTTGCTGAGTGCTTGTGTGATTTTTTGGGTGTTAGTTTTCTCTTTGTGTGTGTTCTTGCTTGATTGGTTGTGCTTGTTTTTGTGAGTGATTTTTGTTGACTGGGAGTGAGTTTTTTTGGAAGTATGACAGAGAGAAAGCGAAAGCTCAATTTTACTGTGGGGGAAAAAAGAATTCTTGCCCGGGCCATTAGCGATTATGGGCGTTTCCTCCACGGCCCAGACAGTGCCAACACCACCCGGCCAGGAGGAGGGAGATTTTGGACCTCATCACTGAGCAGGTCAATTCAGCGGGGGAGGGGGAGACACGGACCCGGTCTGGGATTGACAAAAAAATTAATGACCTCCGCCGTCTGGTCAAACAGCAGCTGTCCAAAATGCATGCCCATGCCAGGGGCACAGGAGGGGGCCCACCATGCCTTATTAGGCTGACAGCGGAGGAGCGTGCGGTGGCCCTGACCTTTCATCGGCATGAAGTTGAGGGCCTGCCCGGCTTTGACTCAAGTCCGGAGCCTGTGGTGCCAGGTAAGTATTTTTTTTAAGATCAGGTGTGTAGCATGTGTGTGGGAGGGGGTGAAAGGGAATATGTGGCAAGTGTGTGGATCCTCCAACCTGTGAATGTTTTGTGTCATACACAGATGTGCAGGAGGGTGCAGGGCCATCTGGCCTGACCGCACCATCCCCAGGACAGCAGCCTAATGAGGCCCCCCCAACAAGGCCGGAGTCCGCGGAGGAGGTTCAAGAGGAGGAGGAGAATCATGAGGAGGAGGAGTCCATGTCAGGCACTGGACTTTTGGTTTTTGAGGACTCTTCCCCTCTGGCTGGCAGCAAGCAGCCCTCCCTAAGGGGGAGCCCCCCCCTCCTCCCCCAACATGGCTCCCCTCCCAAGGGCCTCCCCTTCTCCCCGGCCACAAGCATCAGCTGGAGGCAGGGTTTCGTCCCAGAACACCAGGGGGTTGGGCGATCTCCTGCCCGCCACTCTGAGAAGGGACCAGGCCCTTCAGACCAGCCATCTGGGACAGGTCAGCCAGACATTGGTGCGGATGGAGGAGAGCCTGTCCTCCATCAAGGATACGCTGGGGAACCTGGACTCCCACTCCCGGGCTTTCACAACCTGCCTAAACGACCTGCAGACTACATCAGCAGGCGTTGGGCAGGATGTGAGGGCCCTTACCCAGGCTATCCAGGCCAACACGGCAACACTTGGTGCTGCCCTGGACAGAATAGCCGTGGCCTTGGAGGGCAGGCCGCCAGGTGGGCAGAGATCAGGGGCTGCTCCTCCTTCCCCGGTTTTGCCCCTCCCCCATAAGTCTCCCCTGAGGAGCCGGGGCCGTGGCCGGGGGCGCCCCAGGCCTGGCTCACGTAAAGGGCAATCATTTTTTTTCCCCCTTTTTTGAATTTTTTTTTTGCTGAAAATTTTTGGATTTTGCTGGTAATTTTACTGTGGGGGAAAAAAGAATTCTTGCCCGGGCCATTAGCGATTATGGGCGTTTCCTCCACGGCCCAGACAGTGCCAACACCACCCGGCCAGGAGGAGGGAGATTTTGGACCTCATCACTGAGCAGGTCAATTCAGCGGGGGAGGGGGAGACACGGACCCGGTCTGGGATTGACAAAAAAATTAATGACCTCCGCCGTCTGGTCAAACAGAAGCTGTCCAAAATGCATGCCCATGCCAGGGGCACAGGAGGGGGCCCACCATGCCTTATTAGGCTGACAGCGGAGGAGCGTGCGGTGGCCCTGACCTTTCATCGGCATGAAGTTGAGGGCCTGCCCGGCTTTGACTCAAGTCCGGAGCCTGTGGTGCCAGGTAAGTATTTTTTTTAAGATCAGGTGTGTAGCATGTGTGTGGGAGGGGGTGAAAGGGAATATGTGGCAAGTGTGTGGATCCTCCAACCTGTGAATGTTTTGTGTCATACACAGATGTGCAGGAGGGTGCAGGGCCATCTGGCCTGACCGCACCATCCCCAGGACAGCAGCCTAATGAGGCCCCCCCAACAAGGCCGGAGTCCGCGGAGGAGGTTCAAGAGGAGGAGGAGAATCATGAGGAGGAGGAGTCCATGTCAGGCACTGGACTTTTGGTTTTTGAGGACTCTTCCCCTCTGGCTGGCAGCAAGCAGCCCTCCCTAAGGGGGAGCCCCCCCCTCCTCCCCCAACATGGCTCCCCTCCCAAGGGCCTCCCCTTCTCCCCGGCCACAAGCATCAGCTGGAGGCAGGGTTTCGTCCCAGAACACCAGGGGGTTGGGCGATCTCCTGCCCGCCACTCTGAGAAGGGACCAGGCCCTTCAGACCAGCCATCTGGGACAGGTCAGCCAGACATTGGTGCGGATGGAGGAGAGCCTGTCCTCCATCAAGGATACGCTGGGGAACCTGGACTCCCACTCCCGGGCTTTCACAACCTGCCTAAACGACCTGCAGACTACATCAGCAGGCGTTGGGCAGGATGTGAGGGCCCTTACCCAGGCTATCCAGGCCAACACGGCAACACTTGGTGCTGCCCTGGACAGAATAGCCGTGGCCTTGGAGGGCAGGCCGCCAGGTGGGCAGAGATCAGGGGCTGCTCCTCCTTCCCCGGTTTTGCCCCTCCCCCATAAGTCTCCCCTGAGGAGCCGGGGCCGTGGCCGGGGGCGCCCCAGGCCTGGCTCACGTAAAGGGCAATCATTTTTTTTCCCCCTTTTTTGAATTTTTTTTTTGCTGAAAATTTTTGGATTTTGCTGGTAATTTTTTTTTTTTTGGGGTTGTGAATGCTGTTTGAATGTGGGGGTGACATTCCTGCCAGAAAAGGGGTGTCACCCTCAATTTTGGTGGAGAAGGGTTCCCCAGGACCAGGGAGAAGTGATCCCCAGGTCCGTGTGAATGGTGTATGAATGTACAGTGACATAATTGGAGCCTTGGCGTGGCGTTGCTGCTCACAAGTCCTGCATGGTGGACTGGTGCCAATCCAATTTGATGTGGATGTGGGGTGTGTGTGCTGGGGACCACAGTGGTGTGCATGCATGCATTCTCATTGTGCCATGATTAATGTGTGTGTTTAACGTGCAAAGATGCCCAATGTGAGCTGTCTCCTGGCTGCTCTTCCCTCAGAAGACGGGGGACCCTCGGTTAGGGGGGGATTGTCTGGTTCAGGGGTCAGGTCATCACATAGGTCAATCTGCAGGCCCTTTCTTTCTGCGAAGTTGTGCAGCATGCAACATGCACCGACGATCTGGCACACAATGTTTGGGATATACAAGAGGGTACCCCCAGACTTATCCAGGCATCGGAAACGTGACTTCAGGAGGCCAAAGGTGCGCTCCACCACTGCTCGTGTTTGGGCATGTGCTTGATTGTATCTATCCTCTCCTGGGGTTTGGGGGGTCCGGATAGGAGTCATGAGATGGGGTCCCAGTGGATATGCAGAGTCACCTGTAAGGGAAAAGACAGGAGGATGTTAGTCATGCATGTGCCCCTTGTGATGTGTGCATCATGGGAGGGGATAGTCATGCCTGCCACCCATGTCACTCACCAACCAGCCAGGTGTCCCCATACACGTTCTGATCGAATTCCATTCGGATGTGGCATTGATTGTATATGTAGCTGTCATGGCTGGACCCTGGGTGTTTGGCACGGACGTGCCATATGAGGCCTTGGGCATCGACTATCACCTGTACGTTGATGGAATGCCAATGCTTCCGATTGCGGTACATGTGCTCTGTCTCCTGGGGGGCTGGAGTGCCACATGTGTGCAATCAATGGCCCCCACAGTGCGTGGGAATCTGGCAATTCCCGTAGAAATCTGTCATTGCCTTCAGCCGCAGGTCCTCAGTGGTGGGTTTGATGATTTGGTTGGCCATGCGTCTGAGGATTGCAGGGACAACCTGGTGCACACATCTGCTCATGGAGGATTGTGACATCCCAGCCACCACTCCACTTGTACGCTGAAAAGAGCCACTGGCAAGGAAATGGAGTGTTGCCATGACCTTGACCAGTGGCTGCACTGCATGTGAGCGTTGTGTTGGGCTGGTGATGTCATCCTGCAGGGTTGTGGTTAATTCCAGGATGACATGAGGGGTGAATCTGAAGATGCGATACACCTCAGAATCACTCATGCCAAACAGGTCTATGCGGGTGCGGTATATCCTCTCCTGTGCCATCCTCCGTGCCCTCATCCTTCTTTGTTCATCTAAAGTCAGTAGTATAGCTATGTGCGACGATGCCCCTGGCATGTTGGCATACAGATTGTTGTGCAACACGTGTGACTGCTGAGCTCCTCACTAACAGTGTTGCTTTATCTAACAAGTAGACTTTTTTTCTCTTTTTAGACCAGCTTTTATATGCTCTAATTTTAGACAGGACATTTTGCTGTTGCGCACACTGCGTAGCATGCGCTGCCCCAACATTCTTTTGTGGATCCCCGTAAGTCCCTCATTAGCATATTTGACTAGCAAATCAATGGTCTGTCTAGCGCAGTTTTGCGCGGACGGATGCGCCTGTCTAACGAAATTACGCCGGACCAAAAAAAGTAGATTTCTTGCGTATCTCGCTTTGGGGATGCCGTGCATCGAAACGCACGCGCACATTTAGACTTACGCACGCGCATCTCCTGTTGCGCAGGCGTAATCGCTCTGTGAATCTGGGCCAAGGCTTTTTCCTGTACACTTTTTAATTAACAAATTAAGAAAATCAACACAGATCACCATCAAAATAGTTCCCCTCTTTTGACACAGCTGCATACAATGCTGCCAACATTCAAAGCAATTCCACAGCTAATTTTCTGAAAGGCTCTGGAGGATCTTCTCTGTTTTAGCTTTCATATGTTCTACCGACACAAAATGGGTTCCTTTGAGAACGGCTCGATCTTGATCTTACGGTAGAAGTAACAGGGGGCCAGGTCTGATGAATAGGGTGGGTTCTGAAGTACAATGATGTTGTTATTAGCTAGTAACTTGATGTTAACTTGATATTCACGGCTCACTCTTGTAATTCAACATTTTCCGACGAAGGGTAAGAAAACCTTTATATTTGAACATCAGCCCATTTATACTGAATGAACCTTGTCTCTCTGTGACAGCTTAGAACATATTATATACATAAACCACCTATTTCTCGCTCCCCTTCATTCTTGGTCCCTAGGATTTAGGTCCCTTTTTTTGTGTCAGACCTCGTATATTCACTTTCGCATTCCCCTGACATTTAGCATCTGGAAAAACTAGTCTTTAGTGGGAGATTGTAGTTACTGAACTATTGGCCCCTTTTTTTTTTTAACGTGGCCGATGTAACATTCAGCGCACATACATCACAGTTTCACCCAAAATATATTCCTAACATATGCATTCTAAAGTGGTGTATCTTTTGTAATTGTTTTAAAGTGATTGTAAAGTCTTAAGGTTTTTCACCTTAATGCATTTTTTATGACGAATTTCCCCACAAATCGCTATCGCTCAATTCTGCAAGTGATTATAATTTATTATCGCGGTTTTCTAGCTGCTCTAAAATCACTTTTGACATAAGGGGACACTTTTGGTTGCTATGGACAATCTACAGTTTGCAGGCAGAAAGAACAGTGTTTATTTTATAAAAGTACATGCAGGACACTGGGCAGACCACTAGGGACAACGGGGGTGTGTATTTTTTACATACAGTACTGTAATCTATAAAATTACAGTATACTGTATGTAATGTGTTTACTTTTTTGAATTTGGCGCCGTTCTCCGCCCCTGTGCGTTGTAACTTCGCAGGGAAACGGTGATCGCCGGCACACAGGCACTGTGGGAATCGAGCGAGGACGCCGCTCTCTCACACAGCGGGGATGCATTGCAGGATCCAGGGACAAGGTAAGTAACTTGTGCCTGTGGATACTGCGAGGCGAGCCTGAGTCTAGCTCAGGGATACCACTTTTGGTATTGAAATCTTACCCCGAGCCTGACTCGGGAATACCGCCAAGGGGGTTAAGGTGGAAAACCTTCTTTGCTGCAGCTGCCCCCAGACCCCCACCCCCTTTTTCTTACCTGAGCCTATCCATTCCAGTGATGTGTACAAGCCCAGGGGCTTCAACCCCTGCGTCTCTTCTAATTGGACAGATTGATAGCAGCATTGGTTCCAACTGCTGTCAGTCAAATCCAGTTATGCAGGTGGTGGGGTCAAGTCTCACTGTCTGTGTCAATGGATGCAGCAGCAGGACTCGGGAGCGTTCTCGCACGATTGCCCCCATGGAAAGTGGCTTTCCGTGGTGTCACTCGATGAAGGTGGAATTTCAGTACTAATAGCAGTAACCCCAAGCCAGACTCGGGATCGCATCGTAGTATTCAGGCAGGGAGTTACTTACCTTGTCACCTAGATCCTGCGATGTCTCTCCACTGTGTGATCGAGCTGCCTCCTCACTCGATTCACACAGTGCCCCGAGTGCCGCCGAGCTTTGTTCCCTGCAACGTTATGACACACGGGGGCGGAGATTGGTGCCAAATAAAAAAAAAGAAAAACACAGTACACATACAGTATAGTGTAATCTTACAGAATACAGTACCGTATAAAATAATTACACATCCCTTTTGTCCCTAGTGGTCTGTTCAGTGCCCTGAATGCAGTTTTATATAATAAATAAATGTTTTTTCTGCCTAGAAACTGGAGATTGTCCATAGCAACCAAAAAGTGTCCCTTTATGTCAAAAGTGGTTTTAAAAAAGCTAGAAAACAGCAATAATAAATTAGAATCACTTGCAGAATTGAGCGATAGCGATTTGTGGGGAAATTCGTCATCAAACACTAATGACAGCGACAATTCTGCAACTGAGCAAATTTCAGTGTTTTTGATTTGATTGATTACATTATTGAATAATTTTTATTATTATTATATTATTATTGGTTATCATTATTTATAGTTATTTATTGTGTTTCAAACTTTTGTGTTTCAAACGTTATCATACCCGGGATGTCTACTAGTTTGGACAGATTTAAGTGAGTTATTCCTAAGAATTACAGGCTTACAATATAAAACGCCAAATTTCCATGCAAAACAAATGTACAATTTTTAGCATCAAAAATCTGAAAGAATCATACCGCCAGGGAGGTTAATGTACAGGAATTGTTGGAAAATGGTCACTTAGCACCTTGTACCAATGATATCCTGGTATTCCATAAACCATATGGTGCTTTTTGTTTGTGAGGTTATTTAACCACTTGCCAATTAAGCACTTTCACCTCCTTCCCACCCAGATCAATTTTCAGCTTTTGATGCTGTCACATTTTGAATGAAAATTGCACAGTCATGCCACACTGTACCCAAATTAAATTGTTATATTTTTTTTTAGATAAAAATAGCTTTCCTGGTGATATTTAATCACCAATGTGGTTTTTATTTTTTCACTAAACAAACAAAAAAAGACAGAAAATTTTAATTAAAAAAAGTTTTTCTTCGTTTTTGTTATAAAAGTTTTTAACCACTTAAGGACCGCCGCATGTACATTTACGTCGGCAGAATGGCACCGACAGGCACATCAACGTATATATATACGTCGGTGCCTTGGGGGGGTTCGGGGGTCCGCGCGGCTGCAGGAGCGATCCGACAAGAGGGGGCGGCTATTAGTTTTTGTCAGCCCCCTCCGGATCGCTCCCACATACATGTAAGATTACTGTATTTAGTGTCAGTGTGACAGGCAGTGTGACAGTCAGTTAGTGTTAGGTTCAGGGTAGCCCCCCCTAATAAAGTTTTAACCCCTTGATCACCGCTCTAGTTAACCCTTTCACTCCCTATTGACAGCATCACTAAGCGATCATTTTTCTGATCACTGTATTAGTGTCGCTGTTTCCGCTAGGTAGCTAAAAAAAAATGTATTGCGATTTTTTTTTACTAAAGACATGTGGTTAAATAAATTTTGGCCTAAATGTTTGACTAAAATTTAGTTTATTGATTTTTCTTATAACAAAAAGTAAAAAATATTGTTTTTTTTTCAAAAATGTCGCTCTATTTTTGTATATAGCGCAAAAAAAATAAAAATCGCAGAGGCGATCAAATACCACCAAAAGAAAGCTCTATTTGTGGGAAAAAAAGGACGCAAATTTTATTTGGGAGCCACGTCGCACGACCGCGCAATTGTCTGTTAAAGCGACGCAGTGCCGAATCGCAAAAACCCCTTGGGTCATTTGGCAGCATATTGGTCCGGTCCTTAAGTGGTTAAATAAGTAATTTTTCTCTTTCACTGATGTGCGCTGGTGAGGCTGCACTGATGGTCACTGATATGCTGTACTTATAAGCACTGACAAGCTGCACTGAGGTGGCACTGATATGTGGCACTTATAGGAATCACTGATGGGCACTGACAGGCATCACTGATCTGCACCGGCGGGCAGCACTGATGGGCACTGATTGGCATCACTGATGGCCACAGATTGACAGAACTTGTGGACACTGTTGGGGCTGCACTGATGATCAGTGCCCTGATTATCAGTGTAGATGTCCCGTGTGGATTTAATGGTTATCGGTTCTCTTCTCCTCACACAGTGTCAGCATGAGGAGAGAACTGCCAAAACTGGCAAATACTGTTTATACTGTGGTCAGCTGTTATTGGACACTGCTGATTACATGGTAAAGAGCAGCAATGATTGGCTCTTTACCCTGATCTGTGATCAGCTGTGTCAAATGACAAATCAATCACAGACCCCTGCCGCTGCAAGCCGCAAGGGGCACCCAAAAAGCGCGATCACAGGAGGACATCCGTTGACGCCCTCCTGACAATGCTGTAGCTTTAAAACACAACAGCGCGCTGAAAAAAATGAAGTTTAATGCTTCCAAGCATGCGTCGACTTGATTCTGAGCATGCATGGATTTTTAACAGATGGTTCTTGCCTACTAACGATCGGTTTTGACCTATCGGTTAGGAATCCATTGGTTAAATTTAAAGCAAGTTGGCTTTTTTTAAACCGATGGTTTAATAACCGATGGTGCCCACACACGATCGGTTTTGACCTTTGAAAACTGTCCATCAGACCATTCTCATCGGTTTAACCGATTGTGTGTACGCGGACTTACAGTTATCGTCTAGACAAGATATTGTGCAGATATCACCTGTCATGTGGTCCAGAAACTTTTTGACCTTGTCAGAGAGGAACTGGAGATGCAGGTGAATAGGAATAGTGCTTCATCTGCTTTTGACAAGCTGCACAAAGTTTTATAAACTACAGGGGATGATTTACTAAAACTGGAGAGTACAAAGTTGAATGCAGCTGTGCATGGTAGCCAATTAGCTTCTGATTTTATCTTTGACAAAACAAAAAAAAAAAATACTGATTATTTTATTAGTTTCTATTCAGAGCTGCACTGGATTTTGCACTCTCTAGTTTTAGTAAACCAACCCTAATGTGTCAGTTTTTGTATGCTTTTTAGCATGGACCGGCCCAGCACCTTCTGGATTTGGAGGCAAGCATTGAAGATAAATCTTGATCATAACATTATACATTTATAATAATAAAATTCCACACAATTCTAGCAAAGTAGCCAATTAAAAAAAGAAGGGCTTTGACCTGCAGGGGATTTCTAACTTTGTATTTGTAGCACCTCATTAGAGAGAAGAAACATATACAAATAAGAAGAAACCCTTGGCATACCGGTAGTTTATAGGATTGTACAGTTGCAAGAAAAAAGTTTGTGAACATTTTAAAATTTCCTGAATTTCTGCATAAATGACCTCCAAAATGTGGTCAGCTCTATGACTAAAGGCCTGGTTCACATTGGTACGATTTGAGATGTCAAATCGCATCTCAAATCGGCGACATTTGCCGGCAATTGTCATCAATGGCACCATCCTAATCGGTGCGACCAATTTAAAAAAGTAGTTCCTGTACTACTTTTTGCGATTTCGGGACGCGATTTACATTGACATCTGTGCAGAAACCTGCCCAGATGTCTTTGAAATCGCGGCCGAAATCGGGACTGCCAGCAGGAGTGAGTTCAGCCGAACTCGCACGGCTTCACTCCCGCAGCCCAGTGTGAACCTGGGCTAAATCACAATATTAGAAAAACACAATCAGCTTATTAGACAAATACAATCAACTTGTATCCTTACTGAACACAATATTTAAACAATCGCAGTCCAGGCTGGATAATACATGTGATCCATTGTATTTATTCACTGCCAAAAATTCTTTAGGAAGAATGATTTTCAGCAAACACTTCCCGTAGTTGCTGATCAGACTGCAGAATGGTTGGGAGGAATTTTAGACCACCCCTCCTTCTAAAAGCTTTTTATTGATATTTCTTGGATTACTTGCATGAAAGGCTTGCTTCAGCTTATGCTGTAGTATCTCAATCTGATTGAAGTCTGGACTCTTATTTGGCTATTTAAGAATATGAATTTTATGCTATTCTGTTTTAATTTGCTCTACTGTTTTGGATTACTGGGCTCCATTCACAGAACCAGATCGCATGTGGTATGTAGGTGTCTGGACACATTTTCCATAAATATTGCTTGCGATCCGGCAACTGATCCTGCAAAATACTCAAAACTATCAGTAGATACCACATGAAAAGGGGTTATAGTCAATTCACAGAAGGAAATAAATAATTGTAATGCATGCAGTAATTAAGTACTGGTCCAGGTATGCAGTGGGAAAAAATATAATAGCCAGTTTTGAGTTGTATCTGCCTTTTTTGATCAGTTCTCTTAACAGTAAGGCCTCGTACACACGATCAAATCTATGTGCTGAAAACGGTCTGACAGACCATCTCAGCAGACAGATTTGATCGTGTGTACGGGCGAGCCGACAGATTTGGCCAGCAGACAGATTTTAAAGCCTGCTTTAAAATCTGTCTGCTGGGAACCCGTCGGACCGATATGTCTGCTGGTTAGTATGCTAACCAGCAGACATATCTGCCCGCACATGCGTCGAATGGATCCGACGCATGCGCGGAAGTGTTTTACTTCCTGGTGCGGTGACGTGGGGGCATCAACGTCACCGCCACGTCACCGCCACGTCTGTCTGTCAGACCGATTTGATCAGATTAATTTGCTCGTGTGTACGGGGCCTGATGCATAGAAACCTAAATATGAAAATCATTGGAGTTTATTAACTTAAAGCTTAGCTTAAAGAAATTGTTTTAGATTTGATTAGAGTTAAGGTTTTATTGTTGGCTGTGCCCCCATTATGGAGATTTTCCCTTTCTATATTTGTCCTGTTTACCACTATCATTGAAAGTGAAAGGAAAAGAAAATCCCAAATTTTGGGTTGTCCCCAGAAAAGTAATAGAGGGAAGATCTTCCAATGGGACACAGATGGCAAAAAAGCTGACAGGAGTTTTAACCCTTCGGCCTCGTACACACAACCGAGGAACTCGTCGTAAATGAAACATCGTTTTCCTCCACCAGTTCCTTCTCAGGCTTGTGCAGAATCTTGTCAAGCTTAATTTGCATACACACTGTCAAGACAAAATCTCATTTTTCTCAAACGTGATGACGTACAACACGTACAACGGCACTATAAAGGGGAAGTTCGATTCCACTGTCACAACCCTTGGAGCTGCTTTTGCTAATCTCATGTTACTGCGTGTTAAGTAAAAGTTTGGTAAGAGACGATTCAATCTTTTCAGTCTGTTACAGAGTGACGAATGTGCTATCTCCATTACGAATGCTACTTTTACCGAAGGTGCGCTCCCGCCTCATACTTTATTCTGAGCATGCGCGAGTTTCTAAGCATACACACAAACGTGTTTCTCATCGTAAACCAGCCCGACGAGAAAAAACGACGAGGAAATTGAGACTCCTGATGAGGAAAAAGAGAACTTGTTCTCTTTTTTTCTCGTCCAGTTCCACAACCGTTTTCCTTGGCAAAAAATCTCTGCCACCGAGTTTCTTGATGGATTCTGTCGAGGAAAATGGTCGTGTGTACGAGGCCTTCCTTTCTCTATCCAAAATGAATAAAAAAAATGTTGTGCCTATAGTTCTACTCTGCAAGTTGCTCCAGAGCTTAGTAAATGAGGTAAAGCTTCACTTTACAAAGAATACCCAATCACATGCAAGGACAATATTAATAAAATGCATTTTTACTGGCACATGATTGGATGACGGAAGTCAGCAGAGCTATCCCTCATTTTCTAAGCTCTGGAGTAATTGCATTTGCAAAGTCCTCAGTCTATGTGACTTAAAAAAAAAATTAACTATATTCCGTTTAGTAAATCTACCCCATTGCATGTAGTGAAATATATCTATTTTTTACAGTCATTTGCCAGATTATTGGAGACTTTTTTGTGTATATACAAGCATAGCCATAATTTTCTTCAAACCTCTCAATCACTCACAAAATAATACAATGTACATGCATATCACAATGGTCTAATCCAGTCTCCAAACTGCGGCCCTTTGCTTGCCTTTAATTTGACCCTCGGGTACTATTTCTTCTACTGACACCAATGATGAGGCACCATTCCTTCCCACTGACACCATTGATGAGAGAATATTCCTCCCACTGACAACAATAGGGCACTATTACTCCCACCAATACCAATGATAGGGCACTATTCCTCCCAATAATGCCAATGACATGGCATGATCTCCTCCACTGACACCAATGATGGGGCACAATTTCTTCCACTGACACCAATGATAGGGCACTATTCCTTCTCCTACTGACCACGGGTACCATGTAATTTTTTTTACTGCTGTGACACCAATGATAGGGCACTATTCCTTCTCCTACTGACCACAGGTACCATGTACATTTTCTTACTCCCTCTGACACCCTCTGATACCAATGATGGGGTGCTATTCCTCCCAATAATACCAATAACATGGCATGATCTCTTCCACTGACACCAATGATAGGGCACTATTCCTTCGCCTACTAACCACTGGTACCATGTAAATTTTCTTACTCCCTCTGACCACCAAGTATTGTTTATTCCCACTGACAATAGGACCCTTTTTTAACTCCTGCTGGTCACACTCCTGTCCCCCTAAAGTCTGAAGGACAGTAATCACAAAAAAAATTGTTTTTTAGATATTTTTGGCTTAAATATTCGCAAGAAAGGGATAATGAATAGACATGTATTCTTACAAAGGTGTGAAACTTGAGTTGTTCTAGATGTCATCAGTTTGAAGGTTTGACAGATGGATACCAGAGTGACACATTAACCAGTTAAGGACCCCCGCACGCCTATGTACGTCCACAACATGGCTCGTACAGGCACAAGGGCGTAAATTTACGTCCTCGCCTTAGTGCGGTTCGGGGGTCCCATCGGGACCCCCTCCGCGGCGTGCGGCGGTCCCCCTGGCTCTGGGAGCGATCGCCGACGAGCGGGCGGATGTCCGTGTTTTCCGCCCCCCCCGCGATCGCTCCCAGCCAATGGGAGCACGCTCCCAGCCTGTCACTTCCTCCTCCTGTGTTTACACAGGAAGGAGGAAATGATGTAATCTCTCATCGCAGCGCTGTTTCCCAGCGCTGCTGATGAGAGAAGACATGCCAAGTAAGTGTGCACCAACACAACACTGACACACACTCACATAGGCATATTAACCCCTTGTGATCGCCCCCCCCCCACCCCCCTGTCACAGTGTTACTGAATGCAGTGATTTAATCACTGCATTTAGTGTCAGTGTGACAGGCACTGTAAAAAACAGTTAGTGTTAGGTTCAGGATAGCCCCCCCACCCCCCCTAATAAAGTTTTAACCCCCTGATCACCGCCCTAGTTAACCCTTTCACTCCCTATTGCCAGCGTCACTAAGCGATCATTTTTCTGATCGCTGTATTAGTGTCGCTGTTCCCGCTAGGTAGCTATTTTTTTTATTACGATTTTTTTTTTTTACTAAAGACATGTGGCTAAATAAATTTTGGCCTAAATGTTTTACTAAAATTTAGTTTATTTGATTTTTTTTATAACAAATAGTAAAAAAATAGTGATTTTTTTCAAAATTGTCGCTCTATTTTAGTTTATAGCGCAAAAAATAAAAATCGCAGAGGCGATCAAATACCACCGAAAGAAAGCTCTATTTGTGGGAAGAAAAGGACGCAAATTTTGTTTGGGAGCCACGTCGCACGACCGCGCAATTGTCTGTTAAAGCGACGCAGCGCCGAATTGTAAAAACACCTTGGGTCATTTAGCAGCGTAAGTGTCCGGGTCTTAAGTGGTTAAACAACATCAGAGAATGACAATTAATATTCTCTAACAAGAAAAATAGACCTGTCCAAAGATATAGCAATGACCTTGCCAAATTTTACAACAAAAATTACTTTAAAGCTGTGCTTCTCAACTAGGGTTCTATGGAACTTTAGGGTTCCTTAACCCCCCTGGCGGTATGATTAATTCAGATTTTAGGTGCTGAAAGTGGTACCATTATTTTGCATGGAAATTTGGCATTTTACATTGTAGGCCTGTAATTCTTAGGAATAACTCACTTAAATATGTCCAAACAAAAGTCTAGTAGACATCCTGGGTATAATAAAATTTGAAACACAAAATCATAGATTATAATACAATAAATAAATATAAATAATTATAACAAATAATATAATAATAATAAAATTATTACTTTAAATTTTTCGATGACAAATTACCCCACAAATCACTATCGCTTAATTCTGCAAGTGATTCTAATTTATTATCACTGTTTTCTAGCTGGTCTAAACCACTTTTGACATAAAGGGACACTTTTTGGTTGCTATGGACAATCTCCGGTTTCCAGGCAGAAAGAACAGTTTTTGTTATATAAAAGTTTATGTAGGACACTGGGCAGACCACTAGGGACAAAGGGAGGGGGTGTATTTTTTACATACAGTACTGTAATCTATAAGATTACAGTATACTGTATGTATTGTGTTTATTTTTTTTATTTTATTTGGCGCCGATCTCTGCCTCCGTGCGTCGTAACGTCGCAGGGAACGGAGCTCGGCGGCACACAGTGTCTGTGTGCTACCGAGCTCCATTCCCTGCGACATTACGACGCACGGGGGGGCGGAGATCTGCTCCAAATTTAAAAGAAAAAAATCGTGCGAGGAGGACACCGCTCGATCACACAGCGGGGAGACATCGCAGGATCCAGGGACAAGGTAAGTAACTTGTGCCTGTGGACTCTGCTAGACGATCCCGAGTCTGGCTCGGGGTTACCGCTTTTGGTCCTGAAATTGCACCCCGAGCCTGACTCGGGAGTACCGCCAGGGGGGTTAAGAGGCTACCAGGGGAAAATAGTATCAGTCATTGCACAAATATATAAATAGCCTTTTTCCACCAATAAAAAAGAGAACATATTTTTTATTGATGAAAGAAGGGTATTTATATCTGTGTGTCATTTTTGATACTATTTTCATTCAATATTTGACATTTTTAAGGATATTTTGTATTCACTTAATTTAACTTAATTGTTTTTGATACACCACGTGTGTCCTATGAAAGCAGCTTCCCTTTGACTGATATACTAGTCACCTTTTTTCTTTTGTATTAACCTCCCTGGCAGGACTCCCGAGTCTGGCTCTGGGTGGAATTTCAGTACTAATAGCGGTAGCCCTGAGCCTGACTCGGGATCGCATCGCAGTATCCAGACAGGGAGTTACTTACCTTGTCCCTGGATCCTGCGATGTCTCACGGCTATGTGAGCGAGCTGTCTCCTTGCTCAATTCACACAGTGCCCCGAGTGCTGCCGAGCTCCGTTCCCTGCGACGTTGCAATGTCTTACAGATTACAGTACTGTATAAAAAAAATTACACCTCCCCTAGTGGTCTGTCCAGTGACCTGCATGCAGTTTTATATTATCAATACAGTTTTTTTCTGCCTGGAAACTGTAGATTTTCCATAGCAACCAAAAAGTGTCCCTTTATGTCAAAAGTGGTTTTAGAGCAGCTAAAAAACAACGATAATAAATTAGAATCACTTGCAGAATTGAACGATAGCAATTTTTGGTGGAAATTCGTCATCAAACACTCAAAGTAATGACAGTGACAATTCTGCAACTGAGCAAATTTCAGTGTTTTTGATGTGATTACATTATTGAATATTTTTTATTATAATCATATTAATATTTGTTACAAATATTTATAGTTATTTATTATATTATAATTTATGATTTTGTGTTCAAATGTTATCATACCCGGGATGTCTACTAGACTCTTGTTTGTACAGATTTAAGTTATTCCTAAGAATTACAGGCCTACAATATAAAACACCAACAATTGTACCGCTTTTAGCACCAAAAATCTGAAAGAATCATACCACCAGGGAGGTTAATACATATGCTGCGGGGACCACACAGACTTGGTGAGATGGCCTATTTCTACAGTTTACACCATTTTACCTCTTTATTCGCATTAAAAACTGACAGGGGTTCTAATTCTTCCCCCTTATATCTATCCCACTGGATATTGCATTAGATAAAATACTGCATGTTTTTTATGAAATAAATACCATATATTTTGATGAAATATCGCACGTGGTATTTTAGTAGCCTTTATGTGAATTGCAAAAAATGTTTTAAAAAACGCTTTACTACAAATTTTTAAGAGGAAAATACCACTTCTTGAGTGGAGCCCATTGTCTTGTTGTGTCAACAAACTTCTATTAAGCCTCATGTGGACGAACAATACCTGACATTCTCTTGTATATTTTGTTGATACAATGTATCCCACTGTGATCAAAAGCTTTCCAGGCCTTAAACCGGCCATAGATGGTGCGTTTTTTTCTTTCCTTTCCGGTTGCAGGAAAGAAAATCACCGGATTCCCCCATCAACACAGGTAGTGTTGATGAGGGAATGCCTCCCACTGAGCTATTTTGTACACCGGGTGGGGGGGCCAAGGTGCTGTCCCTGTTGGGAGAACACACAATGGGGTTGATTTACTAAAGTCAAAAAGACCGTGCAGTTTGCAAGGTGCAGTTGCTCCAGAGATTAGAAAATGAGCAGAAGCTCATCTTTCTACAGAGCACTGCTCCAAAACATAGTGGACCATTTAGACAGACTTTCACAAGTTGAGATGTGCAGCAATCTATTTTTGGAGAGCAGTGGATTTTTCTGTGTTGTTTTTCAATGAGCACTATTCCTGTTCAATTCATTTTCCAACAGTGGATACATAAACACAGCTTCATTGATGTTACCCTGTGGGTTTTTTTGCACCCCCTTCAGTAATGCATCCAGCTTTGATTTTTATAGGACACTAACTCATGTGTATGTATTTCCTTAAATTGTACACAGTTTACCTTACAGTGGATTGATGAACGTCCAGAACTGCTCTTATGGCCTTTTCCAGATTTTTTCAGCTTGACAATTCATTTCTTATGCCGCGCACACACGATCATTTTTTGCGAAAGAAAAAAAACGCCGTTTTTTAAAACGTCATTTAAATTGATTGTGTGTGGGCAAAACGTCGTTTTTTGTCTTAAAAAAAAAACGACCCAAAAAAAATTCCAACATGCTTGAATTTTTTGTGTCGTTTTTCAAAACGTCGTTTTTTGTGTCATAAAAAGTGATGGTGTCTGGGCAAAACGATGTTGAAAACGACGTTTTTAAACCCGCGCATGCTCAGAGGCAAGTTATGAGACGGAGTTTCAATGGAAAAGAGTGCCGTCGAACGTGGTGTACGTCACCACGCTTTGCTAGAGCTTTGTAGAAAAACGATGGTGTGTATGCAACGTCGTTTTGGAAAATGAAGTTTGGAAAACTTCGTTTTTTTTCATGATTGAAAACTTTGTTTTTTTTCATCGCAAAAAGTGATCGTGTGTACGCGGCATAAACCTTATTTAATTATTAATGGTCCATATAACTACATCTTCCTTAGGAGAACCAGATGTTGTGCGTGTACTTTTTAAGTTGATTGTTTAAACCATTTTTTAAATAAGCATGGCATAGCAACAATGCATGCATTGTTTATTAACCAAAAATGTATGTATTTATTTATATAACTTACTGTAGATCAATGGTAGGCAAACTCGACACTCCGGCTGTGGTGAAACTACAAATCCCATCATGCCTCTGCCTCTAGGAGTCATGCCTGTGATTGTCAGGCCGCGTACACACGATCGAACATGTCCGCTGAAACTGGTCCGCAGACCAGTTTCAGTGGACATGTTCGATCGTGTGTACGGCCTATCGGACCGTTTTCCAGCAGACAAAAATTTCCAAACATGCTTGAAAACATGTCCGCTGGACAACCTGTCCGTTGGACAGGTTTGATGGTTAGTACACAAACCATCGGACCAAAATCCCGCGCATGCGCAGAATCAAGTCGACACATGCTTGGAAGCATTGAACTTCGTTTTTTCATCACATCGTTGTGTTCTACGTCACCGCTTTCTGGTCCAAGGGGATTTTGGTCCGATGGTGTGTACGCACATCAGACCAACAGACCACTTCAGACTTGTCCAATGAAAACGGTCCGTCGGACATGTTTCCTCGGACATGTCTGATCGTGTGTACAGGGCCTCAGGGTCATGCAATGTCTCATGGGGCTTGTAGTTTCAAAACATCTGGAGGGCCGAGGTTGGCTACCCCTGATGTGGATGAAGAACAGACTGCATTTTAGGAGCTGGTTTCATAATTCCAAAGAGCTTTTTTTCTTGCAAGTGGCAATGTTTTCTTGCAACTCCATATGTTGACAGTGACTTTAAGCCCCGTACACACGGGCCAAATCTCAGGAGACACCGGACCAGCATGTTGGAAAACCAGCAGCCAACGACTCCCGATCAGCGCTCTCCACCAATGGAGACAGGGTGGCCCCCCATCAGAACAGCTCAGCAGAGGATATTGCTGTTCTAACTTTGTACTCATGAGCTGACTCAGGGTTGATTTACTAAAAGCCAATTGACGGTGCACTTGGTGTGCAAGTTCAGTTGCACTCTGCAAGTGCTGCTGCTCCAGAGCTTAATAAATGAGGGAGAGCTCTGCTGACTTCCATCAACCAATCATGTGCAAGCAAAAATACATTTTTTTTTAAATTCCCTTGTATGTGATTGGATATTGATTGTAAAGTGAAGCTTTACCTCATTTTCTAAGCTCTGGAGCAATTGCACTAGCAGAGTATTGTGTACATGCTTTTATCCAAAGTAGATACTAAATGAAACTTGCTCTGTAAGTAAGTACTATATGAAGAAAAGTAATTGTGCAAATATTGGTAAATTGATAGCAGGTATTTCATTGGGAGCTTTAATCCTCATCATAAGTTTTACTCCATTTTGATATGATACTTGTTTCTGAAAACCATTTTCAAATTGTGTTTTATTTCATACAGTCAAATTTAAAAAATACAAAACTGTACCTGTCGAAAAGGGCTAGGCAGTGTTGGTTGGATGTGATTCGCTATTTAGTTATTGCTAAATTAACCAAAGTTTCAGATCTTACCTCTACAACTAGCCTAATTAGCAAAAGGAATACACTGACAAGGTTGCTGAAATTATTATCTAATCATCTTGCTGTTCTAATGATCAGCTTTAGTTCTTCTCTGATTT
The DNA here is from genome assembly GCA_029574335.1 of Rana kukunoris. Lineage (NCBI taxonomy): Eukaryota > Metazoa > Chordata > Amphibia > Anura > Ranidae > Rana > Rana kukunoris. The sequence continues at coordinate 185,959,821 of CM056051.1, forward strand.
TCCCTAAGGAGACTTTGTTCCTAATAATCTCATGCAGGCTGGTTCTGATAAAATGTATTCCTGGACATGACAAAGAGGAAATTTGTGTCATAGAGCATTTTAATGAAAATATGATTAGCAGTTGTGAATTAATGTGTTGACTGCTTCTTCATAATACACTCTGGTGTGGGTAGAACAATTGTTAGGCATATGTGTTAATAAAGCTGTGGCATTTTAAATTTTCGATTCATTGATAAATTAGCCATAAACACAATGCAGATGTTTTATCAGTGAACCTCTAAAATGTTAACCTGCTGTAAATATACAGAAAAGTACATGTGGCTGAGTAAAATATGTCAGGACACACTGGGTTGAAAAACTCTGGCACTAGTGCTGCAATGATATCATTAGAGGCATGCAAACCCAAAATGTTTTTTTTATGATGGACCATCACAATCATAATTACAGCTATGGTTGAAATGTTTTCGTTGCAATCGAGTATTCTTATGGTTTAATAATAGCATATATTTGTGCAATAATATCACAACACACATCATTAAAAGTACAATTCCTGCAGCATGGCCTGGCCAAGTGTTTGCATCCATCCTTGCCGAAAACAAGCTTCTACTGACCATCACTAGTTTGTTGAATATAGGAAACCTGCTCTGCATTAAAGGGATTGTAAAGGTAAAATATTTTTTCCCTAAATAGCTTCCTTTACCTTAGTGCAGTCCTCCTTCACTTACCTCATCCTTCGATTTTGCTTTTAAATGTCCTGTTCTTCTGTCTGTCTGTAAATACACATCGTAATGCGAGGCTTTTTTCCTGTTGTGGAGAAAACCTCTTGAGGGGGGAGGGGGGAGCAGGAGTGTCAAGACGCCCACTAACACACAGCTCCTTTTTCTATCTGCAAAATAGAGAGTGACCTGACACTCCTGCTCGCCCCCTCCCCCTCAAGAGGCTTTCTCCACACCAGGAAGAAAGCCTCGCATTACGGTGTGTAGTAACAGACAGAAGAACAGGAAGTGAGGATTTCTCAGAAGAAATAGAACATAGAGCAACATGAAAAAGAGACGTAGATGTGTTACCAACATCCCTGGGTTCAATCAAAAATAGAGAAACCCCCCAGATTGGGACTTTAATGGTAACAACTGAATTACACAAAATGTATATATATGTATATAATACAAATAGCCACATTTTTAAATATTATACAGAATCACATTAAATGTCTATACATAAACATTAGGAGAACACAGCAATTACATGGCACAAATATCATACCCATCACTAATTGTACAGACTTAATTAATTAGTGATGGGTATGATATTTGTGCCATGTAATTGCTGTGTTCTCCTAATGTTTATATGTATAGACATTTAATGTGATTCTGTATAATATTTAAAAATGTGGCTATTTGTATTATATACACTAAGATTCCAAGTTGACATTAACCCCTGACGAGGAGACAAAGTCCCGAAACGCATTGGACTCTACTGGATCATCGTGGGCAAGCTATGCACCTATGCACTAATTATCAACTGTTTTATCTTTTGTATAAATTGATTACTATGAATAAAGCTTTATTATTATTATTACTTTTTGTGTAATTCAGTTGTTACCGTTAATGTCCCAATCTGGGGGGTTTCTCTTTTTTCTCAGAAGAAATAAGGACATTTAAAAACAAAATCAAAGGATGAGGTAAGTGAAGGAGGACTGCACCAAGGTAAAGGAAGCTATTTAGGGGGAAAAAATTGTACCTTTACAACCCCTTTAAGTTCAATAAGCAACTTGTCTCCTGGGAGCAGATTTATTTTAACCACTTGCGGCCCCGCTTATCATCAATTGACGGCAGCTTAGGGGATCTGAATATCCAAGCTGCCGTCAATTGACGGCATCGTTTTCTCTGGCCACTGGGGGCGCGTGCGCGCCAATGGCGGCGCGCGCGCACCCGGCGCGTCCCCGAGATGCCGATGCGCGTGCCTGGCGGTCGCGATGTCCGCCAGGTACCCGCTGATCGGCAGTTTTAGAGCAGGGACGTGGAGCTCTGTGTGTAAACACAGAGCTCCACGTCCTGTCAGGGAGAGGTGACAGATGCTGTTTCTCTTGTACATAGGGAGACAGCATCGGTCACCTCCCCCAGTCACCCCCCTCGCCCCCACACAGTTAGAACACACCCAGGACTCACATTTAACCCCTTCCTCACCCCCTAGTGTTAACCCCTTCACTGCCAGTCACATTTATACAGTAATTAGTGCGTTTTTATAGCACTGATCGCTGTATAAATGTGAATGGTCCCAAAAATGTGTCAAAAGTGTCCGATGTGTCCGTCGCAATATCGCAGTCCTGACAAAATTCTCAGATCGCCGTATTACTAGTAAAAAAAAAAATTGTCAGAATTATATCCCTTATTTCCTAGCCACTATAACCTTTGCGCAAACCAATTACTATACGCTTATTGCGATTGTTTTTTTTTACCAAAAATATATAGAATACATATCGGCCTAAACTGAGAATTATTTTTTTTTTTTTTAAATTGGATTTTTATTATAGCAAAAAGTAAAAAATATTCTGTGTTTTTTTTCAAAATTGTCGCTCTTTTTTGTTTATAGCGCAGAGGCGATCAAATACCACCAAAAGAAAGCTCTATTTGTGGGGAAAAAAAGGACGTCAATTTTGTTTGTAAGGCACGTCGCACGATCGCGCAATTTTAATTTAAAGCGACGCAGTGCTGAAAGCTGAAATTTCGCCTGGGCAGGAAGGGGGTATATGTGCCCAGTAAGCAAGTAGTTAAAGCGCAACAGAATGTACAATTTTTGAAAACAGGACTTCTTTTCAGTAAAGGTAAATCACCATATTGGTATTTATCAGATGCTGCTGAGACAATAAAAAGGTATACTTTATTTAGAGAAGGTTATGTTATACTTACAATTACTTACAATTACATAATCCTAAAGGATTCTGAATGTGATTTTTTCTTATGCAATCCTAAGCACATCAATATTTTGATGCATCTAAATTTAAGCTTAGCCCATAATAATTATAATGTCTGATTTAGAACATTAAGAGCCTTCACAACATTTTTCTAATGATGAATACAGTCTCGGTATGAATGACAGGAGTTATGTACAGGTACGGTGACATAGCAGCCCAGAGTGATATAGGATAGAGACCTATTTGCGCTTTAAGGGCTTTGGCTAGTAAATATTTAAACATGTATTGTGTTAAAATTGATTAACTTGCATGTCAACATTCCTGCAGAAGTATTGATGGAAAACTGCAAAAAAGGACCAGTGACTTTTGTGTATTGGAAATGCTTTTGGTGAAAACCGCTGATGTATGCTCCAGCTTTATCTGCTTCATTTCAGTTCAGCCCAGTATAGTTTAAGCTATTTTACTAAAATGGCAACATTTAAATCCTTGTACTAACCGCCAGCTGACATATCTTTTTTTTTCTCAAGTCTTAGACCGCGTACACACGATCAAATCTATCTGCTGAAAATGGTCTGACGGACCGTTTCAGCAGACAGATTCGATCGTGTGTACGGGCAAACAGACGGATTTGGCCAGCCGACAGATTTCAAAGCATGCTTTGAAATCTGTCGGCTGGGAACCCATCGGACCGATATGTCTGTTGGTTAGTACGCTAACCAGCAGACATATCTGCTCGCACATGCATCGAATGGATTCGACGCATGCGCGGAAGTGTTTTACTTCCTGGTGCGGTGACGTGGCGGCGTCAACGTCACCGCCACGTCACCGACACGTCAGCACGCTGTCTGCCGGCGGGGATTTTGGTTTGATCATGTGTACACGATCAAACCAATACATCCCAGCAGACAGATCTGTTCAAATCGGTCTGTCCGACCGATTTGATCAGATGTATTTGCTCGTGTGTACGGGGTCTCAAAGACAAAAATCAGAAGCATTGCTTTAAAAGATTTTTCTTTATTGTGGGAAATGAATCTACAATCCAACTATTCTCCGGATTATAAATACTCGATTTAGGATATCAACTTGTGCCCTCGGTGATCATAATAAGAATAGCCTGTTTTTGGAGTCCTAATTACAACTGACAAAGATCTACCAATGTGTTAAATTTTTTAGGTTCTGAAGTACAAAAAAAAAAATAATCCATTCCATTTATTGCCACACATGCACAGTACTGTCAATCTCATGAATAGGGCCATCTTTAGAAATCATCTTCTTGCTTTGTTTACTGTATAAAGGATTATTATGAATTATGCATTTAGCAGCACAATATATAACTACTATCTGCAGTCTAAAACCAATGATTTGTTGACTGTAGACTGGAAAATAAATCCCTTTTATGAAACCATGGTAACAGTACTCATTCCCTTCCCCATTGCTATTCATCCTATCATTTCCCAGAAGTCCACACAGACTGTAAACTCTTATAATGAATGTATTATATTTGCTTCTTCTGGTCTGTTAAATATCATATTGCAAGCATTTTGGTATATTGGTTTGATAAGTTCAAAATCCATTGCTGTCCTGTAGATTCTGCAGTGTTATCACATGGAGTCTTATGAGCCCTGCCCAGTTCACATCTGTTAACTACAGAACATCTCCACTCTATGTCATGGAGAAGAAAAAAATGTTCTGCTGCTCCCCCATACATACTGTATAGTGAAGCAGACATCCTGCTGTCTCTGCAGTAATTATCTTGCTCCTGGAAGGATTTCTGTGGCAACAATTACCCAAGTGATTAATCCAAGAGATTGCAGGGCCTGATTCAATTGTATGAGATCATACCCACCCGCTAAACTGGTGGAACTGGCCATTAATGCCTTATAGGAGAAGTAAGAAAGTTACTCTTGCACGTACCAGTGGAAGACCAGGATTCCCTTATACAAAATAGTTTACTCCTTAGAATCAGTGTATAGCCAAGTAACAACATTAGGGGACCTTAGGGCATACTTCATCTGCAAAAAAGGAGAGCGTAGGAGAATCTATTCCATAATATTCACCGGAACAACAGCAAAACATAATAGCATAGATAGATACACCTTGGGGAAGGGAGCTGAGTAGGACAGCCCACCTGGAGTAATGTGGACAGATGGCTAAAGGAATCAATTTCCCTCCTATCTTTATAGATGGACTGCTGTCAAACAAGGTCAGTGAAACCTTGCAAGAGAAAGAAGCATCTCCAACTTGAGATTCCTTGAATTGTTTGAAGAGGCCATAGCATGGCAGGAGCAAAGGCATACAGGCTCAGACCCATCTGTGACTGTCATAAGTGGGAAAGCAATAGACCCACCTGCAACCAGTCTATGATATCCAGAGAGCAAGAACTGAATAAAAACTAAGACGCCTACATTACACACTCCTCAAACCCGGTAAGACCAACAAAAAAGCCTAAAAGGGGGTTTTGGAAAAACTTGTCTACAAAAGTATCAGCCACCAGAGATTCAGTAGTGGCTGGCTGCTGCTCCTCCTCCATTATTGCCACAACCCCCAGAAGAAGCCATGGATCCTGTCAATATTAATAATAATAACAATAATATTACACAGCCCATTGTTCACCTAGCTAACGTTCTTTCTCTAACTGTAAAGCCTTTTAAATCATTATTTACTGATATGCCAGAAGACAGAGACAAACTGGTTCTTGTCCAAGAAGATTAAACTTATAACCTTGAGGTGCTCCTGAGAGACCTAACTTCGGGGATCTCCTGTAATATTTGCAGAGGATGAATCCGAATTGATCCCCACCTACAAGAGACAGCAAGTTCAAGTGGAGAGGAGTGTAGCCAAAGGCCCATTTACTCACCATGCTTAGATGCAGGCAAAGGCCCCTTTAACTCATTTCACTACAACTTCCTGTGTTCCTGGGCTGGCCCCAGGAAGATACATTTTTCTTCTTCCTTTCCTAAGCAGCTCAGAGACAGCACTTGATCAGTCTGAGGTAGCTGGGCAGGTGCTCTGCAGCCAGTTGAGTGGCCCTCCATTATCAGAACGGAGCAGACAGGCCAGCGTGTAATAGCACACCGCTTCTCCAAAAGACCCAGATACTGCAGCCCCTTCACAAATTCTACCAGAATAATCTAGTTAAAGTGGGATGACACCTTGTCCTTTGGTCTTAGATCCCTCCAATTGTTCACCTGTGTTTCTAGAGCTATCCTTGACTTCACTGTGAGGGGCACTGTCTAAGAGGATAATTGAAGTAGCTTCTGTACTGTTTTACTAAGTCTTACTTAGTGATGATTATCTTGACTCTTTTTTGGTAGGAAGTGTTATAGAAACTATGTTATGCAGTAACATGATTCTGTCACAGGGACATTACTGTAAAGAGTCCATGTTTGTGCTGATTTCAAATATTTGTGCAGCTATTGTTGCTATGAAGCCAGTGCATCTTTTTGCAATCCTGAATTTGTTTTGCATTATTTTAACCTTGCATTATTTCTTTTAACTTTTGTAATGAGTGAAACTTTCAACACACATCAACGATTTTGATTATATCTCTGCTGAGCAGAGCATAGTGGAAAATAAGCTGTGAGGGGATTGTCAGAGCTGAGCAGGGAAAGGTGAAGGTAGGTGGACATGGACTTTGTTACATCAGCTCTGCCCAACTACAAGAGCCATTGGGCAACCAGTCGCCCAGTGCACTGGAATGACAGGTTACCCGAACAGGAAGCTAAGATGGCGGGACCCTTCTGAGGCATTTTCTGAACATGCACTTAGAGTAAATGGAACACACAAAAAAAGAAAGAAAAAGATTCTGCACCAGGTAAGCGTTTTTGCTATTTTTATCCCTGATTTTCTATCTGCCCAGAATACCGTTTTAAAGTAGAATTAAAGGCAAAACATCTTTAGAGCAATGGGGACATTTTTGTTTTGCTATCTGTATCCCATTAGGGAGATTTCCCTTCACTTCCTGCCCTATTTCCAAAACAGAAAGTAAGAGGAAATCCCTCTAAATTGAGGGAAATCCCTGGCCGTCACTAGGGTCACCAGAACCAGTGTCCTCATTGGAAGATTGAAACTATATTCTATTCCAGTGATAGCCAGGAATTTGGGGATTTAATTTCACTTTCAGTGATAACAGTAAGCAGGACAAATAAAGAGGGTGAGTCTCCCTAACAGGCATACAAAACACAATAAAAACCTGACAGGTGGTCAATCCTGTTTAACTGTACCCAAAGCTATAAAAAAATAGAAAAATTAACAAGGGGGGAAACTTTAGGTCACCAAAACTAACAGAAAGTGCTGTTACTTTTTAAGAGACAGGAGATAGATTTTTTTTTGTATGACAAGATAGATTTGTAAATACTTTTTATGTATATATTTGATGTTTCTGTGGTGTCCAGAGCCAGACTGCCAATTCCACTTTCACTTGGACCAAAAGCAGTGTTTCTCAAATGTAATAACGATAAATACTCTGCTTATAGAAAACAATGTTTACCAAGTACCCCATAGTAGGTGTCATTTAATCATGAATACCATGTGGAATGGATATGTGAGTTCCTGGTACAACTTTATTGTGTATACGAGGTGTGATAAATAATTTCCCGAAATGGGCTGTAAAACAAATGTGCAGGAGCATTGTCGTGGTGGAGAATCCACTTGTCAGACCAAAGTTCTAATCTTTTTCTCCATAACGTTTTCAAAATTTCCAAGTAACAATATTGTTTGACCATTGTACCACGTTCTATGATGTTGTAGTGAACTATCCCCTTGTGATAAAAAAGAAATAAAAAAACACACCACCATGACCTGGTTCGCATTCTGTCCACATTTACATCCATCCTTTGCGTTTTTGGCTGCCCACTTCTTGCATTATAGTTTATATCTTCCCACCCTCTTTAAACCACATATGCCATTCAAAAACACTTGATTTCTTCATTAAATGTTCACCACAAGCCAGTTAAATTTTCACTCACACTTTTGCCAATTTTCACACAAAATTTGATGTTAATTCACTGCTCCAGATTCCTGTCACTCATTTTTTGGCATCAGCACAAAGCACACAGGTGTTATTCATCCTACAACTCCGTGAAGACTGAGCCAACTGGCCTGCGAACCAGGCAAGAGCAAGTTACAACATGTCAGAACACGTTTGAGTCCGAATGGCTTTTTTACTCACCACCATAGTGCTACGCTGCTGACATTCCAGGAATTAAATTGTCATACCTCATACACATTGGGCCAGATTCAGATACACTTAATTTTGCGCTGCGTAATGGAAATACTCTACGCTGCCGTATTTTACCAGGCTCTTAATGGAATTCTGGTAGATTTTTGCCCGTACACTACGGTGGCGTAGTCTATTTCTCGGCGCGTAATGGAAATACGCGATTAGGGGGCGTGAAGCATTTAAATTAGGCGCGTCCCCGCGCGATCAAACTGTGCATGCTCCGTTCAGAAATTTCCCGCCGTGCATTGTGCGAAATCACGTCGATACGTCATTCGTTGTTTGAGTAGCGTCGTTTACGAACATTCCTATTCCCGGACGACTTACGTAAAAAATAATAAAAGACGTCGGAAAACGTGGAAATTCGACGCGGGAATGACGGCCATACTTAACATGGGCTGTCTAATATTAGACCAGCAAAAAGCTGGTATAGTGTCACGCAAAAAAAAGATGACTAAAGAGGCGGTAAGATAGACGTTCGTAATTTCTGGGATCGCCGGCAAAAGCTCATTTGCATACCCCGACGCGGAAAACGACGGGAAGTCCACCCAGTGGCCGCAATTTTATTGCAGCGTAGATCCGAAGGCGTACGAACACGTAATCCAGTCGAATTGAAGCCCGCAGCCGTCTATTCATGGTTTGAGATTTCCGACTAGCTAAAAAACGCTCGTAATTTGAAATTACTCCAGTCTAACACCAGTTAGACAGGAGTTACGGCTCTGTGAATCTGGCCCATTGTTTTTTTTTACATAATCTATATTCTGCCTGTTTTTGTTTGGTGTATTATTTGTTAAATGTCCAAAGTTGTATAGTAAAGGTGCCATAAAAAAAGCTGAATTACCCCTGAACCAATGAGGTTCCCCTGAGATACACATATTATTGGTGTTAGAATGTGTCAGGGCTAATGGGGTATACCACAGAGATGGAGTTAATCAATCAGCTAAATGTTCATATAGGCTTCTTTTATGTTTTCAAACAAAAAACAGGTATAATGACTGAAATTAAATGCAATTCTTCATTGCTTAGAATTTAACAGTTTTTTTTTTTTTTAAATATTCTTTTAGACATTTAGATGTTTTTAGTTGCATAAAGTCACCATGCTGTTTTCAATCCTTCTTTATCTTGGTTTGCTTAGTCATTGCACTTAACTAGAAAGGAAAAACTAAAAACAGGATGAAAATGAAATGAAAATGGGCCTAGCATTTATTATTTACTTCCCCACTGAGTCCAAGGTAAAAGGATGGAATCCAGCAGAACAGAAGTGCACTCCGTATTTTTGAAACATGAAAGAACTGTAACGGCAAAAAAATAAAAATGCTCTCATTCATGTGCACACATAGGCAAAGAAAAAATGACCTACACCATGGTGCTGCAGTTTTCCCCACCTCTAGAAAAAAATTACTTGAAACAGGATGGAGTCCACATGCAGCATTTTCAGCTCTTCTATTGTGTTCACTATTTATCCATGGCAGCAAGACTTCTGACATTGTTTTTATCATTTGAGTATAGGTCCAATTGAAAGAAAAGACACCCGTGGGTGGTATATCCTGTTTCTGAGTTCTGCAGTGAAAGTAATTGCCATAAGCTAAATACAGGACTGCCATCAGATCCTATGGTACTGATAACAAAATGAATAGTATATGACAGGTAGAAATATATTAACAAATGGGAAAATAAAATATGGACAGCCGCACTCCAAAAAACCTTGATGGTTGTCTTTATTTAGAAAAGTCACAGCATACTTCATGGGAGTAAAACCACTGACGTGTTTCGCACTATAAATTAGTGTTTTAATCATAGGTATAAATATGTTATAAGTCAAACCTAATGTTATTGTAAAGGCTTCCTTTTATTTAAAATAAATTACCTGCTCTGTGCAATGCTAATATTTTTTTCTGGGGTTCCCTGCCGACACTACCAACTGAGGGAGTAACTTATATAGCGCTACAAATGCGAACAAAATCGCCTCAAGGCGCTTGCATCCAGTGTCGTCCTGATCCTTCAGAAGAGGTGGGTCTTACGTTTTTTCCTGGAGGCCCGATGGTTTTCTTCCATGCGGATGTCTGTGGGTAGAGCGTTCCGTAGCCGTGGTCCTGCAAATCTTCGTTCTCCTTTAGATTGTAGCGGGTCTTGGGGATGTGGAGGAGGTTTTGGTCAGTTGACCGGAGGGCGGGACTAGGGTTGTAGTGTTTGATTTTCTCGCATAGGTATTGAGGAGCGTTTCCTTGTGTGCATTTGTGAGTGAGGCAGAGGGTCTTGAATGTAACCCGATCCTTTATGGCTTGCCAATGTAGGGACCTCAGGGATGGGGTGAAGCCACCTCCTATGGGGGTGCACCCAATGCTGTATCCTGGCCTAGACCAACAAGGCCCAGGCCTAGGACAGCATTTTGAAGAGGGGCAGCACGGAAAGAGTCTCTGCCGGCTTGTGCAACACTGTTAATTATATTTTCTTAGTCCTTTCCACAGAATTATCAGAAATTTGTTGCCTATAGTTCTACATTAAGCACACTTTTTTTTTTCATTTTGGATAGAGTAAGGGAGGTTTATAGCGCCTGTCCGTTTATTTTTTACCATGCCTGTCCCATTGCAGAGATTTCCCTTCACTTCCTGCCCCATAGCAAAACAGGAAGTGAGAGTAAAAAATCTATGCAAATTAAGGGAATTCATTCCCCCCCCCCCCCCAAGTCCCTCAGAACTAGTGTCCCCACTCGAAAATTTCAGGGTGGGTCTTAAACAGCAAGGGATGTGTCCTTGACAGGAAGGGGTGAGTCATATTTAAATTAGGGGGTCACGAGTTTAGTCAGGCCTAGGGCAGCACAAAACCTAAATACACTACTGGGTACACCTGCAGGCTTGCTCCTAGCCAGGCAGTGTGTGTCTGTAGACACGCACAGCCCGGCTCAGCCCTCCCCTTGCTTCTTTCTCACAGGATTAAATTAATAGCAGCTGGAGCAAATGGCTCCCACTGCTACCTCTGTGACTGTGTGAAGAGGACAGTCTAGATCAGTATAGGACTCAGTGCCCTGATTATCTGTGTACATGTCCCTTTCAGAGAAGCCGGTTATCGGCTCTCTTTTCCTCTCCTCATGCCGTTAACACGAGGAAAGGAGTGCTGATAACCGGCTTCTATTTACACCCGTGATCAGATGAGATTGGACACAGCTGATCGTGGAGTAAAGAGCCACTGATTGGCTCTTTACCTTAATCTGTAATCTGCAGTGTCCAGAACTAGCCGTCCGCACTGTAGCTGTTAATCGCCTGTAGTGTGGTCTGCAAGTTTTCCTCCTATTTGCATACTTTCAGCAAGTTGTCTCTGGAATCAGAACCATCCCTTCATATCTGTTTTCATTGTTTTTGTAAAGGGTTTGCATCAGAGAAACAATTAAACAGCAGTCAGGGGGAACTGAGAATTCTTGTTTTTACTGGTGCTAAGAAACATGATTTTACTTACCAGCAAGTAGGCAAAATATAAAGGAAGAAGTACGCAGATCATAACTTCTGACTTGCAGCATGCTTGTTCATTTACTCTGAATTGCTGTTTGTTCTAGGTCAGTGACACAGAAAGGATTCAATTAGAAATAATACAGAAATGTATCTAGGGACCCCATACTTTAGAGAATTTAGCATACTTATCATATAGATTTGCGGTCAGTTCTATTAACTTCATAAACTGCATTTTGTCTAATCATTCACACGGTTGGTAGTGCAATAGATTTTTTATATATGGTATGCTGCGCTGCATAAATTAAAAAATCAACAGTGAATAAAGAAACAATGATGAGAATATATCATTGCACATTAAATGCAAAAAATAAATAAATAAAATAAAAAACCAACACCAGGTGCTCCAGTGTGTATCGATTAACATCAAAGGAAACAAAACTAAGATGAATAACAATGTTGAAAAAGTTAATAAGTGTCGATTTCAAAGCACCTCCAAGGTAAGTCCCAGCTTAAGTGAGTTCAGAAAGATGTCCCAGAAAGTTGAGTTTATGCAGGACAGAAGAGAGCCTCTACCTCCACCTCTTATTAAGAATCTGCTTACCAGATAAATACGATCTATGAAAGATCAACAGCGCGTCTGGCTCAGTTGCCTTAGCAAATTTCCAAGTGGGTTCCTGTGTGAATCTCCAATTTCTGTCCCAACTGACTGGGTCTCAAGCAAATCACTCCCAATAAATGGCCCAGGGAGAAAAGAAAAGGGGATACCGACATAGAGTAATAACGTTTGAATTATGTTTAATAAAAATAATTCATTGCACTTACAATTGTCGAATCTAAAAGAGCATAAAATAGTTAGCCGGCCGGCTCTCACAATCCGCCCGTCCTTCCGGATGGTCGTGAGGATGAAAACAATAGTGACATCAGCACGCCGTTCCTCCCTACGCCGTTTCGTCCAATAGCAGACTTCGTCCAAGGTATTGGTGTGCTATCTGACCATGCTCCTACCTATGGCTGCTTTAACAATAAAGAGCATTGGAATATACGCATTTGTATATACGAAGAGATCACAATAGAAATACAGGAGTGGAAATATTTATGCCTTCCAAACCAAAACACCACCGAACTAGAAGCGGACCACATCAACCTGGGTCAGCTAGTCAATAAATGACAATGCACAATTGACTGTCAATAGTAAATCTGTGGAGGCACTCTATTCCACTCCTGAAACGCATCTCCATCCCTAGATAATGTAAAAAAAGGGGGGATAAGGTTGGGACTTTACATGAGGCATATAATAAACAATCATAGGCCTCCATCCCTGTAAAAGGATAGAAGAAGGGAGGTTTTGGGACTTTAAATGAGATGCATTTTTAGAAATATGCAATTATTCAAAAATAATGAAATATATATATATAAAATATAAAAAATATTTCTATAATAACCAGGCTCAAAGTTACCAACCAAAAAAGCAACAAACCAAATTAACCTGTCTAACTGTATGCATTAAAAAAGAGAAGAGAGGCGCCTCTAAGTGTAGCAATATGTTTCTAAATGTTGTACCTTCATTAAATGTAACCATATTGCTATACTTAGAGGCACCTCTCTTATCTTTATTGCTCATTTATGAGATGACGCAATCAAGACATCGCTTGTATATCAAGTCAAAACATTTTGCTTGTTTTGCAAAATGCTCTCAAACCAAGTTACTCTCAAACCAAGGTTTTACTGTACATACTTCTTGGAGGAGGATATAGAGCCTGAGGCCGCGTACACACGACTGGGTTTCTTGGCAGAATCCAGCAAGAAACTCGATGGGAGACGTATTCTGCCGAGAAAACCGGTCGTGTGTACACTTTTCGCCGAGAAACTCGTCGAGGAACTCGTCAAACCAAAAAGAGAGCATGTTCTCTATTTCCTCGTTGGGCAATGGGAAAATTTGGCTCGACGAGTTTTTTGACTGCCGAACTAGGAAGTCGACGGGGAAAACGATGTGTTTCGCCCGTCAAGTTTCTCGGTCGTGTGTACGCGGGATGGACAGGAGAATGGACAGGACAGCAAGTTGGGGGGAGCAGTATATCTTAGTTTATGTCATGTGATTAAATGTCAAAGAATTTCACGGACATAACCACCAGGTTTATAATAAAGTACCAGACTGGTGTTGACATCTCCATCACGAGTCGGGAACTAGCAGGAAAATAATGTTGAGCCTGCAGGGGTAACAATACCACCTAGTAAGTATTTTAAAGTCCCTTTCCTGGGTTTAACTTGTGATGGACATCTTGTGGGTTAGGATAAAAGTGATGTCATCCTCTGATAAGCCATAATTCATGTATTTTTTCCCATTCTGTGTAGTGTACCAGGGGTGGTATATGTCAGTAACAGGGTATATAGCCCATTGACACTGGGTGGAGTCATAGAAATTTTGCGACATTTTAAAATTAATCTTTAGGACAAACAAAAAACAAAGGAATTTCTTCTAATATGATTGTACTGTGTTTGGAAAACCCCACATAATTGTTCACATATTTAGCAAGATCTTTTTACCTACCAATAACAAATCAGCATTAATGCTTGCATTGATTTTCTATTTTTTTCTTCAACTGGAGTTTATTTGTTTTTTTTTCTTTAGTGATGTAACATGGTTGCTCTATTTAATTTTTTGTTATAACGTTCAGGTAAAACTTGTTATTTGCCTTAAGAATTTCATTTATTCTATTTTCTATGTGTTAACCACTTAAGACCCGGACCAATACGCTGGTAAATGACCCAAGGTGTTTTTGCGATTCGGCACTGCGTCGCTTTAACAGACAATTGCGCGGTCGTGCGACGTGGCTCCCAAACAAAATTTGCGTCCTTTTCTTCCCACAAATAGAGCTTTCTTTTGGTGGTATTTGATCACCTCTGCGATTTTTATTTTTTGCGCTATATACAAAAATAGAGCGACATTTTTGAAAAAAAAACACTATTTTTTACTTTTTGTTAAAAAAAAATCAAATAAACTAAATTTTAGTCAAACATTTAGGCCAAAATTTATTTAGCCACATGTCTTTAGTAAAAAAAAAAAAAATCGCAATAAAAATAAATAGCTACCTAGCGGGAACAGCGACACTAATACAGCGATCAGAAAAATGATCGCTTAGTGACGCTGGCAATAGGGAGTGAAAGGGTTAACTAGGGCGGTGATCAGGGGGTTAAAACTTTATTAGGGGGGGTGGGGGGGCTATCCTGAACCTAACACTAACTGTTTTTTACACTGCCTGTCACACTGACACTAAATGCAGTGATTAGATCACTGCATTCAGTGACACTGTGACAGGGGGGTGGGGGGGGGCGATCACAAGGGGTTAATATGCCTATGTGAGTGTGTGTCAGTGTTGTGTTGGTGCACACTTACTTGTGATGTCTTCTCTCATCAGCAGCGCTGGGAAACAGCGCTGCGATGAGAGGTGACATCATTTCCTCCTTCCTGTGTAAACACAGGAGGAGGAACTGACAGGATGGGAGCACGCTCCCATTGGCTGGGAGCGATCGCGGGGGGGGCGGGTAAGCGCCGACATCCGCCCGCTGATCCCGGATCGCTCCCGGAGCCAGGGGGACCCCCGCATGCCGCGGAGGGGGTCCCGATGGGACCCCCGAACCGCACTTAGGCGGGGACGTAAATTTACGCCCTTGTGCCTGTACGTGCCATTCTGTGGCCGTATATGTGCGTGCGGGGGTCCTTAAGTGGTTAAAGGGTAACTCCACTTTCGCTGGGAAAAAAGTTGCAAATAAAGAAAAAATAATATAGCGCATATAATTGCGACACTAATCATATTGTAATTTAATGTTATTAAAAATGACCTTTCCTTTTCAATCTGCAACCGCTGTAATTTTCTGAAAATGCAATATGGCTACCTGGAATTGTCTGTACACAGACTGTGTACTGGACACCTGCTTGTGTGATTGGCTCACTGATTTTCCCCGAAATCTGCACTAAGATACAAGTCAGATTTCCGGCATCCCCTGCAACAAAATTTTCATTTTTGGAGGGATACTTTCAATAGGAACAGGTCTAAAGGGATGCAGGCCCAGCAGCTTTCCTCATTAGTGCTCTGCAGCTGAACAGCTGACAGATAATTATGAAACCACTCCCATTAGACCCACTTATAATAGAGGCACAAACAAACACAGAGGGATTTCTTCAGAATAACAAAAGGTAGGAATCTGCAACAAAGGTTGTTAAAATCCTTGCAATGTACATAGATCACCCAGAGGGGAATGTTTTTTCTCAACAAAAATTGAGTTACATTTTAAGGGATTGAACCTGGCTGAAACTAATCAACACTTTTCGAACCAAAGCGTAGGTAGCTTTAGAGCAGGGGTAGAGTGAAAACAATTTGAATTTAGCAATTTTAAACAAGCCTTTACAGAGACCTTACTAAAAAAGATGCCACTGAATTAGAAGACAGGAGACTCACCTTTGTGAATAATGTCAATTATGAACAAATCATTTACTAAGTGATGATGTAACAGGAAAGACTCAACTGGAGGTATCTAAAATTGTAATTATGATTTTCTGCACAAATGTTAAAACTATGGTTTATACTACGTGGCAGAACAAAAATCTTAACAAATCTTAATTCAGTGGCATTACATTTTTTGATTCATTTGGAACCAGAAATTAATTCTAGCTTTTCACATCAACACTAATTGCGCGTACACATGACCGTTTTTAATGGTCTAGAAAAAACAAAGTTTTTTTTTTTAACCCGATTATTGTTAAGCCGGCCTTGCCTACACACGATCGTGAAAAAATATAAAGGGGAAGTATAATTCGGATGGTGCCACCATTGGGGCTGCTTTTGCTGATTTTGTGTAAAACTTTCAGTCTGTTACAGCGTGATGAATGTGCTATCTTCATTACAAACGCTAGTTTTACCAGAACGAGCGCTCCCGTCTCATAACTTGATGTTTTTTTCACGTTGTTAAAGCCCACACACGACCATTTTTTACGACGTTAAAAACGACAACGTTAAAAACTATGTGAAAATTTAGAGCATGTTCTAAATTTTTAATGGCCTATTTTATGCTGTGAAAAATGCTCTGGAGCCCACACACGATCATTTTTAATGACATTAAAAAAAATGTAATTTTTTACATCCCGAAAAATGGTCGTGTGTACGCGGCATAAGGCTCCATGCACACAAGCATTTTTTTTAAAGGAGTTGTAAAGGCAGAAGGTTTTTTTATTTTAATGCATTCTATGCATTAAGATAAAAAGCCTGCTGTGTGTAGCAGCTGCCCCAGCACCCCCTAATACTTTCTGAGCCCCATATCTGTCCAGTTATTTCCACAAGTCCCTCAGCTGTCTTAGACTCTCCACCTGATTGGCTAAAACACAGCAGCGGTGCCATTGGCTCCCGCTGCTGTCACTCAAAATCAGTTAGCCAATCAGGAGAGAGAGGGGGCGAGGCCGAACGGCAGCTCTCTGTCTGTGTCATGTTGACATGTAATTATGCTGGTATAGTTACTGAGATTTCTTTACATTGAGTTGTGGTGTGGAGCACAAACAGCCAGCCGGGACTGTTTATATTGCTGTGCAAGATGTAAAGCAGTCCTTATTACCAAATATGAATCACTGTTCAACATTCTGCCAACTCACCTACCAAAGGTTAAAATTATGATCAGCTCGTGGAGTTATTGCCCTCCAATGCACACTACTGTGCTCAGTTGTTAGACCTAAATACCTCATTGGGGCCTAGAATATAATTTTCACATATGCATCAGATGATTATGGACAATATTAAGCTGCTTTAGGCCCAAATCAGACCATATTATGGTCTGATTATGGTCATATTATGGTCATATTTTGGATAAACTAACCTCCCTGCCACCAAATCAATGTATGTATATCAAATAGGATGGAATCTCCTGTGCCATGGGGACTGTCCCTGTAGGTGACAGTATGACTACTGCCCTCCACATGATCTGAGAATTTACCTGGACATCAAGCCTCTGGATTTTTCACATTTGGACATTTATGTCATGTCAAAATTAATTTTTGGAAGCAATTGTGAACTATAAGCATTGTAAAGATTTTTTTTCAAGATACTTTATTTCAGGTTTTTACTTCTTTTAGCTATCCCTGTAGACCATACCAAACTCTTTCCTTGTAGGGTGGGCTTCTTATAATCCCATTAGCAATTTCTTTGTTGTGATAGGAAAAGGAGCAGACTTGTCATGAGGAACAGAAGCAGGCTTTTATATTGCAGGACTAAAGTTTAAAGTTATTTAAGAACCAAATTAAATGTTACTCTGAGTAAATCAGAAGGTCTATTTTTTTCAGTTTTAGAAAATAGCATCTACAGCCTGAAATGGAAAGATAATTATCACTCCCTAATGAAGTTTTAAAGGCAGAAGGTTTTTTCCCCAGATGAAGGCAAAAGAGCCGTAACGCGTAGGGATTCAGACGTACACCTGGAAGTGACGTGAGATATATGGCAGATGCCGCCTTGTTTATTATTTGATGCCTGCTGTGTTTTTTGCTGATGTAAGGCTATTACTTTGTTTTAATAAATATACATGTTGTGACATACTACAACATTGGAGGCCTATCTTTCTTTATGTTTCCCTGAGTATCACAGCGAAGGGGTATTACAAGGCATAGAGAAGAGTGACAAGCTCCTGGTGTTGTCCACTATCATTGGATCTATCTAGAGGATTTGTTTGGATGCTTATACTGATCTATAGAGAGGTGAGAGGCCTGTGAGGCTGTGTGTTTGGAGTGGCACGGGCTAGCTTGACCCAATATCACGGCATTAATGTATGCCACCAAGGTGAGAGGCCTGAGAGGCTGAACGCACGGAGGAGCACTAGCACTTTATTGCAAGCTTTACAGCTTCACTGAGAGCAACTTTTGTGCACTGCACGTTTGCACTATATGGACTTTTCTGACACATATGGACTTTTATTTCACTTTAATTTATAACTTTATCTACTTTTCACATATTACATATTTATCTCATATGTTTTATATTGATTGATGTTGTTTTTTTGCGCAAATTCACTTTTATATTTATGCTTCACTTGTGTATGGGTAAACACTATTAGTTTTTGCTGCAATCTGAATATTATTATTCTCACAATTGATTGTTTTAGCACGAAGGATTTCATATTTTATTTAGGTTTTTTTATCGTAATGCACTCTATGTGCATGTCTCCCCCCTAATACTTATCTGAGCCCCATCTAAAACTTACCCGAGCCCCATCTCTGTTCAGAGATGTCCACGAGTCCCTCGGCCAGACTTTGGCTCCAGCGGCTGTCAATCAAAGGCAGTTAAACAATCAGGGGAGAGAGGGGGTGGGGCTGAATGGCAACTCCATGCCTAAATGGACACACAGAGCTGTAGCTCAGCTCGGGTGCCCCCATAGCAAGCCGCTTGCTGTGGGGGAACTTGACAGGAGGGAGGGGCAAGGAGCAGAAAAGATGGACCCGAGAATCCAGGCTGCCCTGTGCAAATCCACTACACATAGCAGGTAAGTATAACATGTTTGTTATTTTTTTTTAAATTGACTTTACATTCACTTTAATACCTGGTTACATTTTCAATGCCTAAATTGTAGTAACAAATAAACAAATGATCCTTTTCCACCCTTGGTCCCAAAACTATTATATCAAAACTACTGAGGTGCACATGGAGTGCAGGATAAAGTAGGGTCTTTTTGTCACTGCTGATCACTAACCCATCTCTCAAGAAATCTGATTCCAAATTCTTTTTTTAATGGCAACAGGAGGGATAGGCATTAGGTCCACAGATGCTGGAGACATAAAAGTAGTTTTACTAAAGGCAAATACTCATTTTAATACTCAAAATGTTCATGTTGTATTGGAATTTTTACTTTGCAAGGGCATTTTCTCTTAGCTTAGTGAATGTGGTGAAAATTGTGAAAAGCATATCATGTACAAATAAATAAAAATATTATATATGTGCTTTCTACATGATTGGATAGTGGAAGCAGTGCTTCACTTCATTCACTAAAACCGACCATTCAATGAAATTTGTCCGGCTCAGCAGAGACCCCGCCAATATTCGATCCATGTATGGGCTGTAATCATTGTGTTTTGCTGCCTGGGAAGGCTCCCTGGCCCACCCCCCACCCCCCTCCGTGGTGAAAGGAAAGACAATCAAATTATCTATGGCGTGTTAAGTTAGGTTGAGTTGCAAAGTGAACAACCTATTTTCCTTTAGTAAATCCATCTCATATTTTTAAAAATAAGGGTTGTAAAGGTGAGATGTGACAGGGGAAAAAATGGACAGCTTTCCTAGGAAATGCAACATATTTCTGGTGCCCAGACATAGGCTCAAGCACCATGGCACCAGTGGAGGCTTGTCCATAGGGACTCCTGGGGCAGCGCTCCACCAGTTTTTGTTGCAAGAAATAAATAATTAAAAACAAACTATATAATCATTTTTTGTGTTGAGTTTTTAATTTTGTATAAACTTACACCTTATTATGTGTCTGTGTGATAAAATTTGTTCTATGCCTTTAAATACTTGTCCTGCACCTGCAGTTCTTTTACATGATTGTTATATCTCTCTCTGCTGTTGCTAGGTAGATTAGAAAAAAATGTGTCTAATCATGATTACATTTACAACTGTAATTTGGAACACTGAGTAAACAATTTCTTCATGCTTACTGCCGGCCTGCCAGTCCCCCATTGTATTTAATTGGAGCTAATTAGGGTGGGCGAAAATACCGGTCTGGCCCTCCTTTTGAGCTCTCTAATTTGCTCCGTGCACCAGGGGCTCACCCTTCACACTTCCTTCTGCCCTCCCCTCCCAGTGGGGTGCCAGCCGGTCATTGCGCCCCAGGCTCAACATTAAGGGGGGCACAAAATTAGTCCTCATCCCGAGGGTCTGTACTGCAGCGTAATGCCTCCCCCGCTCCTACACCTCCGATGAGGCATTCGAGCATTCCTTTCCATGGCACCCTAATCCAACTCCCCCCGTTCTAGGACTCCTTTGATCCAGCCGGTCCTCTGGTGCAGCCTCTATGTGAGAGCAGCAGAAGGGGAGGGGCAGTGCTCTGTGCAAACCATGGGAGAGATGCAGTGTCTGTTAGCTGACCTCCCAGCAAGGGACTCCAAAGAGAGGCTGGATGGCAGGGACTTTTAGACAATACTGCCCCCCTGGTGCTAGGGAGAGCTCTGATCAGATGGATGATGAAGCCATGTAGAGGTAAGGAGGATGATAGATCCACCGATATACATCAAACTGTGTGTGGAGGGGATGGGGGAAGTGTGAGGTAGGTTAGTCTAGGGGTCAGTGTAGGGGTCAGGTAGGTCAGTGTAGTGGTCAGGTAGATCAATGTAGGTCTCAGGTAGGTTAGTGTAATGGTCAGGTAGGTTAGTGTAGGTAGGTCAGTGTAATGGTCAGGTAGTTTAGTGTAGGGGTCAGGTAGGTCAGTGTATCGGCAGGTAGGTCAGTGTAGGGGGCAGGTAGGTCAGTTGAGGTAGTCAGTCAGGTAGGTTAGTGTAGTGGTCAGGTAGGTCAGTATAATGGTTGGGTAGGTCAGTGTAGGGTGCAGGTATGGCACCATTGTATACTGTACATGTGGAGCATATGTGTTTAATGGAGGGAAAAGCTTTGGAATGGCACTTTGTGCATCTTTTTTATATGCTTACTTTAATCAGCTGTAGATTGCACTAAATCCTTAAGTAGCCTCTACATCTATTAATATGTATAGATTTTCGCATCATTTGGTTGATTTTGGCTGGATAAAAGCAGTGACCTCTCATATCTTTGCACACCTAGAGATGTCACCAGACACATCCTACCAACCCAATTGCGAATAAGCATGTTTTCAACTGATTCCTGCAATTTTCTTTGCAATAAACCTGGGCTGTGTATTTCATAGTCCATGTACCTGCTTAGTATGCATACACATGCTACCTTTGGTTCCTTGAACCACACACCACTTCCAAAGGTAAAATGAACTCCTGGATGGAATGTCTTGAACAGAAAAGTTGATTTTGCACGTTAAAAGTGGCGTGCAGCTCCAGGACCTTGCTAAATGGTGTATGGAAGAGACAGGCCACATAGCAGTGGGTGCCTGCAGCACAGATGTCCTGCAGAGGAGTGACTTCATCTTTTCTCAGTTACACATATGTATGCCTGTTTATGTCATAGGAAGAATAAAAGGTTTTAGCCTGAATGTCTTGCTGTCCTATAATGTCTATGACCAACATTAAGTGCCATAAAAGAATATTGACAGAAAATGAAAAATGAGAGCTTGTGACAATCAGGCTGTCTAGCAATGTGATCAAGAGAGAATAGCAATGTGATCAAGAGAGAATTACAGACATGTTCAACATGATGGTTCTCTGATTGTGATTGGAAGGCACTACTGATGTACTCAATTGCTTATCATTGATTGAAAGTTAAAGACAGGTGCTGATTAAGTCAGAATGTGGTCTATGGTAAAGTAATGGCCTGTACACACGATCGGTTCGTCTGATGAAAACGGAAGAACCGATCGTGTGTGGGCCCCATTGTTTTTTCCCCATCGGTGTATGCCACTTGAACTCAGTGAGCTAAAATTGGATAATTTTTATGTTTTAGAAAAAAAAAAATGTATTCTATAATTCTGTGACCTCCCAGAATTTTACCCAGTACAAACTCAATTGTTTGTGTGTGGTATATTATTATATTTTTTTGCCAAGCAAGAAAATCTGTAACAGTAAAACGCAACAGAGGGGTAGTCTCTAGGCGGGATACTTGCAGCATGGATTGTATGGATAAATAAATCCAATGAAGCTGGTGGCTTTTCTTTTTTGGTGTTGTATTTACAAGGAGCATGGATGGACTCGTACACACGATCGGGCTTTTGCCCGGCCAAATCACATCGGAATTCCATCGGAGAAAAATAGAACATGTTCTTTATCTAAACTCCAATGGAATTCATCAGAATTTCCAATGAAAAAACACCTATGGGGCTACACACGATTGGAAAATCCGATGGAAAAAGTCTGTCTGACTTTTTCCTTTAGAAATTTCGATCGTGTGCACGCGGCACGCGGCATTAGAGTGCCCACAGTGAAAGGAGACGTTGAAGCTTGGAGCAAAGAGTTCCATGGCATATCTTTTGACTATCTATCATTTATGTTTGACTTGTTGCTGTTTTTTGAGAAGCATGACCCTGCACCTCATGTTGTACACGTTCAGTGCTTTATTTGTTGTTAAAATGTTTTGGTTACTATTACTTTGATACAGTATACTCAAGTACTGTACATTCAATCTGGCTGTGTCTGACATCTTCAACAGAGTTAACTCGGTTTCTACAATGTACAGTGTTGCCTGTGAGTTTACCCTCTGGATTTGTTGACAAAATAAAGGCCACCTAAGGATAGAGTGTGTGTTATTGGATCCCTGTGGGCCCCATTTCATGTACAAAATGGGACCAGACAAGGATGCACTCTGCCTCTTAATCTGTACATCCCGGAGATAGTGCGAGGAGAGGAGAGAAAGACACCAGGATTTCCCCAGACTGGTGAAGAACTATTTTGGTGCCTGACAGCAGGGGAATGTGCAGAAAGACTGTGGGGGGTCCAGTTTAAGGTCACCTTACAGATTTTCTCCAAAGGTGAACTTACAATTTAAACAAATGTGCATTGGAAGTAGATTTGACATCATAAATGCTACTCATATATGATACATCGTTTTTGTGAATCTATTCAATACTATCATTTTTGGTCTCCATGTTGTTTGGGGTGGGGGGATAGAGCCTGGCCTGCCCCAAAGCACCCCATATATTAGACATGTGCAATTAGTTTTGTAACAAATCGAAAATCGGCCAAATGTTGCATTTTTCGGAAATACGGATGCATCGAATGTCCGACGAAAAAAATAACGAATTTCAACTAATACGAAAGAAATTATAACGAAAAAAACTAATTAATTTGGCATGATTAGTTAATTTGTTTAAGGTCTAATGAAACAACAGTTTGACTTAGAGTAAACCAATCAGCGGGTTCATTTTGTGCTGGAGGTTGGATTAATATTACTGGCAAAGTGAAATTCCTGAGAACTGATTGAGAAGAGGGTTGGATTTGAGCAGGAAAAGTGTTTTGAGAAGCAGCAGAAGAGACATTGGCCCAGATTCACAGAGCGATTACGCCTGCGCAACTGCTGTTGCGCGTGCGTAAGTCTAAATGTGCGCGTGCGTATAGTTGGACGCGATTCACAAAACAATATACGCCAGAAATCTACGTTTTTTGGTCCGGCGTAATTGAATTAGACCTTCGCTTGCCTTCGCGCAAAACTGCGCTAGACACACCATTGATTTGCTAGTCAAATATGCTAATGAGGGAGTTACGGGGATTCACAAAAAAACGCAGTTGCTGCGCAGGCTACGCGATGTGCGCAACTGCAAAATGTTCTGTCTAAAGTTAGAGGACCTAAAAGCTGGTCTAAATTTTGAAAAAAAGTCTAATTGTCAGATAAAGCAACACTGTTAGTGAGGAGTTCAGCAGTCACACGTGTTGCCCAACAATCTGTATGCCAACATGCCAGGGGCATCGTCGCGCATAGCTATACTACTGACTTTAGATGAACAAAGAAGGATGAGGGCACGGAGGATGGCACTAAGGAGGGCACGGGAGATGGTTTTTTTTTTTTTTTTTTGGCTTATATCAAATTTACAATTTAATCTAATCTAATACAATATTCTTATCTGATACAAGCCCCTCACTCTTCACTTGATATATCACACACGCATAGACATCTTTGGCATGAGAGATTCTGAGGTGTCTCGCATCTTCAGATTCACCCCTCATGCCATCGTGGAATTACCACAACCTTGCAGGAGGACATCAGCAGCCCAACACATGGCACTACCCATGACACCCATGACAGCTACATATACAATCAGAGCCCCATCCCCACAGATTGCGAACAGAACATGTATGGGGACAGCTGGCTGGTTGGTGAGTGACATGGGAGTCAGGCATGACTATCCCCTCCCGTGATGCACACCTCACAAGTGGCACATGCATGACTAACATCCTCCTGTCTTTTCCCTTCAAGGTGACTCTGCATATGCACTGGTACCCCATCTCATGACCCCATCTCATGCCAGCTCACATTATGCATCTTTGCACGTTAAACACACACATTAATCATGGCACAATGAGAATGCATGCATGCACACCACTATGGTCCCTAGCACACACACCCCACATCCTCATCAAATTGGATTGGCACCAGTCCACCATGCAAGACTGGTGAGCAGTAACGCCACGTCAAGGCTCCAATTATGTCACTGTACATTCATACACCATTCACACGGACCTGGGAATCACTTCTCCCTGGTCCTGGGGAACCCTTCTCCACCAAAATTGAGGGTGACACCCCTTTTCCAGCAGGAATGTCACCCCCACATTCAAACATCATTCACAACCCAAAATATGCCAAAAAAGTCAAACAAACAAAAATGCATAGAAACAAAAAATGCATAGGAAAAAAAAAATGCTTAGAAAAAACAAAAAAAAGCAGAGAACAAAAATAAAAAAGCTTTCAAAACAAACAAAAGGGGGAAAAAAAAATTATTGCCCTCTGCCTGAGCCACGCCTGGGGCGCCCCCGGCCACGGCCCCGGACCCTCAGGGGAGACGCATGGGGGAGGGGAAAAGCCGGGGAAGGAGGAGCAGCCCCTGAGATCTGCCCACCTGGCGGCCTGCCCTCCAAGGCCACGGCTATTCTGTCCAGGGCAGCACCAAGTGTTGCCGTGTTGCCCTGGATAGCCTGGGTAAGGGCCCTCACATCCTGCCCAACGCCTGCTGCTGTAGTTTGCAGGTCATTTAGGCAGGTTGTGGAGGCCCGGGAGTGGGAGTCCAGGTTACCCAGGCTATCATTAATGGAGGACAGGCTCTGATCCACCCGCCCCATAGTCTGGCAGAGCTGTCTCAGAAGGCGGGTCTGGGTGGCCAGGTTCCTTCTCAGACAGGCGGGCATGAGATTGGGCGCCCCCCTGGTGCTTGGGGATGACCTCCTGGCTCCAGCTGATGGTTGTGGCCGGGGAGAAGGGGAGGCCCTTGTGAGGGGAGCCATGTTGGGGGAGGAGGGGGGGGGGCTGACCCTTAGGGAGGGCAGGCTTCTTGCAGCCAGAGGGGAAGAGTCCGCAGAAACCAAAGGGCCAGTGCCTTCCATGGACTCCTCCTCCTCATGATTCTGCTCCTCCTCATGATCGTCCTCCGCATGATCCTCCCCCTCCTCTTGTTCCTCCTCTGCGGACTCTGGCCTTGTTGGGGGGGCCTCA
Organism: Rana kukunoris; assembly: GCA_029574335.1. NCBI lineage: Eukaryota > Metazoa > Chordata > Amphibia > Anura > Ranidae > Rana > Rana kukunoris. The sequence continues at coordinate 185,985,693 of CM056051.1, forward strand.
TTAGGCTGCTGTCCTGGGGTTGGAGCGGTCAGTCCAGATGGCCCTGCACCCTCCTGCACAGCTGTGGATGACACAAAACATTCACAGGTTGGAGGATCCACACACTTGCCACATATTCCCTTTCACCCCCTCCCCCACACATGCTACACACCTGAGAGAAATAAAAACCTTACCTGGCACCGCGGGGACCGGACTTGTGTCAAAGCCTGGCAGGCCCTCCACTTCATGCCGGTGAAAGGTCAGGGCCACCACACGCTCCGTCTCTGAAAATCTAACCCGGCATGGTGGGCCCCCTCCTGTGCCCCTGGCATGGGCATTTATTGCGGCCAGTTTTTTTTTCACCTCACGCCGGAGGTCATTTATTTTCTTTTCTATCCCAGAGCGGGTCCGTGTCTCCCCCTCCCCCGATGAATTCACCTGCTCCGTGATCCTATCCAAGATCTCCCTCCTCCTGGCCGGGGTGGTGGTGGCACTCTGCGGGCCGTGGAGAAAACGCCCATAGTCGGTAATGGCCCGGGCAAGAATTCTTTTTTCCCCCACAGTAAAATTGAGCTTTCTTTTTCTCTCAGTCATACTTCCAAACAAACTCACTAGCAGTCACCAAAAATCTGTCACAAATACAAGCACAACCAATCAGACAAGAACACACACAAAGAGAAAAAGAACAGCCAAAAATCACACTAGCACTCAGCAAGAAACACACACAAAAAAATCAGATGGAAAAAAAAAGCAAGAAAACAAACGCTCAGAAATCTATCAATCAAACAAACAGTCTCAAACACTTATCAAAATACACTTTCACAAAACTACCAACAAGCACAAGATCACACAGAACACTAATCTGACAACTACAAAACACACTCTAACGAACAACAGAGCAAAAGCACTTGATTCAATGGGAAGGGACACAAAGGGATGTACTTTTGCAATGGAAGGGCGTTTGTGTGTGTCTATTTATGCTGTCTGCGTAGTTCACAACATTGCCCTAGTCCATTTCCAATTTCAATGATTGCGCCGCTCCCGAGTTGTGAGCATGCGCACAACGGAGCTGACATGGTTTCCTTCACGCGCGCATGCGCGAGTCGGCCGGCCCTTCATTTGCATGGGGTCATGGCTCATTTCAATGTAACACGCCCACGTCCCTCCCAATTTGTATTACTCCTCCTTACGCCTACGGAAAAAACCTTACGTTTGCGCAAGCTCTTGCGTAAAAGCTACGTGAATCGCCGGATTACGCGGCTAGATTGCGCAAGTCTAACGGAAAAGTGGTGCGCTACGCCGGAATGATAATGCGCCGATCTACGTGAATCTGCCCCATTGTCATTGTGTGTGTGTCTTAATGGATTCAATAAACAAACCACTTTCAGAATTACAATTCGTTATCACAAATGTATATACCGGTACATAAATAATGAATTATCCGAAAACGAAACAATTGAACAATAAAACAAATGTATTCTTTAAAACAATTAACTATACTCAGAAATAACAGAAATAACAAATTATCAGAAAACAAATTAACGTAACATAAAACCACTTTTAACGCATATAACAGAACTAAATTATGTATTTTTTGAATGGAAACAAAACGAAACAAAATTTTCCGCCGTGCACAAGTCTACCCTCCACGTTGCACCATGGGCATGTGAGCTGGTATGGTTCAGTAGGGGGGTGCTTGCCTTTCTGTCCTGCCAGGCTGCATGCTCGGATAAGGGTATGGTATGGACTTTGGGAGGGACCATACGCAATTTTTTTCTTTTCTATTGTTGTGTGGGGGTCTCCTTTAAATCCATACCAGACCCTAAGTGCCTGGTATGGGGGGGGGGGGTGCACACGTTTTTTTTTTCCAGAATATTTAATTATTTTGTTTACATTTCAGCTCTTGGTGGGTAAACCCTCCTGACAGCTGATGAGTCGTCGGTTTTTAAGGACACAGTGGCCAACTTCCCCGTCCGCTCCTTAACGACCAGCTATTCTTCATACAGAGTTCAAATCGGTCAATCATTTTTCGACCATTCCGAATAATTCGAATCATTCTGAAAACGTGGAAATCGAAATTAGTAACACCATAAATCAATCCGAAACTAACCAAATGTTTCCGTTCTGCAGATGTTTAATCTTAAAGCGATGGTTCACACAAAAAGTGAACCTCCGCTTTTTGGATCTCTTCCCCTCCGGTGTCACATTTAGCACCTTTCCGGGGGGTGCAGATACCAGGTATTTGCACCACTTCCGGATTCTGACCCCCACGGGAGTCCAGCCTCGTGATGTCACCCCGCCCCCCCCCACTGTCTTCTGGGAAACACTGTTCACTTCCTGATTCCCTCACCGAGGATGGCGGTGGAAGCAGCATGAGGACCGAACGATTGCTCAGCTTCGTCTGCTGACATTGCGGTCGCGCTCGACAGGTAAGTGTCCATTTTTTTAAAAGTCAGCAGCTGCAGTATTTGTAGCTGCTGGCTTTAAAAAAAAAAAAACGGGTGGACCTCCGCTTTAATTAGTGTTAAATATATACATCTCTCTCTCTTTCTCTCACTCTATCTATCTATCTATCTATCTATCTATCTATCTATCTATCTATCTATCTATCTATCTATCTATCTATCTATCTATCTATCTCCCACATCTATTTCTCTCCCCACCACATTTTCTGATTGAATGGAGCTCAGTGTCATCCAACCCATTCCTGTTAGCTCAGTCTGTCATGGACACACTTCCTGCTCCTCAGTGCCATTAGGCTTACTGGGCTAACTGTGGGCTTTCCTGATAGTTTGCATTGATATTTAAAAGCCCAGGTATAGCCCAACATTGCACATGATCACATTTATATTCTCACAATTAAATTATACATCAAATTATTGGAAGTTAAGCACAAGGAAGTAAGCAAAAAGGGGCATTCTGTTTTCTTTTTAGAACCAGTTTATTTTTTTTTGTATCTGGTTCCAGTGCTTTACTTTAATATACCTTGTATCTTTCATTATAACATTTATTTCTAAGTGCTTGTTTTCGTTCTTTGCATTCTAAGACAGATACTTTCCCACTGCTTCCAAGTGTGACACAGAATTTGCCTGCAGGGAGTAGCAGTGAGGTGTGCTGTGGGAATCTCTCCCTGAGAAAAGTTAATTCCTGGTATTTCACACAGCGTGAAAACCTCTGGAAAAACCCACTTTCCATTATAATAGGATGACTCAGACTTTTCTCTCCCACTCGTTTTTTTGAATATGCCAAGCTTAAAGCTTTAATTATTGAGAGAAAGCAGCAACACTCATACATATATCCCAGATGCCCTGCTTTTTATAACACTGTGACTGCCCAATGCATTAGTTTAACATTAAGCTAAAGTCGATTTTACAGTTAGACCAGAAAAAAGAGACTGTGCAGTGGTAAGTAAAAAAAAAAAACGTGATTTTAAACATGTATTTGCAGCTTTGTAATGCTAGATCTAAATGTCAGCAGATATCAGACACTAGTTCCTGTAGGTATGTTTTTGCAATGGACAAGTGAGAGCATGGGATTGGTGTGAAGGTGAGTTTAACTGCGCTACAGGCTTTAAAGAGACCCTGTCACTTTTCTCTTAATAGTGGTACACTACGGCCTCGTACACACGACCGAGGAACTTGTCGTAAATGAAACATTGTTTTCCTCGACGAGTTCATTGTCAGGCTTGTCGAGATTCTTGACAAGTTGTCTTTGCGTACACACTGTCAAGACCAAATCTCCTCGTTCTCAAACGCGGTGGCGTTCAACACGTACGACGGCAGGGGAAGTTCGATTCCACTGGCACAACCCTTGGGGCTGCTTTTGTTAATCTCATGTTACTGCGTGTTAAGTAAAAGTTTGGTGAGAGACGATTTTCACTTTTCAGTCTGTTACAGCGGGACAAATGTGCTATTTCCCTTACGAACGCTACTTTTAACAAAGGTGCGCTCCCGTCTCATACTTTATTCCGAGCAAGCGCAGGGTTTCTAAGCATACACACAAACACGTTTCTCGTCGTAAACCAGCCTGACGAGGAACACGACGAGGAAATTAAGACTAACAACGAGGAAAAAGAGAACTTGCTCTCTTTTTTTCTGGTCGAGTCCCACAACAGTTTTCTCGATGAAAAACATACACACGACCGTTTTCCTCTGCAAAAAAGCTCTGCCACCAAGTTTCTTATTGGATTCTGTCGAGGAAAACAGTTGTGTGTACGAGGCCTACTGCTACTAAGTGAATGACCTCCAGGCCCACCCCTAGTTTTTACCAGAATGTATCACTGGTGATATCATTGACCATTTATAGTCCTGACAATATTTGGTCAATGAAATCAGCTTCTCTTGCTGGCTGGATGACATTCAGTAGCCAATCAAAGAGTTGTCATTTGTGGTGTGTGAATGTCAGGAGCAGGAAAGTCATACTCAGGCTGTCGTGTTTGTGTTACCAGCTTGACAATGGATCTACAATGCTGACAAATGTGAATGGAAATGTATTACACCATTGGATATTTTTCCCAAATAAAGGATTTTGTCATGGTGTGGGTGTATTTATTATTATTATTAAGGTATCCCCCAAACATGTTATTTAGAAGAGCTGTGTAATTTTAGGGCTGCCCTTAAAGTCATTATAAAGCCTTGTATTAAGGTAAAACATATTTAGTTAGTAGTTTAATCCCTCACCCCCCGCACAATTGCCAACGCTGTGCCTGTCTTACAGGCTTTGCTGAGGCAGCCAGTCATTGTCTCCCAGTGCTGTCCATTAAAGCCAGCGACAAGGGAGTGGGGGGGGGCGGGGCTATATATGCAGACATCTTCCTTTGAGGGCACTTTCCAGAGAGAATGAGCAAGATAAGACCTGAAAAGGAGTGGTTCAGGGGCCGCTCTATGAAATTCCATTGCACAGATCAGATAAGTATAAAACTCTTTGTTATATATATTTTTTGCTTACATTTGCATTTACAATCACTTTAAATCTTTTAAAATACTCTGGCTGAGACTACTGACCGGAGTGTTCTGGTGGGAGGCCCATCGCACAGTCAAAACATCATAGAACAGTCGGGGAGATCGCTATAGTTAGTGTAAAGCAGCTCCACCTGAGCTTTCAGGTTTTTTTTCATTCAGCTCTACCAGTGTGTACGAGGCCTAAAGTAGTTGTAAAACCAGAAGGTCTTTTATCTTAATGCATTCTATGCATTCAAATAAACAGCCTTCTGTGTGCAGCAGCCACCCCAGCACCCCCTTACCTGACCCCATAACTGAGCCTGATCTCTATCCAGCAATGTCCACGAGTGCCTCAACCATCCATGATTTTCCCTCCTATTGGCTGAGACACAGCTGTGGCACTTCTGCTGTCAATCAAAATCAGTTAGCCAATCAGGGGAGAGGGTGGCAGGGCCGAACCAGGGCTCCGTGTCTGAATGGACACACAGAGGTGCAGCTCGGCTCGGGTGCCCCCAGAGAAAGCGTATTGCTGTGGGGGCACTCGACAGTAGGGAGGGGCCAAGGGAGCCAAAGAAGGACCCAAGAACAGGAGGTTATGGGCTGCCCTGTGCAAAACCACTGCACAGAGCAGGTAAGTATGACATGTTTATTATTTTTGTAGAAAAAAATGGGACTTTACAATCACTTTAGGGCTTCAGTGTACAGGTGATTTTTTTTTATAACAAACCCATTCCTCCATCCACACAAATGAAGTGTATAGAGGAATCCTCCCTGCTGAGACATTGTATTCTGACGGTGGGAACACTCCACTGTCAGAAATAACTGATTGAGAACATTTTTGCAGTAATGCCGTTCAACAGAAGTCATCCCTACTGAATTGGCCAAATTTCAATCAATCTTTTGCCAGCTTTAGAAGGTCCAGGGCCGACAAAGTCAAATTTTAGTCATTTTTGTTTACTATCCTCAATGTATACTTTGCCTCGCCATCTGTAGATATTTGTGAAGAAGTCACAAGAGGAGTGATGAAATGCATTGGGTTGGAGTTATCACGCTGCAATAGGAAGTTTTGGATGTCATCTTCCAGGCCAAACCGCTGCAAACACCTCAATGATTGTATAAGGGGGTAGACACCCTGAATGTGTCAAGTGGTTTTCTCAAATGCACTGGAGGAAGTGCACATATAAATGTGAGTGAGATTTTAATACTTTTAATAAAAATTAAATACTATGTTGGTCCTTTAAACTCTTTGAGCATTACCGATCTGAGGATTATAGCACACCAGAAGCAAGACGCCCTACCACAGGAGTAAAGTCAACAGCCATTGGATATTAACCCCTAGGGGGAGGGTTCATATAGATCTGGGATAGGTCTACAGTGAGGTGAGTGAAAACATAGATTAGTGAAGGTACATAGGGTGTTTTGCTTATTGAGCACAAAGCATCAATGGAGGAGTGTCTGGTATAATTTATTTATCACTACTGTTGGACTTTGTTAAATTTTTGGGCACTATTTGGACCTTTCTGGTGTTGCTGGCTTTCTTCAGAAGTGCTATCGGTTATTACATTTACTTTGTCAATCATTGATAACATATTGGATAAGGTTACAGTGCCTTTAAAAAGTATTCATAACCCTTGAAATGTTCCACATTTTGTCATGTTGCAAACAAAATTGTAAATGTATTTTATTGGGATTTTATATGTATATGATAAACCAACACAAAGTGGCACATAATTGTGAAGTGGAAGGAAAATGATAAACAGTTTTCATTTTCTTTTTACAAATAAATATCTGAAAAGTGTGGCATGCATTTGTATTAAGTCTCCTTTACTCTGATACCCCTAATTAGAATTTAGTGGAACCAATTGCCTTAACTTAATAAGTAAATAGACTCCACCGGTGTGTAATTGAATCAAAGTATAAATACAGCTGTTCTGTGAAGCCCTCTGAGGTTTGTTAGAGAACCTCAGTGAACAAACAGCACCATGAAGGCCAAGGAACACACCAGACAGGTCAGGGATATAGTTGTGGAGACGTTTAAAGCAGGGTTAGGTTATAAAAAAATATCACAAGCTTTGAACATCTCACAAAGTACAGTTAAATCCATCATCCAAAAATGGAAAGAGTATGGCAAAACAGCAAACCTCCTAAGACATGGCCATCCACCTAAACCGACAGGCCAGGAAAGGAGAACATTGATCAGAGAAGCACCCAAGAGGCCCATGGTAACTCTGGAGGAGCTGCATAGATCCACAGCTAAGGTGGGAAAATCTGTATACAGGACAACTATTAGTTGTGCACTCCACAAATCTGGCCTTTATGGAAAAGTAACAAGAAGAAAGTCATTGTTGAAAGAAAATCATAAGAAGTCCTGTTTGCAGTTTGCGAGAAGCCATGTGGGGTATACAGCAAACATGTGGAAGAAGGTGCTCTGGTCAGAGGAGACCAAAATCGAACTTTTTGGCCTAAAAGCAAAACACTTTTGAAAACTAACACTGCACATCACCCTTAACACACCATACTCACAGTGAAACATGGTGATGGCAGCATCATGTTGTGGGGATGCTTTATTTCCAGCAGGGACAGGGAAGCTAGTCAGGGATGATGGGAAGATGGATGGAGCCAAATACAGGGCAATCTTAGAAGAAAACCTGTTAGTCTGCCAAAGACTTGGGGCAGAGGTTCACTTTCCAGCAGAATAACGACCCTAAACATACAGCAATAGCTACAATGGAATGGTTGAGATCAGGGGTCTCAAACTGGTGACCCTCCAGCTGTTGTGAAACTACAAGTCCCATGAGGCATTGCAAGGCTGACAGTTACAAGCATGACTCCCATAGGCAGAGGCACAATGGGACTTGTAGTTTCATAACAGTTTGAGACCCCTGGTTTAGAAAAAAGCATATTCATGTGTTAGAATGGCCCAGTCAAAGTCCAGACCTAAATCCAATTGAGAATCTGTGGCAAGACTTGCTGAAAATTGCTGTTCACAGACACTCTCAATCCAATCTGACAGAGCTTGAGCTAATTTGCAAAGAAGAATGGGCAAAAATGTCACTCTCTAGAAGTGCAAAGCTGGTAGAGACATACCCCAAAAGACTTGCAGCTGTAATTGCAGCGAAACACGGTTCCACAAAACATGGGCTGAATACAAATGCACGCCACACTTTTCAGATATTTATTTGTAAATTTGTAATTTTCCTTCCACTTCCACAAGAGAAAATCAATTGATTTCCCCATTGCATGCTATTGAGTTCAGGCAGCAGTGGCACCTGATAAAAAACAGTCGCTGTTCAGATAATAATTGCCCAACTGGCCCAGTCAATTTTTAAAAGGATTTTGTCAATCTGGGTGGTGTTTGCTGGGCCATCCCTGGCTTGTATTGGCTTCAGTCAGTTGAAAAGGAATCGCCCAGAATTAGAGCGGTCTGTGTCTTTAGGGTTTAAATTAGGGGGCTGCCCGTCCATTAAGGGTGCATGGGCGCTGGCCCCCCCTACCCATGCGTCCGACCCCCATGCAAATATTTCCAATGTTTTTTGTTTTTTTTAAGCACGTGATTAGAGTCATAGACTCTAAGAGTTTTCAAAATAAGGTGGGCTTGGGGTGCAGAGCACTGTGAACCGAGCCCACCTAGTTGTGTGATAATTAATAAATATTTGCTATTTTCACACTGATTCTGCTCTCGGCCAATCAGGAAGCAGGTCTAAGATCTGTTTGCCCATTGGCCAAAAGGAGAAGCGTTCCTATTGGATGCCAAGGAGAAGGGTGTAGACGGAAGCCACCGGGATGCCCATGGAGGAGAGCAGGAGAAGCCGCTCGTGATGCCAGAGGGTAAGTGGTTGTCTTGCGGGTTACCGGACCAGTGGGGGGTGGCTGTGGGTGCACTGTTTGCCACCCCCAATAAAAACATACCAGGCCACATGCTATTAACATGGGGGGCCTTGTCAAGTGGGAACTCCTGGCAAAGCACATTGTCCTCATGTGGCCCAGTGTTTATGGGCAGGCGCCTTATTAAAATCTGGAAAACCCCCTTTAATAATAAGAGGGCCAGATACTGCACCCCATTTAAATGAGTAAGAGATGCATAGTACCCCTACTCATTTACACAAATAGTAAACAATAAAATAAAATCACTAATGTCTTTTTGACAAGTCCTTAATTTAAAAAGTGATGTACATCCATCATCAACTGTGGTGTCAAGAGATGCAGATCCATGTCAAATACAATGAACAACTCCCAATACCTGCCAATCCCATTGTGCTAACTCATGGCTGACAACTCCTGGGGATTACATGTCTATGGAACTACTGCCAACATATCAATAAGGCTATACAGGTAACAGAATAGCTTTCTATGTTTGTAAAGTAGCAGATCTGCTGCATAGCTGATCTATGACAACTGGATTTTAGGAAGATGGGGGGATATGGGGGGTCAGGAAGCTTGGATCTGACTTTACATTTAGACAACACTAGGTCATATAGCATGGAGCTGCAGTATTATTGTGCTTTGCTGGACTCCACTGAGGTGATTTTCATGTTATATCCTGCCCAATAATCTGCTGCTATAAAGGCTTCAGTGAAGGAATTATCTTGAAAATACAGCCCTTGCATTTACTGTTGATATTTTTATTATTATTATTTATTCACATACCATCATCATCTCCCATAGTGTAAAAAGTAATAAATATATTAACTGCTTGCCGACCCCTGCCTGTACATATACGTTGGCAGAATGACACGGCTGTGCAAAGCAACAGTGACCATGCCCGCACGATCCGCAGACTCAATGTCTGTTGGTGTCCCGCGATCATGTCACAGAGCTGCAGAACGGGGGGGGGGGGGCCTGTGTAAACAAGGTATCTCCCTGTTCTGCCTAGAGACAATACACTGATCTACTGCTCCCTGTCATGAGGAGCAGTGAGCAATGTCATGTCACTGACAGCCCAGCCCCCCCACAGTTAGAATCACCCCTTTAACCCCTTCCTCTCCCCCTAGTGGTTAACCCCTTCCCTGCCAGTGGCATTTACACAGTAACAGTTAATTTTTTTAGCACTGATCTCTGTATAAATGAATGGTTCCAAAATCGCCATAATGTCGCAGTCACGATAAAAATCTCAGATCGCCGCCGTTACTAGTAAAAAAAAAAATATGCCATAAATCCATCCCCTATTTTGTAGATGCTATAACTTTTGCGCAAACCAATCAATATAAGCTTATTTTTTAACCAAAAAAAATGTAGAAGAATACATATCGGCCTAAACTGAGAAAGAAATTTGATTTCTTATATTTTTTGGGGGGATATTTATTATAGCAAAAAGTAAAAAATATTGCTTATTTTTTTTTTCAAAATTTACATGTATATATATGTATATAGCGCAAAAATTGAAAGCCGCAGAGGTGATCAAATACCACCAAAAGAAAGCTCTATTTGTGGGAAAAAAGGACGTCAATTTTGTTTTTGGAGCTACGTCGCACGACGCACAATTGTCAGTTAACTACTTGCCGACCAGCCGCCGTCATATTACTGCGCCCCCGCTCGCTCGCCCCCGAGTCCCGCGCGCGTGCCCGCCGGGCATGATCGCCGCCGGGCACACGCGATCGCTCATTACAGAGCGGGGATATTTATTATAGCAAAATGTAAAAAATATTGATTTTTTCAAAATTTACGCTTTATTTTTGTTTATAGCGCAAAAAATAAAAACCGCAGAGATGATCAAATACCACCAAAAGAAAGCTCTATTTGTGGGAAAAAAAGGACGCCAATTTTGTTTGGGAGCCACGTCGCACGACCACGCAAATTGTCAGTTAAAACAACGCAGTGCCGAATCACAAAAAGTGCTCTGGTCATTGGGCAGCAATATGGTCCGGGAGTTAAGTGGTTAAAGCGACGCAGTGCCGAAACGCAAAAAATGGCTTGGTCATTGGGCAGCCAAATCCTCCAGGGCTAAAAAGGTTAAAGGCAGTTAGTCCATGTAAATATACAAATAAAAGGAACCATAGGAGAGATGGTTCCCCTTTTGCAGGTTTACAGTCTTCTCTTTCCTAATTGACCAAAATCTGTACACCAGAATCAATAGTGAAGTGCTACAGACAGAAATATGATAACCGTGCAGCCCCATAACGAACCATTAGAACTAGTTTTTCTGTAACTTGGAATGGGTAAGCTGTGAATGCTGGTTTTTGATTGCTTGCTATGAGTCCACCTTGTTCTTTTCACTCTGTCGTTAAATAAGCTAACCAGTGTACAGGCGGCAGTCCATAAAAAATATTTTTTAATCTGTTGTTAATCTACAGCAGTGGTCTCCAAACTGTGGCCCTGGGGCCATATTTGGCCCTTTGCTGTCTTTTATCCGGCCCCTGGGGCACTATAGGGGGACCCACGCGCCCCTAGTGGCTGAATTGCAAAATCACATTATATTACGTGATTTTGCGCAGCCGAGCCGACCTGCCACCTTAAAACTATGGTGAACGGTTAGCAACCGGTTAAGCTTTCAGTGATTTCCTATACCAGTAAACAGTAAAATACCTTTTAAATTACTTTCCATTTAATACAATTGGCTTTTAATTCCATCATAGAATATAGATCAGGGGTGTCCAAACTTTTTTCAAAGAGGGCCAGATTTGATGAAGTGAACATGCGTGAGTGCCGACCATTTTGCCTGACATTCTTTGAACCATTTAAAGTCAGTCTAATTGTGTTCGTCCGAGCACTAATACACTGCCCAACAAGAATTTTCACACACACACAATCTATCTATCTCTTTTGTGGCCCCAACATATCCCTGAGCGCCTCTCAGAACTAAGGATGAGTTTGGGCGTGTTATTTGGATATATCGTATTTATCGGTGTATAACACGCACCTTCACTTTAGGAAGGAAGTTTTAGGGAAAAAAAATGTTTTTTTTAATAAAGAACTGTGAAGCAAAATAAGGATCAGTGCCCATCAATGCAGCCTAATCAGTGCCTATCTGTACCCTCACCATTGCCAGGAATGCACTCACCATTGCCATCAGTAAAGCCTGATCGATGCCCATCTGCAGTCTTGGAGGGGATGGGGGGGAGTGGGATGAGCGCCAACAGATTACATACAGGAGAATCTCCTGTTTACACAGCAACCTCTTTAATACAATTTCCCGCCTCCAATGATAGACAGAAGCGTCGTCCAATGGCAGCCCAGGAGACGGCACTTCCTATTACAGATAACGCAGAGTAAGCAGAAGATTCTCCTGTAGGTAATCTGATGGCACTTGCCCCCCCCCCCCCATTCCTTCCAAGGCAGCGCCTGAGGGCCACAAAAGATATGTATATTCAAATTACCAGGGGGGCCACATTAAACTATAACAGGGGCCGCAATTGGCCCGCGGGCCGGACTTTGGACATGCCTGATATAGATAATCTTTAACAATTTCGACTTTATTACATTAACTTGATTCATTTAATCTTCTGTGTGATCTGTCTGCCCATTATCTACTCAACATACGTTGTTTTAATTGCTCTAATTTATAAGAACCTAAATCTATTTTGTGCAAACCCAGAATCCTTTTAAGCAAATTTAAGTGCAAACATATAAATTGTACGTTGTACTCCTTTGCCTACAGTGTAATTAGTAATCTTTGAAATACCGAGTTGAACACAGAAATTCTAGGGAACAAGTGCTGCTAACTGCTGTTCCCTATTGTCTTCCAGATAATGTGTTTCCAAAAGACAAGCAAGAGAGGAAATGAAAGTAATGTGTTGGTGCTGAAAGGCATCCATCTACCTTATTCTAATCACGGATTTTCCTTCTAAATTTATTTTTAAGCTGTTTGCAAAACCCCACTCAATTAAGACAATGGTATTTTATAAATAAATTTAAGTAACGAATATAGAAATTGTTTTGCATTATTTAGCTAATTCTTAAATGTGAAAATCCACATATGTTGAAAAAAAAATATATCCTTTGATTTTTACCTACTTTTGTTCTATATACTGACCGAGATTGGGAAGGTTGGCTGGCTTCAGTTTCAAACTGCTGCTTTTTTTTTCATCACTTTTACCTGTTTTCCAGGTTTGTCCTAAATTCATATTCTTACCTGGAAGGCTCTTCCAGTTAAGGTAGTCAGCCTACGAAGGAGCATGGCAAGCATGCCCACCAGCTGCTATGCAGTCCCTGCTTGTGCAGCCTCCTGGTATATGTGAGGAGCACACATTATTGTAAAAAGCATATAAAAAAGTACCAATTGAAAAGCCCTGCATATAACCCATGTTGGCTCAAAACACTGCTGCCCGGTGCAAAAGCCCCAATAGAGCCACAATAGAGCATGTGTAAGGCAGGCCACACACACAGATTCAAACTGTGTATGGGCAAGCTTAAAGTACCAAGTTGATCGATTAATCAACAAGAGTACAACCAGTATAGAAAATAAATCAATCTGGATGGCCGCATGTCAGGTTTTACCTGCGATTATCACTGGCGTATGCTATAGCTGTTAGCAATAACCACTGTCTTCCCCGCACACTCGCTGGGAGAAGACAATGGCTCGGCAGGAGGGATTCCTGCATCAACACTGTTTGTGTTGATGGGGAAATTGAGCGAATGTGTTGCAGGAAAGAAATTCGCTCTGTATATGGCTGGCCTTACTCTACCATCAGCAAACTTTGAGAATTGTTAACATTTTCAAGGTATGTGTGGTTCATTGTATGTTAATGCATTGTCAGTCAGTCTGTGTATTAAGTCTGGTACACACTATCAGTATTTGTTCTTCCAACCCAGTGGACTGAACAAAAAAACCGAGAAGCTTAAGGGAAATTTGGTGTTCTAACTATCTGATGTTAGTACACCGATCTCCCTGCTAAGCTATTGTATTCTGACAGGGGTCCCCTCCCACACACACACACACCAGTCAGCCCTGGCAGCCATTTTTGCCAGAGCTGATCCGATGCCAATTTAATTTTGGTTTTCTAGCATGCCGTTTTGACAAAAACAGCTGTTCAGCCATTCCCTGTTGAACCGGCCGATTCCGGGCAATCAGGCTTTATTTCCATGCTGCCATCTATTCAAAGCAATAGACAGTGCCTAAAGTGCCCTATATATATCTGCTCCAAAGAAATAACTTCAAAGGTAAGATTTTATTTAAACGCATGGTGTATGAATGGGAATGCATGGAGTAACAAACATACAATGGGGGTTTCTTAAAGTTGACCGCAATGGTGGAAATACACTCTGAAGCTAAATATTTTCACTTAGGGGTGTACTGACTTTTGTTGCCAGTGGTTTAGACATTAATGGCCGTGTGTCGAGTTAACAGGGTAACAGCAAATTTACACTGTTATAAAGATGTACACTCACTACTTTACATTGTAGCAAAGTGTAATTTCTTCAGTGTTGTCACATGAAAAGATATACAGTAAAACCTTGGATTGTGAGCAAAATGCGTTCCAGAAACATGCTTGTAATCCAAAGCACTTGTATATCAAAGCACATTTCCCCATAAGAAATAATTAAACTTAAATGATTTGTTCCACAACCATTTATTCATAAGTCCTTCAGTTTATAGTCCCTATAAAAAGATTATAGCAATGTGATAGGTTGTGTAACCATAAAATGTCCTTCTACAAATGGAAGCCTCCACAAGGGGATTAGAAGCAAAATCCAGCAGGAGCTACAGAGTATAAAAGAGAAGAGAGGCGCCTCTAAGTTTAGCAATATGTTGCTAAATGTTGTACCTAATTAAATGTAAACATATTGCTGCACTTAGAGTCTCTTTTATACTCAGTTGTGACATGACGCTACTCTTACATGAAGACATCGATTGTATATCAAGTCAAAATGTATTAAAAAGTTTGCTTGTCTTGCAAAACGCTCTCAAACCAAGTTACTGTAAGTTACTGTAATAAAATATTTACAAGAATGTGAGTGTGTACTCACTTTTGTGAGATACTGTATGTAATGCTTGAAAGGACTTGCAGACCTAATAGAGGAAACAAGGATCAGAGAGTGTGTACATGCTACATTTCAGGCTGGGGATATGCTGTAGAAGACCATGCGAAACTGGGAACATGGTAAATGAGGCTAGTAGAGATCAATGCTATTACCCTAATCAATGTTCCTACTACAAACTGCTGAGGTCCAATGGCCACAACAGGGTAGCATAAATACCAGAAATCTGTCTTTATAATAGCGTTCTATGTTCTTCAGCAGACCAGAACTCAAACTTAAGCCTCGTACACACGACCAGGTTCTCGGCAAAAACCAGCAAGAAAGCGGCTTCTTACCAAGATTCCTGTTCGTGTGTACGAGGCATTTACCTGCTCTCTTTTTTCTCGTCGAGATTCTTGACGGCCTGTTTCCCGACGAGAAGCCTGAATGTGTGTACTTACCATGCTCGAAATGACTTTGACGCATGCGCGACAGCTTCCACAGCATAGGTAGGGTGAAGCAAGATGGTGGCGACGGCATTGAATGTGACAAATGCATGCTCGTCATACGCGATGACGTCACCGTGTTCTTTCCTTTCAAGAGAACAGCGGTTCTTTTGAAACGAACGTCTGTACACTCCGGCGGCAAGAGAAAACGACGGGTATTTCCAGACAAGATTCTCAGTCGTGTGTACGAGGCTTAAGAGTCGCAGACTCAGCACCGTAATTCACTCAGGCTTTATTTCATTGCACAGTGACAATTAGAAGTCAGTTAACCTACTGGTATGATTTTAAATTGCAATCTCAAGGAAAATGTACACACCACATGCAGCTTCAAAATAGTTTCTACTAGGTCACATTAAAAATTTCAAGGATTTTAGCAAGCGTTCCCCATTTTCTCCTGTTCCCACAGAGGGATCAAGAATTCTTGGAACTCTTGACAACATAATAAATACTGTTGCTGTGGTTGCAAGTCAGAAAGATTTTATTTTTATCGCAGTTATGGCAGATGTGTAAATTTATGTCTTGCTGCAGACTAAAATAAAGGTAATTGTTAATATCATTAAATAAAAAATAAAAAAACTGCATGATTATCATATCAGTTTTTAACAAAGTTGGAGCTTTCATTAATCAGACTTGTAAAGCCATCTTGTCACTTGTCATTACCGGTAATCCTTTCAGGGGATCTCAGCTCTTTCTGAAGGAAAACCACTAGACACAACTGTCCTTATCTTTCAGTGTCAGTGCAGATAGTGCCTCGGAGCACCCTTCAAACTACAGCGCCTTAATTCATCAACGTCCCTTCACATTTTTGGTGTGGTTTCTGGATATTCAATTCTTTCATTTTATAGCAGTACTCAAACTTGTAATGGTTATCCTTGTTCCTTAATAAATAAAGCAAATCTAACATTCCCTCAAAGGAAAATAAGCGGCAACATTTTTTATATGATCAAACCCGCTAATATATAATAAAGAAGTGATACAAAGGATTTGACTGGATCTCTTGACCTGTTTAGAGAAAACCTACTTAATAAGATTTTTGTGATTCCCTGCACTTTTTTTAGTATTATTGCACTTTGTCCTTACTGAATATACTAGTGGGACAGCCATTGTAATGAATTTCAAGGAACTGTATAAGGAGAAGCAAGAATGATGAACATATTGTGTTGTGTTAAGCCTCATACACACGGTCGGACTTCAAACAAAACTTTTTGTGGATTTTTGTTTGAAGGGCATTGGCCGTGAACTTGGTATGCATACACACAGCAGGACTTTTTCAGCAAGCTTTCCCAAAATCATGTGTTTTTTCAGCTCTTTTCTGCTCTATACCACCACCCTTTGGTCAACTTCTGCTATTGTTGATTGATTTTAACATTGGTTCGGAGCATATGTGTTTGTACTTTGGACAAAAGTCTGATGGACTTCTGTACACACAATAGGACTTTGCAGCGTAGGACTTTTGTTGCCGAAAAGTTTGTCTGTTTGCAGAGCGAACTTTTGTCCGATGAAAAACGAAAAAGTTTGCCCGATGGAGCGTACACACAGTCGGATTTTTTTTTAAAACCTGCTCATTTTAAAGTTTGTTGTCAAAAAGTCTGACCGTGTGCATGGGTTTTTACTGGAGGATAGGTCATTCACCTGCAAAACAGAAAGGTCCACAGCACATTCTTATGGGCTGTAGACCTTTCTGTCTTGGAGGTGAACATAAAACAGGACAAAGTGCCCTGTCTTTGTGAAAGAATACAAAAACAAGACAGGCATTCACAAGATAAGAAACCATATGTGTTTATCAAGTCAAAAGGCAGTTCAGCTGGGGAGATTTACTAAAACTGGTGCACAGAGAATCCTGTGCAGCTGTGCATAGTAACCAATCAGCTTCTAACTTCAGCTTGTTCAAATAAAGCTTTGTCAATGAGGCTGGGTTCACACTTGTTCCGACAACGCTCCTACATTGGGAGCTCTTGTAGCATGACGTGTGAAAATCAATGTTTCCCTATGAGAGCCATCTTAACTGGTCCTACACAAGTCGGTCCGACTTTGAAACTACTCCCTGTACTACTTTGGTCCTACATTGATCCTACTTCAGCCCATTGAATATCATTGAAGTAGGACCAAAGTAGGAGCCTTGTCCTAACCATCCGACTTTTGCCATCTGACATGTGATTACAGCACCAATAAAAGGAATTTATCTCACTCTGGGATTGTTTTGATTGGTCAAAGAACAAGTCAGTCTATCACAAAGTAGGACCAAAGTAGTGTCCTGTTCATGAAAGTAGGATGGATGTAGGACCAATGTAGGATCAATGTAGGATCAATGTAGGACAAATGTCGCAGAGCAAAGTAGGATGAAAGTCGTGTAGTGTAGTGTAAACCCAGCCTCAGGCTGGGTTCACACTTGTCCTACAAACGCTCCGACATTGGGAGCTCATGTTGCATGACGTGTGAAAATCAATGTTTCCCTATGAGAGCCGTCTTAACTGATCCGACACAAGTCTGTCCGACTTTGAAAACGCTCCCTGTACTACTTTGGTCCCACATTGATCCTACTTCACTCCATTGAATATCATTGAAGTCGGACCAAAGTAGGAGCCTTGTCCTAACCATCCGACATTTGACATCCGACATGTGATTACAACAGCAGTAAAAGGAATTTATCTCACTCTGGGATTGTTTTGATTGGTCAAAGAACAAGTCAGTCTATCACAAAGTAGGACCAAAGTAGTGTCCTGTTCATGAAAGTAGGATGGATGTAGGACCAATGTAGGATCAATGTAGGACAAATGTCGCAGAGCAAAGTAGGATGAAAGTCGTGTAGTGTAGTGTAAACCCAGCCTCAGGCTGGGTTCACACTTGTCCTACAAACGCTCCGACATTGGGAGCTCATGTTGCACGACGTGTGAAAATCAATGTTTCCCTATGAGAGCCGTCTTAACTGATCCGACACAAGTCTGTCCGACTTTGAAAACGCTCCCTGTACTACTTTGGTCCCACATTGATCCTACTTCACTCCATTGAATATCATTGAAGTCAGACCAAAGTAGGAGCCTTGTCCTAACCATCCGACTTTTGACATCCGACATGTGATTACAACAGCAGTAAAAGGAATTTATCTCACTCTGGGATTGTTTTGATTGGTCAAAGAACAATTCAGACTATCACAAAGTCGGATCAAAGTAGTATCCTGTTCATGAAAGTCGGATGGATGTAGGATCAATGTAGGATCAATGTAGGAGCAATGTAGGACAGATGTCGCAGAGCAAAGTAGGATGAAAGTCGTACTGCTGTCGTGTAGTATAATGTGAACCCAGCCTAAGGCTGGGTTCACACTTGTCCTACAAACGCTCCGACATTGGGAGCTCATGTCGCATGACGTGTGAAAATCAATGTTTCCCTATGAGAGCCGTCTTAACTGATCCGACACAAGTCTGTCCGACTTTGAAAACACTCCCTGTACTACTTTGCTCCGACATTCATCCTACTTCAGCCCATTGAATATCATTGAAGTCGGACCAAAGTAGGAGCCTTGTCCTTATCAGACATCCGACATGTGATTACAGCAGCAGTAAAAGGAATTTTTCTCACTCTGGGATTGTTTTGATTGGTCAAAGAACAAGTCAGACTATCACAAAGTCGGTTGAGGCTGGGTTCACACTACACTACATGACTTTCATCCTACTTTGCTCTGAGACATTTGTCCTACATTGATCCTACATTACAGTTTGGCAAAGCCGCGCTCATAAAAACAAATGAGTTAGATGAGGACTGCTAGGCAACAGTCCTCTGTATTTAAACAATTAATATAACACGGAGCATCTCACATGGGGTAAAGGCAAAACCTGGCCACATAGGGTGATGACACAAAAGCTCTCCAGAGGGCAAGCTCAATGTAGCAATTGGCTATAACCCAGCCGCGGCCTTTGAAATCCTAGATGGTTCCTGGACACGACTTCCAGCAGATAACAAAGCTGGCGGTGCTCACGGACATCAACCATATAGTGGAGAGAGAAGGATGGACCAATAGTGTGATTCCGTTACAACAAGGAGGGTTTATTAAAACAAAAATGTTACTCACAATTTGACAAGATATCAAAAGCATGTAAAAACAGAGCTGGCAGTGCTCACGGACATCAACCATATAGTGGAGAGAGAAGGATGGACCAATAGTGTGATTCCGTTACAACAAGGAGGGTTTATTAAAACAAAAATGTTACTCACAATTTGACAAGATATCAAAAGCATGTAAAAACAGATCGCCACCACGTACGGAGGAAGGGCTCCGATCTGTTTGCCGGCCGGCGATCTGTTTTTACATGCTTTTGATATCTTGTCAAATTGTGAGTATCATTTTTGTTTTAATAAACCCTCCTTGTTGTAACGGAATCACACTATTGGTCCATCCTTCTCTCTCCACTATATGGTTGATGTCCGTGAGCACCGCCAGCTTTGTTATCTGCTGGAAGTCGTGTCCAGGAACCATCTAGGATTTCAAAGGCCGCGGCTGGGTTATAGCCAATTGCTACATTGAGCTTGCCCTCTGGAGAGCTTTTGTGTCATCACCCTATGTGGCCAGGTTTTGCCTTTACCCCATGTGAGATGCTCCGTGTTATATTAATTGTTTAAATACAGAGGACTGTTGCCTAGCAGTCCTCATCTAACTCATTTGTTTTTATGAGCGCGGCTTTGCCAAACTGTATTATTTTGTGTTTTCACACGATTGCCGCTGCCTTCTAGTTTTTTAGTTTTTTTGGTTTAGCGCAGTTTTCTGTTTTTCTTTTTTATTGATCCTACATTGATCCTACATTGGTCCTACATCCATCCTACTTTCATGAACAGGATACTACTTTGGTCCTACTTTGTGATAGACTGACTTGTTCTTTGACCAATCAAAACAATCCCAGAGTGAGATAAATTCCTTTTACTGGTGCTGTAATCACATGTCAGATGGCAAAAGTCGGATGGTTAGGACAAGGCTCCTAGGTCCGACTTCAATGATATTCAATGGGCTGAAGTAGGATCAATGTAGGACCAAAGTAGTACAGGGAGTAGTTTTAAAGTCGGACCGACTTGTGTAGGACCAGTTAAGATGGCTCTCATAGGGAAACATTGATTTTCACACGTCATGCTACATGAGCTCCCAATGTAGGAGCGTTGTCGGAACAAGTGTGAACCCAGCCTCAAAGTAGTATCCTGTTCATGAAAGTCGGATGGATGTAGGACCAATGTAGGATGAATGTAGGATGAATGTAGGACAGATGTCGCAGAGCAAAGTAGGATGAAAGTTGTACTGCTGTCGTGTAGTATAGTGTGAACCCAGCCTGAGGCTGGGTTCACATTATACTACACAACAGTAGACTTTCAGGCTAGGTTCACACTTGTTCTGACAACGCTCCTACATTGGGAGCTCATGTAGCATGACGTGTGAAAATCAATGTTTGCCTATGAGAGCTGTCTTAACTGGTCCTACACAAGTCGGTCCAACTTTGAGGCTGGGTTCACACTATACTACACGACAGCAGTACAACTTTCATCCTACGTTGCTCTGCGACATCTGTCCTACATTCATCCTACATTCATCCTACATTGCTCCTACATCCATCCGACTTTCATGAACAGGATACTACTTTGAACCGACTTTGTGATAGTCTGACTTGTTCTTTGACCAATCAAAACAATCCCAGAGTGAGATAAGTTCCTTTTACTGCTGCTGTAATCACATGTCGGATGTCTGATAAGGACAAGGCTCCTACTTTGGTCCGACTTCAATGATATTCAATGGGCTGAAGTAGGATGAATGTCGGAGCAAAGTAGTACAGGGAGTGTTTTCAAAGTCGGACCGACTTGTGTTGGATCAGTTAAGACGGCTCTCATAGGGAAACATTGATTTTCACACGTCATGCTACATGAGCTCCCAATGTAGGAGCGTTGTCGGAACAAGTGTGAACCCAGCCTGAAACTACTCCCTGTACTACTTTGGTCCTACATTGATCCTACTTCAGCCCATTGAATATCATTCAGGCTGGGTTCACACTTGTTCCGACAACGCTCCTACATTGGGAGCTCATGTAGCATGACGTGTGAAAATCAATGTTTCCCTATGAGAGCTGTCTTAACTGGTCCGACACAAGTCGGTCCGACTTTGAGGCCGGGTTCACACTATACTACACGACAGCAGTACAACTTTCATCCTACTTTGCTCTGCGACATCTGTCCTACATTCATCCTACATTCATCCTACATTGCTCCTACATCCATCCGACTTTCATGAACAGGATACTACTTTGATCCGACTTTGTGATAGTCTGACTTGTTTTTGACCAATCAAAACAATCCCAGAGTGAGATAAATTCCTTTTACTGCTGCTGTAATCACATGTCGGATGTCTGATAAGGACAAGGCTCCTACTTTGGTCCGACTTCAACGATATTCAATGGGCTGAAGTAGGATGAATGTCGGAGCAAAGTAGTACAGGGAGTGTTTTCAAAAACGGACCGACTTGTGTCGGATCAGTTAAGACAGCTCTCATAGGGAAACATTGATTTTCACACGTCATGCTACATGAGCTCCCAATGTAGGAGCGTTGTCGGAACAAGTGTGAACCCAGCCTGAAACTACTCCCTGTACTACTTTGGTCCTACATTGATCCTACTTCAGCCCATTGAATATCATTAAAGTCGGACCAAAGTAGGAGCCTTGTCCTAACCATCTGACTTTTGCCATCTGACATGTGATTACAGCACCAGTAAAAGGAATTTATCTCACTCTGGGATTGTTTTGATTGGTCAAAGAACAAGTCAGTCTATCACAAAGTAGGACCAAAGTAGTATCCTGTTCATCCATCCTACTTTCCATTCCGATAGTGTGTATGCAATTCTGACACACAAAAAAACACGCATGCTCAGAATCAAGTTGACGCATGCTTGGAAGCATTGCACTTCATTTTTCTTGGCTCGTCATATTGTTGTACGTGAGGGCATTCTTAACGGTCGGAATTTTGTGTGACTGTGTATGCAACTCAAGTTTGAGCCAACATTGCATCGGAAAAAAAATCCACAGTTTTCTTGTCGGAATTTCCGATCGTGTGTACGCGGCATTACTTCTCACTTTGAAATCCATTTACATTATTACATTTTGGTTTTGGTGCTAGTTTCTTTAACTTTGTGTATTTCATAACATCTGTCATTTTTTTCTTAGTGTTTTGCTTGTCAACACATTCTTCTGATTATTCTTGTAATTTCTCTAATCTTACTTTGATATGTTTCTCTTTACCTGTCAGTCGCTAGAACAAGGATTACCTTGGTGATTCAGTTTTTTTCATCTTTTGATTAAGCCTGGGTTTCTACTGTCTGCTGGGTACCTGACTTCAGCAGCAATTTCTTACCATATTTTACAATCGGTCAATTTGTGTTGATTAACCATTTCTTCAATTGTTCAACTCTTCAACTATTCTCATAATTGTATCAATTTGCATTTTGAGGTTGTGTCTCTGTACTTATTGGTTATGGCAATCTAGTCTAGCAAGCTTTTTCCATTTTCATGATTACCCTTCCAGCTGTAGTTCATTTATCTCTTAATGCTTTTGTACATGTTTTTTAGATGAATCCTTTTTCTTTGCAAAAATATATAAATATTCTTCCATTCCTGTTCAATTAATTTATTTCATATACCATTCATATACAGTATATTATACTCTCTTCTTTATCAATGCCAATCAAACCATTAAAATCACCCATCTGTTCTGTCCATCATTTAGGTTTTCAGGGTTTCTTATGTTAGATCATTTGAAGTTAGATCTCTTTTTCTTAATAATATATGTTGGGTCGTTTAGGATTTCTCATATAATATCATATGTTGCTTGAACCTTTTCTTTTCTTTTTTTTTGCAGCTATGTACATAGCATCATGATTAGTGTATTCTTCTTAAGTTGTATTATCATTTTAACGACAGGATGACTTTTTATTGCTTTTTTCACATGTGGTTAAAGTTCCACATCTAAAAGAAAAGCCGCACCTTTCTATTCTTTGCAGTCTGCATTTGTTGTTATCGTGTAAGGTCCCTTTCACACGGACGGCGGCTCTGCTGCAGTTAAAAGCATGTTTATTCTCTGTGAAATTCAAGACTCCAGGCACAGCGATCAGCTGCATTTGTACAGTGTGATTAGCTGTGTTTAGATGCGGTTGCATTTAGCTGCGGCACAATATTGAACGGGGATCCAACTTGTATCCCCGCCAATACCAGGCGCTGTGTTTGGTATGAATCATGAGGGGAACTCCACATCAAATTTTAAATTAAAAAACGGCATGGGTTCCCCCTCCAAGAGCATGCCAGGCCCTTGGGTCTGGTATGGATTTAAAGGGGAACCCCTACGCTGACCCTTATCAGAGCACGCAGCCTGGCCGGACAGGAAAGGGGGTGGGGACCAGCGAGCCCCCCCTCCTGAACCGTACCAGGCCACATGCCCTCAACAT
Organism: Rana kukunoris; assembly: GCA_029574335.1. Taxonomy (NCBI): domain Eukaryota; kingdom Metazoa; phylum Chordata; class Amphibia; order Anura; family Ranidae; genus Rana; species Rana kukunoris. The sequence continues at coordinate 186,009,471 of CM056051.1, forward strand.
GGGTGGTGGGTGCTTTGGGGCAGGGGGGTGCCCTGCGCCCCCCCACCCCAAAGCACCTTGTCCCCATGTTGATGAGGACAAGGGCCTCTTCCCAACAACCCTGGCAGTTAGTTGTCTGGGTCTGGAGGTGGGGGGCTTATCGGAATCCGGGAGCCCCCTTTGATAAGGGGCTCCCAGATCCCTGCCCCCCACCCTATATGAATGAGTATGGGGTACATTGTACCAGTACCCATTCACGTGGGGGAAAAGATGTTAAGAAAAAAAACACTAGACAGGTTTTTAAAGTAATTTATTAGGCAGCTCCAGGGGTCTTCTTCCGACTGGGGGGTTTTCTTCTGACTTCTCCGCTCTCTGGTTCTTTCTGCCTTCTGCCGGGCTCCTCCGCTATGTTCTTCCAGCTCTTTTACTAGCTGGCCCGGTATTCTCCCTTCTTCCAAACTTAGGGGTCTTCTTCCGACCTCAGGGGTCTTCTTCTGACTTCTCTGCTCTCTGGTTCTTTCTGCCTTCTGCCGGGCTCCTCCACTATCTTCTTTAAGCTCTTTTACTAGCGGCAGCCCTGTCTTCTCCCTTCTTCCGACTTCGGGTGTCTTCTTCCGACTTCTCCGCTTTTTTTCTCCCGGTCTCTACCGCTATCTTCCTCCAGCTCTTTTACTAGCGGTGGCCCGGTAAGTTCCTCCATTTATTTTAGTCAGGCATAGTATGTATTTGTTTTCTTCTTTAGCATATGTGTCTGATATTGGTTTTGTTCCATTTTGGCAATGTTTAATTAATGTATCTCTTCACAAATTATCTACTGTTTTCCCACTTCCTTAATACATTGATATTCTATGTTGCTATATTTTCTTTGAGGAGTTCAGTTGACGATGACCTGGAAAACATCAAGATTGCTTTTATTTCTCCCCCATCTGGATGAAGCACTACAGATAGATTCAATTTTAGTTTACTTGGTGTTGATGGTAATGGTACTTGTTCCATTTTGTAGTTCCAGGTTTGAAATGAGTACCAGAGCTGCATTACCCTCTTGATGGTTAACTTACCAGGGTCTATCACTAAGAGGCTGTAGTTGGGATTTTAGACCCTTTTTACGGAAAAAAAAACAGGGTATCATTCTGATGGCAACACTTATACTGGATCTGTCCCAGCTCAGGTGTTTCTTGAATCTTTTAGGCCCTGTACACACGATTAGATATGTCTGATGAGACATGTCTGACAGACCGTTTTCATCAGACAACTCTGAACTTGTCTGATGGTCTGATGTGCGTACACACCATCGGACCAAAATCCGATCAGACCAGAATACGGTGACGTAGAACACAACGACGTGATGAAAAATAGAAGTTCAATGCTTCCAAGCATGCGTCGACTAGATTCTGAGCATGCGCAGGTTTTTGGTCCGATGCTTTTGTGTACTAACCATCGAATCTGTCCGACGAACAGGTTCCATCAGACAGGTTTTAAAGCATGTTTTAAAACTTTGGTCTGACAGACAACAGTCTGATGGGCCGTACACACCATCAAACTGGTCCGATGAAACTGGTCTGCAGACCAGTTTCATCAGACATGTCTGATCCTGTTAGTACAGGGCCTAAAGCAACCTTTACCATTTGCCACTGAGGAAGGCCTGTGATTGGCCAATACACATCTAGAGGGAAGGAGCTAATAACTTGGTGTCTAGCCAGACACCATGAGTGTGGAAGACAGCAGCACTGCTATGGATTTTAACGTTTTTATCCTGTAAGTGTGATTTGTTTTTGGGGGCTTTAAATACTGTTTGTATACAGGGAACACTATGGTCTCTCTATTTATCATTTACATGCCCTGAAATCCCTGGAATCTTGAGAAACAGCTGAGAGGTTGTTTGTTTCCCTGGAAGCAAGTGTGCTGAGTTACCAATAAGAAATAGCTGGATCAGGGCCGCTGATAGGCCAGTACAGCCAGCCCTGGTGTACTGGGCCCGCCCCCATCAGCTACACAGTGGGGCCCGGGCATCATTAAAATGCTTTACTGCATTTCAAAAACTTTTCTAAACTCTTCCCCGCCTCCACTTGCTTACAGAGTGGTTATATCATTTTCCTGGACCCTATCGGGTCAACACAGGGGCCCAGGAGGGAAGCACAGCGGAGGGACTATTTCTTTGTTTTCGGGCACATGTACATCATTCCGCCCCACTATTATAATAGTCCCGGCAGGCGGAGTGATACGGCGATTCTCCTTTCGGCTCCCGGCTGCTTCTGTCATGAGATATGATGGAGTTGAACGGCTGACAAGGAAGAGCAGGAGGCGATTGTGGTTGCACTTAGACACAGTGAGTGGGGAATAGAGAAATTAATACTCACTGTGTCCTATTATATGTATCTTACAGCACAGCATGTTACAATCATCACACAGGTGAGGCAGCACATCAGGGTCTCTGTCATGGCTCTGTGTCACATTGCTGTTGGGTGCTGACTTTGTTATGGTTGTACTGTTACAGTCTGTTATATACAATACAGCCATGTAACATAGAGCCATGATAGAGCCCCTGGTTACTGTGCTGCCTGTGTGATAATTGTAACCTGATAATAATAAGAAATATGCTACTTTAAACTTCATTTGGGGGAGCAGTAAACATGTATTTTTACTGCCCCTCAAACCAATCCCCCTTAACTGCTTCCCATCCAGCCACGTACCAGTATGTCGCGGGTGATATCCTGGTCGTCACTACAGCAATGATCTTTAAGGCCCCATACACACGATCGGACATATCCGATGAAAACGGTCCGCGGACCGTTTCTATCGGATATGTCCGATCTGGAGTTTGGTCCGATGGCGTGTACACACCATCGGATCAAATTCCCCGCCGGCGGACGGCGCGGTGACGTGGCGGTGACGTGGCGGTGACGTTGACGCCGCCACGTCACCGCACCAGGAAGTAAAACACTTCCGCGCATGCGCCGAATCCATTCGGCGGCGGCGGTGCGGGACGACATGTCTGCTGGTAAGTGTACTAACCAGCAGACATGTCGGGCGGACACATTCCCACCCGATAGATTTCAAAGCATGCTTTGAAATCTGTCGGGTGGACAAATCTGTCCGCTAGCCCATACACACGATCGGAGATGTCTGCTGAAACGGTCCATCGGACCGTTTTCAGCGGACATATCCGCTCGTGTGTACGAGGCCTAACAGGCAGTGGAAGGGGATACCACCACCACCACCATAAGGCCCCTTTCACATGGGGCAGTGGAGGTGTACTGACGGTATAGCGGCGCGATTTTTAGTGCCGCTACACCGTTGTATTTACCGCAAATATTCGGCCACTAGCAGTGCGGTTTTAACCCCCACTAGCGGGCGAAAAAAGGTTAATACCGCCCGCAATGCGCCTCTGTAGAGGTGCATTGCGGGCAGTATTACCGCAGTTTCCCATTGATTTCAATTGGATGGAGGGGTATAGGAGCGGTAAACACACCGCTCCTATACCGCTCCAAAGATGCGGCTAGCAGGGCTTTTGGAGCGGTCCTGCTAGCGCACCGCTTCAGTATGAAAGCCTTCGGGCTTTCACATTGAAGCCTGCAGGGCAAGATTTTTTCAGGCGGTATAGCAGCGCTATTTTTAGCGCTGAACCGCCTGAAAAACGTGTCAGTGTGAAAGGGGCCTTACTGCTTTTAAGATGTGACCAGTAGCATCCGGTTACTGGAACACTGTGTGACATCAGAAACCAGAAGTGACGAGGACTTTATCACTTCCTGTTTCAGGCTCCTGTAAGGAAGTCATTACAAACTTGAACAAGCATCTGATTAAAATAATCTTAGTTTGATCAGATGCATTGGAGGTCAGAGGACAGATATGGGGTCTAAAAGACCTCATATCTCTCCATAAAGAGAACCTGTGATGGCCCATACTATCACAAGGGATGTTGTCCATCCCTTGTGAAAGCAAAAATGTAAAGATACAGCATAAGATTTATTTTTTATTATTTGTAATAAATAAAATACAATTTAAAATCAATTTAAACTGCCCCCTGCTCCTTCATGCTTACTAATTGCAAACATATGCATTGGCTCTGCACGCATATGTAAACGGAAAACAACCTGCATTTCTCTTTAGGTCGGGGGCCGCGGGGCAAGGGCGTTGTTGAAGGGGGCCCCTTCAGGTAGGCTGTACGGGGCCCCATGATTTCTAACAGCGGCCCTGAGCTGGATTACCTGCCATTGATTGTTTAACCACTTGCTTACTGGGCACATATACCCCCTTCCTACCCAGGCGAAATTTCAGCTTTCGACACTGTCAGGCCGCGTAGACAAGACTAAACAAATCCGATGAAAACGGTCGGACAGACCGTTTTCATCAGATATGTCTGCTGGGCTATTTTGGTTTGGTCAGTGTACACATGATCAAACCAAAATCCAGACAGACAGCGCGGTGACGTGGCGGTGACGTTAACGCCGCCACATCACCACTCCAGGAAATAAAATACTGGATTCGACGCATGCATGAGATTTTTGTTCGCTGGTTAGGCGTACTAACCAGCGGACATGTCGGACGGACGGGTTTCCAGCAGACAAGTTTTAAAGCATGCTTTAAAACTTGTCTGCTGGAAAAACCTGTCTGCTCGCCCGTACACATGATCGGATTTGTCTGCTGAAACGGTCCGTCGGACCGGTTTCAGCAGATAAATTTGATCGTGTGTACGCGGCATTACGCTTTAAATGAAAATTGCGCGGTCCTGGGACGTGGCTCCCAAACAAAATTGACGTCCTTTTTCCCACAAATAGAGCTTTCTTTTGGTGGTATTTGATCATCTCAGTTTTTATTTTTTGCGCTATAAACAAAAAAAGAGAGCCAATTTAAAAAAAAACACAATATTTTTTACTTTTTACTAATAAATATCCCCATTCTATTTTTTTTTTTTAAAACAACTTTTTTTCTCAGTTTAGGCCAATACGTCTTCTTCTACTTATTTTTGGTAAAAAAAATCACAATAAACGTTAGACATGTGCATTCATTTTCGTTAGAATGCATTTTCGTCTGAAAATCTGGTATTTTCGTTATCGTTTTAACAAACGAAAACGAAAGCGCATGAAACGAAAACCGAAAGATCCGACATAAAAATTTTTTTTTTTGTAATTTCGTTTTCGTCCGGAAAATAAATTTATTTTGTTACTCCCGAAAACCGTTTTGATTTATTTCGTTTTCGTCGGGAACGTTTTCGTCCGAAAACGACGATTTTCGATGTTTTGTCGAATTTTCGTCGTTCAAATTCGACAAAGCATCGAAAATCGTCATTCTGAATACAGTGAATAGGTAGAAATTGAACGACGAAAATTCAACGATTTTTGATGCTTTGTCGAATTTTCGTCGTTCAATTCCTACCTATATTCACTGTATTCACTGAATAAAGTGAATAGGTAGGAATTGAACGACAAAAATTAGACAAAGCATAGAAAATCGTAGGATCTGAACAAAAACGAAAATAAAGCATATTTCAGTCTGCACATGTCTAATAAACGTATAGTGATTGGTTTGCGCATAAGATAGAGCGGCTACAAAATAGGGAATAGAATTCTGACGGGTTTTTTTTATTAATTTTTTTGTAACTAGTAATTTCGGCGATCTGCGATTTTTGTCAGGGCTGCGATATTATGGCGGACACATTTTTGGGACCATTCTATGCTATAGCAGTTCTATAAATATGCACTGATTACTGTATGTGACTGGCAGGGAAGGGGTTAACACTAGGGGGCGAGGAAGGGGTTAAATGTGTACCCTGGGAGTGATTCTTACTGTGGGGGAGGGGACTAACTGGGAGATGTGTACAAGGAACACAGCATCAGTCTCCTCTCTCTGACAGGACAGTTTAATTTATGGACTATAGTTACATAGTTAGCTAGGTTGAAAAAAGACACAAGTCCATCCAGTTCAACCATAAAAAATAAATAAATAAACAAACAAAATAAAACACAGTACATCCCATACACCCAACTCCATACCCACAGTTGATCCAGAGGAAGGCAAAAAACCCTAGCAGAGCGATGATCCAATTTGCCTCCCTGAGACAACCATGTGACATTTTGACACAAAGTTAAGATTTGCATATTAATAACAGCTCTGTTTAGTCTAGTTTGTTGAATGTTTGGATAAAATGTTGTTTTGAAACAGCCAATGGAGAAGACTTTGGAAATTCTGCCATGTTTACATGTTTGAGAAACTGAAAGGGTCACTAAAAATAATCTTTTTGGAAAGAAATATGGGGGGCTGCCATGGCTGACCTCTTTCTGAAAAAGTTGCTAGACAGCCAGTTATGTAGATCTTATAAATCCTATCCTACTTAAAAGCTTTTTCAGGCTCGGTTCACACTGCCGTGACTGGGGATCCAGCATATGAGACCCCAAGTCGCTTGACATGTGAAATCCCATGTTAGTCAATGAGAGTGGTCTTAATTAGCACTACTAAAGTCGCTCTGACTGAAAAGTTTCCTGTACTGCTTTAAGATGACTTATTTCTGACTTTTTTTCCCTAGACTTTAATGGAAGTCGCCTCCATGTTGGATCTTCATCTATATTGATGTGATTTGGATCCAACATTACAGAAAGATACTGTAACTCCCTGAAAGTCGTTTCAAAGTCACGCTAAGTCTTACTTACATCGCTTTTCGACTCGACAGAAAGTCGCCTGGCAAAGTCACACCGTAAGTTGCGGGACTTTCGGGTCACGGCAGTGAGAACGAAGCCTAAAGCAACTCTGTTTGTGGTTCCACCTTCCTAATATGAAGTCACTATGGGGTTGATTTGCTTAAAGTGTACGAGTACAAAATCTGCTGCAGCTCTGCATAGAAACAAATCAGCTTCCAGGTTTTATTGTCAAAGCTTAATTGAACAAGCTGAAGTTTGAAGCTGATTGGCTTCTATGCAAAAATGAACCAGATTTTGCACTCTCCAGTTTTAGTAAATCAACCCTATTAGGACACAGTAATATTGGCTAGCGGTTGGCACCACAGTTTGCATTGGCGAACCAGGGAGTGTGTTGGATGTCAAAGGTTCTTCTGTTTTCCGATAGAATGGAGACTGGAGTTACTGCCCACCGGACAGGTAAGTAGTAAAGGATATGTAAACCATAACAAGAAAATAAATTACCGCATTCTAGACCGCAGCAAATTTTAATGCTTATTAAATCGCAACAGATGATAATTTCTGACTTGTTTCGCACTAAATAATGCTTTTATAAGAGCTCTTTGAAAAAGTGTTTTTCAAAGTGAAACATGTCAGAAGTGACCCCTCCTTCTATCTGTTTCAATATTTTTTATTAAAGATTTTCACAGAATAAAAATAAAGAGGTTTCAGCATTGATTCTGAACAATACGTAACTTCCACAATTTAAATGATATACTGTATAAAAATAGAAAGTTATACTATATAATTGCATAAGTACAATGCAAAGGATATATTATAACAATCAGCATGGAAATAGGGCATGCTCCCAGAGACAACTAGCTTTTTATATTTCCGGGTGTATAACCAGAATCTGTCATAATGATGTTCTATTAACCTCAGTCTTATTTGTTAGCTTAAAATCCCTCCTGCTATCTAATGAACAAAAACGTTGCTGCAGCCTGAATTGCAATTGTATTCCTTTCTTTATTAGATTTGCTGGAGGGCAAAAAGCTGGATCAGTACCCAGTGGAGCCTGTGGTGAGCTACTCACCTTATCAAGATCACGATAAGTATACTGTACATTTGCCAAGATCGCTTGTCGTGATCTTGCCAGAAATCATGTCAGTTGATAACTTTCTATGCTCTCTGCCTGCACTGTATTTTTATTAGCTATATTGTTCCTAGTTCCTTTCTACAGAACGTTTTCCGTCCATGCTATAGAGAAGAGGAGAGGAGAAGGGTTTTTGTAGTCCTGTCCTGTTTCCATTGCTCTAATACTATTCAAGTGTGTGAACATTGTCACGATAGGGCAGAACATTTGTTACTTGCAAGATTGCCAGGTAAAAATAAAGAAAAACGAATCCAGCCACCACATCTAAAGAATGGTAAGCTACTATATACCGTATATACTCGAGTATAAGCCACATTTTTCAGCACATTTTTTTGTGCTGAAAATGCTCCCTTTTTGTGCTTGATCTAACAAACTTGGCACACATGTAGCCACACTCTTCCTCTACAAGTGTGCAAAGTTTGCTGTTGGTAGGACCTACGGCCGGGGAGCACCGATTTTTTCAATGCCGGGCACCCCTTCCATAGACTCCCATGTTAAACGGTCATTTCTCCAGTGATTTTGGGGTCGTAGGTCCCCTGGACCAGGAACTTGGCACAAATGTAGCCCCATAGACTCCCATGTTAAACGTCAGTCTAGTCATGGACACAGTGAGGCATGGGCACAGTGAGGCATGGACACAGTGAGGCAAAGTGAGGCACAGTGAGGCATGCAGATGGACACAGTGAGGCAAAGTGAGGCACAGTGAGGCATGCAGATGGACACACTAGGCTTATACGTCAATAAGTTTTCCCATGTTTTTGTTGTAAAATTAGGTGCCTCGGCTTATATTCGGGGCGGCATATACTCAAGTATATATGATAGATATATATATATATATATATATATATATATATATATATATATATATATATATATATATATTTGGGGGGGGGTTTAGATGCAGTTTAATGATATTTTTTGCAGGCTTCCATTTTATTTTTTAAAGAAAAATTTATGGTAACAAAGTTTCTTAAAAAAGAAGCAGTTTCACAAGCTGTTTTTCTGGAGTCAATAATACACAAGATAACATCGAGAGATATATATATCATCCTTCTAACACTCCTTCTGTCAGCTTTTCCATGACCTTTTCTATCACCGCCTTGCAAACTTTACATAGAAACATGGATTTTAAAACATTACCATCCATTGATAAGATTAGTTACATTAAGCAGATCACTTTCAAACGAATATCTAAAACCATTTAAAACCTTTCTTTTTAGTTTCAAATCCTTTTCGAGATTGGACAAAACAACCTGAGGTCAGGTCAGTATTTTCCAACTAAACAGGTCTTTGTAAAGTAATCCGCTGAGATAAAGTTGCATTTTGTGATAAGCTACCAGGCAGCCAGAAGCAATGATTTAGCATAGGAATATGTGGTACAAGTCCTTCTAAACGCTGCAAGATTTTAACCTTCTGCCAACCATGTAACACATATGTCTGGCAGCAGGGAAGGTGGGCCCAAGTCTTTTTCTGTTACTTGTTGTTCACAAGTAACAATCAGTATTTTTTTATAGAAAATTACTTAAAAACCTCAAACATAATATATATTTTTAGCAGAGACCCTAGAAGTTAAAATGGCGGTTGTTGCAATTTTTTATGTCACACGTTTTTTTGCGGAGCATTTTTTTTTTTTTAAACACATTTTTTTGGGGGGAAAAATACACTTAATTGAATAATTAAAAAAATATATATATACCCCAATTTTTTTGTATAATATGAAAGATGATGTTACACCAAGTGAATAGATACCTAATATTTCGTGGAATGGTGCCACACTACGGTACCTAAAAATCTCCATAGGCAACATTTCTACAGGTTACCAGTTTAGAGTAACAGAGTAGGTCTAGTGCTAGAATTATTGCTCTCGCTTAGTCATTTGCGCCGATACCTTACATGTGTATTGTGAACAATGTTTACATATGTGGGTTTGACCTATGTATGTGGGGACAGGGGTGCTTTAAAACTTTTTTCATTATTTATTTATTTTATTCCATTGCTTTTTTTTGATCTTTAGCCCGAATCATGCTGGTGCGATGCGAGAACCCTGCAAATCCACTGCGGGTTCCCGCATCGCACCCGACTCGCACAGCAGTTCACACTGCCAAATGCAAACTGCTGGGGAGTGTCATTATATGTTAACGAAACCCCCATTTCAGGTCGCATATCGCACTGTGAACTGACAGTTTGGACACAAATCGGATCGCATATTTGTGAACACACATGCAATCCGATTCTGGTCCGAACAGAAAAAAGGGTCCTGTGCGTGTTTGGATAGAATGCAGTGCAATATCTGGTATATGGTATGACTGGTATATCTGTATGGCTGAAATCGCAACGTACAGACATTGCATGTAATGTGAACAGCAGTGCGCTGCAAATTACATGCAATGTCTGGTATCGTACAAGTGTGAACCGGGCCTAAGGCAGATAGTATGGCTGATATCACACCACATTCGGTCCAAACACTCTTTTTTTCTGCTCGGAACCGGGCCTAAAACTGTCCCTTTAAAGAAAAAGGTTTTATTACTTTTATTTCTATTGCAAGGAATGCAAACATCCCTAACAATACAGCATGGCAGGTCCTCTTTATAGAGATATCTGGGGCCTAAAAGACCCCAAATCTCTCCTCTACCCATAAAAGTAAAACATCCTAAAAAGTTTTTTTTTATTAAAAAAAAACGGATTGTTTACTTTGGCGGAAACTTTGGCCGAAGTCACGACGTCGCTACGGTCCTCTTAGGGCATAGAGATGAGCGGAGGCTATCTTTCCTTTGCTCGTCTATATGCCTAGCCACCGCCAGCAGCCGGATCAGTTTTCGAGCTTCCCAATCCTCCAGGAAAGCCCAAAAACCACTATAAAGTTGCGATAAGCACATTTTTCTTAGAAAGGGGTCCTCGGGTGCGGGCACCTATCTCCTTGCGGTGAGCGAGAGGCCACGGGGAAGGCAAACAGTGAGGGCAGCTAGGCCTGACCGCCTGGGAGGGAGAAGAGCTCCACTGCCTCCTTGACCCCTGAAAAGGCAAGCAGCAGCGGGTGCAGCATCCACTGCACGGGAGCGCCTCCCAGAGCCTGGATTCCTTCTCTAACCTACTCCCTGCTCCAACAGCAATAGTGACAGTAGCCCAGAGCCTTGGAGGACAGGCAGGAGGTGCAGAAAGGGATCCGTTGGAAAGAGCAAAGAACACCCTGGATCAAGAAGAATGGGCCCTGCCCACTGCTGGCCTGCACCTAAGACGTTCACCAGGCTCTGTCCGTCCATCAAGGAGACAGCTCAAGTGGTTTCAATGTGGCTGTATAGACCTCTGTGGCTGTGCTGTCGGTTGGCAGTTCTTCAGTCCTCTGACCAGTAGGGATGGTGTGTCGGTGGTGTGCGGGCAGTCAGGTGGACAGAAGAAGTTGAATCTGTAGTCGGGTCCTCTGTGGCTGTGTGCAGCGGACAGGTATGAGGAGTTAACAGGAGGTCCCACAGTGCATTGTGTATTGGCAGGGTACCAAAAAAGAAGGCCTGGCACTCCCCACAACAGGCCCAGGATGTGAGTCAATTGTCATGGCTCCACACTTATACAGAGACCAAGGTTTCCGTGATCCCAGTTTATTTTTATTTATTTTTTCTTCCAAATTTTTTTATTGAAAAGAATGGTAACATTACAGCCCAGTTTATTTTTTTAAAACAGCTAAAAGTACTCTGACGCCACTTCCGGCGCCTGTCCGTCCCAATGCGCCTCATCGCGATCACGTGACTTCTTCAGGATCCCCTAGTTAGTATTAACTTTATTTTGCTTTATTCATTTGCCCTAATAACATTGCAGAACCATTTATTTTATATATTACCTTGGTATTGCTTGAGAGCCGGTTCACACAGGGGCGACCTGGGATCCGACTTGAGGTTGCCCCAAGTCGTCCCAAGTCGCACTGCATGAGAAAATCAATGGAAGTGAATGGAGCTGTCTTAATGTACACTACTGAAGTCGCTCTGACTTCCGAAAAGGTTCCTTTACTACTTTAATACGACTTGTAGGCAACTTGTACCCATTGATTTCAATGGAAGTCGCCTCAGAAGTCTGATCACTGTCTTAACTGAAGCAACAATACAGGAAGATAGAAAAGGAAGAGTAACACCAGGCCTAGTGTCACCGCTCAGCGCCTCAGTGCGTATTATCTTCTGAATATAGAAAAAACTGGTCACAGAAGAACCTGTTAATTATGCAGCAAAATTAGAAAAATGGGAATATAGGACGTGGTAGATCTAGGAATCCTGGTCCATCACATCAATCTTATAGACAACATTCAAATGATTACTATCAAATAGTCTATAATAGGTTTGAACCCTTAAGAGATGATAACGATAGACATTATTATCAATCTCCGAAACCTTTTTTAGGAAGAGGCAGAGGTTGGCACAAGAGGGGCAGAGGTACGAATCCCCAAAGAGGGAGACCGTCCTCGTACCCCCAACAGAATACACAATACAGAGAACCACAACCTTCAACAAGCAATCAAAATCAACATTGGAGGGATCCAACCGAATGGGAGAGAGAAAGACTATCACAACAGAAACCAGTGAGAGAAGAACAAGAGGCTGCAGGGCCGGACGGTACGTCCAAAAAAAGAAGAAGGAAGGATCACGAGAGAAGTCAAGACTAAGTGGTATATTCAATCTAACTGACATGGTACTATCAGACAAAGAAACAAATGTCCTAAACTTAGGGTTAAAATGTGGACTACATCGCCCAATAAACAAATTCGATGTGTATATTGATGTACATAGATATGTAAGGAGGGTCAATATGAAAAAATACTTCCTGAATAGGAATTTGAATATTTTGACAAATCCTGGACCAGTGACTCAATTAACACCAGTACCAGTTAATTCTGGACTTCGTAATAAGTCACTATTTAACCCAGTAATGGGGTCCAATCAAGCCCTAGATGTTTTTAAAGGTCTTGTATTACGAGATTTAGATCTCATTACCCCCCAAAAAAATGTTAATCCTCGATATATCAAAGAAGGGATCCAACTACTTGAAAAAAGAAAAGATATAGTAGTGCGGCCTGCCGATAAGGGAGGAGGGGTAGTGATCTTGTCTAAAACATTCTATCATGACCAATTACTAAATATGTTGACAGAAGATGCCACTTACCAAAGATTGAATAAAGACCCCACTCCACAGTATGAGGCTGACTTGAAAACTTTAGTAATGAAAGGATTCCGAACAGGCGTACTTTCCACTAAAGAAAAAAATTATCTGATACCTAGCAATGGAAGAATTCCTACGATCTACACCTTGCCGAAAATTCACAAGGATCAAACCAATCCACCGGCAAGACCGATAGTGAATGGCATAGGATCTCTTACATCACGGATGGGACAATACCTAGACCACTTTTTGCAAGATAGTGTTAAAAGCACAAGAGCGTATCTAAAGGATACTTAGGACCTACTAACACTGTTGAATGAGATCAACCTCACAGGAAAAGAGGAAGTCTATTTAGTTACAGCAGATGTAGCCTCGCTGTACACGATTATACAGCATGACGACGCCCTTTTATCCCTGAATTGGGCATTAAGCCAGAGGGATGACTTATGTCACTCCCAAAAAGTGTTCCTACACAATTCTTTGGATTTTTGTTTGAGCCACAACTACTTTTGGTTTGATAATACATTCTATTCCCAAAGACAAGGCGTTGCCATGGGGGCTAAATTTGCCCCGAGCATAGCCAACCTATTCATGGCAGAATGGGAAGATAAAACCATTTTTAATACCAAGAGAAACGAACTATTACTGTATCGTAGATATATCGATGATCTTTTCTTCATTTGGACCGGAACCCTTGCATCGCTAGAGACCTTTTTAAGGATACTTAATAATAATAAACAGAATATTAACCTAACATGCGAGTATAACCAAGAAAATGTCCATTTCCTTGACCTACAGATATATAGAGATGGTGATAAATTGGGTACAAAGGTTTATTTTAAACCCACAGATGCTAACAGTTTCTTACCGACACAGAGCGGACATCATCCTACATGGTTGAGGAATATACCAAAGGGCCAGTTCATGAGAGTACGTCGGAACTGCTCAAAAGATAACGATTATATCTCACAATCTCTAATCCTAAAGAAGAAGTTTATGGAAAAGGGTTACATTGAAAGTAAACTAGATGTGATTATAGAGGAACTCTTGGTTACCTCACTTCCCTCTGATGCTCCCAATAATCAGCCAGTCAAAATACGGTCTAATCATGAATGGAGTTTCATTTCGGGCTATCATTCGCAATATAAGGAGGTAGAAAAAATCTTCTCCTCTCATTGGCACATTCTGTTTTTAGACAAAGTTCTCAGAAATGTAATTCCAACGAAGCCCAGCTTCCTATATAGAAAAGCTCCAAATTATGGGGATAAAATTGTTAAAAAAATTCTTGACCCACCAAGCAAACCTGCTACCTTTTGGCAGAAAGATGGATTTTTCTCATGCAGAAAATGTGGTCCGTGTAACGATGTGACTAATTTAGTTAGAGGTTTAGATAACTTCACATCTCGGAATAACACCATATTTCCAATCAAAGATTTCATCACATGTAATACCACATATGTAGTATATGTACTCGAATGTCCATGCAAACTGCTCTATGTGGGCCGAACAAAAAGGAAATTGAGAAAAAGAATCGCAGAACATATAGCCAACATAAAAATCGGTTACAAGGACCACAATGTATCCCTGCACTTCAAACTGCACCACGATGAAAATCCAGCTGGTTTGAGATTTTGGGGAGTTGAACATTTGAACCCCAACTGGAGGGGATGTAACCGAGTGAGAGAGCTTTCCAAACTTGAAACAAAATGGATCCATTCTGTAGATACTCTTGCCCCGAGAGGGTTAAATGTTGAGCTGGATATCAATTGTTTCATAAGTGATTACTGATTGAACTTTATAAGTATATGATAATAACCTCCTAACATGTTAATATTAGAGGTGTATTTTCCATTCCATCCATATACGTCCTATATGGTTTTATTCTTACATATGGTTTGCACCTTTTTTTATATGCGGTACCTTGTCTACCTTGTATTTATACGTATTTTATACATTATATTTAACATTATTTTATATCTTAATTTTATGGTATATTTTATATGTTATATTGCATAATATATTATATTTATATATATATTAGTGCTTGATTAATTCTATATCTTGATGATCATTAATTATTGATGATCCTCTAGTTACATTAAATATTGATATACACCGACCGTCTTACTATAGAGTTTTAACTATCAAATATTAAATATTTTTGGAACATTTCAGAAATATTTTGGAATAATAATGATATTTGTTATTATTATTATTATTATTATTTTTTGGAATGATTACCTGATTAATATGTTCATTTACACTTAATATATGGTCCCTATGATGAGTACTGTAATCTACTCTCACTACATGACCCTCTGTATGAATAATGGAACATACATTAATGCTATGTCTGTATAATATCAAGCTATTATCTAACTATTTTACTATAGAAAAAAAAAATTATATTTCTTTACTCTATTAGATTTTTATTTATCACAATCTATTTATTGTATATCACAATCTTTTGTTTTACCTTGATATGTATTCACTATATATGGAGTGTCTCCAACCGGTATCCTATGACCCCAGTAGTACCATACAGCGCGGTTTTAAAAACTTTAAATTTAGATTTGTGACATCCATAGCAATTAACCTTAAGTCCGGGATCTTAATACACATATTAATAATGAATGTTTAAAAAAGACATTTATCTAACAACAGTGTATGCCCATACAATTAAATTCCCGATCTAGCTTTATTCGCACTATGTGCTGTGGACATTTACAAATGACGCGGATTCACAGCGTCTTCTCTGTCCAATAAGCAATGAGGAAGTAATATGTAAAGGGGACAATCACGCCATCTGCTCACGCCCTCAGTTGAAGTCATTGGACGAAACCGGTCAGGGCGGATCTATACGACGATCCGGAAGTGACGCGTGCGTTCCACGGGTGGTTCATCCAGGAAGGAGGAAGGAGATCTGCACATCGTGCTGTAAACGCTATCTCCTGGGGAATCGGAACCGGTAGGAAGGCAACGCTACACTATTAAGTGCCTGTGTTTATTAACTATTTGGTACGTGCATTTGGAGCAGGGGCAGTATTACTACATGTGGGTTTCTATGTTACATCAATAAACGATATTGCACTATTTGGAGCATTCTCTGTGCTTTATCCAATATATGTGGAACACCAAACCTACTGAGCCCAGCTATAGAGATGGGAGATCGAGTGAAAGATACCCATTATTGCCTTGATTATTAGATCCTCTGGTGAGTGAGTACCCCGAAGGGGAGTGTGTCCCACTTGTGGTGTCTTTTCTCTGGGAAGAGGTGTAGGATCCTCCTACTTTTATCTTCACTTATTGATGAGATCTTCTGCCATCATACAATTGCCATTCATGAAGTTGGACATTTAAACCAACATCCCAGCGCTGTTTATCATTTTGGAATTTTTTTGTTCTTTTTATGATCTTTATTTAATACAGGAAGATAACAAACCCCTCCCACAGAGCTGATTGTTGTTTGATAGGCCACTGGAAGTTGGCCTATCAAACGACTTGAAGTTGCCTTGTACTGTCCTGGAGGCAACTTGAAGGTCCTTGTAAGTTGCCCGATGATTCATACTCAAGTTGTGTCCAAGTTGCCTCCCAAAGTCATGCTGGAAGTCGTGTTGTCCCAGTGTGAACCGGCTCTAAGGCCGTGTACACACGATCGGTCCAACCCGATGAGAATGGTCCGACGGACCGTTTTCATCAGTTCACAGACTGATGGTCTGATGGTCTGATGGTGCGTACACACAATCAGTTCAAAAACCGATCGTGTCAGTACGCGGTGACGTAAAACACAACGACGTGCTGAAAAAAATGAAGTTCAATGCTTCCAAGCATGCGTCGACTTGATTCTGAGCATGTGCAGGTTTTTGGACCGATGCTTTTGCGTACTAACCATCGGTTTAGACCGATGGTCAGGCGTCCATCGGTCTGATTTTAGAGCAAGTTTTAAAACTTTGGTCCGACGGACCGATGGGCCGTACACACGGTAGGTTTGGACCGATGAAACTGGACTTAAGTCCATTTTCATTGGTTTAGACCAATCGTGTGTGCGCGGCCTAACTGTCAGTAGAGAGGATTTAACCTCATAGATAAATAATGATTCTTATGTATCTGATTTCTAAACAAAAAATAAATGTTACTTTTTTTTAAAACACTGCTTTCTATTGTTGAGAAAGCCATGGTATCCAAACCTGTCATATGCAATTACCAATATACTTGGCCAGACTCAAGACAGACATTGCTATCAAGCTGGACAGGCAAAGCGTCTGAAGTCAATAGAAAGCTGAGCCAAGCAAGAGGCTAAACCAGTGTTGAGCTGAGCAATGCAAGTTACCGTTTGGGGGAAATGAATGATGTGACTGCACAGCTAGGCAAGACACAGGACTAATGTCAATATAAAGCTGGACATGCCAATATTTGATTATCAGTAAAAGGCTGTCTAAGGTAAGTGACTGCAAGCAGGTTCTGACAGGCCAAAGATTTCAAAAGATGGCAGATTAGGGATGAGCCGAACACCCCCGCGTTCGGTTCGCACCAGAACCGTCGAACAGTCCGATCGTTCGCACGAACATTTAGAACCCCATTGAAGTCTATGGGACTCGAACGTTCGAATTCAAAAACGATAATTTTAAAGACCAATATTCAAGTTATTGTTGGAAAACGTCTTTGAGAACCCGGGTCT
Source organism: Rana kukunoris (assembly GCA_029574335.1). Lineage (NCBI taxonomy): Eukaryota > Metazoa > Chordata > Amphibia > Anura > Ranidae > Rana > Rana kukunoris. The sequence goes on from CM056051.1 coordinate 186,027,028, forward strand.
TGCCCCAGGGAACATGTATCAATGGAAAAAAGTCTTAAAAACGGTCGTTTTTTCAGGAGCAGGACTCCTGAAAAAACGACAGTTTTTAAAACTTTCTTTTCCATTGATAGTAGTATCAATGGGAAAAAAGTTTTAAAAACGGTTGTTTTGTTTCACTCGAATTTGCCGCGAACGATCGTTTTTGTTCGAAATTCGACGAACGATTGAACGGACGATGTTTGATTTGAACATACGTTCGTTTCGAACATGAAGCTCATCCCTACTGCAGATTACATGTAAACCAAAACCATTAACCTATAACTAAATGCAATTTATTTTTGGTTTTGGATAGAGTGGAGAAGCACTAGAACATATGTCAGTTTTTTATTGTCTTTAGTTCTTGGCTAAAAATTGAGATTTTCCTAGCTTGTGACGGAAAATATTAGTTATATGAAGACAGGAGGCGAGTATCTTATGCATTATCTCTCTTTACTAATGCTCATAGCAGAAATACAGTAACCATTTAATGTAACTAAAAAACTCAAAGAACTACAACTCCCAGCAGTCCCTGGGCCAACCTAGCCCCTCCCAGACCGTAGCCTGTATATAAGGGACTGCCTGTGGTAAAATAGTCCTCTTTCTTCTTATGAAGCAGTATAACCAGGAACCGGAACTCCACCCAGACATCTCTCCTGCTGCCGGGAACACCTCGGCCGGTACACGACATCCGCGTCTGGATGGAACGAAAAGGAACATGGTCAAACACGGACCAACTTCATCCCAACGGGGACTGTAGAAACCCAAAACATCCGCAGCCGACTGATCAGCCGCCTTCAGGATCACGATCATAGCGTTCAATATCCTGAAAGAAAACAAGAATCGTAATAGGGTTGGGAAGGGAGGGAAGATACTCGCCTCCTGTCTTCATATAACTAATATTTTCCGTCACAAGCTAGGAAAATCTCAATTTATATATCAGACAGGAGGCTCATATCTTATGCAAGTTCAAAGCAAAGAAAAAACATTGTTAACGTTATACACAATGCAGATTAATATCACAAAACTGACATGGACACGTGGTCCTCCGGTCTGAAATAAAAACGGCGAAAGGTGGTCTCAGAAGACCAATCAGCCACCAGTAGCAACTCAGACAGGGAGCCTCCAGAGGAGACGATTTTTGTAGCCATAGCACCTCTTGAAGAATGAGCCCCGAACAGGGAGATGTCTATGCCCGCCATCTCCATGGCGGAACGCACCCATCGCGCTAGTGTGGTGGAAGAGACTGGATGATGAGGTTTGACATATGAGACGAGAAGTTGGGAAAAATCCGGAGAGCGGAGGGCAAACGTCTGCGCTTCGTATGCCTGCAGGCAGCGTACAACGCAAAGCCGGGGATGTGCAGGAAAGAACGGATAAAAAACTGAGTGGATACCCGTTTTGGTCCTACGGACCACCGAAAAGATGACCCCTTGGGGTGAGATTTGTCGCCTAGAAATGTCCAACGCTCTGATGTCCGAGACGCGTTTGACTGAAACTAGACAAAGTAGAACGGTCAATTTATAGGACAACAGTTTCAGGGGCAGGACGTCATTGTCCTCCCACGAGGCAAACATGTCGAGCAACCTGGAGACATCCCAGGTTGCCTGATATCTAGGCCTAGGGGGACGTTTGAATCTAATACCCCGTAGCAGTCTACATACCAGTGGGTGTTTTCCCACCGGCAGGGAGTCCACTGGGCAATGGTACGCCGAGATAGCCGAACGGTAAATGTTGATGGAACTATAAGCTTTGCCAGATTCGAAAGAATCTGCCAATTAGTTCACCACTACTGACACGGGCATGTATGGGATCAACCTGTTGTTGATCACACCAACAAACCCAGAGGCGCCAGGCATATCGGTAGGCCGATCTAGTCCCGGGGGCCCAGGCCACGGCGAGGAGATCCCTAGCTGATCTTGAAAGGTCGCTATCCGCGCTCGGGACCCCGAAATCAACCATGCCAGGAGGTGGAGGTTGCCCTCCATGACTAGGGGATGAAGACCCCTGGTCGGGTTGGTCAGCAGGTGTGGGAAATGGGGAATCAGCCTGGGGTAATCCACGGCCATCCCCAGGAGGAGAGGGAACCAAGGTTGTGTCGGCCACCAGGGTGTGACCAGCACAACCGTTGCCCGTTGATTCGCCGCATGGAGGAGAACCCTGGAAATCATCTGGAAGGGGGGAAACGCGTAGTGCGTTCCTCTCGGCCAAATGTGACGGAAAGCATCTACCGCGGATGCCTCCGGGTCCGGCCTCCAGCTGAAGAAACGAGGTAACTGGTGGTTGAGCCGAGAAGCGAAGAGATCCACACATAACGGGCCCCAAAGCCGCCCTAATCGAAGGAACACTGAACGATCCAGTCGCCAGTCGCTGGAATCGGCAAGATGGCGTGAATTCCAATCGGCCACCATGTTGGAGACCCCCGGAATATACTCCGCGATAGGGACAATGTTGCGTGCTAGACAAAAGTGCCAGAACTCCTTCGCAAGGTCTGCTAGGATCCTGGATCTGGTGCCTCCCAAGCGGTTGACGTACTGAACCGCTGCCACGTTGTCCATGCGGAACAACACACAATAATTGGATGCGTGTGGTATGAAGCTCCTGACGGCAAAGTATGCCGCCAGAAGTTCCAAAGCATTGATGTGTAACTCTGCTTCGGAGGTGGACCATGTCCCTCCTGTGGAAGCACCCCCGCAGCGAGCGCCCCAGCCGTGGCGACTCGCGTCCAACTCCATGATGATGTCGGGGCCGGAGTTGAAAATGGTCTTGCCGTTCCATACGATGGCGTGTCGAAGCCACCAATGTAGCTCCTCCACCGCCTCCGGACAAAGCGGGATCTCGTCCGCGTACCTGAGGCCCTGACGTAGGTTTAAGATCTTGAGCCTCTGAAGGGCCCTGTAGTGAAGAGGGGCCGGGAAGATAGCCTGGATGGAGGCCGCTAAAAGCCCCACCAAGCGGGCCAGAACCCTTAAGGACAAGGAACCTTTGCGGAGAACCGCCCTGATTTCCTTGCGTATTAGGGCTAACTTGGTCTTTGGGAGGCAGAGGACAGCCTGATTGGTGTCTACCAGGAAGCCCAAGAACTCCATCTCCTGGGCCGGGATCAGAACCGACTTCTCTCGGTTGACCAAGAACCCTAGGTTCTGTAATAGTGAGACCGTCCATGACATGTGAAGGGAGGCTAGGTTTCTGGAACGGGCCATGATGAGGAGGTCGTCTAGATAAATGATCAGACGAACCCCTCTGCTCCTTAATGATGCCACCACCGGTTTCATCAGTTTGGTGAAACACCATGGTGCTGACAACAGGCCGAATGGGAGGCAAGTAAATTGCCACATTCGACCCTTCCATAGGAAACTGAGCAGGTGTTGCGACTCCGGGTGGATCAGGACGGTGAGATAGGCGTCCTTCAGGTCCACCTTTACCAACCAGTCTCCCGGTTGCAAGAGGTCTCGGAGGCAGTGAATACCCTCCATCTTGAAATGTCTGTAGCAGACGTGTTGATTTATGTCCCTGAGGTTTACCACGGGACGGTAACCGCCCCCTTTCTTCTTCACAAGGAAGAGGTTGCTCGTGAACCCCGGGGATGAGCTTTCGGCTTCTATAATCGCATGTTTGGATCTGAGATCCGTTATTTCGTTGTCTATGAGAACAACGTTTAGGTATGCAAATCTGATAGGAGGGGGAATAATGTCTAAGACCGGTGGTGACAGGAGTTCTATTTGAAAACCTGCGACCGTCTGTAATATCCATGGGTCTGCCGTAATCGCAGACCAGGCGTGGATAAAATGCCTCAGGCGACCCCCCACTGGAATGTGCGATTGCGGAATGCAAGGTATACTCACCGATAGGAGGACGGGAACGGGGGTAGCCACGTCCGATGCGTCCGCGCCAGGATCTGCCTCGGGGTGGAAAGAACGGTGCTGGTTGCGCCACTGGGACGGAATAGGAAGAAGCAGCCTGCTGATATTGGTATTGGGTAGCTCTGCCCTGTGGCCTATAGGAGGACACGCATCCGGCAGATCGGCCTCTACCTCTGCCGGCCCTGGAAAAAACCCTATTCGCACTAGACCTTTTTAGAGAGGTTTGGGCCTTGTCCAGTCCTGTAAATAGGCCTACAAATCTGTTGATGTCCTTCATGAGGTTATCCCCAAATAACATGCCAACCGCCTCAGGACCGGGTTCGGTTTCGGCTAAGTGGGAGAGTTGGGGGTCTAGCCACATTAGGATGGATAGAACAGTAGTAAAAGTTTAGAATTTTGGAAGCTCAAAGTCCCTCAGCTGGAATAAATTCCGTTCAGTCAGAGGGAAGTAAGTACTAAAGGCTTTTGACAATACCTATAATCTATGTATTTAGCGTTATATATGGTCTTTTAGGCCGCGTACACACGATCGAATTTGTCCGCTGAAAACGGTCCGATGGACTGTTTCAGCAGACATCTCCGATCGTGTGTATGGGCTAGCGGACAGATTTGTCCATCGGACAAATTTCAAAGCATGCTTTGAAATTTGTCCACTACAAACCTGTCCGTCGGATATGTCCGCTGGTTAGTACAGAAAACCAGCGGACATATCCTCCCGCACATGCGTCGTATCCTGTGAATGGATCTGACGCATGCGCGCGGAAGTGTTTACTTCCTGGTGCGGTGACGTGGCGGCGTCAACTTCACCGCCACGTCACCGACACGTCAGCGCGCCGTCTGCTGGCGGGGATTTTGGTTTGCTCGTGAGCAAACCAAAATCCCAGCAGACAGATTTGTTCAAATCTGTCGGACGGACAGATTTGAACAAATCTGTCCGCTCGTGTGTATGGGGCCTTATACTGAGGAATCAACAAAACCTGAAGGGGACACGCTGTTCACAGGCTCCTCTACTTCCCACCGTCAGCGCTGCACTGGCAGCGGTGGGAAGGAAAGCCCGAGATCCTCTGCGCTCTGGGACGAAGTCTCGCGAGACTACGTCTTCCAGAGCGCTGATTGGCTGTATCCGAAGGCGCCGATAGGCTCCGCCCCCCGCTCGCGCGCGAATTGTGAGGAAGAAGGAGAAGATGGCGGCGCCCGTATCACAGCGCCCGCCAAGGGAACGAGGCAGCAGCGGGGGGGGGGAGACACAAGGGGACGCTCAGCAGCCAGTGATCCGGCGTGGACGACAAGCGTCCGCACCACCTCAAAAATACAACGCACACCTGCCTAAAGATTACCAAGTAACACAAAAATAAAATGATAAAAACATAAAAATGACAAATCAACCTGGGAACGAAACCTGACACAACAGGGGGGGGGGGGAGGAGTCCCTCCCCCACTCACACCGATGTCCCTCAGAAATAATTGCACAGAGACACAATAGGAGCCAAAATTACTTATCTGAATGCTGCCATGAGCAGAAAGAAAGAGGACTATTTTACCACAGGCAGTCCCTTATATACAGGCTACGGTCTGGGAGGGGCTAGGTTGGCCCAGGGACTGCTGGGAGTTGTAGTTCTTTGAGTTTTTTAGTTACATTAAATGGTTCCTGTATTTCTGCTATGAGCATTAGTAAAGAGAGATAATGCATAAGATATGAGCCTCCTGTCTGATATATAACTGAACTCAAGGCAAACAGTTGAAGGTCATTTACACTTGCTTCGGCTTCAACACACATTAAGGCCTAGTTTACACTTGCTTCCAATCAAGGCTTCGGACAGGCTTTGTTAAAGCTCTCTGAATGCCAGTCAAAGCTCCTGTCATTAAATAAAATGGTTAGCTTACAGTCCTGTTTACACCCTGCTTTTGCTTTGCTTTGCTTCAGCTTTGCCTTAAAAAATATACCCTGTGTCGCTTTAGTTGTGCTACAAAGCATCTTCAGAGCCTCCATAGAAGTCTATGGCAAAGCTCGCTTGAATCCCCACTGAACAGAGGCGTATCTAGTGAAAATAGCGCCTATGGCAAGCACTGAAATTGCGCCCCTCGAAACATATGAAACCCATCTTTCAGATAACCTTGACAAAAAAACAAAATGAGTGATATTTATCATCCCTTGTGATACCTTGGGTAGTGACATATCCTCTTTATGGAGAAATCTTGGGTTTATTAGACCCCTGATCCCTCCTCTGCCCTCCAAGGCCAGGTAAATGCAGAACCAATGCTGGAAGTGATGAAATCTTCATCACTTAAGGCCTCAGTTTTCACAAAGGAGAGGGAGAAACTGATGTTCCTTCTTCTTCTTTGTGCGCTGCCAATCCAACCAGATGGAATGGGAGAGCCTGGGAGAAGAGGGGAGGGCTGTGGCTGAACTCAGCAGGGATAGCCCTGCCATTGTCCATTAGCAAAGGTGCTGAAAAGGAGATCCTGCCTATGCTCGGGAGGAGGGAAGAAGAGACCCTCAGACCCTGGTAAGTAACTTTCTGCCCAGCCACTCAACAGCGCCCCCTTCATATGGCACCCATGGCACTTGCCATTGCTGCCATACCCTAGATACGCCACTGCCACTGAAGCCCCACAAAGCCTTACCAAAGCCTCATTCAAGACTCACCAAAGGCTCATCGACGCCCCATTGAAGCCGCACCAAGAGCTTCTCATCGAAGCCCCATTGAAGCCCCACCAAAGCCCCAACGAAGCCTCATCAAAGCACCAAGCAAAAGCAAGTTGTAAACAGGACTACTGTAAGCTAACCATTTTATTTAGTGACAGGAGCTTTTTACTGGCATTCAGAGAGCTTTAACAAAGCCATGTTTTGAAGCAAGTATAAACTAGCCCTTAAACACACACATGAAATATATAAGTTGTATAAGGGAGCTGTTTAACCTGCCAAAGGATTTGTGTTCCTGGCTATTTAGCCACATTACATGGAACAGCTTTCCCTGGCAGAAGAGAGGACCTGGTTTTGTATCTGCTACAGTTCATTGCTATTTACAAGTCTCTTTACCTCCCAACCCTACGACTGGGTGGGGTTATGATAAGCAATAGATAAATGATCTCATCTATTCTTCACTTTGCTCTCTTCTCCTATCAACATGCACCTTGCGCTGCAGCACAACTGATTGGTTCCTTGTGCTGCTTACCTCTCTCCCAGTCTGAGTTCTGCTGTACAGGAGCTGATAACAAAAGTAAGTACCTACACTGCTTAGATTTTTTTTTTTAAAACACGTATTAATGAATATAGAGCTGCATTAAATCTGGGTAATTTTTTTTCAGCCTGGAGTTTCTACATATACAATACAAAGCACTGTAGATTCAATTTATTTGACAGTACATTTATTTTGGGGCAAAATAATGTTTTTGCAGTCGTGAATAATTACAGTAGTATTTTCCAAACACAGGGCATACATTACATTAATGTCAATTGGTATCAATGATTGACAGCGTTTGACATGCTGATGATAACGTTAAGGATATTATTTGATGTGTAAATGGAAAAAAAAATGTTCAGCGAAGCACATGGTGTAAATATGCACATCATAAACACAATCAAATTGTTGCTTTAACACATAATTTTAGAGCAAGCTTCTTCCACTGATTATAATGTTTGGAGCCCCTTTGTTACAAAGACAGTAATCAGAAAGCCAAGCACAGCTGCAAACCATAACAGACGACTATGAAAGAAAAAGTTGTGTTTTGTAAAAGGGGGGCATTATTTCGCCATAAACGTAATGGTTTTGCGTGGACATAAGAGCTGAGCTCTCATAGCTGCCAGTTGTCCCCAGTTTCCATGGATAATTTTAGGTTTTGAAAATGCATTAATGGAAATGGCTCTCATTTTAACATCTCAGCTGCAGTACTCTAAAATCTTTTTTCCCGCAAGTAAGAATTAATTCCTATTAGTTATGACTATTAACCTTGGATTTGACTGTTTAAGGTGAAGTCCAGATATATTGCTAAATACACATCTACATAGTGTATATGTGAATGTTTATCCCCACTCTGTTATTATTATTGCTCCTTGAGTCCTCGATTAAAGTGTATCTAAACCAAAAAATTGTAGAACTTAAATGTGCTGGCTGCAATCATTTTATTTATTTAGGCTTTATTTCCTTTACCTTCACTTGGTGATCCTTCCAGTAAAACTCCCCATATTCTAAGGTTACAACACTCACTTACTGTACTGTATCTATAATCGAATAGAATTGCCACCCTAGGCTACTCTCTTGAAGACGTCACAAGGGGGCGGTGCCATTTAAGAACTGTCAGACGGTGGCAGAGCAGGCAGATGGCGGGAGCCATTGGCGCAAGCGAAGCTATATTTATTTCTATTTTTTGGATCGGCGGTGGTGGCGGGCATCATGATTGACGACGGATCTACACCGGGTTGGAAATTGTTTTTTTTTTGTTTTTTTTTAGTAAAGAAATTTACAAAAACGGTCTCAGTGATTTCTTTTTAACACTGTACAATGTACCCCACACTCATTCACATGAGGAGGCAGGATCTGGGGGCCCACTTATTAAAGGGGGCTTCCAGATTGCAATAAGCCTTCTGCCTGCAGACCTCTACAACCACCAGCCAAGGTTGTCGGGAAGAGGCCCTAGCCCCTATCATCAAAGGGAGAAGGTGCTTTGGGTTGGGAGGCAGACCAGATCATTTCTGATCACCTCTATGGTCTAGGACAGGGGTCTCCAAACTATGGCCCCCAGTTGTTCAGGAACTACAATGCCCATCATGCCTAGTCATGTCTGTGAATGTCATAGTTTTACAATGCCTCATGGGATGTGTAGTTCGGCAACACCTGGAGGGCCATAGTTTGAATGCCCCTCGTTTAGGAGACCAGAAGTGAAATTTCTGTCACTTCCAGTTAGGGCACATGTAAACACTGATATATTTTTTTTTTTTTGGAAGGCATGAGATCAATGTTTTTTTTTTATCTTATGTTTTCAAGGGTAGAGCGGTTGTAAACCGCTGGTGCTTGGGAAAAAAAATTCCTGCCAGGCAATGTCATATTGTGCATCAGGTATTAGCACATTATGAGAAACCTACCTTATAGTGAAGCCCACCCACGCCGCAACGTCATCACTGAGAGAGCTGACATCTTTCCCTGATCTTTCTACCGGGTTTGCAGCCTCTGATTACATGAGTGGCTGGGCGCGATAACGTCACTGGGTTTACACTATTGCGAACACAGATATCACATGCGATGTCTGTGCAATGCGGATTCAGTCATACAGTTGTATGGCTGACCTTGCATTGGATTTGCATGAAAAAGGTGCAGGAACCTTTTTTCCCTGCACTGGAATCGTATCACATGGGTGTTCTCACCCATGCGATCTGATTCCTCTCCAAATTCACAGTTTGCACTGCGATCTTCAAACCGATCTGGGGGTGTCATTAACTTTGTATTGACGCCCGCAGCAGTTTGCAGAGGACAGTATGAACTGCCTGCACGAAATATGTAATGTGGGAACCGGCACTGGAATCAAGCTCTGTAAGCCTGACCTTCAGAGCATATGCGCCGATGATGTTATCAGCTGCATGCACTCTGAATATCTCCTAAACTGTGCAAGTTTAGGAGATATTCACAGTACCTACAGGTAAGCCTTACCCGTAGATACAAGTGGTAGTACAGAGTTTACTACTTCAGCAGGATCCGTCATGCTTTATTTCTATCACAGGGAATGTTTACATTTCTGTGATAGGAATAAAAGTGATAAAAAAAATAATAAAAATAAAAAGAAAGTGTAAAAAGAAAGCATTTTCAATAAAATAAATAATAAAAAAAAAACATTTTTTAAATTGCCCCTGTCCCCAGTGCTTACGCACAGAGGTGAACACATAAGTAGGTCACGTACACTTATGTAAACGGTGTTCCACAAACGTTTTAGCAAGAGAAATAATTCTAGCACTAGACCTCCTTTGTTTCTGTCTGCTTCTCTGTCCCTCTGCTATCAACATAAATCACTTCTGACAAGTTTTCCTGACACCAAGAGAAAAAAGGTGACAGGTAAGGGACCTCCAGCTGATTGACAGCCTCAGCTATGTTTCTGTGTGCTCTTCGAAGGAGGGTGGGGCTCCTTCCCTCCAATCAGCTCTCAGATCTCTCCTCTCTGAGCTCTGCAGAGTGTAACTTCAGCTCTCTGTCCCCTTTTTTCTGACAGCTCAGAGAAGCTGTATAAATTATGCACTTTGCAGTTGAAGAGAAGACATGTGCAATTGTAGAGAAGAGAAGACAAGTGCAACTTATGTAGGAGGATCGTTTTATCTCTGTGTATCACCTGAAGCCAGTCACTTCACTGGGTATATGTAAGGGTTTACAACCACTTTAATGCAAGAGGGAACATTTTCAAAATGACCTGTATGGCCCCACCCCAGGCCATCCCAGGAAGTCCATATTAACTGTTGCACTGCAGGTCTGGTTTGCTGTTCAACTTTGTTGTTAGCTTGTGTTCCTGTCTGCCGTGTGCTACGTTTACCTTTCTGTGTACCGATTTTGGCTCGTCTCTGACTACTCCTGTTTGCCTGTGACCCTGTGAGCGACTTAGCCCACCGTACTTGTCCAGACATCTTCTGGGTCCGTAGGCTGGGATAACTTTTCAATACAACTAGGCTGATAAGTATTCATATTCTCTCCTGGTTCTATACAAAGGTATTCCGGGCCCCTGATAAAGATTTGTTCGAAATGCACTTGTGAAGTTGTTTATATAAGTGCCTGAAAAGTCCCACATATCCATATGCTTATTGTTTTGTTCAAGCAGCTCTGTGGAAAGAATAGGGCACAACTGTAAATCTACAAAAGGTTTTTCACCAAAAATGTAAAAAGGAGACCAGTGAGGGAGGTTGCCAAGAGTCCTATGACCACTTTGAAGGAGTTGCAGGGCCACAGTGGCTGATATTGGAGAGACTATAGGCTCAGTTCGTGAAGGAAAGGGATCTTAAAATAATTGTGTGTCTGTAATTATCAAATCATATTGGATTCACAAACTGGAGGAAAAACAAGATCTATGTTACTTTAACTGCAGCAGAGGGCACCATGTTTCTTGCCTTGCCACACAGGACTGGAGTGTGTACATTTCAGAAGTGAATGAACAGAATACTAGTCCTTTGGCAAGTAAAATAGATCCCTTATATGTATTTTATCTGGGTAATAAGCTGAGCCCGGGAGTACAGTTTTATTCTGGTGTCTGAACTTTGTGAATTTATGCATGCCAAAACTATTGCCCAGAGGTGCTTTACTAGTTGCAAACCAAACCTTTTGCTTGATGTCAGCCAAATACTGCACATAATCATAAATGGACCATTCTTCCTGCAAACCAAATGCTGTAGGGGTGCCTTTCCTGCAGCAGGCCATGTAAAGCTTGTGAAAGGATGGAGTAAAATGAATACAGGAATATACAGAAAATCCTGGAGGAAATCCTGATGTAGTTGATATAGTATAAGCTTGAACCTTAGGAGAAAATTCGTCCATTTATGCCAAGCAAATGATTAGACTACACAAGAATGGCTTAAAACAATAATGTGAGCATTTTGTGGCCAAATTGGGATAACAACTACTTTATCCCAGATAGTAAAACTTGCCAGTGAAATTTGTGGCAAGTTAGCCTTGCCATCTAGGAATATATGCCCATATGTGAACACACAATGTTCACTGTGCAGTAAGTGAGAATACAATCTTCTCGTAGTGATATAATCCTCAAATGGTGCACTCCTCCCCCATGCCACTCCAAACTGCCCACCTTATGGTATTGACCTCAAGGTTTAAAAGAGGTCATAAAATGCATTTATCCCCTCCTGGGGTGAAATTATAACAATAATACCCTCGATAGATCTCCCAAAGGTACGCAGCTTACAAGAGTTTTTCGTACACTTATGCCGTGTACACACGGTCGGAATTTCCGACAACAAATGTTCGATGTGTGTAGGCTCCATCGGACATTTGCTGTCGGAATTTCCTACAACAAAAAATTGAGAGCTTGTTCCGACAACAAAATCCGTTCTCGTAAATTCCGATCGTATGTGGACAATTCCAACGCACAAAATTCCACGCATGCTCTGAATCAAGTACCAGACGGAATCTCTCGGTCTGGTAAAACTATCATTCGCAATGGAGATAGCACATTCGTCACGCTTTTACGGACTGAAAAGCACGAGGCTGAAAAGCGCGAATTGTCTCTCACCAAACTTCTACTAACACCACTGGTATTGAACTTCCCTTTAATAGTGTCATTGTACGTGTTGTACATCACCGGGTTCTTGCCATTCGGAATTTCTGACAACATTTGTGCGACCGTGTGTATGCAAGACAAGTTTGAGCCAACATCTGTCGGGAAAAAATCATCGGTTTTGTTGTCGGAAACTTCGATCATCTGTAAGCGGCATTAGAGTTACAAATATAAAGCCTCTCATAGTGCTCACTGACAATTTTTATTAAAAGAATCAGGTATAAAAATGCATAAATACATTCTTAAGAGCATATATTAGCTTCAATACTGCCAAATGTGTGATAATAGCCTGGTTCACCTCTCGTTGGGGCTTGATCCATTGCCTGCCCTGCAACAGCTGACTGGCCGCCTCACTCTGCTCAATCCTAGCATGATGACTTCAGCATCTAGAAGCCCTACTCTTGACGCATATCATCCAATGCCGGACTTCCTCAGAAAGGTAAAAGCCCCAATGCTATCGATCACGCTGTTTATGAACATTAAAGTGGAATTCCAGTGAAGTTCTAAGTCTACATCTACTACCACTCTCATTCAAAGACTATTCTATTTACCCTGTAAAAGAAAATACATCTATAACTATTCTAAAGCCTCTCCAGTCCAGTCACATGATCAGCTTGTAGAATCTCAAATGCCTAAATTCACAAACTGCATAATTCTACACATATTGATCAAGGGCATATTCAGGTCAGCTGAAAATGTGTGATCTGCAAAGATGAGATTCACCAATCTGCTTTATTATCCAATGTACAAATTAGTACACTCGCACTACCAACAAAAAAGTAATGTGAGGGCTTACCCACAAAGTCTATACAATGTATAAGTAATCAGGAAGGCCCTTTGATGGTAAATGTATACATGATCAGATAGCAACATATGACAAGCCTAATAGTGGATGCATATAGAGTATATTAAAAACATAGGCCCGGATTCACAGAGAGTGAGCGCACAATTACGCCGGCGTAGCGCACACACAGTACGCTACGCCGGCGCAGCGCGGAGAGGCAAGCACTGCATTCAGCAAGCCATTGCTCACCAAGATACGCCAGTGTGGCGTATTTTTGAAGGCGTAGGCCAGCGTAAGTGGAAGTGGGTGTGATCCATGCAAATGAGGCGTGACCCCTTGCAAATGATGGGCCGAGCGCCAGACAAGTACGTATAACGAACTGCGCATTCGCCGCGCATGCTCACCACCACACCGGAACAACTTCCTAAGATATGCTGGATCACTGTGTACGCCGTTAACGTAACCTACGCCCAGCCAGACACACGTCCAATGTAAAATACGCCGCCTTGTGTTCCCTGGTGCAGACCTGAGCATGTCTGTTGTTGAGTTACACCTCCTTTATGGGGAATAACTTTACACCGGATGTACAACTTACGCGCACAGCGCGTAGCCAGCGTCGGGCGCACATAGGTTTGTGAATCGCCGTATTTACCTCATTTGCATGTTTGAATGGCTAATCAATAGGAGCGGCACCATGCACCCAGCCTAAATGTACGCCCACCCTACGCCGGCTTAAGTAAGTTACGTCGGCAGGGTGTAGCCTGATTTTAGGCGTATCTCTGTTTGTGTGTCTGGCACACAGATACAACAGATACAATGGCGCACATTAGCACTTACGTCGGCATAACTTGTTATACGTCAGCGTAAGTGCTCTGTGAATCCAGGCCATAGTTACAAAACATAACATAAATACAGTTAAAAAAAAGTACCACACTGAACAAAAGGAAATATTATGTAGAAATTTTAAATAAAAATAGTGTACATAAATCTCAAAATAAGGTGCAAAAGATGCCAAAGTGCATAGGAGCTCAGAGGAGAGATAAAATAGAGCTCCACTAGTGCAATATGTCTAAAACCATGATCAATTTATTGAATAACATGTTCAAACATTGCTATATACAAAAGAAATCATCAGGCAATGTCTTACCATGCTGGAAACCTCATCTCTCCCGATATCTGATCGTTGCTTCTAGTTGCTATACAGCCACATCCCGACACATTTCGTCATCACGACTTTGTCCTGGGATTCTCTATGCTCCTTTTACATGTGAAATTTGTAAGTGCAATGTTTGAAGATTTTATTCAATAAATTGATCATGGTTCTAGACATATTGCACTTGTGGAGCTTTCTTTTATCTCCCCTCTCTTATGAGCGTACCACATCTTGACTGTATCCAGCAGAGAGTGACGTTTTGGAGTTATTAACCCTGTAAGGGTAACTGCTTTGCTGCCAAACACAGGAGTGTGAAGCAACAAACTCTGATGAGTCTACACATTATGGGGGTTGGATACAATCAGGGTGTTGTGTAAAGATCTTATCACCCTTTGGAGGATCGTTCCTATGCACTTTGTCATCTTTTGCACCTTATTTTGGGACTTTTCTGTGTGCTTATGTAAACTATTTTTATTTAAAAATGTCTACATAATTTTTCCTTTGGTTCACTGTGGTGCTCTTTTGACATCTATTGATGTTATGTTTTGTAACTAAGTTTTACTGTATTTAATATTTTGTTTCTCATACTTTATCGCTGCTGTTTACTTTCTAGTATTGCATTTAGGTGAATAGTCTGATTTTTTTTTTAATGTTATAAGTAGTGGCTCTTTTTTTACTTATTTCATATCCTATCATATATATATATATATATATATATATATATATATATATGTGTGTGTGTGTGTGTGTGTGTGTGTGTGCTTTTTTCATTTATTTTCTTCTTTGGCGCAGTGGTGAATAAGTATCAATTTGAATCACTTGTTCATTTAGTACATGGGTCTTCAAACTAAGGCCCTCCAGTTGTTCAGGAACTACAATTCCCATCATGCCTAGTCATGCCTGTGAATGTCAGAGTTTTACAATGCCTCATGGGATGTGTAGTTCCGCAACAGCTGGAGGGCCGTAGTTTGAGGATCCCTGATTTAGTATATATAGTATATTACCAGTTATTTTTAGGATTCTGAATTGTGGATTTTCCAATAAATGGCCAAATTTCCTTACTATGTGAGTGGACCATTGAACTTGCAAATGAAATACACAGCACAGCATCTTTCCTGACTATGAGAAATGCCCTACATAGGCCCTGAATATAGTTCTCTGGTCATTTAACCTATGAATTAGCAATGGATACATTTTGTCGCTACGCTTTCATTGAAGAGTGTAAAAAGCATTAAGTCCATTGGCACTCATAATAAAAATTCACTGCATGATCTCTGAGTGCATGAAACAGGCAGAGGCATGGTTATTCACAACGTATCAGCAGGTACAGCACACTGGATACCAAGGGCAGTTAAGAGGTAATAAACTTTATTAATTCATCCAGATGGATAGATTAATAAAGTTTACTGCTGGCTTATCTGGTGTCCGGGTTTGCCAATAATCCTCAATTAAAATCCGGTATGGAGCTGAAAGTTCCCATATGAGATTGGCCGTATCTTGAAAATATAACGTGATAAAAAATTTAAAAAATAAATTATGAATTAAAAGTGACAAAAATATGCATCCTGGTGATAACATATTGTAATGTAATTCTGATCATTAAAGCATCAAGTATATAAATATACTGTTAACTGCAAGATGTGCAGGTTTATTTAAGGAATACTTTTTTTTTTAACTTTTAAGCAGATTGCAAAGATGGACAGTTTAATTGCATTTTATCCCTTTGGCATGTACTGTGTTTTCTTCCTCTCTCAGACCTTTGTGGCCCATAAACAAGCCTCAGGAGAAGATATATCACTGCGCACATCATAACGATAAACAGCTCAGTGCAAACTGTCAGTCACAGAGCTAAGCACTCAATATTTTCGATGGATATCTCTGGCATCAGTGCATTTCCATTTTTTTTTGTAACACGTAGATGAGTTAGGAGTTGGAGAATAGTGAAAATATCTAGAGAAGACTGATATATTAGATTGTGAGTTCCTCTAAGGGGATAGTGACTGATGCGCATCTACGCACCCAGGAACTGTATAATAGGTCAGCCCAATATATGTAATATAAATAAATACATTAAGGGTCCATTCATACTATTATGTGAATTAAAACATAATCGTTACAAAAAAATAAAAAATTCCACACTGAAACAAGTTGCATTTTGGCAGCTCTCAATGCTTGAAAAAAGCACCTGCACTATTTTTGATAGAACAATGAACACCGTAGCGCAACCAGGAAGTGCGGGTACCTCCTGCGTTCCACCCCGCACTTCCGGCTACCCATAGTGCGCACGCATAACAGGCCCATACGACCAGGAAGTGCGGGTGTATTTGCGTTCCACCCGCTATATTCGGTCTGCCTCAAGTGCTCTTCCCCAATATTTAATTGGTGCACACACACCCCTAAAATAAAGGTGTCACTTCCTGGTCATAGGGGCCTGTTGTGCGTGCGCAGGAGAGGAAGTGATGTCTCGGCGCAGTGCGGAAGTGCGGGGTGGAACGCAGGAGATACCTGCACCTCCTGGTTTTGCTACAGAGTGCGTTTCAAAAGGCACAAGGGGAGAATCAGGGGCATCCAATCCATCAGGATGCCCATTATCTGCGGCCCCACCGCTGCCCCTGTCGTCTTGCGAGGAGGAGCAGGTTTGGTAGGGTAAGGATTCTACTATTTGGTCGTATGTGGAGTTGCTTGCAGTCCATTGTGCTCCCTCTGTCCACTTCCCTTCATCCCTCCACCACCCCCAAAACCGGGAAGGTTATATTGCAGCTGGTTCCGGTCTATTAGGGGCATATGGGGATACTTTTGGATATCAAAGAGGGGTTTTGTTGCCATGGCGCTCTCACTTTGGCCACGATATTTGTACCTATTGTGGGAGATCCGTCCCTATGGGTGGGTGAGTGGTTGGGGCAATATGAGAGGGGTGGGGCTTGCCAATCGATGGTCACCTGAGCTGGAGCCTTCTCTGCACATGTACACACACACACACATATATAAAGGAGGTCACACAGTAGAGAATTACCACAGACCAATTAGGCTTTGAGCAATTATAGAAAGAAATGTTTGGACAGCCGCACTCTGGAAAAACCTCTCGGTTGCCTTTTATTGGTAAAAGTTTTCAAACAGCACACATCACAGCAAAATACAGGGGCATACAACTGACGTGTTTCACACTATCAGTTAGTGCTTACTCATAGCTCGTGTCAGCCATCCAGATGTCTGAGGTTCCACTGGCAGGTGCCATGAGGTCCAGTCTAGCTGTCTGAAAAGTGCTCACCTAAGCTTTCTTTGTGAGTAGGATCATTTTATTCTGTTTTTAATAAAAATTTAAGTGGTAATGTCGTGCGCCCTCCCTTTGTTTCTTTCTTTCTCTGGCAGAAATCCAATACAGCAAAAGACTTGAGACTGAGGTGGAGGTTCACCTTCCAGCAGAACAACGACCCTAAACATACAGCCAGATCTACAATGGAATGGTTTAGATCAAAGCATATTCATGTGTTAGAATGGTCCAGTCAAAGTTTAGACCTAAAAATCCAATTGAGAATCTGTAAATTGCTCTCCATCCAATCTGACAGAGCTTGAGCTGTTTTGCAAAGAATTGGTAAAAATGTCACTCTATAGATGTGCAAAGCTGGTAGTGACATCCCCCAAAAGACTTGTAGCTGTAATTGCAGTGAAAGGTGATTCTACAAGGTATTGACTCAGGGGGGCTGAATACAAATGCACACCACACTTTTCACATTTATCATTTTTATCATTTATCATTTTTATCATTTTTCTTCCACTTCACAATTATGTGCCACTTTGTGCTGGTTTATAACATAAAATCCCAATAAAATACATTTCTGATTTTAGTTATAACATGACAAAATGTGGAAAATTTCAAGTATGAATAGCTTATCAAGGCACTGTGTATATATATATATATATACAGTATCTCACAAAGGTGAGTACACCCCTCACATTTTGTAAATATTTTATTATATCTTTTCATGTTACAATACTGAAGAAATTACACTTTGCTACAATTTAAAGTAGTGAGTGTATAGCTTGTAAAACTGTGTAAATTTGCTGTCCCCTCAAAATAACTCAGCACACAGCCAATAATGTCTAAACCACTGGCAACAAAAGTGAGTACACACCTAAGTGAAAATGTCCAAATTGGGCCAATTAGCCATTTTCCCTTTCTGGTGTCATGTGACTCGTTAGTTTTACAAGGTCTAAGGTGTGAATGGGGAGCAGGTGTGTTAAATTTGACGTTATCGCTCTCACTCTCTCATACTGGACACTGGGAGATGGCACCTCATGTCAAAGAACTCTCTGAGGATCTGAAAAAAAGAATTGTTGCTCTATATAAAGATGGCCTAAGTTATAAAAAGATTGACAAGACCCTGAAATTGAGCTGCAGCAAGGTGGCCAAGACCATACAGTGGTTTAACAGGACAGGTTCCACTCAGAACAGGCCTTGCCATGATCGACCAAAGACGTTGAGTGCACATGCTCAGCGTCATATCCAGAGGTTGTCTTTAGGAAATATATGTATATGAGTGCTGCCAGCATTGCTGCAGAGGTTGAAGGGGTGGGGGGTCAGCCTGTCAGTGCTCAGACCATACTCTGCACACTGCATCAAATTGGTATACATGACTGTTGTTCCAGAAGGAAGCCTCTTTTAAAGATGATGCACAAGAAAGCCTGCAAACAGTTTGCTGAAGACAAGCAGACCAAGGACATGGATTACTGGAACCATGTCCTGTGGTCTGATTTGAGGGGACAGCATTTATATACTGTATATAGATAGATTGGTAGATAGATAAATAGATAGATAGATAGATAGATAGATAGATAGATAGATAGATAGATAGATAGATAGATAGCAACACAAGAAATGTTTCTTTATCCCACCAGTCTCTCAGTTTTATGAGTTTTATACATGCATTTGCATAGGCTGCATTGACTAATTTTGCCCAAACCTTAGGTTTGGTGTCATCAGGCATCTAATGTAATCATAAACCCAGTAAACTGTTCATTATAAATAAAATAAAAAAAACACAAAATCCCAGTGAATATGTTTGGCTCCAGGATACTTTCATCCTCATTTAACATGACTGTTCAAATCTTTGCCTAAATCGTCTGTCCTCTTTGATCCTGTGATGACCACTGTACACATATAACAGGTAGTCTGAAATATTGGCAGTGTTTCTTTAACAGTGCTAATGGTGATGTGCCCTAATGTTTAACTGTATGCAGTAAAGTTTGATTTTATCTGACATGTTTCCATTGCCTAGGCTTTTATACACCAGTAATGAGTCAGCTATTCGACAAGCAATACATCTGAAATCTATGGATAGTATTGATATTGGAAAGTTTCATGTTTCTCAACTTTCTGATAATATGACAGTATTAATAAATCATTACTAGATACCAGCCACAAAACATATTTGCTAACAATTGCTCAGGTTAAATCTAACAAAGCCAGGAACAGATTTGTCTCAATACTGCTTTCAAAGGACCGATCAAACTAAAAAAAAAATGTGTTCTATAGCTAAGGGTAAATATAAATTTAGTTGTGTAGCACCCATATACTTTTTTGCCTATAGTTATGATCATTTCCATTTGCCACTCTCAGAAGCAGATGGATGTAGTCACCCAGTTACACCAATGGGGTATTCTGCAGACAAGAATTTAAGGAAATAACCAGATCCACCGCAGGTGCTTTCCACTTCCTGTGGTAGACCACTGGGTACGCATACCTCTTGGGAGGTGTATACATTTTATCTGGCCTTGTCATGTTCTCGTACAGTATATCATTGTCCCTAAAGGTGAATCTGAAAGAACCTGTCATGCCTTGTACACACAATCGGAAATTCCGATGGAAAAAGTCAGACGGACTTTTTCCATCGGATATTTGATTGTTTGTAGCCCCATCTGAGTTTTTTCATTGGATATTCGGAGGAATTCCATCGGAGTTTAGATATAGAACATGCCCTATTTTACTACGATGGAATTCCGTTGGAAATTCCAATGTGATTTGGCCGGGCAAAAGCCTGATCGTGTGTACAAGGCATTAGGTTTCTAAAGCTGGGTACACACAAAACAAAATTCAGCCGGTTCAGCAGGGACCATCGGAATTTTGTTCTGTGTGTAGCCCTCCCAATTAGACAGAAGCTGTTCATAGACCACCTCATGTCAAACAGGACTGCTGGAAAACCTTCTTTGATCAGTGGCTTTTAGCCAATCAGCTGCAGCACTAATCAATGGATTAAATTATTTTGACAGCAGGGAGTCCCAGATGTCAGAATACAATGTGCCAGGAGGGACACTTGGATAAAATAGCAAAGCCAACTTTATATGGGTAATTGTTGTGGCCAATATCGCATATAAAGTATTGAAGGTTTTAATATTTTTTTTTTTTGTAATAAAATGTAGTTTTTATAGTTTTGCGTGATTGCCCCTCTCTGGCCAGTTAAGTCCAATATAAAGTGGGTCTTTTGCAATAATAGTATTTTATTTTTTTGGCCGGATACATTTTTTTTTTAATAAAAAAAAAAGAGAAAACATGCTTTTTGGAAGGTACTGTTTATCCAACAAAAGAATATGCCAGTATATAGAATGTAGAATACTTTTCTTTAACAAGCTCTTCCAACTGGGCACTCAAGTTCGGCTTTATTAGTGGAAAACACTACAAATGTACATTTGGGCAGATCCTGATATATCCCTAAGACAGACAGGCCTTGTACACACGACGGGAAATATCCGCTGTAAACGGTCCCCGGACCGTTTACAGCGTATATTTGCGCCGGGATGTTTTGATCCGATGGCTGTACACACCATCGGATCAAATTCCCCGCCGGCGGACAGCGCGGTGACGCGGCGGTGACGTTGACGCCGCCACGTGACCGCCACGTCACCGCACCAGGAAGTAAACACTTCCGCGCGCATGCGTCGGATCCATTCACAGGATACGACGCATGTGCGGCAAGATATGTCCGCTGGTTTGCCGTACTAACCAGCGGACATATCTGACGGCCAGCTATCCGGCGGAATTATTTCAAAGCATGCTTTGAAATTTTTCCGCCGGATGAATCCGGCAAAAAGCGTCCGTTTGCCCCTACAGACGAGGGGATTTTTCGGCTGAAATGGTCCGTCGGACCATGTTCAGCGGAAATATCCCCTCGTGTGTACAAGGCCACACAGCTTTACACATCACACTAATCTTAAGCAAACTGGCATGACAACTGACAAAAAATAAAATAAAAAATGAAAATGTATTTGGGATCATGGTACAATTTATACATTTTCTGAGCCATGAAGCAAAAATTGATGGATGCCAATAATGATTTCAATTAATCCTCACCTACAGCTGACAGAGTAGTTCCTCCCTGCTTGTACATCAGAGGGAATTAAACAGTAAGCTCAGGAATAAGTAGTGGACCCGGACAGCAACTACTGAATATATGAAGCTAATTACATTTGATTTACACATAAGTTACCATCCCCCAAGAATGAAAACTAAAATATAATTTCCTTCTGCTGCTTTTTGTGCTTAAGGTAATTGACTACAAATCTATAGCCAGTAAAATACTTTTGTAATGTATTGGTGCTTTGCGCCTTACTGCCAGCAATGAATTACATTAAGTACATGTTTTCCTGGTGTTTAGAATATTATTTCTTTATAAAATATACATTCAGCATTTGAAAAGATCTTTAAGTGATTATCTCAGCCATAAGCACTTTTCTTGTTTCTTCTTAGTAATGAATCACTTAAAACACCATTCTCTCATGCTTTTACTTTAGTACTAAATAAACTCGATGAAATAATACTTTTTTAAACTCACAGGGGAAGATGAAGCTTTAGACCTTATCTGTGTTCAATAATTTAATTTGCTTTCTGTATTTCAGTTAAGGTTGTTCAAATATAATATCTCATATGGTTGTTATTCACTAGTTTAACTAAGAACAAACATTATGGCCCGGATTCACAAAGAGTTACGTTGGCGTATCTCCAGATACGCCGCCGTAATTTAAAATTTGTGTCGTCGCATCTTTGCGCCGATTCACAAAGCAAGATACGCCGAAAAACATGGCTTCAGTCATCCTATTGTGGGCGCATAGTTACGCTGGACGCATTCGGTGTTCCCATGTAAAATATGCAAATGAGCAAGATACGCCGATTCACGAACGTAGATGCGCCTGGCCGCTTCATATATGCGCTTTGCGTAAGGCTTACGTCCGGCGTAAAGTTACCCCTGCTTCTATGAGGCGCAGCTAATGCTAAGGTATGGGCCAGGGAACGACGCAGTCAAATTTTACGTTGTTTATGTCGTTTACGTAGTACGTGAATAGGGCTGAGCATAGGTTACGTTCACACGTCATAAACATTGCGCGCCGACGTCACTTAGGCATTCTATCCGACGTGATTCTGAACATTCTGAACATGTACACTGGGATACGTCCACGGACGGCCGATTGTTCGGCTCATCATGGGGTCACGGATCATTATACTAAAACACGCCCACTGCCTAGCTACTTTGAATTACGAGGACTTACGCCGGCCCATTTACGCTACGCCGCCGTAACTTAGGGAGCAAGTGCTTTGTGAATACAGCACTTGCCTCTCTAAGTTGCGGCGGCGTAGCGTAAATAAGATACACTACACCCGCAAAAAAATACGCCTGGGTACGTGAATCCGGGCCTATATCGCTACAGTGTTGAAGACTTATATGACATAGGAATCAGGGTTGGAGCAAATGTAAAGAACCTCAATTATAAACACTAAATGAAAGCTAGAAAAAAAAATCCAGTGCTAGAAATAATTTTTATGGTAGTCACCTGGTCTTCCGGGACCTTATATAAATCTCCCAAACTCTGATGCCTCCTACACACGATCATTTTTCTCGGCAGGAAAAAAACAAAATTTTTCCTGACGTGATTCTTCCCCAGCCTGACTTGCATACACACGTTCATGCAAAAAAAACGTCCGACCAAAGCGCGGTGACGTACAACACATACGACGGGAGTATAAAGGGAAAGTTCCTTTCAAATGGCGCCACCCTTTGGGCTGCTTTTGGGCTGCATACTTGATTCTGAGCATGCACGTTTTTTTTTCCCATCGGAAAAGCATACACAATGAGAAAAAAAGAGAGCTGGTTTAAAAAATTTGGCGGGCAGTTTTTTGGTCGAGAAAACTGCTAGGGAGCATACACACGACCAGGTTTTCACAACCAATATAAAAAATGGCAGTTTTCTCGTCGTGAAAACCGGTCGTGTGTACAAGGCATGACAATTGTATCTAGCTTTTTGATAATTTGCTGAGGAGTTTTTCTGTTACAAGATCCTAACCAATCAGAGTAACACCAAAAGTCAAGTCCTGATTTGAGTGCATGTAGCATCTGATTCCAAAGTCTGACTGCAGGTTGATGGTTCTTGCTATTAATCCTGACCCTACATCAGAAAAGTGTCCAACACATACAGTATACAATGTCTGCAGCAGCACTGCCTTCCTATTTTCTGGTCCAGAGTCTGGAAATGGGAGAGGCTGACCAATGACACTGCATAGCAAAGCAGCAGAAAGGGGGCAGTGGCAGTGTATGACAGTGGAGTAGCAAGAAAGGTGCAGAATATGACAACTGTGGACTGAGTGGGCGCTCCCCCTAATGGCTGAGATGATGATCATGCCACATACATGGCCGCAGAGGTCTGCCAAGATTTAGATGGCCCAACCCCTACTACTGCAACTGTTTCTTTCATACAAACACTGATACAGGCCCCAGGGTTTAGTTCCATTTCCCCCAGGACAAACTTTGCAGTTCATATAATGTTTCTCTTAATTCCCCTATACACCGGCTGTGACTTAGTAATGCTCCTGCTTATCAGGGCTTTTAATGTACAGTCCCTCACACCAACATTAAACCAGGCCAGGGGCCAGGAGTGGAAAACTCAATACTCCCACAGAAGGCCACAGAAAGACTCCAATTAATCTAGCCCTCACTACAAAGACAGCCTCTACAAAGGTGCCAACACTTCTTCTCTTTTTTTATAACAAGAATTTTTAATTTGTTTTTGGACATTTCTTTTACAATGCCAACAATCATGCAATCCTATTTTCTAGTTACAATTAAAAGTCAATATAATTATAAACCTTTAAGAAATGTAATTATCCAAATACCATCCTAAATCATTCTTATACGGCACCCACAAGGTATCAGATGACTAAACCGGGCAATTACTTGCACACTAATACTTTGCACCCTTCACCCCACCCTCCCCATGCCCTACTCTCCCCATAACAAAAACTAAGATTCTCCAATGTGTTCTAGAGCTACACCAGCCAGTATGTACATTGCTCCACTTTAATATAGTGTTAGGTAATTTTCCCTTGAAGTCCATCCCCGTTGATGAGTCTGATATATGTGCTACCTGAGGCGTAGAGTGACTCGAATATACTTCTCAGAGAACCGGTAAGATAAAAAGACAAATGCTGGCTGTAAGTGCCCCCAGCCACTCACAGTTTGCTCCTAACAGAGGTGTTTGGGTGCCTTGGAGGCGTGCCTCGTTTCTCTATAAGTGCGACACAGAGTCCCTCATGTGTCTCACCTTATTACCCTTTGAGTTTGATGGTCCTTTAATTAAAGGCATTGCCATGTTTAATGCCGCGTACACACGGTCGTTTTTTGCGATGAAAAAAAAACTTTGTTTTTTAAAACGTCATTTAAATTGAACGTCGTTTTTTGTCTTCAAAAGAACGACCAAAAAAAATTCCAACATGCTTGAATTTTTTGTGTCGTTTTTCAAAACGTCGTTTTTTGTTTCACAAAAAGTCACCGTGTGTAGCAAAAACGTTGTTTAACCACTTGACCACTGGGCACTTAAACACCCTTAATAACCAGACCAATTTTCAGCTTTCGGTGCTCTCACATTTTGAATGACAATAACTCAGTCATACAACACTATAACCAAATGAAATTTTGTCCTTTTTTTCCCACAAATAGAGCTTTCTTTTGGTGGCGTTTCATCACCTCTGCGTTTTTTTTTTTTTTTGCTATAAATGAAAAAAGAACAAAATTTTGCAAAAAATAATAATTTTTCTTCATTTCTATTATAAAATTTTGCAAAAAAGTAATTTTTCTTCATAAATTTGGCCTAAAATGTATACTGCTACATATCTTTGGTAAAAAAAATAAAAAATGTTGGATATTATTTAGTCTGGGTGAAAGTTATGGGGTCTACAAGCTATGGTACCAAATCCTGAAAATTGATCAATTTCATCACACCTGAAGTACTGACAGCCTCTCTCATTTCTTGAGACCCTAACATGCCAGAAAAGTACAAATACCCCCCAAATGACCCCTTTTTGGAAAGAAGACATTCCAAGGTATTTAGAAAGAGGCCTGGTGAGTTTTTTAAAGTTGTAATTTTTTCCCACAATTCTTTGCAAAATCAAGATTTATTTTTTTTTCATCAAATTTTCATATTATTAGGTTATTTTTCACACACAGCATATGCATACCACAAATTACACCCCAAAACACATTCTGCTATTCCTCCCGAGTATGGCGATACCCCATGTGTGAGACTTTTACACAGTGCGGCCACATACAGAGGCCCAACATGCAGGGAGCACCCAGGCCAATTCTGACATTTCTCTCCTACATGTAAAAATCATCATTTATTTGCTAGAAAAATACATAGAACCCCAAAACATTATATAAAGATACCTCACGTGTGGTTTGAACACCGTTTTTATATGTGGGCGGGACTTGCGTATGCGTTCGCTTCTGCATGCGAGCTCGCGGGGACAGGGGCTGCTGTATGCCCAGAGTATTGCTAAGTATGCCCAGAGTATTGCGGAGTATGCCCAGAGTATTGCCAGAGTATTGCCAGAGTATGCCCGGAGTATTGCCAGAGTATGCCCGGAGTATTGCCAGAGTATGCCCGGAGTATTGCCAGAGTATGCCCGGAGTATGCCCAGAGTATTGCAGAGTATGCCCAGAGTATTGCAGAGTATGCCCAGAGTATTGCAGAGTATTCCCAGAGTATTGCCAGAGTATGCCCAGAGTATTGCCAGAGTATTGCGGAGTATGCAGAGTATGCCCAGGGTATTGCAGAGTATGCCCAGGGTATTGCAGAGTATGCCCAGAGTATTGCGGAGTATGCCCAGAGTATTGCAGAGTATGCCCAGAGTATTGCAGAGTATGCCCAGAGTATTGCAGAGTATGCCCAGAGTATTGCAGAGTATGCCCAGAGTATTGCAGAGTATGCCCAGAGTATTGCAGAGTATTGCCAGAGTATTGCCAGAGTATTGCGGAGTATGCCCAGAGTATGCCCAGGGTATTGCAGAGTATGCCCAGGGTATTGCAGAGTATGCCCAGGGTATTGCAGAGTATGCCCAGGGTATTGCAGAGTATGCCCAGAGTATGGCAGAGTATGCCCAGAGTATTGGCAGAGTATGCCCAGAGTATTGGCAGAGTATTGCCCAGAGTATTGCCCAGAGTATTGCCCAGAGTATTGCCCAGAGTATTGCCCAGAGTATGCCTGAGTATTGCCCAGAGTATGCCCAGAGTATGCCTGAGTATTGCAGAGTATGCCCAGAGTATTGCCAGAGTATTGCAGAGTATGCCCAGAGTATTGCCTGAGTATGCCTGAGTATGCCAGAGTATGCCTGAGTATTGCAGAGTATGCCCAGGTGAGTATTGCAGAGTATATGCAGCAGGGATGGCTGAGCAGGGAGGGAGGGATGGATGGATCTGTGACTGCATTTGTCACAGATCCAGCCCGCAGCACTGGCGCTGCCATCCGCTCCCTCCCCTCTCCTCTCACACTGTACCGATCGGTACAGAGAGAGGAGGGAGGAACCGGCGTCATCAAATGACGCCGGTCTGTTTACATCTGATCGCGCCGTCATTGGACGGCGCGATCACGTGGTAAACCGCCGCTATCAGCGGCGATTTACCGTGATCCGTGATGCGCCGGGTCCTCTGGACCCGGCGGTCACGGATGTTCCCGTGTGCGCGCCTCAGGAGGCGCGCGGGAGCGCGATTCTGACAGGCCGTTAATTAACGGCCAGTTAGAATACAGCAACCGCCCTAGAGCCGTACTTTCGGCATAGGGCGGTTGCAAAGTGGTTAAAACAACGTTTTTCAACCCGCGCATGCCCAGAAGCTAGTTATGAAGCGAGCTTCAATGGAAAAGAGTGGTGAACGTAACCTCGCTTTTTGTGAAAAAAACGATGGTGTGTATGCAACATCGTCTTTGAAAAGTGACGTTTCAAAAACGTAGTTTTTTACTTCACCGAAAACGTCGTTTTTTTTCATCACAAAAAATGATCGTGTGTACGCGGCATTAGATGATGATATTGCTAACGTTATCATTATCTTGTTTATACTTGTAATTTATCATTTCTGTATGAATGTAAATTGTTCTTTGTTTTTCTTCTTGTGCAAAACCTTAATAAAAACATTGAAACAAGTAAGAAAAAAATTTGAATGAAAAAAAAAACAATATATATACTAAACACTAAAACAAAGCAAAAAAATACATTCAGTGTCTTGCCTTCTAAATTCTACATATATTTTACACAGCTATAAACAATATAATAACTGGCTGATCACCATGAATACCCAGGTACCTGCCAATATAGGACACACCAGTCAGGCCGCATACACACGTCCGAGAACCTCGTCGGGCTAAACCCATCGTTCCGCCCGACGAGGTTCTCGATGAGCGGTCGGAAAGCTCGTCAAGCCAAATTTCCTCATTGAACAACGAGGAAATAGAGAACATGCTCTCTATTTTGGCTCGACAAGCTTCCCGACGGGATGCTCGCCGAAAGTGTACACATGACCGAGTTACTCGGCAGAATATGTCTCCCAGCGAGCTTCTCGCTGGATTCTGCCGAGAAGCTCGATCATGTGTATGGGGCCTCAGTCTCCCTTTTAAGACAATAATCTATTTAGAATGAACTAAACCCAGGATAACAAGCCACCTATTCCATTTTTTTTAAAACTTGGGCAATTTCTGTGTTAGTAAATTAGCTTTTATTTAGATAAAGTGTGATTTATTTGTGTTTTCAGTTCCTCCGAGGTGGGGGAATAGGGGATAATCATTTTAAGCAATTAATTTGTGAGCTTGAAATAACACTTGAGTGAAAGGGACATATGTATTTTCAATAGTAGCCTCATCCACCATGTTCAATAAACATATCCTTGGATCTTCTGCTAAAGTAACCTGAAAAACAGATGTTATAGTAGTCAGGACCCCTTTCCAATATCTATGAAGTTTAGGATATCTCCACATCATGTGGATCAGAGTGGCAGTTTAGAGTGTTACATTTAGGACAAAATGGATTCTCCCTACGATGCCAGGCGAACAGTTTTCCTGGAGTGTGGTATATGTCTGATGCAGAAAAAATAACCGTGTAATGTTGTGGGTGGGGGATAAGCTAACCTGTGAGAGAGCAGACAACACCATCTCCTACTGAACATGAAAAATTGGGCCAGTGGGACTTTAAATGGGGCATGGACGGGTTTGTAAAGTTATCGAGGATATCAACAGTAAAGAATATATCACAGTCCCATCAGGGGGATCTCTGTGGTCAAAAGAAATTGCTTGGTGATCAATCCAAAAAAGAAATTGAAAGAGTCAAATGTAAACTTAATAATGTAATTTGTATCATAATATATAATACAGAGATCATGCAATCAAAGGCATAATACATGTAGTCATAATAACATTGATATAATGAATATTCAAAATCCAGGACATGACCATTAAAAGCAATCACCATAAATTGACATATAGATACAGTAGACATGATTTTACAATAAAAATTATGAAAAAACACATATTTGGGCAAGCTTGATCTTGGCATCCCTGAGCATGGACTCGACGCACGTTTCTTGGCGTTTAAAGCCAGTCATCAGGAGTGGGGTGCATAGCAATAAGCTAGAGAGAAAGGGGGAGGGATAAACACACAGGTAAATCAATGCAATCTATATGATTGGATCATAGTAGCAGCATAAGCAAGTTTGTTCACCTGTGTGTTTATCCCTTCCCCCCCCCTATTTCTCTTTAGCTTATTGCTATGCACCCCACTCCTGATGACTGGCTTTAAACGCCAAGAAACGTGCGTCAAGTCCATGCTCAGGGATGCCAAGATCAAGCTTGCCCAAATATGTGTTTTTTCATCATTTTGTTCATATCTACCAATTTTATTGTAAAATCATGTCTACTGTATCTATATGTCAATTTATGGTGATTGCTTTTAATGGTCATGTCCTGGGTTTTGAATATTCATTATATCAATGTTATTATGAATACATGTATTTTGCCTTTGATTGCATGATCTCTGTATTATATATTATGATACAAATTACATTATTGAGTTTACGTTTGACTCCTTCAATTTCTTTTTTGGATTGATCACCAAGCAATTTCTTTTGACCACAGAGATCTCCCTGATGGGACTGTGATAGATTATTTACTGTTGATATCCTCAATAACTTTACAAACCCGTCCATGCCCCATTTAAAGTCCCACTGGCCCAATTTTTCCTGTTCTCTATTAATACAGGGATGGGTGCACAGTCAAGATGGGTTCGGTTTCCAAACAGATCACTTTCTTCCTTTTACAACGATCTCCTACTGGTTATCTATTATAGGGCCCAAATTTTTGTTGGAACAATCACCGATTCTTGAAACTATTAGTGCCTCTCACTGCATGTTAGGCATTCCAATAGGACTGTATGCAGGTTTACAAATACACAGGATTGGTGGCCCACCTGCCCTTTTTGTTGACTTGCTGTCTGAAAAACGCAGCTTCCATCCAAGATGGTGATCTCTATCTTCCTCCTCCATATTACCTCAAGACATTAGGCTGTTTTTGGACTATCTTTATCTTATTTAAAGATCACCGGTTAACCTTTTTGATGTCATTTGATTTATAGGACAGTTTGAACCATTCTATGTGGTCTCACTTGTATCTATGTTTTGAATGCCATTTTGGGTGGACATTTTGCGAATATTAATTGGCAATATTAATTGGATCTCTTGGCCAATCAGAGAAAGTCTTGTACTCATTGATAAAAATGCAAGACTTCTTCTGAATGATGGAGAAGTGCTCAGCCCAATTCTCTTTAACCGCTTCCAGACCAACCACTGCACATTTACTGTGGCAGGATGGACTGGCTGCGCGAAACAACATACCTGAATGTTGTTTCCTCTTCAGGGTCTGGGGCGTGCATGCACTCTGCCGGCGACCAGCTCCCTCTGTGATTGGACACAGCAGGTGCCAATCAGCGGGTCCAATGACCGCAATGGCCAGCAGACCCACCGATCGTTCAAAAGGAAAGACAGAACGGCGGTCTGCCTATGTAAACAAAGCAAACCAGCATTCAATCACAGAGGAAAATGGAGATCTTGTGCTTCTAAGCAGAAACACAGATCTCTGTTTTTTGCCAGTTAAGCCATCCCCCAAACAATTAGAAAGCACTCCCTAGGAGCACACCTAAAGGGGTTGTAAATGAAAAAATGTTGTTTCATAATAAGCATCCTTTACCTGCAGACATTCCTCTTTTCACTTCCCCATTGTTCGTTTTTGCTCAGAAGTTGCTCTATTTCTTCTCTGTTCACTTCCTGCTTGTCTGATTGTTACTCACCACCGTAGTGGAAGGCTTTACTGCGGTGGTCAGTGATGTGCTTGCCCCCTCCTGGGAACTACATCTGTGCGCCAGGACGCTCTCTACGTGTTAAGGATGTGTGAACTACTAGGCGTGCTGCCATGCATACTGCGCCGCAAACCAGGAAGTGAATGAGAGAACAGAAACTAGAATGCCGGAAGTGATATAGATGAAGGAATTTAATAGGTATTTACTTGTTTTTTAACAGAATCATTAAACTATTCTGTCTGTCTACCTTGCAGACATTAATTTTAGGCAAAAAATGTTTTTCCTTTACAACTCCTTAACCCTTTGATCGCCCCTGATGTTAACCCCTTCCCTGCCAGTGCCATTAGTACAGTGAGAGTGCATTTGTTTAGCACTGATCATTGTATAGTACACCAAAAAGTGTCACTTATGCCGCGTACACACGATCAGTTTGTCTGATGAAAAATGTTCTGATGGACCGTTTTCATCAGACTAACCGATCGTGTGTGGGCCCCATCGGTTTTTTAGCCATCGGTTAAAAAAATAGGAACTTGTTTTAAAATTATTTGACTAACCAAAAAAAACGATCGTCTGTAGGCACATCCATCGGTTAAAAATCCACGCATGCTTAGACTAAATTAGGGGACGGGAGCGCTCGTTCTGGTAAAATTAGCGTTCGTTATGGAGATAGCACATTTATCACGCTGTAACAGACAGAAAAGCGCGAATCGTCTTTTACTAACACAAAATCAGCTAAAGCAGCCCCAAGGGTGGCGCCATTGGATTTGATCTCCCCTTTATAGTGCCGTCGTACGTGGTTTACGTGACCACGTTCTGACATGATCGTTTTTTTTTGTTTTTTTTTCAATCATTTTTATTGAAGATTTTCAAAAGAGAACAGATATCAGCTGGAAAGATACAATCAAATAAAGTCATTCATAAAGACAATATCTTCCGAATCCTGTGGTAGAAAGCACAAGTACATTACAACAATGACATAAATGAGTATAATATACCGACTGCGGCCATCCCCAGGGAAAGCGAAATCACCTGTCAACTAATTTCAGAGAGGAAGCCCCAACGGGGCAGGTGCAACGGTCCCCAGTCCCCGACAGGCCCCAACGGGTTCACACTGCCTCTCGGGAAATGTCAACACAGCGCCCCTACCCCCTGCTATCAGCAAATTACCACTATGTGAGAGACTGAGGATTGCGATTGCATTAAAAGTGTAAATTCAGCCTTGTGAGTTGGATTCTAGAGGAGTCTGTCTCAACAATAAAAACAAAGGGCCAGATTCAGGTACATCTGCGCATTATTGGACCGGCGTAGCGCACCGCCTTTACGTTAGACTTGTGCAATGTAGCCGCGCAATCACCCTATTCTCGTCGCTTTTACGCAGAAAATAGCGCCTGCGCAACGTTATTTCTGAGGCGCAAGGCGGAGTAATACAAATTGGGAAGGACATGGGCGTGTTACATTGAAATGAGCCGTGACCCCATGCGCGCTTGAAGCAGACCATGTCAGCACCTCTCTGCGCATGCTCACAACTCGGGAACGGCGCAATCAGTGAAATTGGAAGTGGACTATGGCAAAATCATGAACTACGCAAACAGCATAAATAGACACACACAAACGCACTTCCATTGCAAAAGTACATCCCTTTGTATCCCTCCCTATACAGCAAGGTGCTTTTGTTCCTTAGTTAGTTGCGTTGTGATTGGTATTTGTCAGATTTGTGTACTGTGTGATCTTCTGTTTGTTAGTAGATATTTGAAAGTGTTTTTTGGTAAGTGTTTGTGAGATATTTTGTTTGATATTTTTCTGTTTGTTTGTTTTCTTGCTTGATTGTTCCTGTTTGTTTTTGTGACTGCTTTTTGCTGAGTGTTGGTGAGAGTTTTTGTTTGATATTTTTCTGTTTGTTTGTTTTCTTGCTTGATTGGTCGCGCTTGTTTTTGTGAGTGATTTTTGTTGACTGGGAGTGTTTTTTTTTTTTTTTATGACTGAGAGCAAGAGAAAATTAAAAAAATTTTTGAGGGAGAAACAAATTCTTGCCCGGGCCATTTCCGATTATGGGCGTTTCCTCCATGGCCCGGACAGTGCCAACACCACCCCGGCCAGGAGGAGGGAGATTTTGGACATGATCACTGACCAGGTGAATTCAGCGGGGGAGGGGGAGACACGGAACCGGTCTGGGATTGAGAAAAAGATTAATGACCTCCGGCGTCTGGTCAAAAAGAAGCTGGCCAGAATGCTTGCCCATGCCAGGGGCACAGGAGGGGGCCCACCATGCCCTGTTAGGCTGACAGCGGAGGAGCGTGCGGTGGCCCAGACCTTTCATAGGCAAGAAGTGGAGGGCCTGCCCAGCTATGACTCAAGTCATGAAGGCGTGATGCCAGGTAAGGTTATTTTGCCCTATCAGGTGTGTAGCATGTGTGGGGGAGGGGGTGAAAAGGAATATGTGGCAAGTGTGTGGATCCTCCAACCTGTGAATGTTTTGTGTCATCCACAGATGTGCAGGAGGGTGCTGGGCCATCTGGCCTGACCGCACCATCCCCAGGACAGCAGCCTAATGAGGCCCCCCCGACAAGGCCGGAGTCTGCGGAGGAGGTTGAAGAGGAGGAGGAGGTTGAAGAGGAGGAGGTTGAGGAGGAGGTGGAGTCCATGTCAGGCACTGGCCTATTGTTGTTGGAGGACCGTTCCCCTCTGGCTGGCAGCAGCCAGCCCTCCCTAAGGGGGAGCCCCCCCTCCTCCCCCAACATGGCTCCCCTTCCAAGGGCCTCCCCTTCTCCCCAGGCATGGCTCACGTCAAGGGCACTAATTTGTTTTTCCCCCTTTTTTTTTTTTTTTTTTCTGGAAATTTTTTGATTTTGCTGGTCATTTTTTTTGTTTGGGTTGTGAATGCTGTTTGAATGTGGGGGTGACATTCCTGCCGGAAAAGGGGTGTCACCCTCAATTTTGGTGGAGAAGGGTTCCCCAGGACCAGGGAGAAGTGATCCCCAGGTCCGTGTGAATGGTGTATGAATGTACAGTGACATAATTGGAGCCTTGGCGTGGCGTTGCTGCTCACAAGTCCTGCATGGTGGACTGGTGCCAATCCAATTTGTTGAGGATGTGGGGTGTGTGCGCTA
Source organism: Rana kukunoris (assembly GCA_029574335.1). Classification (NCBI taxonomy): domain Eukaryota; kingdom Metazoa; phylum Chordata; class Amphibia; order Anura; family Ranidae; genus Rana; species Rana kukunoris. The sequence continues at coordinate 186,060,860 of CM056051.1, forward strand.
GGGACCACAGTGGTGTGCATGCATGCATTCTCATTGTGCCATGGTTAATGTGTGTGTTTAACGTGCAAAGATGCCCAATGTGAGCTGTCTCCTGGCTGCTCTTCCCTCAGAAGACGGGGTAACCTCGGTTAGGGGGGGATTGTCTGGCTGGGGGGTCAGGTCATCACGTAGGTCAATCTGCAGCCCCTTTCTCACTGTGAAGTTGTGCAGCAGGCAACAGGCACCGATGATATGGCACACAAAGTTTGGGGAATACAAGAGGGTACCCCCAGACTTATCCAGGCTTTGGAAACGTGACTTCAGGAGGCCAAAGGTGCGCTCCACCACTGCACGTGTTTGGGCGTGGGCTTGATTGTATCTTTCTTCTCCTGGGGTTTGGGGGTTCCGGAAAGGAGTCATGAGATGGGGTCCCAGTGGATATGCAGAGTCACCTGTAAGGGAAAAGACAGGAGGATGTTAGTCATGCATGTGCCCCTTGTGATGTGTGCATCATGGGGAGGTACAGTCATGCCTGCCACCCATGTCACTCACCAACCAGCCAGGTGTCCCCATACACGTTCTGTTCGAATTCCATTCAGATGGGGCTCTGATTGTATATGTAGCTGTCATGGCTGGACCCTGGGTGTTTGGCACGGACGTGCCATATGAGGCCTTGGGCATCGACTATCACCTGTACGTTGATGGAATGCCAATGCTTCCGATTGCGGTATATGTGCTCTGTCTCCTGGGGGGCTGGAGTGCCACATGTGTGCAATCAATGGCCCCCACGGTGCGTGGGAATCTGGCAATTCTGTAGAAATCTGTCATTGCCTTCAGCCGCAGGTCCTCAGTGGTGGGTTTGATGATTTGGTTGGCCATGAGTCTGAGGATTGCAGGGAAAACTTGGTGCACACAGCTGCTCATGGAGGATTGTGGCATCCCAGCCACCACTCCACTTGTACGCTGAAAAGAGCCACTGGCAAGGAAATGGAGTGTTGCCATGACCTTGACCAGTGGCTGCACTGCATGTGAGCGGTGTGTTCGGCTGGTGATGTCCTCCTGCAAGGTTGTGGTTAATTCCAGGATGGCATGAGGGGTGAATCTGAAGATGCGATACACCTCAGAATCACTCATGCCAAAGAGGTCTATGCGTGTGCGATATATCCTCTCCCGTGCCATCCTCCGTGCCCTCCTCCTTCTTTGCTCATCTAAAGTCAGTAGTATAGCTATGCGCTAGTGTTGCTCACGAATATTCGCATTGCGAATATTCGCTACGAATATTGCATATTCGAGTATTCGCAAATAACTCGAATATTGCGGCGAATATTCGCTATGGCGAATATTCGTATTTTTTCAAATTTATTTTTAAAACAGATCACATCCTAGTGATCTCCATCGACGTCTAAAAGCATTGCTGGTATGATTAGAGAGAGACCCTGGGCCGAGTAGCTGATGCGACTCTTTTATGTTGCCGAAAATTTGCATTGCGAATTTTCGGCAACATAAAAGAATCGCATCAGCTACTCGGCCCTTCTTTTGCATCAGAGCCAATCAGAATAACTCGAATATTCGGCAAAAGGAATATTGCGCGATATTCCTTTTGCCGAATAATCGAGTTATTCTGATTGGCTCTGATGCAAAAGAAGGGCGGAGAAGCTAATCGCGCAATATTCCTTTTGCCGAATATTCGAGTTATTCTGATTGTCTCTGATGCTGCATTAGAGCCAATCAGAATAACTTGAATATTCGGCAAAAGGAATATTGCGCGATTTTCTTCTCCGCCCTTCTTTTGGATCAGAGCCAATCAGAATAACTCGAATATTCGGCAAAAGGAATATTGCGCGATATTCCTTTTGCCGAATATTCGAGTTATTCTGATTGGCTCTGATGCAAAAGAAGGGCGGAGAAGAAAATCGCGCAATATTCCTTTTGCCGAATATTCGAGTTATTCTGATTGGCTCTGATGCTGCATCAGAGCCAATTTTTGGCTCTGATGCAAAAGAAGGGCGGAGAAGATAATCGCGCAATAGGAATATTGCGCGATTATCTTCTCCGCCCTTCTTTTGCCCCCTTATTCTCCTTTCTTTTAAGTAGAGTTAGTGTAGAGTTAGTATGGAAAGTGGGAAAAACAACTGCGCTAATTATCAAAGAAAAACAAAAAACAATGTAGCAGCCAGCACACAGACAAACAAAGTCAAAGTGAACGTGGAGAAAGAAAGTGCAGCGCTATACTAATTACTTTTGTGAAAATGCTGCCAAATTCACATGACATAACAATGTGAAATCAAACAAAAATTGTATGTAAAAGCATAGTAAAAGACAATTGTACTCAACATGTGTGGAATACTGATATAGTCCATACATATGTTGGCAAACTGATGAGTGAAAAAACCAACCAAACAAAATAAACAAAAATGAACAGTTCATAGGTGTGTCCCAAATGGATGAATGAAATCTTCACATATGATGCCAGTTCAAGGAAATTAAGACAACAATGATGGCTTGTCTGTAGCAACCTTCAGACTATCAAAATCAATGGAAATGGATACTCTTACCAGCTGTGGTGGACTCACATGTTAGTACTAACAGCAAGTCAGATCAGGCATGGTGGTCACAGCGGACCCTGGGCTCTGTGCGTGAAAGGTTTTGCAGCGATGGTCACTCCAGCTGAGATGATGGATTCAATCTTGGTCGGATACCTCACTTCAGGGACAGGAACCCGGAAAACAAAAGGCCAATGGAGGGATGGCCAGGCTCATGTATCAACACAACATGTGTGGCATGGGAAAAAGAAAAAAGAAATGCTCCCAATGGTGCAGATCAAAAAAACAATGAAGGCTTTATTTAAAATAAATGACCATCAACAGGGGCAACCAGATGCCCCTGTTGATGGCTTTGAGCCGAAACTAGTCGGGTAACATCCATAGTACCCCATACTGCTTTTAGATATATTTTTCACGTGATTTTATTCATTTATTTTAAATAAAGCCTTCATTGGTTTTTTGATCTGCACCATTGGGAGCATTTCTTTTTTCTTTTTCCCATGCCACACATGTTGTGTTGATACATGAGCCTGGCCATCCCTCCATTGGCCTTTTGTTTTCCGGGTTCCTGTCCCTGAAGTGAGGTATCCGACCAAGATTGAATCCATCATCTCAGCTGGAGTGACCATCGCTGCAAAACCTTTCACGCACAGAGCCCAGGGTCCGCTGTGACCACCATGCCTGATCTGACTTGCTGTTAGTACTAACATGTGAGTCCACCACAGCTGGTAAGAGTATCCATTTCCATTGATTTTGATAGTCTGAAGGTTGCTACAGACAAGCCATCATTGTTGTCTTAATTTCCTTGAACTGGCATCATATGTGAAGATTTCATTCATCCATTTGGGACACACCTATGAACTGTTCATTTTTGTTTATTTTGTTTGGTTGGTTTTTTCACTCATCAGTTTGCCAACATATGTATGGACTATATCAGTATTCCACACATGTTGAGTACAATTGTCTTTTACTATGCTTTTACATACAATTTTTGTTTGATTTCACATTGTTATGTCATGTGAATTTGGCAGCATTTTCACAAAAGTAATTAGTATAGCGCTGCACTTTCTTTCTCCAAGTGTAGAGTTAGTGTTTAGTGCATATTAGTTTAGTAATACAGGAAATGATCTCCGTTTATGAGAATTTCGCAATCATTTTCGCATTAGCGAAATTTCGCAAAATTTTTTTTGGATAAAATATCACGAATATTCGATATTAGAGAATATTCGCGAATATTCTTCTATATATTCGCGCAATATCGCGAAATCGAATATGGCGTATTCCGCTCAACACTACTATGCACGACGATGCCCCTGGCATGTTGGCATACAGATTGTTGTGCAACACGTGTGACTGCTGAGCTCCTCACTAACAGTGTTGCTTTATCTAACATGTAGACGTTTTTTCTCTTTTTAGACCAGCTTTTATATGGTCTAATTTTAGACAGGACACTTTGCTGTTACGCACACTGCGTAGCCTGCGCTGCCACAACGTTCTTTTGTGGATCCCCGTAAGTCCCTCATTAGCATATTTGACTAGCAAATCAATGGTCTGTCTAGCGCAGTTTTGCGCGGACGGATGCGCCTGTCTAACGAAATTATGCTGGACAAAAAAAAGTAGATTTCTTGCGTATCTCGTTTTGGGGATGCCGTGCATCGAAACGCACGCGCACAGTTAGACTTACGCCGCGCATCTTCTGTTACGCAGGCGTAATTGCTCTGTGAATCTGGGCCAAAATTAACAAAACAACTGAACAGCAATGGAAACACCAATGGAGGCAGCAGAAATAAGAAGAAAAGAAAAGAGTAGAAACAGAATGAAAAAAAGATGAGAAGCCCGCCTACTCCATCAGATAATGGTACGAGAGTTTGATTCTCCAGGCAACACTCCTGGAATGAGAGAAAAGTTGCAAAGGGTGGCCCAGGGTTCCCAAATGTCTAAAAATCTCTCAGTTTTATCATTAAGTTTAGCCACAATCTGTTCTTGAACCATAATCCAGGAGACTTTCCTCCTGAACCCCTGGAGGGATACAGTGGGTTTCTTCCAGGCCTTGGCAATAGACATTTTGGCCCCCAGAAGAATGAAAAACTATAAAGTCTGGGAATGTTTGGGTAGACCAGGAATACTTTGGTTTAACAGGGCTATACCTGGGTGGGGAGTTACCACCACCGATGTTAAGGAGCTAATGGTACGGAATACCTTCCGCCAGAATGATCTAATGCGGGGGCAGGACCACCAAGTATGCAGCATAGACCCCTCCAGCTCGCATCCCCTAAAACACACCGGTGAAGTCCCTGGAAACATCTTTGCCATCCTGGAAGGGACATAGTACCACCTAAGTAAGACTTTTAGACTACGATCGTTTTTTTAACCAATGGTGTGTAGGCACGACTGATCATCAGTCAGCTTCATCGGATAACTGATGTAAAAATCCATCAGACTGTTTTCATTGGATGGACCGATTTTGTGTACAGGGCATTAGTGTCCGATTTGTCCACAGCAATGTCACAGCCCGCTAAAAATCGCTGATCGCCTCCATTACTAGTAAAAAATAAAAATGGCCAAAAATAGATATTGCATAGTTTGTAGACGCGATAACTTGCACAAACCAATAAATATATATGCTTATTGGGATTTTTTATCTAAAACTTGTAGCAGAAAACATTTTGGCCTAAATTGATGAAGAAATTTGATTTTTTATAATGCATGTGTTTTTATAGCAGAAAGTACAAAATATTGTTGTTGTTTTTTTTTTTATTGTCTTTTTTTGTTAAAAAAAAAAACGCAGAGGTGAATAAATACCACCAAAAAAAGCTCTATTTGTGGGAAAAAACTAAACATAAATTTAGTTTGGGTACAGCATCGCATGAACGCGCTATTGTCAGTTAAAGCAACGCAGTGCCGTATCCCAAAAAATGGCCTGGTCGTTAAGGGGGTGAAACCTTCCGGGGCTGAAGTGGTTAATTTCAACAGGTGACAGGAAGCTGCCCATCCCGCTGCTGCCATTTACTGTATGTAGCCAATGGAACCACAGTCCCTTACAGCAAACACATCAGCCAAATCATTAGTTTGGTCCAGTTGGCAAGGCCCAAACTAACTATTTAAAGAGAAATTAAACCTGGAATTCTACTTTAACTATTCTTTACCCAAAGTTATTATATGTATGTGAGCTATGACTAAGCAAGGGAGCGTGAAACGTGTTAGCTGATGATGCTGTTGGATATGTTTTTATGGACTTAAAGGTTGAAATAAAAAATTTTTTACTGGACGTGTGGCCAACCAGAGTTCTTTTTGCTCAAAGTTTCTATATACTGTACTTTACATAATCGAACAGATTGTGGAAGTTACAGTAATATCGCCATTCTTTTCACCCCTAATGAAACTTATTTACTAAGGAAGTAGAGGCTGTTTATGTAGCAAAATGTATGTTCACTTCATCAAGTGAATGCTAGTGAATAAGGTGCAGCTGTGGTCACTATGAATACCCAATCGTGCTAAAATATATCCGTTGTTTTAAATCGGTATCTGTATTACGGTAGCGCGCACGCAAGAACTCCACACAATGCGAGCTCCCACGCATGAATGTGTGGAGTTCTTGTGGGGAGGACCAGAGACAGTCGCCGAGGGACCCCAGAAGAAGTGGAGCGGGGCCACTCTGTGCAAAACGAGCTGCACAGTGGAGGTAAGTATAAAATTGTTGTTATTTAAAAAAAATAAAAACATTTCCTTTAGTGTTCCTCTAAGCGTAAAAGGGTCCTCAATGTACTTTTTTGAATGCAAGCAGTGTAAGTACCTGGAGTTGACTTAGTATCAGCCTCTTACAGTCTACTGTACTGTACAGCATTTTTTAGAGAGAAGGGAGAAGCAGCACAATCAGGAGCGCAGAAGTGCAAGGAGCATGCTGATAGGAGAAGAGAGTAACTGATTTATAAGCTCATTAGTGTGCTGCTTCTTCTTTAACTGTCCAATCGCAGGGTGGAGGTTTGAAGCCTGGAGTCCAACTTTAACAGGCTCTGCTGGTAAAGCAGTAGGTGGGGTGCAGTGTGGTGTGGCAAAAATAACAGACACAGTCCAGGTGCAAGAACTTGTAATGTAAGATGCAGACAGTTCACAATAAAGCCAGTGGGAAGGCAACCCAACTGGGAACACCTACAGGGCCAACAGTGTGTAGAACAGAGGATTCAGCCAAACTAACAGCACCTGTCATGAGGGGTAGAATGCTGCCTGGCTGTCTGTTGCCCAAGATGTCCAGAGAAGTTGCAAGCACTACGCTTTCCCTCCTCGTCAGGAACTTACTAACTCGCAAAATGCACACCAAGCCTGGGAGCCAGGGCCCCAAGTCGGCTCTGCCTGATCCAAGATGCCTTCCAGTGTCATATGGGGCAGCAACATCCAATTGGATAGCTTCCCCAGTGACCCAGGAAACCATAGACGAACCATATTCCACTTGACCTTCTGTCCAACTGCAGTGATGCTACAGAAGAAGAGCGTCACCTACAGTGGAGAAAGTAGACTGCACCTGCCTATAAACCCCAATGCACTTAGGCTTTCTCTTGCCCAAGTGGGAAGATGTCCAGAGAAGTTGCAAGCTCAATGCATTCCCTCTTCTTCAGGAACCTACCCAATCACAAAATGCTGCCTGGTTGTCTGGCAATTCTGCCTGCATGTCTCTTGCCCAAGTGGGAATATGTCCAGAGAAGTTGCGAGGTCTAGGCTTTCCTTCCTCATCAGGAACCTACCCACTTGCAAAATGCGCGACAAGCCTGTCCTGCCTGACCCAAGGTGTCACACAGGGCAACAACATTCAATTGGATAGCTTCCCCAGTAACCAAGGAAACCATAGACGAACCATGTTCCTCTTGACCTTCTGTCCAACTGCAGTGCTGCTGCAGAAGAACGCCACCTACAGTGGAGAACGTAGACTGCACCTGCCTACAAATCCCAATGCAAATTAAAGACTGTGGGCCTTTTACGAAGTAACTATGACATTGGTCATTTTTGTTTTCTGAAATCTTTCTGTCTATAGTAGTATTATGTATTCCTTGTTGAAATGCTATTTGTAAATATTACTATTCAAGTTCAATTTCTCATTAAATCATGTTTAAAATAACATGTATAAATAATTTCAGTCATAGTATCCATTTTTATCATTAAACCTAATTTATATGTTGGGCATGTGATTACCGAAGAAGGCAGTTCACTAGATACCCATGTTGTGATGTTATGTGAGATCACCACTACAGTTTAAAAATAAATCCTAACATACAAATTTATTGTCACGATTGCCGTAAATTTCACTAACAGGTGTTTCTTCACAAAGAATGCAATTATCATTCACGGGTAATTCATTTACAAGGGGTTCTTATGAGTCATCATTTTTATTTGAAGCAGCCAAGCATTCATTAATGCTATCAAAAGTCAGCATACAGCGTGTCACTGAATACTGATATATAGTTACAGCGTATCAGAGTAAGCAAGAAAACATTCACACATTGCTAAGATATGCTGCAATGAGTCAACATTGTTACTACATGCCCCTTGGTGTCTATTTATATCCATTTATAGGTACTATATACACTAGCTAATCTTGCAGCAGAACCACTTATCACATAAAACTATTAAACTGTTTATTTCAATAAAATATATTGTAGAGCAGTACAAGTTATCATTACTCAATAACATACACAGAGTGTCTACGGAAATAATAATTTAAAAGCTTTCAAGGTTATGCTTTCCATTTTGTTATATAGTTCATATTGTCTTTTCCCCAAAATTGTCTAAATTCACACAACATTTAAGCATCACAGTTATGTTTGTTTTATTTAAAATAAATGGCTCGAAAAATTCATACAGCCAGCTAAACGCAGGGTGAGAGGATGAAAGAGCAAAGCATGCAATATAATGTTGAATTGCAGAGTATATTTTTTCAGAGAGTTGCTTTCAGAGATCTTTCTTCACCTTCATCTGCCCTTGTAGATTAATCACCCACAAGTGGACAACTAAGCACCAAGTTGAGATCATACCTCCACTTATGTACTTAATGATTTCACTACTTAAGGAGCAGAAATGTGGTTACTCCTTCATTTTCAATCTGTGGTAGTTTTATTAGGTCTCATTTGTCATATATTTAAGGTAAAATCTGTTACTCTTACTGTTAATGTTTTGCTAATTGGGTAAAGAAATTAGGGAAACAGAAAAGGAGAATCAAAAACTATCTTTTTGCACATTATATAATCATTATCAGTAAGGGTCCATTTAGATCAATGTGTGTACGTAGGGTATGGTTACCATTCATCTCCGCTTTGAGGGGCCTGTCGAGGGGAAACTAGCATTACCGGAGTCCTAGTGGTTCATTATAGTGGTGTACCGAGCACTGGGCATCCACATCTCTTGTGGATGCCCAGGTGCTGACGCTGTAAGGACTCCCCCCTTATTTTGCCCTGACGTATCTGAAATCTAATAAGAGGACTTCAAGAAGAAAAGGTCTGTACGGGGGGGGGGGGGGGGTCTGTGGTCTGTAATGACAAGAGAGTGGCCGTAATTTCTATTTCACAGATTCCCAGATTCCTACTGTCTGTGCTGGGGAGGAAAAGTCTCTATTGGGGGGCAGGGGGTCTGTAGTGAGAAGGAGGGTCTATACTGGGGACGAAAGGTCTGTATTGAGGGTGAGAGGTCTGTACTGTGGGAATGGAGATATGTATTGGGGGGAAGAGATGTCTGTACTGTGAGATATGTGGGGTAGGCAGTCTGTACTGGGGCAGGGTTGCCAACTTTCAGTAAATTTACAAACAGTTTGTAAAATCCGTACTTCTTGCATCTGTCCTTGAATGTCTATTATGGACATGTAGGCTGCATGCAGGGCCACCATCAGGAATTATGGGGCCCCTTACACAGCACAGACCCCCCAGGAACAGAGAACGGGGGGGGGGTGCTGCTGCCTGAAATTAAGAAGCGCGGGGGGGGGGGGGGTTGCTGCGAATTGAGAAGGGGGGGCCCTTTACATAAAAAAAAAAACAAATAAAAAAAAAAAAAAAAGGGGGGTAGCCATCCAAGGCACTGGGGACCTCTGGGCCCTTTAATAAGAAGAAAAAAAGAGAGCGTTTTTTTTTAAAAGGTTGTTTGCCAAATATATATAAAAAATAAATAAATATTTATAAAAAAAAAAGGGGGGGTTGTCTTCCAGGGCCCTGGGGACCACTGGGCACTTTAATAAAAATAAAAAAATATATAAACAAAAATAAAAAAATAAACATTTATATAAAAAAGGGGGCTTGACACATGGGGCCCTGGGGACCTCTGAGCCCTTTAATAAAAAAAGATATATATATATATATATATATATATATATATATAAGAAATAAAATAATATAAAAAAGGAGGGTTGTCATCCGGGGCCCTGGGGACCTCTGGGCCCTTTAATAACAATAATATATATATATATATATATATATATATATATATATATATATATATATATATATATATATATATATATATATCCTAATAGTGATCAGTAATGAGAAAAAAGGGGCACACTGTCCCAAAACAAATCAATCAAGCGCTCTTGGAATATCAAGCCAACAAAATCTAAAATCAATTTATATTACCACTTATCAGTGGTCAGCTGCTACCTAAAAATACCTAAATGGTATCATAGAATATTAACATAGGGTAAATGACTAAAAATAAAAAGCAATGCTTGAAAATACTTAGCATCCACCATGCAGCGCTAGTGTGTATGTCTAGTACAACATATATGTAAATAAATTGATATCCTGGTTTCGTCTATATTATATACAGATTTCTACAGAGAAGAACTCAAATAGAATAAAAAAAAATATCAAACAGTCCAATTAGTCCCAAGAAGGTAAAAGCATGATCTTGATGTTGCCACAAGATCCACCACCAATCGTGTAAAGAGAAAGGAGGGGGGGTGTGGATAGCAGCCCCCTCTTAAGAAAGCCTCTTACCAGCAACCAGATAGACAAAAGCCCATAAGATAGCAGGATCCAAGGTGATCTCCTTATATGTCTCCTCACTCCAAACGAGTAGATACTGCAATTGTGTATTATTTTAATATCCAATAATTTCTTGCAGACCAGCTGAAATTTCAAATCAAACAAACAGTGGCAGTGCCTGCAGAGATGGCTTCGTTGATGGGTATAGTTTTCACTACTGTACACGTTGTAGATCCTCTTCAGAAGTGCTAGTGACTGCTCCTTCATTCGGAAAGCCTCAGGAACCAGCAATGATTGCATATATGTTGTACTAGACTACATATATGTTGTACTAGACATACACACTAGCGCTGCCTGGTGGATGCTAAGTATTTTCAAGCATTGCTTTTTATTTTTAGTAATTTACTCTATGTCATCTGGGGCCCTGGGATCTCCAGGCCCCTGGGAACCTCCAGACCCCTACAAAAATTAAAAATAAATTGGCCCTTTAATTAAAAAATAAAATTAAAAAATATTACATTTTATTATTTTTTTATCATCCGTGACCCTGGGGGCCTTCAGGCCCCTGGGGACCTTCCGACCTCTAAAAAAAAAATTGGCCCTTTAACCACTTAAGGACCGGACCTATATGCTGCTAAAAGCCCAGAGGCGTTTTTACAATTCAGCACTGCGTCGCTTTAACAGACAATTGCACGGTCGTGCGACGTGGCTCACAAACAAAATTTGCGTCCTTTTCTTCCCACAAATAGAGCTTTCTTTTGATGGTATTTGATCACCTCTGCGATTTTTATTTTTTGCGCTATATACAAAAATATAGCGTCATTTTTTAAAAAACATCAATATTTTTTACTTTTTGTTATAAGAAAAATCGAATAAACTAAATTTTAGTCAAACATTTAGGCCAAAATGTATTCAGCCACATGTCTTTAGTAAAAAAAAATCGCAATAAAAAAAATAGCTACCTAGCGGCAACAGTGACACTAATACAGCGATCAGAAAAATGATCGCTTAGTGACACTGGCAATAGGGAGTGAAAGGGTTAACTAGGGCGGTGGTCAAAGGGTTAAACCTTTATTGGGGGGTACGGAGCTACCCTGAACCTAACACTAACTGCCTGTCACACTAACTGTCACACTGACACTAAATGCAGTGATCAGTACATATATGATCACTGCATTCAGTCACACTGTGACAGGGGGGTGGGGGGGGTAATCGGGGGGGTTAATGTGCCTACATGTCCTGGTGTCAGTGTAGTGTTGGTGCAGACTCACTGTGTGATGTCTTCTCTTCTCAGTGGTGGTTGAAAATACCGCAGAGAGGAGAGATTACATCACTTCCCCCTTCCTGTGTTTACACAGGCAGAGGAAGTGACACGCATAGGAGGACGCACATTGGCTGGGAGCGATCCAGAGGGGGCGGACAAAAACGAACAGCCGCCCCCTCATCCCAGATCGCTCGGACAGCCATGGGGACCGGCGCAAGTACCGGGGGGGTCCCGATCGGACCCCCGACCCACGTCTAGGCAGGGACGTACAGGTACACCAATGTGCCTGTACGTGCCATTTTGCCAACGTATATGTACATGCGGCAGGCCTTAAGTGGTTAATAAAAAAATAAAATAAAAATATATTAAAAAATATATTTTTTTTTTATACAAAAATAAATAAAAAAGGAGGGGGTTGCCATCTGGGGACCTGGGGGCCCCTTGGGACCTCTGGACTTCTAAAAAAAAAAAAAAAAAAAAAATTGTACCCTGTACCCCCCTGATGGCGGCCCTGGCTGGGACCAATGTAACAAAGAATACCATCAGTAACACACTAAGCCGCCAGGAACTCAGATCCTGCAGTGCCAGATGTGTCCCCCTGCTTAAGCCAGTACATGTCCGGCCCTGTCTGAGGTTTGCTAGAGAGCATTTGAATGATCGAGAAGAGGATTGGGAGAATGTCATATGGTTAGATGAAACCAAAGTAGAACTGTTTGGAAGAAGCACAACTTGTCGTTTTTGGAGGAGAGAGAATGCTGAGTTGCAACCAAAGAACACCATGCCTACTGTGAAGCATGGTGGTGGCAACATCATGCTTTGGGGCAGTTTCTCTGCAAAGAGAACAGGACGACAGATCCGTGTACATGAAAGAATGAATGGGGTCATGTATCGTGAGATTTTGAGTGCAAACCCCCTCCCATCAGCAAGGGCATTGAAGATGAAACGTGGCTGGGTCTTTCAGCATGACAATGATCCCAAATACACCACCCGGGCAATGAAGGAGTGGCTTCGTAAGAAGCATTTCAAGGTCCTGGAGTGGCCTAGCCAGTCTCCAGATCTCAACCCCATAGAAAACCTTTGGAAGGAGTTATAAGTCTTTCTTGCCCAGCGACAGCCCCAAAACATCACTGCTTTAGAGGAGATCTGCATGGAGGAGATCTGAGCCAACATACCAGCAACAGTGTGTGACAACCTTGTGAAGACTTACAGAAAACTTTTGACCTCTGTTATTGCCAACAAAGAATATACAGTATAACAAAGGATTGAGATTAACTTTTCATATTCACCAAATACTTATTTTCCACCATAATTTGCAAATCATTTTTTTTCTCCAAATCAGACAATCTGATTGGATTTGTTTCCACATGTTGTCTCTCATAGTTGAGGTATACCTATGATGACAATTACAGGCATCTCTCATCTTCATCAGTGGGAGAACTTGTACAATTGGTGGGGACTAAATACTTTTTTGCCCCACTGTACAATGTTAGGACACATGTTAATACATAAACACCTATTAACCACTTAAGGACCTCCTAACGCCGATATACGTTGGCAGAATGGCATGGCTGGGACCCGCGGACCCGATCAGCGCCGGAGTCCCGTGATCGGTCCCCGGACCTGAAGAACGGGCAGAGGTGAGTGTAAACACACCTTCCCCGTTCTTCACAGTAGCGCTGTCACTGATCGTCTGTTCCCTGATATAGGGAAAGACGATCAATGGCGTTGCATGTCCAGCCCTGCCCCTACAGTTTTAAACACATATGAGGTCACACTTAACACCTACAGCGCCCCCTAGTGGTTAACTATCAAACTCCAATTGTCATTTTCACAGCAATCAGTGCATTTTATAGCATTTTTTGCAGTGAAAATGACAATGGTCCCAAAAATTTGTCAAAAGTGTCCAAAGTGTCCACCATAGTGTTGCAGTCATGAAAAAAAACGCTGATCACCGCCATTAGTAGTAAAAAAAAAATTAATAAAAATGCAATTAAACTATTCCCTATTTTGTAAATGCTATAAATTTTGCGCAAACCAATCGATAAACGCTTATTGCGATTTTTTTACCAAAAATAGTTAGAAGAATACGTATTGGCCTAAACTGAGGAAAAAATTATGTTTTTTTATATATTTTTGGGGGATATTTATCACAGCAAAAAGTAAAAATTGTCGCTCTATTTTTGTTTATAGCTCAAAAAATAAAAGCTGCAGAGGTGATCAAATACCATTAAAAAAAAGCTTTATTTGTGGTAAAAAAAGGATGCCAATTTTTTTTTTGATCAACGTCGCACGACCGCGCAATTGTCAGTTAAAGCGACGCAGTGCCGAATCGCAAAAAGGGGCAAGGTCCTTAACCTGCATTTTGTTCCGGGTCTTAAGTCTTAAGAACTTACACAATTGGTGGGGACTAAATACTTTTTTGCCCCACTGTACATGGTTAGGACACATGTTAATACATAAACACCTATTAAAAATCCCTACACACACCAGAAGTGAAAGAAGTAGCCATAGAGCCCCTTCCAGCCTTACAAATGTGGCCCATACATCCAAGTGGCAATGACTCCCGATCATGAAAGGATTAAATAAAAGAGGAAGCATTTCAAATGTAAATATACCTTTTTATTATTGTGTGTTTTATGAAAGTATAATTATGGACCTATACAAATTTTTTCCTTTTCCAACTATATATACTCTGAATAAACCAAGAGTCATTTGGTAAAATCAATTGGCCAGATGTGAAGATCTAGTGATCCTCTCGCCCAGTCGCTGACACACTTTTGACCAAGAGATTCCAAGCCTGCCCACCACAACAAGGTAGACTCTTCTAGGGCAGTACCTACACTAACTACACTAAGCTACCCTACTGGATGCTAGCCATCCTTTCTCTAATGTTGGGTGTATGTTTGTAGTACGGCCTCATCCTATAATCTGTGTGTGCGATCTACTCTCTCCTAATTTGGTTGTCTGTCTAGGGAGGTTTTTTCTTGGTCTGGCCTGGTCTGGTCTTGTCACAGTGGTACCATATAGCAGCTTACTAATTGCTCTGCTATACGTATCATTGTTGGGTAGCAAGTTTTCTCCTTCATTGCTCTTTTGATAGCCTGGTTCCAAAGACATTTTCATTTCCTTTGCATCATGCATATGGAAGATTTCAGAGATTTTCTGAGACAATAACTTCCATCTGTTTCTCTCTTTATTTCGATACCCAGATAGTAGCTAATGTTCCCAAGTTCTTTGATTTCAAAATTTTCTTTCAGCTTGTGAACTATCTGATTGTAATCCCTTTCTTGTAAAAAACAGGTTATAATGTCATCAAAAAAGATAAAGATGTATATCTGTCATCTGTCTTCTTGATTCCTGAAGTCTACTTCAGGAATCAAGAAGACAGATGACAGATATACATCTTTATCTTTTTTGACGGGGGTCTGCTTTACTTCTTGAGAATTCCTTTTAAAATTATCATTTTAGAATTACTTTCCACTTTCACATTCACATCCTTGCAGATTGTTTGACACCGTAGATGCTCTTCTGATGTTTACACACAAGGTTGTCTCTTTGCTCAAACCCTGGTGGTTGCTCCATGTAGAGATCTTCCTTAATGTCTCCATTTAGGAACGCAGTTTTATCGTCTAGGTGTTTCACTGGCATGCCCTTCCCGGCTGCGCTTGTAAGTGCGCTTGTAAGACCGCTGCGCTAATACGGTGTGACAAAAAGTATTGCAATGACCGCCATATTCTCTCGGGTGTATAAAAAAACAATATATAATGTTTGGGGGTTCTAAGTAATTTTCTAGACAAAAAACGTGTTTTTAACATGTAAACACAGAGTCTGAAAAACAGTCCTGGGGCTTAAGTGGATAATGTCTCCATTGAAGAAAACAGTTTTAACGTCTAGGCGTTTCACTTGCATGCCCTTCCCGGCTGCAACGCTAAGAAGCGCTCTGATGGTGGAGTGAAATTTTCATCAAATCTAATCTTCACCAAATTTCGGAGAGTAACTCTTGGCAACTAGTCTGGCTTTGTATTTGTAGATATTACCCTTCTTCGTCTGACTTTACTTTGAAAGTCCACTTTCATAGCTCTAGTTCCTGTGAGTGTCCAGGTTTTATTTTCTTGAAGTGACTTTAATTCTTCTTCTGCTGCTTTTTTCCATTTATTGGCTTCATGTTTTGGCAGTCTTTCTCTGTCTTCCTAGGATGTTGGTCCAAGTACGCTGTGTGATTTGACAGTGTATAACAGCTTGCGGGGTGGTATCCCCTTTGTAGGCCGAGTGGAGCTTTTGACTTCAAGCAGTTCAGCAGGATCTGGTGGGGAACTTGATTTAGGCAATGTGAGTTCCACCTCTTCTTCTGACTCCTGCACAGGTTTGCTTTGGCCGACCTTTTCTTCTGGTGTGCTTGGCACATTCACTTCACAGCTTTCAGGGATCCGTGTTTCCGGTGATGGATTCTCATCAAAATTAAACACTATGGATTATTGTCACTTTGTCAGTCTTTGGGTGTAGGATTCTGAAACCCATAGTTTGCTCGCTGTAGCCTTCTAGAATGCCCTCTATGGCTTTGTTTTTTAGCTTGGATACATTTTTCGCTTGTAATATAGGCATATGCTTTACATCCAAACACTCTGATGTGCCCTATGCTAGGCTTTGATCTTTGCCCAATTTCGGAAATAACTATGACGTTCCTTCAATAAAGGTTTGGCGAGTGCATCAGCAGTCATCTTCTCTGATGGGCAGTATTGAATGTCAATAACACCTTGCTCTTGATTGTCCCTCAGTAGGGGATTGTCACAGCACCACTGCTGTGAGCCCGTAGGTGAGCAGGTGACACGGGATCTCCCAGGGCGTGGAATCTAAGGGCCTAAAAAGAAAAATTTCGATGACCAATCACAGCTGATCATCGTGTGAACCAGGAAGTGCCCGGTAAACAGCATTTATCGGTTCACGCTGACAGGGAGAGCCAATCAGCAGCTTTTCCTGTCAGGGGGGGTCTGTGGTGATAATCAGCACATTGATTATTAGCACAGCCCCTTCAAATGTAAAAATGACATGCCCAGCAGTGCCCCATATAATAAACTCTGCAAGTGCCAATCCCTGCCCACCACAGTGCCACTCCCTGCCCACCATAGTGCCACTCACTGCCCACCACAGTGATAATCACTGCCTGCCACAGTGCCAATCTTTGCCTAGCAGTAACACCTGTCAGTACCTCATCATCAGTTCTGCCCATCAGTGCCACCTGTCAGTGCCAATCAGTGCTGCCTATCAGTGCCAATCAGTGACGTCTGTCAGTGCCCATCCCAGCCACCTGTCAGTGCCCATCAGTGCAGCATATCAGTGGTGCCCACTATTGGTGCCCATCAATTCTACATATCATTCCCTTCTCATCAGTGCCCATCAATGCCACTTTATCAGTGCCAACTCATCAGTCCCCATCAGTGCCCCTTTATCAGTGCCGCCTCATCAGTGCCGCCTCATCAGTGCCCATCAGTGCCAACTCGTCTGTGCCCATCAATGCCACTTTATCAGTGCCAACTCATCAGTGCCGCCTCATCAGTGCCCATCAGTGCCACCTCATCAGTTCCTGTCAGTGAAGGGGAAAACAAAATTTTATGACAGAAACTGAAAAAAAAAATTTTTAAATGTGGGTCTTTTTTTAGTTTGTTTAGCAAAAAATAAAAACCGCAGAGGTGATCTAATACTACCAAAATAAATCTCTATTTGTGGGAAGAAAATGATAAAAATGTAGTTTGGGTACAGCGTTGGATGACGGTGCAATTGTCATTCAAAGTGTGACAGCGCTGAAAGCTAAAAATTGTCCTGGACAGGAAAGGGTGAAAGTGCCTGGTATTGAAGGGGTTAAACGTTAAAACCCAGCTTGTTAACCAAAAAGACCATACATGTTTGGGGTTTTATGGTCTAGCATTCCTTTATTAAATTCTAAACAAAAAACTGTTATATGACAATTGAAAAACAAATAAGGTCAAATTCTATTGAAGGCATATAATTGTGAACCAAAACCAATGGAAACCAACTTTGTTTGGATAGGTCCAACCAAAGTATCTTGGGGACAAAATAACTTTAGATACATCACATTCATCCATACTGAGTCATTGCAACCAGGAATAAAAGAAAGATGTACCTTGGAGGCAGTCCCTATCAAGTTGACTGCCTTCAAGGACCATTCAATCCAAACTAAAGCAGCTAGAACTTATATTATGTATTATAAAATTAGTAAGAAAGGGAGGGTGAGAGGAAATCTCATCCAATGTCAGTTTGCCTTAAAAGAAGCTTCACTACACCACTAAGGCCTCGTACACACGACCGAGAATCTCGTCGGGCGAAACACATCGTTTTCCTCGTTGAGTTCCTTGTTCGGCTGTCGAGGAACTCGACGAGCCAATTTTCTCCACTCCTGTCGAGGAAAAAGAGAACATGCTCTCTTTTTGGCTCGTCGAGTTCCTCAACAGTTTCCTCGATGAAAAACGTACACACGCCTGGTTTCCTCAACAAAACACGTCTCTCAACAAGTTTCTTGCTGGATTCTGCCGAGGAAACCGGTCGTGTGTTCGAGGCCTAAGTCTCCACACTGTTCCGACACGGAAATCAAACGACTTCCAATCTGACTTTGTCCTGCGAGTTCATGTCTAACTTTCATGCGACTTCAATGAACAGGATCCAGCTTTGATTTTACCATTCCAGGCCCTCCCTGCCCCAAGGCACCTTTCCTGACCTGCTGGGCTGCATGCTCAGATAAAGGTCTGGTATGAATTTTGGGGTGACCCCACACCATTTTTTTCTTTACTTTTTTTTAGGGTTTCTACTCAAAATCCATAACAGACCAAAGTGTCTGGTGTGGTCTTGGGGGGGGGGGCATGTAATTTTTTTCTTTTTTAATTTGGCATGGGGTTCCCCTTCAAGTTCCTCAGAACACAAGTCGCATACCACAAGTAGGATCAGTTAAGTTGATGATCCGACTTGGAGGTGACTCCCATTTAAATCAATAGGCTGAAATTGTGCCAAAGTTGGACCAAAGTAGTGGAGGAACAAGAAGCATTTTCGGACCGACACAAGTAGAACCAGTTAGGATGGCTCTCATAGGGAGCCATTGATTTTGACATCTCACGCAACTTGTGATCTAGAAGTCATGTCGGACCAGTGTGAACCGGCCCTTACTCTAAAGACATCTCATTACCATGTCTGATCCCTCTGGTCTTATTATAGCCCCTTTTCCATTGCTCTTTAACCTTTCTCATACTTAACCCATTCAGCTTTGTCACCCCTTTTAGCAAGACAGAGGGCCTACAAGTCTTCCATAGGGAAGACTTGTAGGCCCTCTGTCTTGTTTCTTGCTCCAGCCCTATCTTCAAGGAAACGTGTGTAGCGGTACTCCCGAAGGAGCTGCTGAGAAATGATGGGATGGCATGTTACCTCATGGCTCTGGTGAAATGTCTAGGGGTGAATGGTACACACAGCAGCAGAAAAGGAATGTCCGCAAATAGAAAGTCTCTATTATACAGTATGTGCTCTTTATTACCCAGCCGGGTAAAAATAGTTAACAGGTGATGGAAAGGATAGACGAAGGTTAGAAGGAGAACAGCAGATTCAGGCCCTCAAAATGGAAACAGTCCTGCTTCTGAACACTTAAGATTTCTTCACCACTCCAGCCTGAGTGGGTATAGCGTACCTGAACAGGTCTCTCTTAGGCCGCGTACACACGATCAAATTCATCTGCTGGAAACGGTCCGAAGGACCGTTTCAGCAGACAAATTCGATCGTGTGTACGGGCGAGCAGACGGGTTTTTCCAGCAGACAAATTTTAGCCTTTTTGTTTAAGGTTAGAGGGTCGCGACGATCTTACAAAAAGTTTTTGGGTAAAGCAGGTGGTCAAGGGGTATAGGAAGACTCATGGTCGCAAGGACACGCGGAGACCGGTGTCGTTCTCGGTTTCGCAGAAGATCTGTTGGGTCCTGGGGGAGATCTGCTCCTTGGCGCTACGAGGTGAGTTTGTTTCGGGCAGTTTTTGTGGTGGCGGTTTTTGGCGCGTTTCGGGTGGGGGAGTTGGTGACCCCTTCAAAATGGGTAGCGGGAGGCCTAGAGGTGGAGGACGTGCGGTCCTCGGAGGACAGGGTGGTTTTTCGGC
Organism: Rana kukunoris; assembly: GCA_029574335.1. Lineage (NCBI taxonomy): Eukaryota > Metazoa > Chordata > Amphibia > Anura > Ranidae > Rana > Rana kukunoris. The sequence continues at coordinate 186,080,744 of CM056051.1, forward strand.
TCCGTCGGTCAAAGACTGATTAGTCGGGGAGAGGGGTGAATGTATTTTTGTATCCACTGCCAGGTTTGGGGGTATGTCCTGTACGGGAGGTACGGGAGTTTCTGGCGGTACGCCTGCGAGTGGGGGGGCCGTTCTTGATGCATGGGGATGGTTCGTTTGTATCAAGATTTCAATTTGTGGCAGTATTTAGAAAATGTTTGCGGAAGGCTGGGTTCGATAATTTGCAATTTGCCTCGCACTCCTTCCGTATCGGGGCGGCTACTGAGGCGGCCCGGTGCGGGTTGGATGAGGCAGCAGTCAAGAGGATTGGGCACTGGGAGTCAAGAAAGGGTTTCGTTCCTATGTGCGCCCACACATGATGCTGGACTGAGGGCTGTTGAAGTGGAAGGGTGTGGGGCTGTGGGTAAGGCTGTGGTGCTCCCAGATGATGTGGGTTTGTAGGGTTTATTCATGATTGTCATTGCTGCTGTTTGTCTTTCAGATGGAGGTCATTCACGCCTCGTGTGGAACATGGGGCATTCCTTTGTTTGCCGGGGGGCCAGGAGAACTGATTCTAGGCCAGAGGGCAGGCAGTTGGAGATTTCCAGGCGGAAGGCAAGGATTAGGTGGCTGGGGATTACTGGGATGGGGTGGGGCAGAGTGCTGCCAGAGGTGCAGCGCTATGCCCTACTTGAACGACCCCTGACGTGTTGGTTTTTCACTTGGGGGGCAATGATTTGGGGGTACAGCCCATAGGGGATTTGAGCTCAGCTATTAAGGCTGATGTCTTGATGCTTTGCGCGGCTTTCCCGGGTATGTTGCTTGTGTTCTCGGACATTGTTGCTCGGACCACCTGTCGCATGGCAAGGTCAGTGGCTAGGATCAACAAGGGAAGGATCAAGGTGAACAAGGTGGTGGGGAGGTTTGTGGCTCGGCATGGGGGGTTGGTAGTTAGGCACACAGAGTTGGAGGTGAATGTGGGTCTGTACCTGCTCAGAGATGGTCAGGGCCACCATCAGGGGGGTACAGGCAGTTTTTTTTTAGGTGTCCGGGTCCAGAGGCCCCCAGGGCCCCAGATAGCAACCCCCCTTTATTTTATTTATTTTTTATAAAAAAATATATTTTTTTTATTAAAGGGCTCAGAGGTCCCCAGGGCCCCATGTGGCAAAAGGGGGTGGTTTCCCTTTTGGGCTGAGGCAGTGTCCTTGGTCTTTGATGGTGACAGTTAACAGATGTAATGGAAATAATGGGGGGGCTCATCGGTGGGATGGGCCACTTCTGGGGTTATTCCAGTAGAACGGTGTCTGCTGGAATACAGTTATGGTGCACTGCGGGGTAAAAGGGGGTGTCTCTGAGCTGGAGTCGGCTGGAGGCCAGGTATGGTAATGGTACCGCAGTGTGGTGGTGGAAAGAATAGTTAACCGCTTCAATACCAGGCTTTTATACCACCTCCATACCGGGCCTATTCTGTCACTTCTCTCCTACATGTAATAATCATCATTTTTTTGCTAGAAAATTACACAGTACCCCCAAACATTATATATGTTTTTTTTAGCAGACACCCTAGGGAATAAAATGGCGGTCATTCCAAAGTTTTATCTTGCACGGTATTTACGCAATTATTTTTCAAACGCCTTTTTTTTGTAAAAAAATTGTTTTATGAATTAAAAAAATAACAAAACAGTAAAGTTAGCCCAATTTTTTTGTATTATGTGAAAGATTATGTTACACCGAGTAAATAGATACCCAACATGTCACGCTTTAATTATGCGCACACTCATGGAATGGCGCCAAACTTCGATACTTAAAAATCTCCATAGGCAACGCTTTATTTATTTTTTACAGGTTACAGTTTAGATTTACAGAGGAGATCTAGTGCTAGATTTGTTGCTGGCACTCTAACGCACGCGGCGATACCTCACTTATGTGGTTTAAACAGCGTTTACATATGTCGGCGGGACTTGCGTGTGCGTTCGCTTCTGCACGCGAGCTATCGGGGACAGGGGCGTTTTAATATTTTTTTTATCTTTTATTTATTTTTTTGACTTATTTTTTATTTATTTTTACACTTTTTTTCATTTTTTTTTTCCACTTTTATTCCTATTACAAGGAATGTAAACATCCCTTGTAATAGGAAATGTGTGTGACAGGTCCTCTTTATGGAGAGATGTGGGGTCAATAAGACCTCACATCTCTCCTCCAGGCTGGAAACCATGAGATCGGTGAAAAAAAATTCACCGATCTCATGAATGGGGGCTTACAGCCGCAGTCGAGTCTTTGTTTACTTACGGGGACCCGGGCGTGACGTCATCACATCGCGCCCGGGTCCTCCGACGGTCATAGAGATGACTGGTGACCATCTGGTCACCAGTCATCTCTATGCTTCCTGCCGCCGCCGACGATTCGTTCTCCGGGCCCCCGAAGGCACAGGTAAGCCCGGAGAAGCACCGGATGGCGGCGGGAGGGGGGGGGATGTCCCCTCCCGCGGCCTGTAAGAACGATCAAGCGGCGGAACCGTTCTTACATTGTGCAGAATCGTCGGCTGAAGAAGAGGATATCTGGATGATGCCTCTGGCTGCAGATATTCGCCTGCAATGCCCAGGCCGTCAATTGACGGCCACTTAGGATGGTAAATCCCATCCCAGGCCGTCAATTTTCTATGGCTGGGTATTGAAGTGGTTAATGTGGGAGTTGCTGTCAAAGACCAATTAGACAGGTGTTAATAAAGTTGTTTGGTTAAAACTGTTAATGAATAAAGTTTTGGTTATTTAAATGTATTTAAATATTTATGTAGCGCCCCCTTACTTCCTGTAGGGGCGTTACGCTAAAGTTATTGGGGAATGGGAGAGTTATATGGCTCCCATTCACAATTTGTCAATTTGTCAAATTTGGGCTGCTGTCATTCCCAGAACTGTCCTGTTTTTCCACCCCTGGGTGGCAGCTGGCGCTAGAGGGGTTCTGGCGGACTCGCTTTCCTCAGCAGCCAATCAGAGGGGTTGGTTCCCTCACTAAGGTATGCTGAGGCAGGCTATATCTGTGGCAGCTGCCTTGGCCTGAGGGCCGATTTTGCTTTCTGCGGGGTCCGAGTTCCATGGACCCTGCAGCCGTTGCCTACCTGGCCGAAGTTGCGCACCATGCAGGGCTCTACTCTGAGATAGAGAGGGATCCCAGTAGCTGCTGGGTTCCAAACCTTTTCTGAAAGGATCCCAGGCTGGGAGCTGTACAGTGGGGGATCGGCTTGAGGAAAACCCGGAGGCAGGTGATCCAATAGGGCTTGAACGAACCACCGGGGATCCAGTGACTCTAACTAAATCTATTGGGAGGACTTGCTCATTTCAATTTCACGCTCACTCAAGTACTAGGCCTGTGGAGTAGAGATGAACTGAGTTCATCATTGCTGAGAGCCATGGTGGGGGAGTTGGAATTTTGGGGCCCCTTACACAGCTTCAGGCATGGGCCCCCTGGAGCAAAGAACCGGGGGGGTGCTGCCGCCTAAAATTGAGAAGCAGGGGGGCTGCTGCGAATTGAGAAGCGGTGGGGCCCTTTACAAAAAGAAGAAATAAAGAAAAATATATATAAAAAAAGGGGGTAGCCATCCAGGGGGCCTGGGGACCTCTGGGCCCTTTAATAAAAAGAAACTTCTGGGCCCTTTAATAAAAAAATAAGTAAATATATATATATATATATATATATATATATATAAATATATATAAATATTTATATTTATAAAAAAAACAAGGGGGTTGCCTGGGGACCTCTGGGCCCTTTAATAAAATAATAAATAAATATATATATATATATATATATATATATATATATATATATATATATATATATAAACAAAAATAAAAAAAAACATTTATAAAAAAAAGGGGGTTTGACACATGGGGCCCTGGGACCCCTGAGACCTTTAATAAAAATATATCTATATATATATATAAAAAAAAATATATATAAAAAAAAGTAAAACATTTTTTATATAAAAAAGGAGGGTTGTCATCCGGGGGCCCTGGGGACCTCTGGGCCCTTTAATTATATATATATATAAAGGAAATACATTTTTATTTATTTTTATAAAAAAGGGGGGTTGTCATCTGGGGCCCTGGTGGCCTCCAGGCCCCTGGGGACCCCCAGGCCCCTTACAGGTGCTCGTTTGGCTGTACTTCTCTTATAAATCATGGGAATGACATTTGTTTTGCACTCCTGTGACCTGTTTTCAACAGAGAGCAGGCTAAAATCCACTCTCTGCTGATGTCACAGAAGTCGGTCCCGTCACTGCATCATCGCGACAATGGAGTCCGGATCCGACACTTCGACACTTAGGCCTCGTACACACGATCAAATCTGTCTGCTGGAAACGGTCTGCTAGACCGTTTCAGCAGACAGATTTGATCGTGTGTACGGGCAAACAGACGGATTTGGCCACCCGACAGATTTCAAAGCATGCTTTGAAATCTGTCGGCTGGGAACCCGTCCGCCCGACATGTCTGCTGGTTAGTATGCTAACCAGCAGACATGTCTTCTCGCACATGCGCCAAATGATTTTGACGCATGCGTGGAAGTGTTTTACTTCCTGGTGCGGTGATGTGGCGGCGTCAACGTCACCGCCACGTCACCGACACGTCAGCGCGCTGTCTGCTGGCGGGGATTTTGGTTTGCTCGTGTGTACACGTGAGCAAACCAAAATGCCAGCAGACAGATCTGTTCAAATCGGTCGGTCCGACCGATTTGAACAGATAGATTTGATAGTGTGTATGGGGCCTAAAACAGTCACTCTGCCTCCTCCACAGCTCAGTGTTCCAATGAGCAACAAGAGAGCAGAGAGCTGTGACTGACAGTATGCAACTCTCTGCTTAGGGAGCTGTCAGAACCAAGCGATCGCCGGTGTTAGATCGCTCGGTTCTCAGTGCAGAGGTGCCGGGAATGGATGCATCATCGGTAAGTATAAATAAATAAAAAAGCCTAAACCCCATACTTCTCTTTTAAGGAGCATATATTTTAATTAATTTTTGAAATCAGAATTTGGAGTGGGTAGGGTTGATAGACATTGGCCAAGTCTTGCTAATAGTGTTGCCAAAACACCAGTGCATGTCATATGTGTTTTGATGTGCTACCGTTGACTTCTATTGCCCTCCCAACACAACAAAAATCAAGACAAGTTGTATGTTTCTAAATGTACTACATTGCAGGGCTGAGAAGGAAACAGGCACTATCTTTATTATGGGGTGCCATGACACGTCTTTTATTCCTTTAAAACATATGTAACAGTGCCCTAACAATACTCTTTGACAGTAGTATGTAACATATAGCAGCTCATACATTTTCTTTTTCAATATGACAGGTATTTTAATTTAAATTGTATTAGTTAATAAAAATAAAAATCATAAGACAAGCTCCATAGTCATTTGCAAAATGGTCGCCATGCTATTCTATAGTAAAAAAAATGATATTGCTGTCTAGGTAGAAAAAGCATATTTTAAGTATCCACTACAAATTTGTAAATTGGCATTTTCACCTGCATAATTTTATGATGTTATGTGTTTGTGTGCCATATCTGACTGAAACACACCTGAACAGACGATTGGACAGGTAAGGCCCCTTTTACACTAACTGCATCAGAGTGGCCGGATGACAAGTCCATTCCCACCCCTGTTATGCAGAGCAGACACAGCCCCTTTTGCTCTATAGCCAGCCAGATGTAAATAGACTGACTGTTCGTTTACACCTGAGTGCCCTCCGCTCCAGTCAGACAGAGGGAAATGGATCAACCTTCGGTTTGTTTTTGGCAGATAGGATTGGAGGTAGCCGGGTGTAAATGGACACAAGTCTGTTTACATCCGACTGCTCTTAGAGGTGAATGGAGGGTCCGATTGGGTCCGGCTGAAAAACGCACAGCCAGCAATAGCAATTGCTATCTAAACATAATGTAATAAGGGAAATTAGCAGTGTTTGCCAACACCACTCCTATCCTCCTCCCAACCCTCTAGACTGAAAAGCTGTCATGTTTATGCTCCCACTGGGCCGGAATGGTGCCTGAATGCCATCAGATAATGAAAATCCACAACCCAAAGAAAATCTGTACCTTTCCCTTCTGGATCAGGCAACATAACCTTCCCAACATGATATACTTACCTCTTCAGGTGCAGCTAGCACATGGTTAGGTCTTATTACAGGCAGGGACTGCGGCCATTAGTGTATACCGTTACCTTGTTATCACTTTTATGGGGACTATCCACATGGGAGAAAGACTGAGGATCGCTGGATGCTGAGGAGACAGGTGTTGGTTGTCCAGCAGTGAGAGACCCTGGGCGGGGGTAACTAGCAACAGGCTGTAGCGATCTACTGACAAGAGATCTGTAAAGTCGGTAAGGAAATCTGATATTAGAGGTGGAGGAATCTTTGCTTTAACATCCCATTACTTTTCCTTGGGTGCCTCAGCGCGCTGCTCCCCCCCACGTCCGTTTCGTAAAATATTACTTCTTCCAGGGGCAATGTAAGAAGTAATATTTTACGAAACAGACGTAGGGCGGAGTGGTGCGCTGTCGTCACCCAAGAGCTCCAAACGTTGCCCCAATAGACGGGTGTCTGGGAATTTGTGTACCGGCCAGCACATCAGATTAGAGGCATTTTTTTACTGCATGTTTGTAAGTGCAATACAACTTTTAATAAATCTTTTTTACTCATGCGCTACATGGAGTTGTTATTGTTTTTTACATGATGGGCATTGATGTTGGTGAAGTTTAATCACTTGGATGGATGAGACCCAATGTTAAGGATCGTATCTGTCTGAACTGCAAGACTGGGAGTGACTATATGCTGTTCATGATCCCTTGTCATAAGGGATCATAGCGATTTGGTAAGGAGCCAATCTATAATTTGGTGGAGGGTACATCACTTTTCTTTGGACACGTTTTCGACTGATCAGTTTTCAACTGATTTTGGAACTTAGCACAGAGCACGGGTGTTTTTTATTTCATGTGTTAAACATTTATGGACTGTATTGCTACAATATGTGTTTTATTTATATGTCTATATATATTTTTATTTGGTTAATACTTATTGATCTAATGATATAATCTAAAAAATAATAATTTTTGATGTTCATTTATCACTGTTTCACTGTTATTGAGGGACTTGAGAGTTCTTTATAGTGCCCTCTAGTGGCTATCAACCTCTCTTGTTTTTTGGTATATTAGTGATTTATATATACCATTATATATCACATAGTTTATGATTTATATCAACATATATCACATAGTTTTGTGTGTTTTGTGATTCAAACATTTGTTTCACATGGTTTAGAGGTAGCGCGATTTATATTTTTCTTGCTCAGGTGTGAATGCAGTCTAAGAAATCTATGGTCACAGCACACGCTTTCATTTTATAACACCAGAAATAGTAGGGCAAATATTAATTATACCTCAGACAGGAGGCTCATATCTTATGCATTAATCTTTCTTTATTAATGCTCACAGCAGAAACAAAACTGATCAGTATTCAAGCTTTTCTAAAAATAACATGAAACAGAAAAGCTGAAACTTGAAAACTAGAAAGAAACTACGTTTCCCAGCAGTCCTTGGGTCTGCGACCCCTCCCTCTGACCTCTGCATATAAGGACTGCTCCTCCCCTTCCTTTTCCTCTTTCTTTCTGCTCACAGGAGAGATAAGTATTGCACTGCTGCTAGTTATCTGTGAGGTGTTTTACTTTTACTTGTACAAAACCTGTGTAAACTTATTATAACTTATTATTATTATAACCTAGTGCTTATTACTGAACATTGTTCGTTTATACACCGCTCGTTCACCTTGTCGCAGCCGTTGGTCACACTGCGCTCGGTGCCTATTTCACCTCCCTCCCCTCTGCTCGGCGAGGAGGGGCGGGATCACGTTCCTCCCGCACGCGCGATTGGTCCACGATGACCAATAAGCTCGCAGCCTGATCTCCTCTCGTCCCTGCGGCGTAATCTCGCGAGATTTCGCCCAGGAGACGGTTTTCTTCCCGCGCACCGCACGGCAGTGCGGACGGAGCTGAGGAGGTGACAGGAGCGGTTGCTGGGCTACTAATAATACTTAACATCTAACAGGTGTAGTACACCTCTCTCTGGCAGGCCCCCTCCTTCCCATAGGTTAGGATCTGAGGTGGTGATTTATCATCACCCAGTTACTTAGCATTCTATAACTGCACTGCCAGAAGGCAATGTCTGAGGACCGCTCTGTCCCCTTGAAGGGACCTGAAGTGCCTCTGGAGCCATCATGCATGCTTAACGCTGCACAGATTCAGGACCTGGTAGCCAGGTATGTGCAAGCTGCCATGGCAGCCGTGGCGTTACCCTCGGGTTCACAACAAACCCCCAGGGTTGCCCCCACCGTAATTGAAGAACCTCTAGTAAAAAGAGGGAAATCCTCCCAAAAGAGGAAGCATTTGGCTCATATCGAGGACTCCCCGGCAGGGGAAGCAAACAATGTGCACAAGGCTCTCCCTCACCCGGATTGCCACCCCACGCACCCACCGGACCCCTTTCAACCCCTGAGCCTCAGGGAGTCATGCATGAGGCGTACATCCGCCAGGCGGAACAAACCGGACTCCTACGTACTCGACTCAGACGATATTTCGTCTGACGAGTCCTCAGAAGCCGGATTCTCAGGGTCCGAGTACGATGACAATGATGATATGGGTGCTGGGTCAATGGCGATCCCACACGACGCCAAACCTGATATTCAGGGCAATACAATCACAGACGCTCTGGGAGAACCTCTCTTCCATCCAGATGCCATATCTCACCCGCGGTCGGGAGATTGGGCTCCCCTGCCCCACGTGTCCCAATACGTGGAACTCTGGACCCGCAGATCGCTGGATAGAGCTAACCGAAATAAATTGCGGGCGGAATGCCCACGCCCTTGCCTACCCAGTAAGGTGGCATGTACACAAGACATTGATCCCGTCTTATCTAAGTACCTGGCCAAATCAGGGAAATTCCCCAAGAAGGGGATAGATCGCTCATTCAGGAGCATCCAGGGATGGGTCCTCGACATGTTGGGCCCACTGACAAAAATCCTTAACTTGTCTGAGCAAACAGCTGCCTCAGCACAAGAGGTTGATGTGCAACAACTTCGGGGGTGGGCCCAGAGGGCCATATGCCTTTTAGGTAACGCCAACACGGCATGCTCCACGGAGCGCAGACGCTCCATCCTCATGCGCCTGGATCCACAACTGGCCCACCTGGCGGAGACCGAACCGGGACCTTCTGCTGAAGGCCTACTATTTGGGGACTCCCTTGTTAGGGACATTAACAAATTCGTGGGACTATTCAATAGTCTCGACAAAGCTCAATCGTCCCTCCAAAAGGGCAGGCAACCAAAAGGTTTTTGCTAGGGCCGGCAGAGGTAGGGGCCGCTCTGCCGGCCGAGCTGGTTACTCCAGACCATTTAATAGGGCTCCCGCCCAGCAACATTACGCTCAGACTCCTGCCTCCTATACCACGGTGGCACAACCCGCACCGTTCTTTCCACCACGTGGCAGACCATGGAGAGGACGTGGGAGCAGAGGTGACCCCAGATCCCGTCCATACTCCGGTAAGTCCTCTTCTGACTCCAAGTTTTTCCACCCCTGTAGGGGGAAGACTACGTTTTTTTATCCACGCCTGGTCTGCGATTACGGCAGACGCATGGGTGATAAACACAGTCACAGGGTTCCAGATAGAACTGTTGTCCTGCCCTCAACTGGGCATTATTCCCCCCCCATTCGTTTCACTGCTCAGAACATTGCACTCATAGACAACGAGTTGGGAGAACTGATTTCCAAACAAGCAGTGCTCGAGGTAGACCCTCTCTCCCTGGGGTTCATAAGCAGTCTTTTTATAGTCAAAAAGAAGGGGGGAGGTTACCGCCCCATGATAAATCTCCGGGCCCTGAATCAAAACGTCACATACCGTCACTTCAAGATGGAGGGTATCCATTGCCTCCGAGACCTCCTCCACCCGGGGGATTGGCTGGCAAAGGTGGACTTAAAAGATGCATATCTCACAGTCCCCGTACATCCGGAGTCACAACACCTACTCCGATTCAAATGGTGGGATCGCACGTGGCAGTTTACATGCCTACCGTTCGGGCTGTCATGGGCCCCATGGTGCTTCACCAAATTACTCAAGCCCGTGGTAGCCGCGTTGCGGAGCAGGGGCGTTCGTCTGATTATTTACCTAGACGATATCCTTATCATTGTGAACTCAAAATCTCAGGATCAGACCCACGTAGGCTGGACCGTACGTCTCCTGCAGGACCTAGGCTTCCTCATCAACATGGAGAAGTCTATTCTAGCACCATCCCAGAGCATGGAGTTTCTCGGTTTCCTGGTAGATACCAACCAGGCGGTCTTGCGTTTACCCAAGGCAAAACTTGCTCTGATCCGCAAAGAGATCAGAGCAGTAATGCGCAAGCAATCCCTATCTTTACGGGTATTAGCCAGAATAGTGGGCCTCCTGGCCGCATCCATACAGGCCGTCTTCCCGGCCCCTCTCCATTACAGAGCCCTTTAACGCCTCAAAATCCTTCACCTGAGACAAGGTCTCCGTTATGCAGACGAGATTCCACTCTCCGCAGAGGCCAGGACGGAACTGAAGTGGTGGCTCGGTCATGCCGTCGATTGGAACGGCAAGACAATCTTCAATTCCTATCCGGACGTCATCTTAGAATCCGACGCAAGTCGGAGGGGCTGGGGCGCTCGATTCGGAGAGATTTCAACAGGAGGGATCTGGTCAGTCAGGGAATCCTTCCTACACATCAATGCCCTAGAGCTACTAGCTGCCCTCTTCGCGGTTCAGAGTTTTCTCTCGAAGAGATCAAACTGTTGCGTATTGCTACGCATGGACAACATTTCAGCGGTACAATACGTCAACCGTTTGGGGGGCACCAGGTCCAAAATTTTGGCGGATATCGCCAAGGCTTTATGGCACTTCTGCCTGGCCAGGAACATCGTCCCCATGGCGGAGTACATTCCGGGATCCTCCAATATCGTGGCGGACTGGAACTCCGGATACATTACCGATTCCAGCGAGTGGCGGCTAGACCGCTCGACCTTCATCAGTATCATCCATCTCTGGGGACCACTGTCCATAGACTTGTTCGCCTCCAGACTCAACCATCAGTTGCCCCAATTCTTCAGTTGGAGGCCGGACCCAACGGCAACAGCGGTGGATGCTTTCCGCCAATCCTGGACGGGGGGGGACGCATTACGCGTTTCCACCATTCCAGCTGATATGCCGGACCTTATTGCAGATCGCTACCCAGGGAGCCAAGGTGGTGTTGATTGTGCCCTGGTGGCCAACACAACCGTGGTTTCCTCTTCTGTTGGAAATGGTCATCGACCTTCCCAGGGTCTTGCCCTCGTTTCCAGTCCTCCTTTCACACCCGTCCAAAGACACACACCCGCTAATTTCAGACGGCTCTCTGACCCTCCTAGCCTGCCTGGTCTCAGGATGCCAGACGCTGACGGAGGCCTTTCACAGTCAGCTAGAGAGCTTCTCGCCCTGGCCTGGGCCCCCGGGACTCGATCGTCGTATAGGTCAGCCTGGGGAATCTGGGTGCGTTGGTGTAATCAACGACAGGCTGATCCGATACATACCCCTGTAGCACTTATAGTGAACTTCCTGGCGGAGGCTTTCGATACCGGTAGAGCGTACAGCTCCATTAACGTGTATCGATCAGCTATTTCGGCTTACCATCACCCTGTGGATGCCTTGCCGGTGGGTAGACACCCTCTCATTTGCAAACTAATGAGAGGTATCAAGTTTAAACGACCTCCTCGTCCCAAATACCTATCAACCTGGGACGTATCCAGGGTCCTAGACATGCTATCCACGTGGGATGACAATGAGGACTTGTCTCTCAAATATCTCACGTACAAACTTACGATCCTCCTCTGTCTTATCTCGGTCAAAAGGGTTTCAGATGTTAGAGCACTGGACATTTCCAGGCGACAATTTTCGCCCCTAGGAGTTAGGTTCTCGGTCGTGCGTAGGACCAAGATCGGCATTCAGTCGGTATTCTATCCTTTCTTTTCGGATCGTCCGCGCTTATGTGTCGTCAAGTGCCTGCAGGCCTATGAAACACGTACCGCCGAACTTCGTTCTCCATCTTCGCCCCAATTATTGGTTTCCTACGTCCAACCTCATCGCCCGGTGACTTCTGCCACTCTAGCGCGCTGGGTCAGGTCGACTATGGACATGGCGGGTATAGATACCACTAAATTCGGCGCACACTCCACTAGAAGTGCAATGGCTACTAAGGTGGTCTCGGCCGGGGGATCTCTGTCAGATCTTCTACTGGCGGCGGACTGGTCCTCGGAGACCGTTTTCCGCTCCTTTTACTTCAGACCGGAAACACATGTGTCTATGGCCCCTTTGGGGTAATCTGATGTATATTGTCTTCATTTTCTGTAAGAAATGCTAGCTTTGAACTTGCATAAGATATGAGCCTCCTGTCTGAGGTATAATTCGAGATTTTCCTAGCTTGTGACGGAAAATATTGATTATATGAAGACAGGAGGCGAGTATCTTCCCTCCCTACCCTACCCTATTATGGTTCCTTCTACTCTCTTACAGGATACTGAACACGTTCGACTGCGTTCAGGAAGGTCGAAGACACGTTCCTTCTAACATGGTTTCGTTTCCAAAGGCCCGGTTGGCCGTAGAAACTGTCGGTTGGTCCGCGTTGGGACGAATGTTACCCCGCGTACAACGGAACGTCTGGGATTCAGAAAAGGCCGGCCGGCCGAAGTCCCCGGAGTTGGGGGTCCCAAAGACTGGTGAATCATTTTCAATTCATTTGGAAGTTCGCATGAAGAAAGAGGAAAAGGAAGGGGAGGAGCAGTCCTTATATGCAGAGGTCAGAGGGAGGGGTCGCAGACCCAAGGACTGCTGGGAAACGTAGTTTCTTTCTAGTTTTCAAGTTTCAGCTTTTCTGTTTCATGTTATTTTTAGAAAAGCTTGAATGCTGATCAGTTTTGTTTCTGCTGTGAGCATTAATAAAGAAAGATTAATGCATAAGATACTCGCCTCCTGTCTTCATATAATCAATATTTTCCGTCACAAGCTAGGAAAATCTCGAATTATTTTTGATAATCCAATATAAGCATACTTAAAAGATCTTTTCAAATGTTAGTGCTGCCTGTCTGATGCCCATCTCTTTCCACAACTTCCTGGACTCCCTGCAGCATTACATTAAATTTCTAAGGACTACACATCCCACGGTGCCTTGATGCCTGCAAGATGCGATTCCTGTACTCACTCCACCTCCTGAAACTCCTCCTCTCCGCACCTCTGTGGTTGGAAAGGCAGACTCTTTGAATTCTGTTCCGCAGCAATGCCTACTCACAAAGCATAGTGAATGCATGTCACACAATTTAGGTAAGTAGATGTGTAAGGATCTGCAGAGTATGTTTTAAAAAGTCATGATCGTTCAGAGCAATAGGAGTTATACAGTAAATAACTGCAAAAGAAGAGAGTAGGGGGAAAGAGAGGCGCAAATCCGCTAATAGTGTAGCATGTTTTTATTGTGTACCAAAATGTAGCAAATGTCTGCATGGAATAAGCATGTAACATAAGCCTCCATGAGGAAGACAAGCTGTCAGAGGAGCAATCAGATACCCGTGGTGATGGAGCCAATTAGGAACACGTTTCGGAGACTGGGTACTGCCTCCTTCATCAGCCTCTTATCTATAATTGACAGTAAGTGCAGCGCTGGGTACAAAGTTGCTATTTAGTTTGATGTCTGTAAGAAATAACTGCGATACAATATATAATTTTACATCCTGAGCTTAGATGCACTGTTTTTCTACCATTGCTGTGATGTCATGTTGCCAGTCTAGAGGCAAAAAGTGAAGGTGTTCTTTAAAGGAACACTAAAGGTTCGTTTTTTTATTAGATCAATTGACTGCTGTAAGCTAGAGCATTTAAATATCACTTACCTCAATTTTCCTTTTGACCTCCAAAATACAGTAATCCTGGTTTGAAAATGCCATTTCCTGTCTCTCCTCTTCTTGCTTTCCACCAGCATATGAGCCGTTTTGTATGGTGGAAAGCAGAATGTGCTCACCCCCTCCCTATGACTACAGCCCTGCGTGAAGATGCTCTCTTATCCCTCACAGGGATGGAGGCTAAGCCTAATGGGAACTGTAGTTCCCATTAGGCCGTGATATAGCAAGAATGAATGCGCACCGCAAACTAGGAAGTCAGTGAGAATAATGATTCAGGAGTGACGGAGGTGAATAAAACAGCTCGATTTCAACAGGTATCAAACTAGTTATAATGCAAAATATTAACTTTTACTTTATCAGCTACTGTCAGACTTTAATTTAACCACTTCAGGTCCGCGCTATTAACAGAATACGTGAACAGCGCGGACCTGAGGCGCCGGGGTCACGTCTTTGGCCGCGATGTCCGTCAGGTACACGCGATCGTCATGAGAGAGCAGGGACATGGAGCTCTGAGTGTAAACACAGAGCTTCACGTTCTGTCAGTGAGGTGACAGATGCTGTTTCTCTTGTACATAGGGAGACAGCATCGATCACCTCCCCCAGTCACCCCCCTCCCCCCACACAGTTAGAACACACCCAGGCAATACATTTAACCCCTTCCTCACCCCCTAGTGTTAACCCCTTCAATGCCAGTCACATTTATACAGTAATTAGTGCATTTTTATAGCACTGGTCGCTGTATAAATGTGAATGGCGCCAAAAATGTGTCAAAAGTGTCCGATGTGTCCGTCGCAATATCGCAGTCCCAATAAAAATCGCAGATCGCCGCCATTACTAGTAAAAAAAAATATATAAAAAAACAAATCATAATTATGTCCCCTATTTTGTAGGTGCTATAACTTTTGCGCAAAGCAGTCACTTATTGTGATTTTTTTTTTTTTTTACAAAAATACGTAGAAGAATACGTATCGGCCTTAACTGAGAAAAAAAAAAATAAAAAAAAAAAAAAAATGGGATATTTATTATAGCAACAAGTAAAAAATATATATATATTTTTAAATTGTCGCTCTTTTTTTCATTATAACGCAAAAAATAAAAACCGCACGGGCGACCAAATACCACCAAAAGAAAGCTCTATTTGTGGGGAAAAAAAGGACGCCAATTTTGTTTGGGTGCAACGTCGCACGACCGCGCAATTGTCAGTTAAAGCGACGCAGTGCCGGAAGCTGAAATTTCGCCTGGGCACGAAGGGGGTTTATGTGCCCAGTAAGCAAGTGGTTAAGAGGAAAATATTTTTGTCTTTACAACCGCTTTAAGGGGGTTGTAAAGGTACAATTTTTTTTCCTAAATAGCTTCCTTTACCTTAGTGCAGTCTTCCTTCACTTACCTCATCCTTAGATTTTGCTTTTAAATGTCCTTATATCTGAGAAATCCTCACTTCCTGTTCTTCTGTCTGTAACTTCACACAGTATACACAACTATTTGGCGAAATCTCAATACTGAATATTTGAAAGGTCTTTGAAATGTTTCTACCACTTTTTCCTCATAAAAATAATTCCATGTTAACCAGTACGATCCATTCTAAATTAAAGTAAACTAAAATGAGCTGACAACAACAAAACTTAAAGGGGTTGAATTTTGCTTTTAAATGTCCTTATTTCTTCAGAGAAATCCTCACTTCCTGTTCTTCTGTCTGTAATTTCACACAGTAATGAAGCTTTCTCCCTGGTGTGGAGTGTCGTGCTTGCCCCCTCCCTTGGACTATTGGAGAGTCAGGATGCTCTCTACGTTGCAGATAGAGAAAGGAGCTGTGTGTTAGTGGGTGTCCTGACTCTCATGTAGTCCAAGGGAGGGGGCGAGCACGACACTCCACACCAGAGAGAAAGCTTTACATTACTGTGGGGAGTTACAGACAGAAGAACAGGAAGTAGAAATAAGGACATTTAAAAGCAAAAATCAAAGGATGAGGTAAAGGAAACTATTTAGGGGAAAAAAAATTGTACCTTTACAACCCCTTTAAGTTTTGTTGTTGTCAGCTCATTTTAGTTTACTTTAGTTTAGAATGGATCGTACTGGTTAACATGGAATTAATTTTATGAGGAAAAAGTGGTAGAAACATTTCAAAGACCTTTAAAATATTCAATATTGAGATTTTGCCAAATAGCTGTGTGCAATGAATCAAAATACATTGATTTAATCTTGAATTGTAAAATACGCAGAGATTGACATAATCTCCACCCACAGAGAAGCAGAGCATTAATTATTTTCAAGAAAGCTCCATCTTTGTGTAAGGTAACATTAAAAAAGCAATGCTTACATTATATTTCCACTATCCTTTCAGCATCTGCAAAATTTCTAGTGCAGAAACCAATTTTCTTTTGTAAGGAAAGGGGATTATTCGGTCATGTTTTTCATGAAATCAAGGCGCTCTTTGTGACTAAACACCTGAAAAAATATATGTGATATATTCTTGAAGGCTGTGTACATGAACTTCAGAGTCAAAAGCATCCAACATGCACCTATAAGAACATAGATGCATTTAGAAAAATGGATTAAGTTTAAATAGTAATTATTATGAAAATCTTTCTAATAGTATAATGCTTCATTGCCTCTCTAATTCAATATGTTAGCTACTGAGATGGATAACGGAGAAGTATTAAAAGGGCAGCTGTGAAGCATGCAAGAAAACAGCTAATGTGAAATACTAAAAAGGAACGTGGGAAAGAGAAAAGAGAAAGAAAGCTAAAAAGGACAGAAGCCAAGGATAGCCGAGAAGAAGGAAGGGCAAAGATGACAGATGCTGAGAAGGGAAGACAATGATGGTTAAGAGGGGGCACAGTACAAAGACGAATGAGAAAAATGGGAGTAAGTAGCAAGAAATAATGGGTTTAGAGAAATTGAGCTTAATAAATTTATAAGGAATTAGAAATTATCTAATAAGAGGATTGAGAAAAATGCCTGAGCTTTGGACGACAACAGAGAAGTATTACCTAATTTTAAAAAAACTGGGAGTAGAGCTGAATCGCAAACTAAGTTGAGAGAAGGAATGTACCAACTGACTGTCAGAAACCATGCATCATCCTAAAAAAAGAAGTATAGTTAAATCACACTTGTTTAACCACTTACCGCCCGCCTTAAGCAAAAAGACGTCGGCAAAGTGGTTTTAATATCTTGAGTGGACGTCATATGACGTCCTCAGGATATTGAGCCGATGCTCGCCCCCGGTGGCGTGTATCGTGGTGATCGTTGTTGCAGGGTGTCAGTCTGACACCCTGCAACACCGATGTAGGTAAAGAGTATCTCACTGAGACTCTTTACCACGTGATCAGCCATGTCCAATCACGGCTGATCACGATGTAAGCAGGAAAAGCCGGTAATCAGCTTTTAATCACTCGCGTCTGTCAGACGCGAGTAGAGGAAAGCCGATCAGCTGCTCCTCTGACAGGGGGTTTGTGCTGATCAATTATCAGCACAGCCCCCCTGAGGATGCCCACTGGACCACCAGGGATGCCCACTGGACCAGCAGGGATGCCACTAGACCACCAGGGATGCAAAACACAGGTATGCCACTCTAGACCACCAGGCATGACAATGACACAAATAATGGATGCCAATCAGTGCCCGCAATGGATGCCAATCAGTGCCCACAATGGGCATTACTGATTGGCAGGCATTGTTTGGCACTGATTGGCGTCCATTAGTACAACACATACGTTAGTGCCACCTATTAGTGCCCATCTATGCCCATCTTTGCCACCTATCAGTGCCCATCCATGCCATCTATCCGTGCCCATCCATGCTGCCTATCTGTGCCCATCTATGCCACCTATCCGTGCCCACACATGCCGCCTATCCGCGCCCATCCCTGCCACCTATCCGTGCCCATGCGTGCCACCTATCCGTGCCCATAATGCCGCCTATCCATGCCCATCCATGCCGCCTATCTGTTCCGCCTATCAGTGCCCATCCGTGCCGCCCATCAGTGCCGCATAAATGCCCATCATCAGTGCCCATCAATGCCACCACATCAGTGCCACCTCATCAGTGCCCATCATTTCCTGCCTTATCAGTGCCCGCCAGTGCAGTACCATCAGTGCCAATCAGTAAAGGAGAAAACGTACTTATTTACAATGTTTTATAACAGAAACAAAAAAAATTTCTAAATTTTCTGTCATCTTTTTATTTTTTTGCAGAAAATAAAAATCCCAGAGGTGATCAAATACCCCCAAAAGAAAGCTCTATTTGTGGGTACATAATGATAAAAAATATAGTTTTTGTACAGTGTAGCATGACCGCGTAATTGCAGCACTGAAAGCTAAAAATTGGTCTGGGCAGGAAGGTGTATAAGTGCTCTGTATGGAAGAGATTAATAATATTAAAAATAGGTAAACAGAGTTAACGTAGTCAAAACATAGCCAGAGTTCAGGAACTGGAACGGATAGTCAGCAAGCCAAAATGTCAGGGAGCCAGAGAACAGCGTAGTAGAACAGCAAGCAGGATTTGGAGCCAGAAGGAATGTCAGTTAAGCAAGTCTTTAGCAGAAACACAGGAGAGCAGCGCTAAGAAAGAAATGTGACCAAGGTGAAGGCAGAGATCATCTGGGCTGGACGGCTTAAGTAAGCAGGACTGACCAGCAGGATATCATTAACAGGTGAGTCACTGTGGAGAGATAGGAGCTGGCAATTAGTAGACATGTGCAGACTGGAATATTTTGTTTCGTTTTTTTGTTTTCGTTTGGAAAATAAATTTATTTAGTTACTCCCGAAAATCGTTTTGATTTATTTCGTTTTTCATTGGGGAATAGCTTTCGTCCGAAAATCCAATAATACTTGGTTTCTGTCGAATGGTCAAAAGAATATTCGACGGAACATCGAATCTTTACGTTGAATCGTACATTTCCATTCGAATATTCCGCCTACAAGAATTCTAATGTTGTATGACTAGTAATAATGTCGAATCTATTTTCTCATAAATCGAAATCTAATCTCTGTAATGTCGAATCTATTATTTCTATAGTGTCAAATCTTTTCTCTATAATGTTGAATCTTTTCCCTATAATGTCGAATCTCTCTATCTAATTTTTACCGCAACGAAAACAAAGCATTTTTTGTGTCGGATCTTTCGGTTTTCGTTTCTTGCGCTTTCGTTATCGTTTGTTAAAACGATAATGAAAAAACCTGATTTTCGGACGAAAATGCATTCTAACGAAAACTAATGCACATGTCTAGCAATTAGCCAACAGCTGAGCAGTCAGCTCAGAGAAGCAAGGGCTGAGCCCAGCCTTGACCAATGTATGGATGAGGAGTGGCAGTGAGATTTGAAGGAAAACTCATGGATCAAGGAGCGCAAAGTTCACCGGGGAATGAGGTTTTTGCTGACGTTTGCCTGGATATTGGCTTTAAGGTAAACAAATGTATATATTTCAGAAATGTATCATTTTATTCTAAAGTTTAAGACATGACTGTGCTTTTCCAGTGAACTCAAGTTTTTCTTTGCGTTACTGGATATTTCAGTGACGCATATAGCATAAATTTGAGGTTCTTCCGCTATAAAGGCCACATCGCTATATTGGCAGTAATTCTAACACCAAACGGTTTTGTTTTCCCCATTGGGTGGGACTTTAAAGGCTTAGAAAGTTAAGTTTTATCTTAAAATCTATACATTTTGTTAAAATATTATTCAAATACAAATGTATAGATTTTAAGATATAAAATAACTTTCTAAGCCTTAAAAGTCCCACCCAATGGGGCAAACTAAAACCTTTTGGTGTTAGAATTACTTTTAGTGATGCATAGGTTTTCCCAGCTGTGCGTAATAACTATACTTTTAGTAAATTGCACCCTAGGCATTTATTTTACCAATATGTTCAAATGTTTCACGGTCTACCCTCATATCCCTTTCTATCAATGTGCAAATATACATTTCTTCATCTTATCATCCCCTTCCTTCTTACCCAAAGATCAGGCTACACATGACTTTGAGGCTGTGCATGTAATTACCTAATTTATGCTGCTATTGTAGTTTCAAATTATGAAACAGATATCAGATGTGGGTTTATTTGGTGGGTTATTCTTATGTAATGAAGATATAATTATTACTTAAAGTGCAATTTACTCATAAGCAGTTAAGATAAGAATCACAGTAATTTGACTGCAAGCCGCAATTACTTTCTTCTGACCTGGTTAACAATTCACCTGTTAATTTCTCATTTGCTGTTCATGAAGATTTGCATCCTTTCAGGTAGTTGTTATAAAAAACACAATAGCATTTAAGTTGAAGGCAAGAGTGAACTAGATCTAAGGGTTTAGTAGCGTGGTGAATCACAGAACAGTAAAATCAGTCTGTATATGCAGTAAACCATGCTGGTTATACTCACTGTGCAACCTAAGGGGTTAATCCTCTGCATTGTGTAATGCCCTGTATACACAATCCGTCAAACCGATGAGACCGGTCTGATGGATTTTTCCATCGGTTAACCGATGAATCTGACTGATGGTCAGTCGTGCCTACACACCATCAGTTAAAAAAACGATTGTGTCAGAACGCAGTGACGTAAAACACAAGGAGGTGCTGAAAAAAAATGAAGTTCAATGCTTGGAAGCATTGAACTTCATTTTTTTCAGCACGATCGTGTTTTTTTTAACTGAGAAGACAGTCTTCTAAAGCTGCGTACACACGATCGGTCAAGCCGATGAGAACGGTCTGATGGACCGTTTTCATCAGACCAAACTGATCATGTGTGGACACCATCGGTTATTTATCCATCGGTTAAGCAAACTTGTTTTAAATTTAACCGATAGCAAAAAAACGATTGTTTGTAGGCACGACCAAGCATGCGTCGACTTGATTCTGAGCATGCGTGGATTTTTAACTGATGGTCGTGCCTACAAACGATCATTTTTTCTATTGGTTAAATTTAAAACAAGTTTGCTTTTTTTTTTTAACCGATGGATAAATAACCGATGGCGCCCACACATGATCAGTTTGGCCTGATAAAAACAGTCCATCAGACCGTTCTCATCGGCTTGACCGATCGTGTGTACGCGGCTTTAGAAGGGTGTTTGATTCTGTCTTCTCTGATCCTCCCCTTCTTTTACTGTTCCCAATCCATCTTCTGATGACACAGAGCCCTAGTGGAGATGAGCCGATCACCCCCCGTTCGGTTCGCACCAGAACCTTCGAACGGACCGAACGTTCGTGTGAACATTTAGAACCCCATTGACGTCAATGAGACTTGAACATTCAAATTCAAAAGTGCTCATTTTAAAGCCTAATATGCAAGTTATTGTCATAAAACGGGTTTGAGAACCCGGGTCTTGCCCCAGGGAGCATGTATCAATAGAAAAAAAAGTTTAAAAACGGTCGTTTTTTCTGGAGCAGTTATTTTAATGATGCTTAAAGTTAAAAAAAAAGAAGAAAAATTCCTTTAAATATCGTACTTGCTGGGTGTCTATAGTATGCCTGTGAAGTGGCACGTGTTTAGAACTGTCCCTGCACAAAATGAGATTACTATAAGAAAAAAATAATTTAAAACTGCTTGCGGCTTTAATGTAATGTCTGGTCCCTGCAATATGGATGAAAATCATTGAGAAAAATAGCATGGGTCCCCCCCTCCCCCCAGGTCATTACAAATCCCTTTGGCCCTATATACTTTAAACAGCAGTATATAGGCGGTGTAAACAAGACAGGGATTGTAGGCTTGTTGTTAAAGCGGAAGTTCACCCTCAAACTGAACTTTCTAGCTATCCTATCTGCAGCCTTAATGAATCCTTGTAGTGTTGTCATTTTTTCCTTACCTGTCTTCAGCCTCACTTCTGGGTCTTCTTCCCTGCGGGGAGTGGGCGTGTCGCTCCTTTTCCCCGACGGGGAGCTCTGCGCAATGTCTCCTGGGAGTGAGTGATGAGAATCCCAGGAGACGTGCTGTGCTGTAGTCCCACGATATCTCGCGGGTCATGTGACTCGGCAAGTGGGTCACGTGACTCAGCAAGTGGGTCATGTGACGTGGGCGGCTACGAATTCTCCATTTTAGGTATGGAGTAACCCAGGAGAACATCCTGCTGGGCTTCACAGTGCCCACAAACAAGATGGAAACGTCCATCTATGGATTTTTATAAAATATTGTTTGCGGGAGAAAACAATTCCTGGCGGCTAGAAGATTGGGACACACGACTTCCTTATTTACCAAGGTAGAAGCAGAAGAAGGATAAAAAAAAATGAAAAACCCGCAGAACCCCCGCTTTAACCACTTAAGCCCCGGACCAATATGCTGCTAAATGCCCAGAGGTGTTTTTACAATTTGGCACTGCGCTGCTTTAACTGGTAATTGCGCGGTCATGCAATGTTGTACCAAAACAAAATTTGTGTCCTTTTCTTCCCATAAATAGAGCTTTCTTTTGATGGTATTTGATTGCCTCTGTGATTTTAATTTTTTGCAAAATAAACGTAAAAAGACCATAAATTTTGAAAAAAAATGATTTTTCTTAAAACAAAAAGTAAAAAATATCGAATAAACTAAATTTTAGTCAAACATTTAGGCCAAAATGTATTCAGCCGCATGTATTTAGTAAAAAAAATCGCAATAAGCGTATATTTATTGGTTTTTGCAAACTAGGGTACATTTTCTGGAATTTACACATCTTTTATTTTATGACTGCCTATCTCATGTCTTGAGGTGCTAAAATGTCAGGGCAGTACAAACCCCCCCAAATTACCAAATTTTGGAAAGTAGACACCCCAAGGAAACTGCTGAGAGGCATGTTGAGTCCATTGAATATTTTTTTTTGTCCCAAGTGATTGAATTATGACAAAAAAAAAAAAAAAAATTACAAAAAGTTGTCACTAAATGATATATTGCTCACACATGCCATGGTTATATGTGGAATTGCACCCAAAATACATTCTGCTGCTTCTCCTGAGTACAGATATACCACATGTTTGGGACTTTTTGGGAGCCTAGCCGCGTACAGGACCCCGAAAATCAAGCACCGCCTTCAGCATTTCTAAGGGCGCACATTTTTGATTTCACTCCTCACTACCTATCACAGTTTCGAAGGCCATAAAATGCCAAAATAGCACAAAACCCCCCCAAAGGACACCATTTTGGAAAGTAGACACCCCAAGCTATTTGCTGAGAGGCATGTCGAGTCCATGGAATATTTTATATTTTGACACAAGTTGCGGGAATATGGCAAACTGATTTTTTTTTTGCACAAAGTTGTCACTAAATGATACATTTCTCATACATGCCATAGTTATATGTGGAATTGCACCCCAAAATACATTCTGCTGCTTCTCCTGAGTATGGGGATACCAAATATGTGGGACTTTTTGGGAGCCTAGCCACGTACGGGACCCCTAAAACCAATCACTGCCTTCAAGATTTGTGTGAGTGAAATCAAAAATGCATGTGTCATGGACCATGAAATACTGAAGTGTTTCTACGTGAAATCCTAATTCATGTATTACAGAAGATGGGACATTACTGATAGTTTATATTCCAGGATGTCTTGAGATTACAGGAGATTTTATTCTGAACCCCAACCAGGTCATGGACTCAGAAGAGAAACTCATTGTCCACTGTGTGATAACCCTATCTAAAGCCTTTTGATTATCAGGTGTAAATGTCTTCTGCCCTGTCTCAACTCTCCAGATCGTTCCATTGTTCTGTGGCTGGCTATTGTGTACATTGATTGCCCCCCTGGGGCTTTTGTCTGAATACACATAACAGTCTTTCTGTTCAAACCTTTCTGACCAATCTCTGCTGTGTCATTTTCAAGTCCTCATTTGCATGGTTAGGGAGGACCTGATGGGAGACTGCCTGGACTTTGAAAGGGACCAATAGGAAAGCGGTTGTTGGGGGCGGGATGTTCCAAATCCTGTATAAAAGTGTGCTGTGTAATTTCAATAAAGTGTGTCCTGTTTACATCCAGCATTAAGCTTTGGCTCATGTGTGGATTATTCGGCGATTCCAGAGATATTTCTACTCGTGGAATATTGGGTGATTTTCTTTTAATTCAGAAGAAGGGAATGGATGACGGGGATATGTTCTACTACCGTCACAACTGGTTGGCAGCAGCGGGATTTTCCCTTCTACTTTCCTTTACACCAGGATTCCAAGCAGACACTGGGAACAGTGAATGGAAGGCTGGTACACCCGGCTTAAAAGAAATACACTGAAATAACTACTGGAAGTTTGTGGAAGGATTGCTAGCGACAAAACCAAGCGGGTCATCATAGCAGAATTAATGGAGCTAGACCAGGAGAACTTGGTTGCAGCAACGCAGTACAAGAGATGGAGACACCAGTGATTCAGAGAGAAACTAGCATTGTTCGGTCCGAACCCAACGGCGGATGTGGTGCTGAAAGTGATGGACCTGTTAGCGGAGGAGGCTAAACAAATAAGAGACGCAGAGCTACAGTTAAAACTGACAGCAGTCCAACAAGCAGCCGCACATTCTCCAAACAGTGAGTACAGCACAGCAGACACAAGGAAGATTCCGTTTAGTGCTTTCAAAGCTTTTGATCAGAAAGAACGAGAGCGGCAACATGAGCTGAGAATTGCAGAAAAACGACGATCGGTGACAACGCCTAAAGAAGCAGCACCAAATGAAAGACGAGGAGAGTTACAGATACCAGTAACCATGGAAGAGGAATTCAGAAGGAGGTTGCGAGAGAAGCAGATACAGCACACAGGACCAGAATCAGAGGAGGTCCTGCTTGGATGGTCTGATTCGATCCGCTGCGAACTCTGGAAGGAAGCGCTAGCTCTCGAGCAGCGACACCAGGGAAAAGCTCTCCCCTCCATCTATGTAAGGTACTGGTCACAGTATGAAGTAAGAATGCCGTTGTTGGGGGAACAACCGAAGCAGGAGTGGACAGCAGAGTTAAGCAGGCTGATCCGGGCAGAGATGCAGCTAGACGAGAGCTACAAAGCCCTCCGGTGGTATGTAGCCCAAGAGTGCCCGTGGTCAGTGGATGACAGCCCCACAGAAGGCTATGACTATGATGGCCTGGGATTGTTGTATTGGAGGATGTCCAGTGATCCCGACTTTGGGGATGATCGGGAGTGGCGCTTGGAGGACATATGGGAGCACAGAGAGGAAAAATTGAATATCTCGTGAGGCCACTGGTTACAGGAAGATTTGGAATTTCTGGCCATTCAAGAATGGGATTTGGAAATCGCCTACAGACAGCTGCTATACTCGGCTCAGCAGCAGGACAGGGCTCCCGTTGCCTGCAACTATAAGGAAAGGTCAGATGACAACTGTGAAATTCTGGCTGATGAATCAGCAGTGGAAAATATGGAGATTGCCATCCCTAAAGCCGAAGCGGATGGTGTGAAGTTCCAGGGAGCCGGGGCGGTTGGCCCCTCTCTCCAGCAACAAGCTGAGGTGGTAAAGCTTTTACCCCCAGCTGAATCACTGGCCACAGAGCAGAGAGTCATGGGCCTCTACTCCTCACTAACAGAAGAGGGGGACCCTGTGGTAGTGGATGGGACTGTGGTCTCCACTCACAGCAACCCAGCGGAAGAGCTGACAATAGAACAGAGGGTCACAGACCTCTGCTCTCCACTAACGGAAGAGGGGGACCCTGTGGTAGTGGATGGGACTGTGGTCTCCACTCACAGCAACCCAGCGGAAGAGCTGGCAACAGAGCAGAGTGCCCCGGGCCTCTGCTCCCCACTAACAGAAGAAGGGGTTCCTGGGGTAGTGGATGGGACTTCAGTCTCCACTGGCACAACCCCAGAAAATGGTACAGGACTGGGACAGGAGGATGTCGGCTTTGCTTTGCAAGCACCAGGGGATTTTCACCTCACACCAGTGGATGGGACTTCCGTCTCCACTGGTATACCCCATAAATGGTGGCCAGTTGGCCCAGATCCCCAACAGCATGATGGACTGAGCCCAGCCACCCTGTCGTAATGCTCCGTCTGGAGCAAGTTATTTGGGTTACTGTATGGATACCGACATTGGGGGACTGGAACTACTGACTAAGTTCAGAGTCAACCCATCTGGTGTCTCCTACTGTGTTAGTCTCCTGCCAAAAGGGAGCTGTGTGCCAGACCTAGCTGGGACAGGGGCTTTTGGAGAGGACTGAATGCAAGCCTCTTGCCGTCCGATTATGGGCCAGGGCCTCAAACCAGGAAGGCGGGTTGGTTTATCCTGACAGACAGTCCTGGAACCTTAAGACTACTTGCCCAACATCCTCGAGTCACCCGTTTGGGTCCCACTGTGGATGTTGAACTATTTCCCAGGGGGAGTAATGTCATTGACCATGAAATACTGAAGTGTTTCTACGTGAAATCCTAATTCATGTATTACAGAAGATGGAACATTACGGATAGTTCATATTCCAGGATGTCTTGAGATTACAGGAGATTTTATTCTGAACCCCAACCAGGTCAATAGACTCAGAAGAGATACTCATTGTCCATTGTGTGATAACCCTATCTAAAGCCTTTTGATTATCAGGTGTAAATGTCTTCTGCCCTGTCTCAACTCTCCAGACGGTTCCATTGTTCTGTGGCTGGCTATTGTGTACATTGATTGCCCCCCTGGGGCTTTTGTCTGAATACACATAACAGTCTTTCTGTTCAAACCTGTCTGACCAATCTCTGCTGTGTCATTTTCAAGTCCTCATTTGCATGGTTAGGGAGGACCTGATGGGAGACTGCCTGGACTTTGAAAGGGACCAATAGGAAAGCGGTTGTTGGGGGCGGGATGTTCCAAATCCTGTATAAAAGTGTGCTGTGTACTTTCAATAAAGTGTGTCCTGTTTACATCCAGCATTAAGCTTTGGCTCATGTGTGGATTATTCGGCGATTCCAGGGATATTCCTACTCGTGGAATATTGGGTGATTTTCTTTTAATTCAAAAGAAGGGAATGGATGACGGGGATATGTTCTACTACCGTCACAGTATGTCCTTAGGAATCTTGAAGGTGGTGATTGGTTTTCGGGTCCCGTACGTGGCTAAGCTCCCAAAAAGTCCCACACATGTGGTATCCCCGTACTCAGGAGAAGCAGCAGAATGTATTTTGGGGTGCAATTCCACATATAACCATGGCATGTGTGAGAAATATATCGTTTAGTGACAACATTTTGTAAAATTTTTTTTTGGTCATTATTCAATCACTTGGGGCAAAAAAATTAAATATTCCATGGACTCAACATGCCTCTCAGCAAATAGCTTGAGGTGTCTTCTTTCCAAAATAGGGTCATTTGGGGGGGTTGTGTGCTATCTTGGCATTTTATGGCCTTCAAAACTGTGATAGGTAGTGAGGAGTGAAATCAAAAATGTATGCCCTTAGAAATCTTGAAGACGGTGCTTGGTTTTCGGGGGCCCCGTATGCGGCTAGGCTCCCAAAAAGTCCCACACATGTGGTATCCCCGTACTCAGAAGAAGCAGCAGAATGTATTTTGGGGTGCAATTCCACATATAACCATGGCATGTGTGAGAAATATATCATTTAGTGACTTTGTGCAAAAAAAATCAGTTTGTCAGTGACGCTGGCAAAAGGGGGGTGTAAGGGTTAACTAGGGGGTGATCAAGGGGTTAAACCTTTATTGGGGGGGTAGGGGTCTACCCTGGACATAACACTAACTGCCTGACACCAACTGCCTGTCACACTGACACTAAATGCAGTGATCAGTAAATAAATGATCACTGCTATTTAGTGACACTGTGAAAGGGGGGCTGGGTGGGGTGATCGGGGGGTGACTGGGGGGGATTTGTGTGCCTATGTGTACTGTGTTAGTGTAGTGCTTGTGTACTCACTGTTGTGATGTCTCCTCTCCTCTTCTCCGCCGGATGAAAATACCGGCGGGAGGAGCGGTGACATCACTTTCTCCTGTGTTTACAGTTCAGGCAGAGGAGGAAGCAGATTGGCTAGGAGCGATCCGGAGGGGGCGGACAAAAATTAACAGCCGCCCCCTCATTCCGGATCGCTCCCAGAGCCACGGGGACCGCCGCACGCAGCAAAGGGGGTCCCAATCGGACCCCCGACTCGCGTAAAGGCAGGGACGTACATGTACGCCCATCTGCCTGTACGTGCCATGTTTTGGACAGACATAGTCGTGCAGCGGTCCTTAAGTGGTTAAGTAGAATCTGTTTGTAATTGTGAACTGGTACTGTGTGCATCTGTTCAGAAGATTGCAATTTACTTTCTGTCCCAATGACAAATGATTTTTTGAAATTTGGGTTTTTTACTGAAACAAGGATCAATGGATCAATTTGGTTACAACCAGCTTGTCGGATTCTCTTGAGATGATCTATTGGCGATTATCACTAGCGGCTGTCTTCTTCATGGTTACAGGAAAGAAATTTGCACCGTGTATGACCTGCCTAACGCTTTCCTGTTAAGACTGAAGGTACAGAGAAGCAGCACTGAGAAAGCAGGAGTCAGCAGCACTGAATGTTGTAAACTGTAAGTGCTGAGGTAAGAATTTTAACAAATAAATGATTTTTGTTATTGTGCTCAATGTGTTCAGCTTGACCACTTAACCCCCGGACCATATTGCTGCCCAATAACCAGAGCGCTTTTTGTGATTCGGAACTGCGTGGCTTTAACTGACAATTGCGCGGTCGTGCGACGTGGCTCCCAAACAAAATTGGCGTACTTTTTTTCTCACAAATAGAGCTTTCTTTTGGTGCTATTTGATCATCTCTGCGGTTTTTATTTTTTGAGCTATAAACAAAAATATAGTGACTATTTTGAAAAAAAATGCAATATTTTTTACATTTTGCTATAATAAATATCCCCAAAAATATATATATATAAAAAAAAAAAATTCCTCAGTTTAGGCCGATACGTATTCTTCTACATATTTTTCAATTTTCGCAATTAGCGTTTATATTAGGGCTGTTACTGATCAAAATTTTTGTGTTCGATTAATCGTTTTCTTTTTTAATCAATTAATCGACTAATTTCAATTAATTATAACGCACATACAGATCCAACTACTTTTAGCTGATCTCCTTGCAGGTCATTTCCCAGTGCAGCTCCAACCACTGGAAAAATAGATGGCAGGATACAAAAAACACACAAAGGCAGCGCTCGATGGGAAAAGCATTAAAACTTTTATAGTCTTCACGTAGGTAACCAAATAACTATTGCACTGGTGCATCGGTGTAGCTACATAAACTGTAAAAATGGTGCGAGTAATACTAAACGGCAGCAAAGGCAGGCATAAGTATGATACTAGTATAAAAATGTGTACACCGATACCACTGCTAAATCCAGCTGAGGAGAGGTTAACATCAGTCCATCGGCATGTAGATGTCCCATGAAGGGAACTATCACAACTCCCAGTGGATGGCTGTAGAATCCCAGGGTGATAGAGGGAAGTGATAGAGGGAAGTACCAATCAAAAGAATTTTAATCGATCAAAAAGATTTTGATCGATCAAAAAAATTAAAGATTAATTGATTAATTAAAAGTTAATTTGCACAGCCCTAGTTTATATTGATTGGTTTGCGCAAAAGTTATAGCATTTACATTATAGGGGGTAGTTTTATGGCATTTTTATTAATATTGGCCGCAAAAGGAGCCGACGTATAGCTACGGGCTCTCGCCCAGGAGAGCCGACCTGCCGCAGTAAAATGACAGCGGCAGGTCGGCAAGCAGTTTAAAAAAGTCATACCTTGTGGTTGGTAACTGCACAGGAAGTTTCTGGTCTAATGGTGCTGTACACTACCAGTGGTGGCTGGTGGTAGATTTTTGGGGGGCGGCAAACATTTCACTCGCCACCACACCCCCCATTCATTCAGGTCACACGCCCACCCGGTTGGTCATCACCAACCACGCATTTACCCCGCCTATGTCATGGGCAGTGCTTCCTCCGGGCTGCGGGCGGCGCCTCCTCTTCCTAGTGCTTCACGGTGGCTTCCCCGTGTCTCCTCCCTCCTCCTTGGCAGCCAGTAGGATCGTTTCTCCTCTCAACCAATCGGGTGATGAGTCTCAGGACCCGATTCCTGATTGGCCGGGAGGAGATTTAGGAAGACAGTAGAGAATATTAATTCACTATTGTCACACAACAGGGTGAGCTCTGCGCCCCAAGCCCACCTTTTTTTAAAGCTTATTAGAACCTCTGGCTCTAATCATGAGCTTCTAAAAAAAAACATTGGAATCCATGCGGTGGGCCTGTAGATTAGTAGCCGGACGCATGGATTAGGGGGGCGGCTCCCCTGCGGCCTGCATTACGGTCCACCACTGTTCACTACATGCATCTGGATGGGAGATGAATTGCATGAAGCCAGCATCTTATTCACTATGTCAGCCATGAGTTAGAAGCTAGCATTGTGCAGTCATTCAGTCATTGGTAAAAAAAAAAAAAAAAATAAGATTTTAAAACATTTGTGTATCTCATTTTTTAATGTGCCGTTTGCCAGTTTTTTAACTCACTCTTATTGCTTTCCTGTTCCACTGAAAATATTAAAAAAAAAAAAATTTCAATAATGAAATCAATACCTTTTTATGTAATAACTAATTAAGCAGAAGAAAGCTTTACAAAAAGTAAAAAAAATAAGTCGTTCATATTTATATAGAGTTATAATATCATGAAACTGAAAGATTAGTCAGCATTAGTTCATGTTGTAAAAAGCATTCCAAATATTCCACATAATTTATTATGCTCCAGTGGCATTCCAGAATTGACCTAAAAACTAGAATAGCCTCTGCTGAAGGCAAGAATCCCCCAAACAAACATGAGCTTGTAGATTGAAAATGTTTTCTTTAATTCTTTTTTTTTTCCATCAATTCGTTTTTATTGAGTTTATCATAAGTATTG
Organism: Rana kukunoris; assembly: GCA_029574335.1. Lineage (NCBI taxonomy): Eukaryota > Metazoa > Chordata > Amphibia > Anura > Ranidae > Rana > Rana kukunoris. The sequence goes on from CM056051.1 coordinate 186,111,478, forward strand.
AAAGACAATGTGTAAATTGCACATAGTTAACAGAAATTCGTTGACATTTCAAAATACGGATACAAGGCTAAAATATCATTTAACAGGAAAATCTAGAGTGCAAATTACATGTTAATAAATAATAACAGGAGTCACTAATATCATACATCCAGGAACCCAATTGTGATCTCTTTACCTTCCCGGAGGCATGTCATAGTTAACAATCAACATGTACAATGAGAGCTTACACGGCTGAACTTGCCGTTATATCATGACACTATAAACTAAGAACAAACAAAGTCAAAGAAACTTCACAGCTCCATCCCATTTTCCCCAAAGTGACCAGGCATCTTTTCCTTTAATCTAATATCCACCACTAGATGCCATAGTCCTTTCATATCCATAATGAACGTTTACCAAGTCAAGTGTATTTTCTATGGAGGAAGTTTTATCTGATTTCCATAGTCTAGTTATAGACAGTCTAGCTGCTAACAAAATGTGTGTAGTCACATGTCTGGCAATAAATCACCTTTGGCTGAATTACATCAAGTCAAGTACTGAATTACATCAAGTCAAGGAGTCAAGTACTATCTGAGGGACAGTTTTTGAGTAAGTTCCCAAAGTGCGGAGCATTTGATAGCTTTATAAATAGACTGTAATGCTTGTTGCCACTGGTGGTTAGTTTAAGTTTGGCCCAAATCATTTTTTCCAATGTGTGTGGGGGGATAATTTATCTAATTTTTTTGAGGAGTTTTTGTTGCAGTATATTATAAAACAAAGATATGCCTTTGGTTTTGTGGGAATTACTGTCTAGGTGTTCCCAAGCCTTTGGGTGTACTGTGTAGATAGGCGATTGAAGTGTGTCTAGGTATCGTTTAACCCTTAAGTAAGTAGAGAGTTCAGAGGATAGCAAGTTGAATTCTGTTTGAAGGAGGCGAAATGCTTTCAGACGGGAGTTTTTAAATAAATCTTGGATAGGTATGATACCCCAGGCAGACCAATGATTTATGGACAGGTCAAAGATAAATGATGAAGAACTTTCGGAGGTGATGACTATGTGTGCCTTATACTGCCATACACTACCTGCACTTGCGTGAGTTCAGATCATATCCCCCCCCCCCTTTCTTCCTTCCCCCACTCTGTTTTCCCTCCTATTTTCTCTTCCCTTCTTTCCCCTCTCTTCCCCTCCTCTCGTTCTGTTTTCTTCTACTCTTCTCAGTATTACTTATTCCCTTACCAAGGTTTCAAGGTATTACTGATGGCTGCTTCGGCGATCTTCTTGTACTCCTTTATGTATGGTTATGTTCCCCTTGTCATTGTTTGTTCCTCATGGTTACGAATTGTTATCTGGCTGGTATACTTACCTTGGCTAAATATTGTGTATTATGTTTTCGCAATGCTTCTATGTACTACTTCTCTGTAATGACCTTGTTCTGTCTTTTCATAAAACCTTTCCAATAAACACTATTTAAAAAAAAAAAAAGAACTTTCGGAGGGAATGGTGTCTGTGTTTTTTTTTGGAGTAAAATACTATCCTGGGTCAATGTTTTCCACGCTGAAGCCGATGCCAACATTGTGGGAGGTATTGCCAAAGGTAATTTAGTCTTAAAGGGAGTGCTCATCACCCACCACTTAAGATTTGGGCGTATCAGTGTGAAAGCTTCAATAATGCTCCACAATTTAGTGGGACATGGTCGAAACCAGTCTGTAAGTTGGTCTAACAGTGAAGCTGTATAATAATCCTTAAAATCAATAGTTCCCAATCCCCCAGCTGATTTATGTTTTTTATAAGAGTAGAATGAGCACATCTGGGTCTAGACCCCTTCCATATGCACTTATTAAGCAAGGTTTGGAGAGATTTAAAGAAGTATTTAGGTATGGGTATGGGGAGAGTCCTAAATAAATATAGAATTTGTGGCAAGTGGAGCATTTCGAATGCCGCTAGTCTGCCAGACCACAATAGTTCATGTTTGTGGATAGACTGAATATCAGATTGTAATTTGGCAAGGAGTGGTTCATAGTTGGCCGAGAAAAGGTGCTTAACTGATTTGGTGAGGCGAATCCCGAGATAAGAAATGTCCTTTTCAGACCAAGCTAAAGGATATTGGAGCTGTATGAAATTTTTTGAAGTGGCATCGAGAATAAGGTCTAGAATGAGCGACTTCGTTGTATTAAGTTTGTAATAGAAAAAAACCATACCAAACCATTTCAGTAACTTGTATGTTTCAGCTAATGAAGTAATCGGATGGGACAGGATCAAGATGACATCATCTGCGAAGAGACGTATCTTATGTGCCGTATTGCTTATTGTCAAACCTGTGATTAAGGGATTCGATTGCACATGCGTCGCTAGAGGTTCCATTAACAGTTTAAATATTAGTGGCAATAAGGGGCAACCTTGGCGTGTGCTATTTGTTATGTCAAACAGTCGCGATAACATTTCCGCAGTATACACCGAAATCCAAATGTATGGAGTACCTCTTGCAGATACTGTATACCCAATGTACCCTATCGAACGCCTATTCTGCGTCTAAAGAAAGCAACAGAGAAGGCGTTCCACTGGATTCAGCATGGTGTATCAGATTTATCATACGTCTCGTTGGCATCAGGTGCTTGTCTCCCCTTGATAAAGCCGGATTGGTCTAAGTGTATGAGAGTCGGCATAATTTTCAATAAACGTCAAGCGATGGATTTTGCATAGATCTTAACGTCTACATTCAAGAGGGATATGGGACAGAAATTCTGGGGGGAGGTTGGATCCTTCCCTGGCTTTGGGAGCGTAACAATAATAGCATTTAATGACTCTTTAGCAAACGTGAAAGAGGAGGCAGCGTCAATACAAAATTGTGTCAGGTATGGGATTAGTTGGTCGAAGTATTGTTGGTAATATTCTCCTGTTAAGCCATCCGGTCCTGGAGCTTTCCCAGAGGGTAGTGATTTAACTGTTGCTAGTATTTCCTAATCAGTAAAGGGTCTATTCAGGGAGGACAGTTGTGCTTCTGTTAAACTAGGGAGTGTGATTTGTTGAAGGAATGCGTCAATGTCAGTCCGTGAGGGTTGTGGCGAAGAAGGGTCATTTTTAATGTTATATAGGTTACTGGAATAGTCACTAAACAAATTGGAAATATCCTGAGGATTAGTCAATTTATCATTGGTGTGAGGGTGAATTATCTTAGTTTTGGTTCTCCTACCCTTCAGGCATTGTGCCAGTTATTTTCCTGCCTTATTAGAAGTGGAGTAGGATGTGGCTTTAATTTTACGTTGTACTCTCTCGAAGGAGTCAAGGAGTATTGTCCTCAATTCCTGCCTAAGAACCAGCAATTGGGCTAGGTGTGTCGGGCAGCAATTGGCTTTATGGAGGGTCTCAAGATTGGCTATTTGTGAAGTTAAGTCGTCAATACGCTGTGTCCTCTTCTTTTTACATATGTGACTAAATTTCATTATGACACCTCTAATTACCACTTTGTGCGCATTCCACACCACGACGGGGTGCCCCACTGAACCATCATTAATTTCATATTAATATATTCATATATATTCTTTTAAAGTTTTGGTTAATTCCTGGGAGTAGTTTGAATGTTGTAAAATATAGTTATTGGCTCTCCAGAGAAACGTATTTCTCTGACGTCCAGTGTCGTTAATGGAAATTGTGACTGGAGCGTGGTCTGACCACGACATGGTGTGGATTACAGATGCGCTAATCTGTTGTAAAAACCATTTGTCTGTAAGAAACATATCTATACACGAATACGAATTATGTCGCGGAGAGTAGTACGTATAATCTTTTTCAGAACCGTGATGACATCTCCAAACGTCAAATAAATCCTGTGATGTGAGGAATTGTTTCAAGGGGGACTCTCTTCTCTTAGCTGCTGAGGTGGAATCCATATGTATACCAACCATATATCAACCATTAAATTGAAGTCTCCACAAACAAGTAGGTGGCCCTGCTTGAGTAATTGAGCTTTACGTATGGTCCTCTGAATAAAGTTCATCTGTTGGGTATTAGGGGAATATAGATTCAGCAGAGTGTAGCTGATGCCATTGAGAGTACATAATAAAATAATCTGCCATAGGGATCCGAGATTTCTCTTATCAGGTGAAAGTTATTGTCGTGTTTTATAGCTATGAGAACTCCTCTCTTTTTAGACAAGTAAGTAGCGTGGTACACCATAGGATATTTGGCGTTATAGCAAAGAGCTTTGGAGTTGCATAATAGGTGTGTCTCCTGGACACAAACGACATCACTATTGAGATTTTCTGCTGTAAACCATAGAGAATGTTGTTTGGTCGGGTGGTTCAAACCTTTTACATTGAGTGATAGCCCATATTAATCAAGTAATAGATCACTGTTTGGGTCCTGTGTTCCCTTGGGAGCGACGAGATGGTTGCGCCTTACGTTGTTGCAGGTGTGAGATTCCAGATGAGGGGGGTTCCAAAATGATGCCCCAGTCATGCAGGAGATGCAAACCTTTTTGTAAGTCACTAACAACATGGGTGGTGCCATTTTTAGAAATCAAAAGAGTTGCAGGATAACGCCACTTGTATAGAATGTTATGGTTTTGGAGGCCCTTAGTAACAGGATTCAGGTTGTAGAGTTGTAGCGTGTATTTAGGTCTGAAAACAGCTGGATCACTCCATATGGACGAGGGAGAGACGATTTGGATCTTGCTTCATATAACAGCCTTTCTTTAATGTGAAAGAAATGTATGCGCATAAGTACATCTCTGGGTACAGATGCTGCCAAGTAGTTAGGCTTCGCAATTCTGTGGATCCTGTCGACAACAATAAATGCAAAGAGCTGGTAACGGGGAAAAGGAAGGGGTATGGGAATACAAGGGGATTGCACTCACATGGGCCACATCCGTGTATATAGTACTCAAAAAAAGAAAAAAACAATAACTACAGGTAGATATTGATGGTCGGACTTTGAGGCCAAGGAAGTAAGTTAAAAAATTCAAAAATTTATTATCACCAAATAAATACAGAAAAAGCATATGATAAAATACAATTACAAAAATAATGACACATATACATGGATTAACCACTGTATACAAAATCCTTAAAGTCGCCGACGCACGTTTCGCCGTGGGGCTTCTTCAGGACGGTTAGTAAGGATTTTGTAGCGAGGATGTATGACAGAACACAAGTAGTTGTATAGCCGACGATCATGTAGCGAATGCATCCAAGGGCCAACTCAACAAGCGAGTTATCGACAGCCGGGTAGGAACTTGCTTATAGAGTCTTGCTTAGAGACTTGCTTATAGAGTCCTCAAACATATAGAAATATCTTTATTGATAATGAAAACTGCTTAGGGATGTCTTGTAGGTATAGGTTAAGCGTCACATTGCTAGCAGTCTCCACTCGGTAAAGAAAAGACTTTGCAACCAGCTGGGACAAGGGACCTTATTCCAATGGCCGGTTTAGGAGCCCTCCAAGTATCCTGGACAACTGTCCCAGGGTGTACATCTGTGTGACATTGTCAACAACAATGTCTCTGGGCGAAGCATCGGGTAAAACGGTATGTATGAGTTCTTTGGCATATTTCTGCAGATCAACCGGCAATATAGTTTCAGGGACTCCCCTCAGTTTTATGTTATTGCGTCTTGATCTATCTTCTAAATTGGCCAGCTTGGCCCGGACCTATTCTTGTTCATCCTTCACCTTCTCAATCGTATCTATTAGATCATTCACAGTAGTTGTGCATTCAGTCATCCCTTGTTCTATTGTTGTGACTCTTTGGCCCATACATTGCATACCAGTGTTAATTTGGTGAAAAGGGGAGGATAAATCAGTCATCAGAGAAGTATGGAGGGATATGAGCATATCCTTTAAAGTGGTATCCATGACAGGTTGCCCTGTAGTGGGAAAGGATAACATGGAGCTGTGTAAGGCCTGGTGAGACTGGAGCGGATTGAAAGCCTAGGGCTCAATTTGTGTATGAGGCGGCTGTGGGAGCGGTGCATCCAGCCTAAGCAGGGCTGCTGGTGAGTGGATCAATCTCTGTATCAAGTGCAGGAGGTATCGATAGTGCTGTGACATTTTTAACAGCCTGATTATCATCAGGCAAGTCTGTATAAGCCTCCCTCGGTGCGTCACAGGTGCCATTTTTCTCATGACATACACTGACCTGGGTCTCAGGCGGGAACATGAAGGTGGTGAGTTTTTTAGGTTTGTAATCTCCCATCCGTTTGCGGGACATCGTTGGCTGGGACTAGTAGCAGCTCTGAGGTGATTTTGACAGAGAATCAGTGCCATTACCGGGCTCTAGTTGCTCTGTTATGAGCTGCACAATTAAGCGTCCATCTTCGGCGCCAGCAAGCCACGCCCCATTTTCTTTAATTCTTCACTACAACTCTTATGCCCTGTACACACGATTGGTTTTCATTGGACGAACCGATCGTGTGTGGGCCCCATCGTTTTTTTCCCATCGCTGAAAAGAAATAGAACCTGTTTTAAAATTTTCTGATGGTTAAAAAAACGATAGAAAAAAACGATCGTGTGTGGGGAAATCCATTGGTCAAAAATCTACGCATACTCAGAATCAAGTCGACACATGCTCGGAAGCATTGAACTTCATTTTTCTCTGCACGTCGTTGTGTTTTATGTCACCGCGTTGGACACGATCAGATTTTTAACTGATGGTGTGTAGACAAGACTGATGAAAGTCAACTTCATCGGATATCTGATGAAAAATCCATCGGTCCGTTTTCATCAGATGAACCGATCGTGTGTACGTGGCATTAGTATACTGTCTTATTATTGCATAAATAGAACATTTCAGGATGTTGAAAACGGAGACTGTGGTCACATTTGTTTGCTACAAAAAAAGTAAAAATTTAAATTCCATCATAAACAGGATGAGACATACAGTAGGAGTCATGCAATAATGTATTATACATACAACCTTAGAATTATGGACTATTTTGTTGGTTTGAATATCCAGTTGTCCTAAATCTGAGGAAATGCAGGCAGATTATCCTACAACATATGAGCAGTCCTGTCATTAGAGAAAATGGAATCTTGTCTATCTTTTTAGTGTAGCGCTCTCCCCCGAAGGAGCCGCTGGTTGTTGTTTGGTATCGACGTATTAAGTTACCTTGTAGTGTGTCTAGGGGTAGTAGCAGTGAGTAGTAGCAGTGAGCGAATGTCCAGTCATCAGATGGGTTTTCAAATGCTTTATTCCAAGGCCCAACAATGGCCAACATCAACAGGGGATAGGAAAGGTTGATGAAGCATTAGAGAACAGTGCGGTATCAGGCCTGGATAAGAAACAGAGCAGTCCTGCTCTCGGTAGTAGTAGTAAGTACAGTTCGTCGCCACTCTAGCTAGAGTGGGTGAAGTGCCTCTGGACAGACCCTTGTTATAAGTCTGGCAGCCAAAGTGTCACTTGTATGTTGCTGGGAGGAACAGGCCTCTGTTACAGACCTGGCTCGGGCCTCTGCCACAGGCTTAGTACTTCAGTACTCAAGAGAACAATTCGGATTGAGCGAATCCTCCCATGAAAGGGGTCGCCGGTTGACAGCTGACATGTACCTGTCAATCCCGGTGACCAGATCCCCAATGGTTTGTTCAAGCCCTTTTGGATAACCTGCCTCCGGGTTCTCCTCAAGCCGATCCCCCACCGAATGGCATACAGCCTGGGGATCTTGTCAGTAAGGGTGGGGACCCAGTAAGTCACTGGGGCCCCTATCAACATCTGGATGGGTCTCCATGGAGCAGGCAGCTCTGGCCAGGTGGGCCATGCGGGCGGGGTCCATGGAAGCGCGCACCCCTAAGGTGGATGCCGCACCTGGAAAGTGGACCCCGTACAGAGAAGAAGAACCGAACACCTGGAAGCTGCCACAGATATACCCCTCCCCAGCATGCCCAGCGAGGGAAAAACTCCTCTAATTGGCTGCTGGGGAAAAGTGGCTCCGCCAGAACCCCTCTAGCGCCAACTGTTGCCCAGGGGTGTAATCACACCCCTGGGTCGCAGACTGACCAACAGGACAGTTCTGAAATAGCAGCAGCCTGAAATTTGACAAATTATGAATGGGAGCAAAATAACTCTCCCATTCACCCACTAACTTTAGCGTAGTGCCCATACTGAAAGTAAGGGGGCGCTACATTAGTATTAGAAACTGCTAAGAAAAAAAAAAAAATCATATATTATAATATAAGTCAACTAACACTGAAAAGGGGTTGGTTAAAGGGTTTTGAAAGACATATGCCCCTTTCACACGTGCGGACCGCATGTCCATATTTCATCCATCCGTTTTCGGATTAAATACGGACATACATGTATCCCTATTACGGGTGAACATCCGCTGACACCCGTAATCGTCCGCCTCCGCAAACATCCAATTTTGCAGACGGAAGAAAACCCTATTTTTTATTCCGTCTGCAGAGCGGATTGGATGAACACGGACTGACGGTCCGTGTTCATCTGCTCCCCCATAGGGGAGAGTGGAGAAAAAACAGGGCGGTCCCTGCACAGTGCGAGGACGCCCTGTCATCCGACGGCTCAGCAGGGATTTACAAAGCGATCCCTGCTGAGCAAACGGTAACATGGAGGCGGATCAATACTGATCCGCCCCGTGTGAAAGGGCCCATTAACAAAAAACACCCCCCTGCACATTACATTACATTAGCCCAAAGTTTAAATAATAGATTAAGAGCTTTTTTTAGCTCATCCAATTACATTACCTAGGTTTAGCCCAGTTGTTTCAGTATCTCACAATGCGCTCTTACTCTATTCACTGTGTTAGTCATTTGTACCAGTTTTGTATGTGGGCCGTACTTCTTTTTTCAGCTATTAGCTGCAGTAATGAGTTCATGTGCATACTCCTTGCACAGTATTATGCTGCAAGCAATTCTGTTTACTACTGTTTGGCTGTGTAGTTTGTATATTTTACATGCTATCAGGCTTATTTTATCAAAAACAAAAAGCAATGTGCAAATTTGAATAACTTGCAGCAACCAATCAGAATATATCAATGATCAAAGGTTTAGGCCCCATTTACTAGGCCTTATTTACATAGGTGTACCGATCTGTAGACCCATGCGAATGGCCATCTCCACCCGTAAAGGATGCACCAATGTTCCATGCATCAGGCGGCTAGCTGCACGGACCTGTACAGATCATCCTACCTAGAGTGTACATCCATGTGGGTCAGAAGCATGGATGTTGTCAGGACTCTATCCACAGCAGGCGCTCACAAAAGACCTGGCATTCCTGACAGTATCTTACATGGTTAAAAAAATCACACCGGCACGCACAAATGCACGCTGGCACACAGGTGCAAACGTGGATGCGCACTGGTGCACAGGTGTGCGCACAAATGCACGCTGGTGCACAGCCGGCCTGAACTGGCGTCAAACGGCCTTTATAAAGGAGCCCGTTCCTCTCTGTGATTGCAGGTTGATCTTCAGCTCTGGAGTGCTTTTTTTCCTGCATTATCTTGCATCTGTGGATACCTGTTACTGACTTGGCTTGCCCCTGGACCTGTCTTCTGCCTACCTTCTGATCTGACCTTAGCTTGTTAAACGGACTGTCTTATTCTGCTCTTCTGTGTATGACCCTGGCTACACTCCTGGCAATGCTTGCTCTTGTCCACACCAGTACCCAACCCTGGCTTTGAACTGGCTTCTCTCCTGCTCTGCCTTAATCCTGCTACTTCCTACGGGTGCCCATGTCTGCAGACAGTATTCTAGTGTCCCATCTGGGTACCTGGACACCTCATCTGACAACACTCCAGCCAGAGCATCTCTGCAAGCAATTTTAGCAGGCAACCTGTGCTTCTCTGAGCCTTGACTCCTCCTGTTCCACCTTCAGGGGAGTCTTGAGTTCAGCCGCAAGGGAAGCAAGCCCTTTCTTCATTGGCCTCCGGTACCAGGCATGTGATCAGGGCCGGTGCAAGGATTTCTGCCTACACAAGCGAAGCTCCATTTTGGCGCCCCCCCAACGGCCACCCACCCCATTACATGACCAGACCTGCCCCATTACATGACCAGACCTGCCCCATTACATGACCAGACTGTGCCCCATTACATGCCAGACCTGCCCCATTACATGACCAGATTGTGCCCCATTACATGCCAGACCTGCCCCATTACATGTCCAGACTGTGCCCCATTACATGACCAGACTGTGCCCCATTACATGACCAGACTGTGCCCCATTACATGACCAGACTGTGCCCCATTACATGCCAGACCTGCCCCATTACATGCCAGACCTGCCCCATTACATGCCAGACCTGTCCCCATTACATGCCAGACCTGCCCCATTACATGACCAGACTGTGCCCCATTACATGACCAGACTGTGCCCCATTACATGCCAGACCTGCCCCATTACATGACCAGACTGTGCCCCATTACATGTCAGACCTGCCCCATTACATGCCAGACCTGCCCCATGACATGACCAGACTGTGCCCCATTACATGACCAGACTGTGCCCCATTACATGCCAGACCTGCCCCATTACATGACCAGACTGTGCCCCATTACATGCCAGACCTGCCCCATTACATGACCAGACTGTGCCCCATTACATGCCAGATCTGCCCCATTATATGACCAGACCGTGCCCCATTACATGACCAGACCTGCCCTTACCTTATCCCATGCGAATCGCGGCCGTGTAACCTAACAGTAACAGCTTACCTTACCAGAATCGCGGCTGTTACGATTTTTCAAAAGCCGCGCCTCCGACGTCTTCTGTTCCGTGATAGGCGGAACATTCAGCTTCCCGTGAGGCACTGTGTTCAGTGTTCGCCTATCACGGAGGCCCTCTCGTCCGAGGACGAGAGGGCCTCCGTGATAGGTGGACACCAAACACAGGACGAGAGGGCCTCCGTGATGACGGACACTGAACACAGTGCCTCCTGGGAAGCTGAATGTTCCGCCTATCAGGGAACAGAAGACGTCGGAGACGCGGCTTTTAAATAATTGTACATCGGCGATTCTGGTAAGGTCATTTTTTCGCCCCATCCCAGGCTGCGGACCTGCCCGCCCCAAGCGGCCGCTTGGTCCGCCTGGTGGTTGCACCGGCCCTGCATGTGATAGATGTACAATTTTCAATGGACCTTTTCTGTCACTAATAGCTGGCAGGTTTATTATCAAACACAAGACCCACCACAGCAATTAAGACAAGGTACATTATAGTACAGCAAATGAATGAATGAATGAATGAAAACTTGTATAGCGCGACACATGCGAACTGAATCGCCTCTGGGCACTTGTTGTTCCTGTCTCCTTTGATATCAAAAGAGAAAAGTCTTGACCTTTTTTCTAAATGCTAGGTGGTTCTCCTCCAACCGAATGCTGGTTGGTAAAGCGTTCCATAGTCTGGGGCCTTGGATCGCGAATCTCCTTTCTCCTTTGGACTTGAAGTTGGCTTTCGGAACCTGGAGTAGGTTCCGATTCGTGGATCGCAAAACGCGATTGGGATTATGCGCTTTTATTATTTCGCATAAATAAAGTGGGGCATTCCCATGGACACATCTATGAGTAAGACAGAGAGCTTTAAAAGCAATTCTGTCTTTGACTGGCAGCCAATGAAGTGCCCTCAGTGATGGTGAGATGGATTCCCAGGGTTTTTTCCCAGTCACAAGTCTGGCGGCCGTATTCTGAACGACTTGTAGACGGGCGATTTGGTACTTGGGGAGGCCGAGGTAAAGGGCATTTGCATAATCCAGCCTGGAGTTTACAATTGCTCCCACCACGACCGCTAAATCTTCTTTAGGGATAAACGGAGTGAGTCTGCGTAGTAGGCGCAGTAGATGGTGAGATCCACTGACTACTGATCCTATTTGTGCGTCCATTGTCATAAAGGAGTCAAAAATTACCCCTAGGCTTTTGACTTTGGCGCTAGGGGTGATGAGCTTGCCCAGAATGGGCGGGGGGGTCCACGCTGTTGAAAGTTGATTCCTGCGCTTGGCATGAAACAGGAGAAGTTCTGTTTTTGCTCCATTGAGTTTAAGATAACTCTTTGTCATCCAGTCCTCTATCAAAGAGAGACATGTCTCTAGATTGAGGTGGTGATCCTGACTGTTGCAGATGCGGAAATACAGTTGCGTATCATCTGCATATGAGTGGTAAAGCAGTTTTTGGCTGCTAATAATCTCAAAGAGAGGACGAAGATATATGTTAAACAGCACTGGTGACAGAGGCGATCCTTGAGGGACTCCGCATGTAACTGTGCGTTTGTCAGACGTGAAAGGTCCTAACTTCACTGTTTGCGATCGGTTTTCCAGAAAAGAGGAGAACCAAGATAAATCGCCTTCTGCGACTCTGGCTACTTCAACAAGCCGAGTCAGTAACAGATTGTGGTCTACAGTGTCGAAAGCGGCACTTAGGTCCAACAGAACTAGAAGACAAGATTCTCCTTCGTCTGCGGCCTTGAGAACATCGTCCCATACTTTCAGCAATGCTGTTTCCGTCCCGTGTCCGGGACGGAAGCCTGATTGCAATGGGTCAAGTAGCTTATAGGTATCTAGATGCAGTTGCAGCTGTTGTACCACTACTTTTTCCATTATCTTTGAGAGTACGTTGAGGCTTGTTATGGGGCGGCGGTGGAGTGGATCCTTGGGGTCCAGGGAGGGTTTCTTCATGATGGGTTGGATTATACCCTCTTTCAACTGTGAGGGCACTATGCCTTCCAAGAAAGACTGGTTGATAAGCTGCGTGATGGGAGGAGCCAGAATGTCGGTGCATTCCTTCAGCAGTTTAGTGGGGATAATGTCATTTGGCGCTGTGCCATTACGCAGAGTACAAATGACATTCTTAGTGGTCTCGATGGAGATGGGTTCCAGGGCGAACTTACCTGATATAGAAGAATTACTATGGGTGTTGTGTGAGAGGCTGCAGGGGGGGCTGAGGGGGGAATTGTTTTGCTGAATGCTTTCACGGATTACCTCGATTTTATTAATGAAGTAATCCGATAGTTCATTGCAAAATTCTTGTGTGTCCGAGCTGGGGGTTTCAATGCATCCTGGCTTCATGGTCTGGGTGACCATCTTGAAGAGTTCGCGGGGGCGGTTTAGGGCGCCGTTGATAGCCTCCGAAAAATACTTTTTCTTAGCTTGGAAAATTGCTTTGTGGTATTTTCTTGTAGTCGCCTTGTAGATGGATAGGTTTAGCTCTGAAGAACATCTTTTCCAGGCAGATTCGGCCCTTCTGCGTTCTTGCTTCAGTAACGACAGTTGGTTGTTAAACCAGCTGCGGTTGTTTTTTCCGAATGCAGGTTCGTCGCTTCGGCGCTACCAAGTCGGCTGACTGTAGCATGGCCGAGTTTATGGCTTCCAATGTTTCAACGGCCGTTTGATGCGGCTGAGTTGTTTCTATTTTTTTCCTTAAAGTGGTTTTGAAGAGTTCCGAGTGGAGCTTCTTCTGACATCTAGTCCAGTGTGTTGTCACTGGATTTGATGTTTTTGTTGCAGGGGGGATGGTGGAAATACTGAATCTAATTGCATGGTGGTCTGTCCATGGCAATTTTTCATTTTCCCAAATTTTTATTTCCAGAGCTTGTCTGAAAATAAGATCAAGTGTGTGACCTGAAGCATGTGTGGGCCCACATACTAGTTGCTGCAACCCTAATCCTTCCAGGTGGTCAATACAGGCGTCGGCAATGGGGTCCTGTGAGGAGTTGGCCCAGAGATTGAAATCCCCGAGCAGCAAAAGATGTTTGCTGTTGAGGGTATAAGTGGAGAAGAAATCCGTCCATGATGATAGCAGCTGCGATTTTGGGCCGGGCGGCCTATAGCAGAGCAGAATGTGGACGGTCTCCTTTGAACTTGCTTGCAGTTGCAGGGTAAGGGTTTCCATGAATGGAAGAGGGTTTTGGCTGACTGGTTTGGTGATCGTAAGATGAGTCTTGTGGATCACCGCCAGGCCGCCTCCTCTTTGCCCTATTCTGTTTTCCGTTATGATACGGTAATTTTCTGGCACCAGTTCTCCTAGAATGGTGTTACAGTCGGCTGTGAGCCAGCTCTCTGTAATAAAAAGACAATCTAGATCTTTTTGTTGAATGAAGTCGCGGATTTCAAGTCGGTGTTTTACTGCCGATCTTGTGTTGATCAGAGCACATGACATGTGCTTGTGCTGGGGTAAATGGCTGAAATGGCTGACCGTCGATCTATGATCGATTCTCAATAGTCGCTCAGTTCTTAGGGCCTTTTTGGTGATGGCTGGCAGTATTGCGGCGCATTGCCTCAAACTCCAAATGGTTTCGGCAGAATATTGCCTACGTGCCATGATCGTCAATACACGGGGGGGGGGGGATTTCGGGGCAGTGGGGAGAGGAATTGGCTAACTCCTCTCTCCTAGCTTGGTCCAGAGGAAGGCAAAAAACCCTGGCGGCGCTCGGCCAATATGCTCCGGCAGGGAAAAAATTCCTTCCTGACCCCTGTAAGAGGCGATCGGGTAACCCCTGGATCAGGCTTCTGTGCTTTGGAAAGACAGGGGGGGGGGGCTGGGGCTGTGAGGGGGACCCTGTTGCTGGTCAGGTGGGATGGCTGCTCAGGCAGTGGGATGAGGGCTGACAGGGCAAACAAATACTCTGATGCACAAAGGAAGAAGGTATCCCTTCAAAACGCATCAGAAAGCAGTGGTTTCATGTCATCATCTGGAGACTGTTTTATCAGGCCGATTGCCACCTGTTTAAGACTTTTACATTGTGGTTTTCTTTCAGATGCTTGTGAGTAGATTTTAATTCACACTTTTAATAAATGTATCAAATGATAATGCACAAGGCTGGTGCGCCTTCTTTTCTTTATTACATTTTAGTACAGACCTGCCTTAGGACAAACAAGTGTAACTACATTGCTACTTTAAAATGATTCACCTGTTAAATTTTCTGAAAATGTTGAGTTCCTTTGTGCAGTTAGTTACCAGATTGCGTTAGACCTCTTTGAAATTTACACAAGTCAAATAACGCTTATGTATTGTCAAAGTAGAAAGATGAAAAAGGCAGAGCTTTCATTGCTTAAAACTATTTAATTAAAATAATAATATAAAAACAACCATTACACTCATATTGCTTAGTCTTTAAAAAGTCTTTAAAAGTCTCTGTAGAGCCACTCAGCACCAGTCCTTCCTCTTCGGTACATGCTTGTATTCCTCCATAAGGAATAGTGATGAGCGGAATACGCCATATTCGATTTCGCGATATTTCACGAATATATAGAAGAATATTCGCGAAATATTCGTTAATATCGAATATTCGTGATATTTTAATAAAAAATAAATTTTGCGAAATTTCGCTAATGCGAATGCGAAATTTCGCTAATGCGAATGCGAAATTTCGATAATGCGAATGCGAAATTGATTGTGAAATTCTCGTCAACACGGGAAAACGGAGATCATTTCCTGGATTACTAAACTAACATGCACTAAACACTAACTCTACTTACACAAACTTATATGACTAAACTAAAGCTAATTTTTTTTTTATACACAAAACACAGAAGGGCAGAGAAAGTATTCGCGAATATTCGTAATACGAATATTCGCATTGCGAATATTCGGCAACATAAAAGGATCGCCTCAGCTACTTGGCCCAGGGTCTCTAATCATACCAGCAATGCTTTTAGACGTTGATGGAGATCACTAGGATGTGATCTGTTTTAAAAATAAATTTGAAAAAATACGAATATTCGCAATAGCGAATATTCACCGCGATATTCGATTTTTTCGCGAATACTCAAATATGCAATATTCGTAACAAATATTCGCAATGCGAATATTCGTGAGCAACACTAATAAGGAATAATGTGACAATGCCTTGCCCTTCCAAATGTGTTTCGTCAGCACTGCTCCAAGTCCAATACTGATCCTTTATTCCTACCAGAAACAGTAGCTCCATAAAAAGTTTTATCATAAAACTAGAACGTGTAATGTTGAATAACTTCATTTTTGGGCCACCAGGCTTTTACAGGAGGTTTTATGATAGTGCGCTGCATGGCAGTTATTACAGTTTCCTAGATTTTTAAACATACTTTGGGGTTGATTATAGGGAAATAGGCTCCCACACTTTGCATGGGAAGTTGCACTTTGCAAGAGGATTTGCTTCAGAGCTTAGTAAATGTGGTAAAGTTTCACTTTGCAAATATTACCCAATCAATTGCAAGTAAAGTACATGTGCAAGGGAAAAAAATAAACAGCATTTGATAAGATATGATAAGATGATGGAAATCAATGGAGCTTCACCTCATTCACTAAACTATACAGAAAATTCCTCTACAAAGTGCAATCTCCTCTTCAAAGGGAACAGCCTACTTGTTTAGTAAATTAACAACGTTATCTTAAAAGTGTAAGTTATAACTTACACTTAGTCTGTACTAAATACATTTTAAGTTGCAAATGCACTGGTTAGTGTCCAGTGAGGAACACACACAGGGGTTGCTTTATTAAAGGTAAATACACCGTTTGGCCTTGCTGAGGATACAGGATGATGACCAGAGGCCACAATATACTAAGCTTCTATTGTCATTGTTGCTCTTTTATGCCAAAAAAGTGATTCTGTTTAAATGGAATTCCAGGGCACCACCTACAGTAGGGGCCTGGATGGACTCGGTTAATGCAGTTTTGCCTTTATACAAACTGACATACATCAATAGAGGGTGCCCGTTGAAATATAAGTGGGTATTGGGTCCTTGGATTGACCCCAATTGATCCTGACCCTGTAGAGGGTGCCCCCCCCCTTAATTTCCTGAGTTATATTTTGCAGTTTGTATCTAGACTGGATGTATGTTCCTTGGTGCACCCTGTGGGTTCTCCCCTGTCTCATGCACATTGTGTATTTTATATTGTTTCCTTACTGCTTGTACTGTATCTTGTACCATTTTTGCTTTAATAAAGACCAAAAAAAAAAAAGGTACATAGACTGTTCACTTTCCCTAGAGCTTGGTAAATTAAGTAAAACACTGCTGATTTCTATTATCCAATCATGCTCAAACACAAATGCTATTTGTTTCTGTTTTTTTACTTGCACGATACTGGGTATTCATTGCAAAGTGAAATTTCAACCCGTTAACTAAGCTCTGAGGAAAATTCTGTTGCAAAATGCAACTTCTTTTGCAAAATGAACAGCCTATTTGCCTTTAGTAAATCACCCTTACGGAGACTTAATGACCCTTCACTGTCCCCAGTGGAGCCCCTTAGTCAGGAATCCCCAGCAGAGTGCATCCAGAGCGGATGAGAGTCAGACTCTAGCTAGCCAGTGAGGCAGACGGATTAGCTACAGGAGCTACAGCGGCGCACGTCTCCTAGGAGTAGGAGCGTGTGAGTCATAGCTCCAGGCAGGCGTAGGAGGCAGACAGGAGTCCCTCCCAGCCCTGCTAGCCCGGTCTTCTCTCCAAGCTCCAGCCTGGAAAATCCTGTACCCCAGTCCGAGCACTCCTCTAGCCCAGCTCCTTGGCTCTCCTGAAGGTAAGAGCCCTCCACTGAAGCTGCTGACGGCCGTCCTTTTCAGGATAAAGCCGCAGCAATCACGGATCCCCCTTGCTCCTTTTGGCTCCTTTCCTCGGTGCCCTGCACTCCCACACCTCCATCCTCACTAGGGGCCCCCTCCTGTAACCTCCCCGCGGCAATTCCGACGTTCGGGGACATTTTTTTGAAAGCACCGCGCCAGGCCGACCTGAATCGCGGGGCCGCGGTTTAGGAAAGACCGCGGCTTCACTTGCGGCCTAACGGCGCGCGGCTCCCCACGCCCTGCAAACTTCACCCAGCCTCTGGGAAACCCCCCCTCACCCCAGAAGGACAGCCATCTGTCCTTGTTTTTGCCCTCTCAGCCCCTAGATCATTCGGAATACACCCTATCTGTTCAGCCCTCATCCCACTGCCTGAGCAGGCAGCCATCATACCAGACCAGCAACACGTTCCCCCTCTCATCCCCAGCCCCCCCCTTGTCTCGTGAACGAATAGAAGCTTGATCCAGGGGTTAACCGATCGCCTTTTATAGGGGTCAGGAAGGAATTTTTTTCCCTACCGGAGCATATTGGCCTAGCACCGCCAGGGTTTTTTTGCCTTCCTCTGGACCAAGCCAACTTCCTCTCTCCCCCCCCCCCCCACGGTGTATTGGCGATTATGGCAGGTCGGCAATATTCGGCCGAAACCATTTGGAGTTTGAGGCAATTCGCCGCAATACTGCCAGCCATCACCAAAAATGCCCTAAGAACTGAGCGACTTTTGAGAATCGATCATCGATCGACTGTCAGACGTTTCAGCCATTTACCCCAGCTCAAGCACATATCATGTGCTCTGATTAACACAAGATCGGCAGTAAAACATCGACTAGAAATCCGTGACTTCATTCAACAAAATGATTTAGACTGTCTCTTTATTACAGAAAGCTGGCTCACAGCCGACTGTAACACCATTCTAGGAGAACTGGTGTCAGAAAATTACCGTATTATAACGGAAAACAGAATAGGGCAAAGAGGAGGCGGCCTGGCGGTGATCTACAAGACTCATCTTACGATCACCAAACTAGTCCGCCAAAACCCTCTTCCATTCATGGAAACCCTCACTCTGCAACTGCAAGCAAGTTCAAAGGAGACCGTCCACATTCTGCTCTGCTATAGGCAGCCCGGCCCAGAAAATCGCAACTGCTATCATCTTGGACGGATTTCTTCTCCACTTATACCCTCAACAGCAAACAACTTTTGCTGCTAGGGGATTTCAATCTCTGGGCTAACTCCTCACAAGACCCCATTGCTGACGCCTGTATTGGCCACCTGGAAGGATTAGGATTGCAGCAACTAGTATGTGGGCCCACACATGCTTCAGGTCACACACTCGATCTTATTTTCAGACAAGCGCTGGAAATAAAAATTTGGGAAAATGAAAAATTGCCATGGACAGACCACCATGCAATTATATTCAGTATTTCCACCATCCCCCCTGCAACAAAAACATCAAATCCAGTGACAACACACTGGACTAGATGTCAGAAGAAGCTCCACTCGGAACTCTTCAAAACGACTTTAAGGAAAAAAATAGAAACAACTCAGCCGCATCAAACGGCCGTTGAAACATTGGAAGCCATAAATTCGGCCATGCTACAGTCAGCCGACTTGGTAGCGCCGAAACGAATAACCCGCATTCGGAAAAACAACAGCAGCTGGTTTAACAACCAGCTGTCGTTACTGAAGCAAGAACGCAGAAGGGCAGAATCTGCCTGGAAAAGATGTTCTTCAGAGCTAAACCTATCCATCTACAAGGCGGCGACAAGAAAATACCACAAAGGAATTTTCCAAGCCAAGAAAAATTATTTTTCGGAGGCTATCAACGGTGCCCTAAACCGCCCCCGCGAACTCTTCAAGATGGTCACCCAGACCATGAAGCCAGGATGCATTGAAGCCCCCAGTTCGGACACACAAAAATTTTGCAATGAGCTATCGGATTGCTTCATTAATAAAATTGAGGCAATCCGTGAAAGCATTCAGCAAAACAATTCTCCCCCCAGCCCCCCCCGCAGCCTCTCACACAGCACCCATAATAATTCTCCGATATCAGGTAAGTTCACCCTGGAACCCATCTCCATCGAGACCACTAAAAATGTCATTTGTACTCTGCGCAATGGCACAGCGCCAAATGACATTATCCCCACAAAACTGCTGAAGGAATGCGCCTACATCCTGGCTCCTCCCATCACGCAGCTTATCAACCAGTCTTTCTTGGAGGGCATAGTGCCCTCACAGTTGAAAGAGGGTATAATCCAACCCATCCTGAAGAAACCCTCCCTGGACCCTAAGGACCCACTCCATCGCCGTCCCATAACAAGCCTCAACGTACTCTCTAAGATAATGGAAAAAGTAGTGGTACAACAGCTGCAACTGCATCTAGATACCTATAAGCTACTTGACCCATTGCAATCAGGCTTCCGTCCCGGTCATGGGACGGAAACAGCATTGCTGAAAGTATGGGACGATGTTCTCAAGGCCGCAGACAAAGGAGAATCTTGTCTCCTGGTTCTGTTGGACCTAAGTGCAGCTTTCGACACTGTAGACCACAATCTGTTACTGACTCGGCTTGCTGAAGTAGCCAGAGTCGCAGAAAGCGATTTATCTTGGTTCTCCTCTTTTTTGGAAAACCGATCGCAAACAGTGAAGTTAGGACCTTTTACGTCTGAAAAACGCACAGTAACATGCGGAGTCCCTCAAGGATCGCCTCTGTCACCAGTGCTGTTTAACATATATCTCCGTCCTCTTTTTGAGATTATCAGCAGCCAAAAACTGCTCTATCACTCATACGCAGACGACACACAACTCTATTTTCGCATCTGCAACAGGCAGGATCACCACCTCAATCTAGAGACATGTCTCTCTTTGATAGAGGACTGGATGACAAAGAGTTATCTTAAACTCAACGGAGCGAAAACAGAACTTCTTCTGTTTCACGCCAAGCGCAGGAATCAACTTTCAACAGCGTGGATCCCCCCGCCTATTTTGGGCAAATTCATCACCCCTAGCGCCAAAGTCAAAAGCCTAGGGGTCATTTTTGACTCCTTTATGACAATGGACGCACAAATAGGGTCAGTAGTCAGCGGATCTCACCATCTACTGCGCCTACTACGTAGACTCACTCCGTTCATCCCCAAAGAAGACTTAGCGGTCGTGGTGGGAGCTATTGTAAACTCCAGGCTGGATTATGCAAATGCCCTTTACCTCGGCCTCCCCAAGTACCAAATCGCCCGTCTGCAAGTCGTTCAGAATACGGCCGCCAGACTGGTGACTGGGAAAAAACCCTGGGAATCCATCTCACCTTCACTGAGAGCCCTTCATTGGCCGCCAGTTAAAGACAGAATTGCTTTTAAAGCTCTCTGTCTTACGCATAGATGTGTCCATGGGAATGCCCCCATTTATTTATGCGAAATAATAAAAGCGCATAATCCCAATCGCGTTTTGCGATCCACGAATCAGAACCTGCTCCAGGTTCCGAAAGCCAACTTCAAATCCAAAGGAGAAAGAAGATTCGCGATCCAAGGTCCCAGACTATGGAACGCTTTACCAACCAGCATTCGGTTGGAGGAGAACCACCTAGCATTCAGGAAAAAGGTCAAGACTTTTCTCTTTTGATATCAAAGGAGACAGGAACAACAAGCGCCCAGAGGCGATTCAGTTCGCATGTGCCGCGCTATACAAGTTTTCATTCATTCATTCATTTCATTCACTGTGAAAGCACAAATTATATGCATACTGTAAATTAAAGCCTATCTATGGTCAGAATGTAAATTCATTATATTCATTTTCATATTGCAATTTATTGCTAGTCTGCTTCTAAAGTTCTGAAATTCTGAATATAAATCCAAATCTAAATACAGGAGCCACATTTTTTAAATCAGTTCTGCCCATTTTCAAAGGTAATAGGCAATGGATTGTTAATAAATAAACTATTTAAAACAAAAAAGATTGATTTTAAAATATAGTCCAACTTTTGCAGCCAAATGGGGTTAACGCCCACTTTATATTTGTTACATGTCCTCATTTAATAGCATAACTTACAAAAAGATTTAATTGTAGCTTAAATTTTAGATCCTGTATTTTGAACCCTCCAGCAAGGAAAAATGCTACACAGCTTTCTTTGTTTATGAGGGGGTTGGGCAGCTAGTTTGTCTTAATTAAGACAAACTAGGGGAGATTTCAGAGTTGGACGACTTTGAAGCTGTCCCAATGTGAACCGGCACAACTGCCTGTGAAACTTGCACCCAGGGCCGGATTTCCCACAAGCCTGCCAAGAGGATCTCCCAAACACATAAGACATGCCGCCTCATATGCACATCATGTTAACAGGGGCAGCGGGACACACCCCTCCACGCTGATTGGGTGCCTACCGCACATCGTGCTGCAAGGGAAAGCAGAAAAGGTGAATGATAACGGTGTACTGGCCGAGCGGGCGTCCTCTGCATCCCTCTGGATGTGACATGATCGTCCCAATATAAGTGATATGATCGTCCTATTGTATGAGGGACACGATCGTCCTATTGCATATGTGACATGATCGTCCCATTATGAGTGATCTGATCATCCAATTATATGAGTGACCCAATCGTCCCATTATATGAGTGACCCGATCGTCCAATTATATGAGCCCAGTGTACAGTGCGAGCACACACTCTGTAATCTCTGCCACAGATCTCTCCTAATCACCACATTTATTACTGGACTAAATGACATTCATTGCTATATAGTGCCTGCTAAAGTCATAATAATCCCTCCGTTGGCTGATTTAAGACTTTGCAAAGTTCAAAACAATTACACAGCTCACGGTACCTGGCTGCAAGTACTCTGCAATGCTGGGGGGGGGGGGCATGATTTTACATGCAATTAGTGACAAACTGGTACTTTTTGGGTGGCAGCCAGGTAACTGTGGCAATCCCCATTCTGGCAGGCAGTGTGGCAAGTGATATTCCTATCTGGTGGCAGGCAGTGTGGCAAATTACATCCTCATCAGGTGGCAGGCAGCGTGGCTAAAGACATCGCCATCTGGTGGCAGGCAGCGTGGCAAGTGACATTGCTAATCTGGTGGCAGGCAGCGTGGCATATGACATCGCCATCTGGTGGCAGGCAGCGTGGCAAGTGACATCGCCATCTGGTGGCAAGTGACATCACCATCTGGTGGTAGGCAGCATGGCAAGTGACTTCCTCATCTGGTGGCAGGCAGCATGGCAAGTGACATCCCCATCTGGTGGCAAGTGACATCCCCATCTGGTGGCAGGCAGCATGGCAAGTGACTTCCCCATCTGGTGGCAGGCAGCATGGCAAGTGACATCCCCATCTGGTGGCAGGCAGCATGGCAAGTGACATCCCCATCTGGTGGCAGGAAGCGTGGCAAGTGACATCCCCATCTGGTGGCAGGCAGTGTGGCAAGTGACATCCCCATCTGGTGGCAGGCAGCGTGGCAAGTGACATTCCCATCTGGTGGCAGGCAGTGTGGCAAGTGACATTTCCATCTGGTGACAAGCGACGGTAGCAAGTGACACGCTCAGGGCTCCCACTGTTTCTGCTTTATAGTGAGTTGAACTATTTAATTTTATATTGCAATGTAATGATAGAAATAATGCATTTCAATAATCCTGACACCATAACAACCATGGTGCCGGAATGATTGAAGCACTAACACTAATCATTGTCTGTGAAAATCGTTTACCCCCCGCCCCCCCATGTGATGGTGAGGGGGGGCGGCATTGAAGGACCCAGCCTTGGGGCGGCAAAGGGAGTAAATCCGGGCCTGCTTGCACCTGTAGGTTGTTTACAATGTACTACATGAAAAGATACATATACAGAGAAAAAATTGTATTTAAATTGCTGGTAAGTGACATTTCCCTGCAAACTTTGTTTTCTTTGTAAAAAAAAAAAAAAGAGAGCCAGCCTCTCAGTGTGTGTCGCCAGGCAGGGAATATGAAGCACCTGTCAGGAGGAGTATTTCCACTGACAGGGAAGTGAAGAAGTGAAGGGCATGTCTGTTCTAGGCTTGTGTCGGTTGCAGGAGTGCACTCGACACACGGTTGCGTGTGCGTGCAGCTATTAGCGGTTGGTGTGTTCAGTCAGATTTTAGAAGCACATGGCAAACACTTGACCTGCACCACCCTTCTTCCAGTATTTAGTACCACCCAGGGCATTCGTCCCTTCCGTCGCCCCCCCCCCCCCTGTACTGGCCATGCCCCCACCCCTTCAACCTCTGCAGCAATGCTGGCAGCACTCATACGTCTATTTCCCAAAGCCAACCTCTGCATATGACACTAAGCACGTGCACTCAACTTCTTTGGTCAACCATGGCAAGGCCTGTTCTGAGTGGAACCTGTCCTGTTAAACCGCTGTATGTTCTTGGCCATCGTGCTGCAGCTCCATTTCAGGGTCTTGGCAATCTTCTTTATGTAGAGCAACAATTATTTTTTTTTAGATCCTAATAGAGTTCTTTGCCTTGATTTGCCATGCTGAACTTCCAGTGACCAGTTTGAGAGAGTGAGAGCGATAACACCACATTTAACACACCTGCTCCCCATTCACACCTGTAACACTAACGAGTCACATGACACGGGGAGGGAAAATGGCTAATTGGCCCCAATTTGGACATTTTTACATAGGGGTGTACTCACTTTTGTTGCCAGCGGTTTAGACATTAATGGCTGTGTGTTGAGGTATTTTGAGGGGGCAGAAAATGTACAATGTTATACAAGCTGTACACTTACTACTTAACATTGTAGCAAAGTGGCATTTCTTCAGTGTTGTCACATGAAAAGATATTTACAAAAATGTGAGGGGTGTACTCACTTTTGTGAGATACTATATATATATATATATATATATATATATATATATATATACATATTTTTAAAATAGATATGGCTGCTCTTGTATTATATGGTTGGAAAAAATACTGCGCAGGTCCAGTGATCCGTGAACAGTGAATAATATCGTGTAAATAAATGAATATAATGCTGCTGCAGCTAATATGTCAGATATAAACATAAGTAGCAATAGAAAAGTAGGAAGCTGCGCTGCTTTGCTTTAAATTATTGCAAACAAAGAACAACATAGATAAGATAAGACAATATGCTGTACACATGTAGTGCACAAAAACACCAGTGCAAAATTCAATAACTTGACATTTATATGAAAATAGTCAAAAAAGTTTGTGTGAGATAGATAAATCCCAAAAGTTCAAATAAGGATGTGACAGAGATGACAAAAGAAATCCGAATGGGTGTTGAACAGCTCCAAATGTATCGTGTGCATCAGCCAAATTGATAAGAGAATCCTCCACCACTTATGTTCTAACTGCTTACCAAAATGATTGCTCTTGTATTCACTAGGGAAGACACTGACATTATTAATTTACTGTAAGGTGAGGTGATTTGTGAGACATGTACCCATCATATATCCTAACAGAACATTTGAAAATAGGTGAATTTATAACTAGTTATGTAGAGCATTGTATTATTTCAGTAACAACATATTCTTTTCATTCCTTTGCCCCAGCCCGTGCCATTTCATTATCCTCTGACTAAAGGGAATGTACCATTAAAAATGTTACAATTCTATCTACTTTTTCCGCGTAATTAAGTTTGCTGTCCATTCAAGAAAGAGACATTGAATTACAATATAAAACCATTACAGAGACAAACATACAATAGAGGTACTAAATGGAATAGTCCTTCTGGTACAACAAAGAGATAACAGAAGGTGAATTCCCAAAAGATTTCATGGTTTAAAGCACATATCACACATATGTCATGAGGTTATTTGAAATACAGTCAATGTCATGTTATTTAAAAGTTACCACAAATCTTTTAAAGAGCCACCAAACCTTAAACACAGCTTGCCTCAAAAGATTATAATTTTAGCCTTCAAATGTCTTAACAGAAGTCAAATGCTTTTATGTGATATCATTAACTGAGTGTTACCTTTTGATTTACCTAAACCTTATAGGCTGGAAATGATAACAAGTGACTAACACGGATGACGTTTGGGTTCACCATAATCATGGGTTCAAAATTCCCAGTCCATTGTCTTTCTAACCATAATGCGCTGCAAAGGCTTTTGAACTTAGCTCAACTGGCTAGAAATGGCAAAAAAGGTGTCCCTTTATGTTACTGGGAAATGATAAGGAAAGCCAATAAACTGTGAAGGGAAGCATTAGTGCTGGTTCACACTACCGCAACTTGGGATCCGACGTGTGTCGGCCCCAAGTCGCGCCCCCAAGTCGCGCGACATGAGAAATTCAATTGAAGTGAATGAGAGTCATCTTAATGTACACTACTGAAGTCGCTTCATCTTCAGAAAAGGTTCCTGTGCTACTTTCAAGGCGACTTCTACCCATAGATTTCAATGGAAGTTGCCTCCAAAGTTGGATCACCCTCTTAACTGAAGCAACTTTACAGGAAAAGAAAATAGTTTACTCAGGCAAACCACTCCCTCCCACAGAGCTGATTATTCTGTGATTGGCCACAGCCAAAGTCGCCTGTCCTTGCATTGTAAGTTGCTCCAAGTCACCTTGCCCCTGTGTGAACCGGCACTTAGGGTCAGTTAAGAAACTGTATTTTAAATCGGATTGCTACTCTTAGGGCAATCAGCCCATTTGCTCCCTTGTCTTCTTATTAGTGTGGGCTTATTTGCCTATACCTTTACTTTGTGGTTGATTCCAGTTCAGTGGTCACTTTTTTTATATAACATTTTTACTAAGGAAAACTTTATTTAAACAAATGCATAAAAAAAAAAAAATACATGTTCGGGAACACTCAGTACATAAAAGAGACCAGACTCTTACAGTGGTACTGTATATCATAATTACAGCAGACATCCAACGACGGAGTAGAAAAACAGTCAAAGTCACAAGAACCTTACACACGTGCAGCCTACAAACAGTAGTATACATTGAATAGTAGTATACATTGAATAAGGGTGTGTAAGCATCAACCTAACAATCTATCTAAGACCAGATCAGTTGGAGCTAGGCCAGGGAGATCCAGCAATGCTCAGCAGACCCTGTAAAATTTAACCAGGCATCCCCAATGCTGATAAATGACCCCTTCAAATCTGATGATAATTCCCGTATGTTCCATCCATTCTTTAAGAGAGGGAGGAGATGCTTTTCCAGTGGAGCAACCATTATAAAACATTACAATACATCTTAAAAATTATGGAAAAAGTGTTCTTGACACTGTAGTCAAGTTGGAATCGTCAAAACAGAGGATGGAAAATGCTGAACACCCAACATGTTTCGAATTCGATTTTCTTTTTCAGGGGTGCATACACATTAAAGAAAGCAAATTACTTTCTACGACAGAGAAATCTCATTAGAACATCATATATAATACATATGACATAAATATAAGTTCTGTATTAGTGTTTTTTTGTCATGTACAGTATATCACAATACCTTGATAAGCTATGAGTACATCTTGAATGAAGATGTTGATACCCTACTAGCTACCATTATCATTTTGAACCCTACTTTGTGTGCCTGAAACAATGCCCTAGAGACAGCTTTCCTATTAAACTGATCTGCCACCACATCATCGATAATACCCAGAATACAACATTTGGGAACAGGAGTTATGCCGCGTACACACGATCACTTTTTGTGATGAAAAAAGACGTTGTTTTATCTCACGAAACAAAACGACTTTTTTCAAACTTCTTTTAAAAAAACGTTGTTGCCTACACACCATCGTTTTCTGAAAATGCTCTTGCAAAGCGCGGTTACGTACACCACGTTCGACGGCACTCTGTTCCATTGAAGCTCCCGTCTCATAACTTGCTTCTGAGCATGCGCGGGTTTAAAAACGTTGTTTTCAATGTCGTTTTGCCCACACACGATCATTTTAAATGACACAAAAAACAACATTTTGAAAAACGACACAAAAAATTCAAGCATGTTCGAATTTTTTTGGGGTCGTCTTTCAGAAGACATAAAACAACGTTTTGCCCACACACGATCATTTTAAATGACGTTTTTTAAAACGTTGTTTTTTTTCATCACAAAAAATGACCGTGTGTACGCGGCATAAAAGTAGTTTGAAATGTCTGATTGATAATGTTGAGGATGAACTTCCAATACCTGTGTAATTGTGGGCAGCGCCACACCATGTGAATCAGAGTGCCATGGTCCCTGCTGCATTTTGGACAACTCAGCTTTGTGCGGAGACCCATCAGTCGCCACTTTAAACAGCTGTACCATCCATTTTTTTATTTTATGCCATGGGGTTTTTGTTTTGGGTAGGCAGGGCAGTATTTTGGGGGTATATTAATGTTCAATTTATGTCAATTGGACCCTTATTTTAGATTTTTTTTCCTTCACAGTGAGGCTTCCCTTTAAAAAGAGGGCTTATGTTCCAGGAGGTATTATTATGAGGTTTTCATTTATTTTATAGATATATTGGGCCAGATTCAGGTACACGTAAATTTGCGCAGCGTATTCGAAATACTCTACGGTGCCGTATTTTACCAGGCTCTACATCGAATTCTGGTAGATTTTTGCCCGTACGATACGGCGGCGTAGTCTATTTCTCGGCGCGTAATCGAAATATGCGATTAGGGGGCGTGAAGCATTTAAATTAGGCGCGGCGATCAAACTGCGCATGCTCCGTTCAGAAATTTCCAGCCGTGCATTGCGCGAACTAACGTCGATACGTCATTTGTTGTTTGAGTAGCGTCGTTTACGTACATTCCTATTCCCGGACGACTTACGTAAAAAATAAAAACAAACGTTGAAATTTGACGCGGGAACGACGGCCATACTTAACATGGGCTGTCTAATATTATACCAGCAAAAAGCTGGTATAGTGTTACACAAAAAAAAGATGACTAAAGATGCCGTAAGAGATTGCGATTTAAGATCGTAATTTCGGGGATCGCCGGCAAAAGCTCATTAGCATACCCCGACGCGGAAAACGACGGGAAGTCCACCCAGTGGCCGCAATTTTATTGCAGCGTAGATCCGAAGGCGTACGAACACGTAATCCAGTCGAATTGAAGCCCGCAGCCGTTTTTTCATGGTTTGAGGTTTCCGACTAGCTAAAAAACGTGCGTAATTTGAAAGTACTCCAGTCTAACACCAGTTAGACAGGAGTTACGGCTCTCTGAATCTGGCCCACTGTTTTTTGCTGTAAGTTAATAGGGCCATTTTTTAGGTTAAACTGCTATTATCATTTTTACTGCAAGGCTTCATTTTAAACAAAAGTGGGCTTTTGTTTAAGGGTGGTATTACGTTTTTTATTTTCCTTTTGATATCGATTTGTGCCTTCTGTTCATATGTTATTTTTTTTTTTAAGTTTGGGTTTCTCAAAGTGCAGCATTCACGTTTTACCTAACCACCTGTTCAGTGTTTCCTTGCAGCATGCAGCTGCATTGCTTTAAAAAAATATATATATATATTAAAAAATAAATAAATTGCATGAACCTAACACCTAACTGACCTAATTTTATACTGTTTGACCCCTTACGGTTTTGTTCTTCTGCCATTAAAAATCTAAGTGGTCGCTTACTTGAATACTCCTCTCTAAGCTGTATTTATCTAATCCAGGAATCTGGCTCCCCATCACATCAGAAATGTGTCTATGACAGGCACCAGTCTGGGATATGTCTCTGTGCCATCTCTGGGCTTTGCCACTCACAAAGCACAGCTTATGATGACAACTAGGTGTTTGGCAGATGTACAAAGTTAAAAATTAAGGCGCCAGAGTTTGGCTCTCCTTCAACAAATTAATTTTAGAGAAGCTGTGGAGAAAAATAATTTAGGCTACTTTCACACTTGGGCAGGGGTGTAACCCCCGCTAGCGGGCAAAGTGTTAAAAGCGCCTGTGTTGAGGTGCTGCCGAAGCACTTTGCAGGCACTTTGGCAGCACTGCTCATTTACTTCAAAAGGGCAGAGCATTTTGGGAGCAGTGTATACACTGGGGAGGCATGAGAGAAACTTTTTAGGCACTTTACAGGTGCTAGTTTTAGCACTAAAATTCCTAAAAGCGACTCAGTGTGAAAGGGGTCTTAGGATTAGAATAACGTATCTGTATGTACTGTAAATGTTCTAAAGGTATATAAATATATCTTTATGTATACACAAATATACATTGCACTCTACCACATGTGGATTCTATTATATATCATCCAAACAGTCTATCATTTGCTTTTAAATAAACATATTTTGAAAAGTTACACTCACCAATATTAGATAGTCAGGCTGGCTTAACCTCCCTGGCGGTATGATTCTTTCAGATTTTTGGTGCTGAAAGCAGTACAATTATTTTGCTTGAAAATTTGGCGTTTTACATTGTAGGCCTGTAATTCTTAGGAATAACTCACTTAAATCTGCCCAAACAAGACTCTAGTAGACATCCCAGGTATGATAAAGTTTGAAAAACAAAATCATAAATTATAATATAATAAATAACTATAAATAATTATAACAAATAATAATATAATTATAATAAAAATGATTCATGTAGCGCTCACCCCCGAAGGAGCCGCTGGTTGTTGTTTGGGATCGGCATATTAAGTTACCTTGTAGTGTGTCTAGGGGTAGTAGCAGTGAGTAGTAGCAGTGAGCGAATGTCCAGTCACCAAATGGATTTTCAAATGCTTTATTCCAGGGCCCAACACGGCCAAAATCAACAGGAGATAGAAAGGTTGATGAAGCAATAGAGAACAGTGCGGTATCAGGCCTGGATATGAAACAGAGCAGTCCTGCTCTCAGTAGTAGTAGATACAGTTCGTCGCCACTCTTGCCAGAGTGGATGAAGTGCCCCCGGACAGACCCCTGTTTAAGCTTGGCAGCCGGAATGCCACTTTTAAGTTGCTGGGAGGAACAGGTCTATATGACAGACCTGGTTCGGGCCTCTGCCACAGGCCTAGTACTTTAGTACTCAAGAGAACAATTCAGATTGAGTGAATCCTCCCAGTAAATGCAATGAAAGGGGTCACCGGATGACAGCTGACATGTACCTGTCAATTCCAGTAACCAGATCCCGATGGTTTGTGTAAGCTCTTTTGGATAACCTGCCTCCGGGTTCTCCTCAAGTCGATCCCGCACCGAACGGCACACAGCCTGGGATCTTCTCAGTAAGGTTGGGTACCCAGTAAGTCACTGGGGCCCCCATCGACATCCAGATGGGTCTCCTTGAAACAGGTGGCTCTGGCCAGGTGGGGCATGCGCAGAGAAGAATAACCGATCACCAACCCAGAACACAGGGCAGCTGCCACAGATATACCCCTCTCCAGCATGCCCAACGAGGAAAGAACTCCTCTAATTGGCTGCTGGGGAAAAGTGGCTCTGTCAGAACCCCTCTAGAACCAACTGTCGCCCAGTGGTGTAATCACACCCTGAGTCGCAGACTGACCTACAGGACAGTTCTGAAATAGCAGCAGCCTGCAATTCGACAAATTATAAATGGGAGCAAATAACTCTCCCATTCGCCCGCTAACTTTAGCGTAGTGCCCGTACTGAAAATAAGGGGCGCTACATTCAATAATGTAATCAAATCAAAAACACTGAAATTTGCTCAGTTGCAGAATTGTCGCTGTCATTACTTTTATTGTTTGATGACGAATTTCCCCACAAATCGCTATCGCTCAATTCTGCAAGTGATTCTAATTTATTATCGCTGTTTTCTAACTGCTTTTGACATAAAGGGACACTTTTGGTTGCTATGGACAATCTCCAGTTTCCAGGCAGAAAGAACAGTTTTTATTATATAAAAGTACATGCAGGACACTGGGCAGACCACTAGGGACAAAGGGGTGTGTATTTATTTCATACAGTACTGTAATCTATAAGATTACAGTATACTGTATGTATTGTGTGTATTTACTTTTTTGAATTTGGCGCCGATCTCCGCCTCTGTGACGTCGCAGGGAACGGAGCTTGGCGGCACTTGGCACTGTGAATCAAGCGAGGAGATATAGCTCGATCACACCTCGCAGGATCCAAGGACAAGGTAAGTAAACTCTGCCTGTGGACACTTATTCTTTGCATTTTTTTTGGAAGATTGCATTATTTGTACTCAGTGTACACTTATGTTTGCACGTAGCACTTTGTCGCTACATTGGTTTATCGCTTCTAATATTAGATCAACATCAATGTTTGTTTGTACACTTATATGAGATTTGTGGATTAGCTATGCCCTGCATCATATTTACAGATTAGCCCAGTGGCCTCATACCAACAGGGAATAGCGCAGCACCAACCCCCACTATTTTTCATGTGTTTGTGTCATTGCAGGTAAGAAGGGGCATATTTAAGACTATAAACAGGGTGAAAGTGATTTAATTTACATCCTTGTGATCAGTAAAAGCTGCTGTGTGATTAATTAACATATCAACACACGTGCCATTGTTGGACATGAGGACATTATTTCTGTATATGTGAATGTTATTTTTATAGCTATAGACGTGTATTATTATGTATGAACACATTAGCAGTTGCTAACCAGTCTATCAGTCTGAAGGTCATGTGTTTGTGTCATTGCAAAAACTTTTTAATAAAAACACTTCTGGTTTCACCTGTCCCGCTCCCTTCCCACATTGAAATTATTGACCATACTTTCAGCACATGTGCAACAAAATTGGCGCCCAATGTGGGGCCAGGTGAAGAAATGCAAAAGGTCACGGAAGTGGAAAAGAGCGGTTACGCTATCTGTGGCGAAGCTGAGAGAAGATTAAAGGAGTTGTAAAGGAATTTTTTTTTTAAGCGCTCTTTAGAACACTATATAAAACCATTGGGTCCAAAAGTAAA
This sequence comes from Rana kukunoris, assembly GCA_029574335.1. NCBI lineage: Eukaryota > Metazoa > Chordata > Amphibia > Anura > Ranidae > Rana > Rana kukunoris. Next base: position 186,143,678 of record CM056051.1, read on the forward strand.
CAGTGCAAGTGGAAAAATGGTATTGATAGGTTTGTGTGGCTTTAATGGGAAGGACAACATACATTTGCCACAGTCCCCTATATGCACAAAATATGCCTTCATTACGATGCTACAAGTGAAAGTTTAAATTACACACTTAGGCTCACTTTATATATATGCAAATTGGATGCATCCAATTCATATGACATGTGAGAATTTTGGTGCGGTTCAGGTGCGAATTTCAGGTTCATTGAGCTCTACAGGAACGCTTTTGAATCACACATGTGTTCAGTTGTGTTCAAGATTCAGTTCAGAATTCTGTTAAGGATTCAGTTCAGGATTTCAGCATGAAATCTCCTTTTACCTACTATGTATTGGTCTGCACTGAAATCGCAGCTGTGACGGTCCTGAGCCTTGCAGAATCGCATCAAAAATGCACCTGAAACGCTGAACAAATGCTTTCTTTATTCTCAGTGAGAACAGACATACAATTTGCATGGGACATGTGTGAATCCAACCTTTATATATAACCAGTGAAGTGGCTGGTCTCAGGTGATACACAGAGATAAAGTCCTACTGCATATTGTAAACTGTTAGGCCTCGTACACCCGACCGTTTTCCTTCGTGTGTAAGTTTTTCATCGAGGAAACTGCCAAGGAACTCGACGAGCCAAAAAGAGAGCAAGTTCTTTTTCCTCGACGGGAGTCCAAATTGGCTCGTCGTGTTCCTCGTCAGGCCGGTTTTTCTACGAGAAACACGTTGGTGTGTATGCTTAGAAACCCGTGCACCTTCGGTAAAAGTAGAGTTTGTAATGGACATAGCACATTTGTCACGCTGTAACAGACTGAAAAGTGAAAATGTCTCTTACCAAACTTTAACCTAACACGCAGTAACATGAGATTAGCAAAAGCAGCCCCAAGGGTTGTGCCAGTGGAATTGAACTTCCCCTGCCGTAGTATGTGGTGAAGTCACCGCGTTTGAGAACGAGGAGATTTGGTCTTGACAGTGTGTACGCAAAGACAGCTTGTCAAGATCCTCAACAAGCCTAACAAGGAACTCGACAAGGAAAACGATGTGTCTGAAACGACGAGTTCCTTGGACGTGTGTTTCGAGACCTAAGTGTCAATCTACAGTCTTCTCTACATCTATTCAAAAGTACAGAATTTAGAAAGCTTGTCTCAACTTTTTAGAAAATGGGGTGGAGAGCTGAAATTACACTCTGCAGAGCTCAGTGGGGAGAGCTCTGAAATCTGATTGGAGGAAAGGGACACACAACCTTCACACAGCACCGAAGAAAGGAGCTGAGTCTGTCAATCACAGTCTGTATGTTGGAGGTCCCTCTTCTGTCACCTTTTTTTCTGTTGGTGTCAGGAAAACGTGTCCCATACAGATAGCAGAGGAACAAAGCTGCAGACAGAAATGACGCTTCATGCTTTTCATTGAGACAAGTACACACTATAGAGGAATATGCTTTATTCACATTGCATGTGTGATGTTTACAGCCTCAAGTCTCAAGAGAAAGAACATTTTTTAACCACTTGCTTACTGGGCACATAAACCCCCTTTGTGCCCAGGCGAAATTTCAGGTTCCGGCACTGCGTCATTTTAACTGACATTTGCGCGGTCATGCGACGTGGCTCCCAAACAAAATTGGCGTCCTTTTTTCCCCACAAATAGAGCTTTATTTTGGTGGTATTTGATCGCCCGTGCGGTTTTTATTTTTTGCGTTAGAAAAAAAAAAGAGTGACAATTTAAAAAAATATATATATTTTTTACTTGTTGCTATAATAAATATCCCAATTTTTTTTTTTTTTAAAACTATTTTTTTTTCTCAGTTAAGGTCGATACGTATTCTTCTACGTATTTTTGTAAAAAAAAAAAAAACGCAATAAGCGTCTGCTTTGCGCAAAAGTTATAGCACCTACAAAATAGGGGACAGAATTATGATTTTTTTTTTATATTTTTTTTTTACTAGTAATGGCGGCGATCTGCTATTTTTATTGGGACTGCGACATTACGGCGGACACATCGGACACTTTTGACACATTTTTGGCGCCATTCACATTTATACAGCGACCAGTGCTATCAATATGCACTAATTACTGTATAAATGTGACTGGCATTAAAGGGGTTAACACTAGGGGGTGAGGAAGGGGTTAAATGTGTATCCTGGGTGTGTTCTAACTGTGTGGGGGGAGGGGGTGACTGGGGGAGGTTACCGATGCTGTGTTCCTATGTACAAGGGACACAGATCGGTCTCCTCTCTCCCTGACAGGACGTGGAGCTCTGTATTTACACACAGAGCTCCACGTCCCTGCTCTGTCACCGCCGATCGCATGTACCTGGCGGACACCGCGGCCGCCGGGTACACACATCGAATCCTCGGTGATGCGACAGCAGTGTTTTTCCCCGCTGCGCACCACCCAGTGGCGCGCGCGGGGAATACAACAACATTGACGTCTAAAGACGTGACCCCGGCAGCTCAGGTCCGCGCTGTTGACGTCTTTTGTCAATAGCGCGGATCTGAACTGGTTAATTAAACTATTCTCTAGTACATTTTATTTATTTTTTAAATACAAAACACAAGCATACATAGAATTAGCAATTTTTGACAGGCGTACTGTATAGAAGAACTTAAAGTGGAACTATATTTACCTCTTCTCCAGAGATGTGACATTTACAAGCTCCCTTACCAGGGACAAAATATTTTACCATGGTTGATCGTCCTGATTGGCCAGGGAAGTTGTAACTCACGCACATGCTCATGGGAGTTCATTCAACCTGGCAGATGCCATTATAGCTCACTGGGATGCACAGCTCAGTGTAGGAATGCAAGCAGGAAGGTAAGAAGTCATTATGTGTTAGTAAAAGTGCACTTACTCTAAATAGATTATCTAAATAAAATATTACAACATTACAATAAATAGATTGCTTTATATACCCAGTAACACAAAACACAGCATCATGAATCCTACATAAACATCACAAATGTCCAGCAGACAGTTCCATCATGTCACCCAGGAACCAGGAGATAAATGTTGTATTCGAACAGTAGCAAAATGTGACACTTCTATGTTCAGACTTTGTATCAGTGGCGGCTGGTGCTCAAAATTTTTGGGGGGGCGCAAACGGAAAAAAAAATATTGCAGCCTCACTGTGCCCATCACATGCAGCCACTGTGCCATGCCACCAAATGCAGCCACTGTGCCACCAAATGCAGCCACTGTGCCATGCCACCAAATGCAGCCACTGTGCTATCAATTGTCACCACTGTGCCATGCCATCAAACACAGAAACTGTGCCATCAATTGTCACCACTGTGCCATGCCATCAAATGCAGCCACTGTGCCATCAATTGTCACCACTGTGCCATGCCACCAAATGCAGCCACTGTGCCATCAGTTGTCACCACTGTGCCATGCCATCAAACACATCAACTGTGCCATCAATTGTCACCACTGTGCCATGCCATCAAATGCAGCCACTGTGCCATCAATTGTCACCACTGTGCCATGCAACACAGCAACTGTGCCATCAATTGTCACCACTGTGCCATGCCATCATATGCAGTCACTGTGCCATCAATTGTCACCACTGTGCCATGCCATCAAACGCCACCACTGTGCCATCAATTGTCACCACTGTGCCATGCCATCAAACGCCACCACTGTGCCATGCCATCAAACGCAGCTACTGTGCCCATCAATTGTCACCAATGTGCCATGCCATCAAACGCAGCTACTGTGCCCATCAATTGTCACCAATGTGCCATGCCATCATATGCAGTCACTGTGCCATCAATTGTCACCACTGTGCCATGCCATCATATGCAGTCACTGTGCCATCAATTGTCACCACTGTGCAATGCCATCAAATGCAGTCACTGTGCCATCAATTGTCACCACTGTGCCATGCCATCAAACGCCACCACTGTGCCATCAATTGTCACCACTGTGCCATGCCATCATATGCAGTCACTGTGCCATCAATTGTCACCACTGTGCCATGCCATCATATTCAGTCACTGTGCCATCAATTGTCACCAATGTGCCATGCCATCAAACGCAGCTACTGTGCCCATCAATTGTCACCAATGTGCCATCATATGCAGTCACTGTGCCATCAATTGTCACCACTGTGCTATGCCATCATATGCAGTCACTGTGCCATCAATTGTCACCACTTGTGTCACCAATTGTGCCATGCCATCAAACGCCACCACTGTGCCATCAATTGTCACCAATGTGCCATGCCATCAAAAGCAGCTACTGTGTCCATCAATTGTCACCACTGTGCCATGCCATCAAACGCAGTCACTGTGCCATCAATTGTCACCTATGTGCCATGCCATCAAATGCAGTCACTGTGCCATCAATTGTCACCACTGTGCCATGCCACCAAACGCCACCACTGTGCCATCAATTGTCACCACTGTGCCATGCCATCAAACGCCACCACTGTGCCATCAATTGTCACCACTGTGCCATGCCATCAAACGCCACCACTGTGCCATCAATTGTCACCACTGTGCCATGCTATCATATGCAGTCACTGTGCCATCAATTGTCACCACTGTGCCATGCCATCATATTCAGTCACTGTGCCATCAATTGTCACCACTTGTGTCACCAATTGTGCCATGCCATCAAACGCCACCACTGTGCCATCAATTGTCACCAATGTGCCATGCCATCAAAAGCAGCTACTGTGTCCATCAATTGTCACCACTGTGCCATGCCATCAAACGCAGTCACTGTGCCATCAATTGTCACCTCTGTGCCATGCCATCAAATGCAGTCACTGTGCCATCAATTGTCACCACTGTGCCATGCCACCAAACGCCACCACTGTGCCATCAATTGTCACCACTGTGCCATGCCACCAAACGCCACCACTGTGCCATCAATTGTTACCACTGTGCCATGCCATCAAACGCCACCACTGTGCCATCAATTGTCACCACTGTGCCATGCCATCAAACGCCGCCACTGTGCCATCAATTGTCACCACTGTGCCATGCTATCATATGCAGTCACTGTGCCATCAATTGTCACCACTGTGCCATGCCATCATATTCAGTCACTGTGCCATCAATTGTCACCACTGTGCCCCATGCCACTGTGCTCATTGTCGCCTCTGTGCCCCATGATGCCACTGTGCTCCATGCCACTGTGCCCCATGCTGCCACTGTGCCCCATGCTGCCACTGTGCCCCATGCTGCCACTGTGCCCCATGCTGCCCCTTTCCCTGTAAAAAAAATCACTTACCTGACGCTTCCATGTCCTCCCTTGATGTCTTCTGCCGCCGTGGAGAAGCTTCAGCCAATCAGGTTCCTGAAAACCAGAATCCGGGAACCTGATTGGCTGAAACGGCTGTCAGTCTAATGCAAGGACCGCAGGTTGCCTGCGCTCCGAGTATAGACTTCCGAGAGCCGGAGGGTGGCACTGGAAAAGCCTATCAGAGCCGCTGGCTTTGATAGGCAGTTCCCCTCAGCCAACCAGCTGCCGCTATTCGGGTAACCGGCGTCCCCTGTCCGGTTATACGAATAGACCAGGCAGCTGGCAACAGTAACACACGTCCAATGCATAGCATTGAACGTGTGTTACTTGCGAGAGGGGGTGGCGCTGCAGCGCCCTCTATAGACGGCCGCCAGAACTTCGGCTAAAATGTCAAAATGACATTTTAGCCGAATAAAAGTTCTTAAAGGGCCCGTTTTTTGTTTTTTTCTTGTGACTGCGGGAGGGGGGGCGGCGCCCGTGCGCCCATATTGGCGGGCCGCCACTGCTTTGTATGGCTGCTGATATCACAGGTAGAGATGCATATGTCCTGTTTAATTGGTGCTTTGACAACACAATGTGAGTGGGTTTGCATTTTTTTTTTTTAAGGAAAAGTTTTTATTAACCACTTGCTGACCAGCCGCCACAGTTAGGTTGGCTCGGCTGCACAAATCACTATAGCTGTACGTCGGGCTCGGGCTGTAGGCACTTCCAGTGGCCAGCGAGGGGGAGACAGACTCGAACTTTGCCAGCCACCCGCAATCATTCCCTGCAGTGACAGAACGGGGATCTGCCTATGTAAACAAGGCTAATCTACATTCTGACAGGCAAGATCACACAGATCCTGTCTTTCTGCTATGCAGGAAGATGGATCTGTGTGTTGTCCCAGTGAACCCTTCCCCCATAAAGTTAAAACACACAGTGAGGGAACACAGTCAACCACTTGATCTCCCCTGATGTTAGCCCCTTCCCTGCCACTGTCATTAGTACAATAACAGTGCATATTTTTAGCACTGATTACTGTAGTAATGTCACCGGTTCCCAAAAAAGTGTCAAAAATGTCAGTTAGGTGTCGGATCTGTCCGCCGCAATGTCGCAGTCCCGCTAAAAATCACTGATTACTAGTAAAAAAAAAAAAAAAAAGAAAGAAAAGAAAAATCTATTTTGTAGATGCTATAGCTTTTGTGCAAACCTATCAATATATGCTTATTGGGATTTTTTTTACCAAAAATATGTAGCATAATACAAATTGGCCTAAATTGATGAATACATAATTTTTTTATCTTTTTTTTTTTTTTTTTTTTTGGAAAAGTTTTACAGCAGAAAGTAAAAACGTTTAGTTTTTTTGTTTATCAAAATTGTCACTCTTTCTTTGTTTACAGCAAAAAAATATATAAACAGCAGAGCAGAGGCGTATCTAGCGAAAATAGCACCTATGGCAAGCACTGAGACTGCGCCACTGTTGAGACATTTGAAACCCATCTATTAGATAACCTAACAAAAAAAACAGCTAACAAAACTAGTGATATTTATCATCCCTTGTGACACCTTGGGTAGTGACATATCCTCTTTATGGAGAAATCTGGGGTTTATTAGAACCCTGATCCCTCCTCTACCCTCTAAGGCCAGGTAAATGCAGAACCAATACTGGAAGTGATGAACTCTTCATCACTTAAGGCCTCAGTTTTCACAAAGGAGATGGAGAAACTGATGTTCCTTCTTTGTGCGCTGCCAATCCTACCAGATGGAATGGGAGAACAGGAGGGCTGTTGTTGAAAGCAGCAGGGATAGTGCTGCCATTGTCCATTAGAAAACGTGCTGAAAAGGAGATCCTGCCTATGCTTGGGAGGAGGGAAGAAGAGATCCTGGTAAGTGCCTTGCTGCCCAGCCACTCAACAGCGCCATCTTCATATGGCGCCCATGGCACTTGCCATGGCTGCCATACCCTAGATACGCCACTGCAGCAGAGGTGATCAAATACCACCCAAAAAAGCTCTATTTGTGGGGAAAAAAGGACATCAATTATGTTTTAGTACAGTGTTGCAAGACCACACAATTGTCAGTTAAAGGGGCTGTAAAGGAAAGAAAAATCATAATAAGCATCCTTTACCTGCAGACATTCCTCTTTTCACTTCCTCATTGTTCGTTTTTGCTGAGAAGTTGCTCTATTTCTTCTCTGTTCTGTTCACTTCCTGCTTGTCTGATTGTTACTCACCACCGTGAATGGAGGCTTTACTGCGGTGGTCAGTAACGTGCTCGCCCCCTCCTGGGAACTACATCTGTGTGGCAAGACGCTCTCTATGTGTTAGAGTTCATGTGCCGCAATTCATACTGGGAAATGTAGTTCTTACATGAACAAGTGATGCAAACCAGGAAGTGAATGAGAAAACAGAAACTAGAACGCCGGAGGTGATATAGATGAAGGAATTTAATAGGTATTTACTCGTTTGTTAACAGAATCATTACACTATTCTGTCTGTCTACCTTGCCGACATTAATTTTAGGCAATTTTTTTTTCCTTTACAACTCCTTTAAAGTGACACAGTGCCATATTACAAAAAATGGCCTGGTCATTAAGGGGGTAAATCATTCCAGGGATGAAGTGGTTAAACCCTGAGATGGTACATACATGAATCGGATATATATATATATATATATATATATATATATATATATATATATATATATATATATATATATATATATAAAGTGTATATATTGCGCTAAACCAAATGAGCTTCTGGGCAGCCAGCACAACAAAAGATAATTGTGAAAACAGTGTAAAAATAAAATGCAGCGCCCAAACCAAAAAAGGGGCCTCGCTGGAGGGAGGACCCTATAGAATAAATAGTGACGTGAAAAAGTGTAGCACTAATTTAGATCAATAAATCACCGAAATCCAGTGATGGTTCCAGTAATAGATAAACTATTTATCTAACTGAGCCAAGGGCAGGAACACTGTAAGGAAGAGAGCCAAACAAATCAGATTCCAATCCTGGCCTTAATGAAATTAATATGTGTCTACAGTGAGTAGTGCATATAACCAGATGTGCTATACCTCCCATGTAAGGGTATAGTGCACCCCACAAATGTGTATATAAGTATGTCCAGTAAATCAATAAGGATCCTATTCAACAAACATATAAGCAGTCCATGCACAAATAGGTATAAAGACACGGAAATTCCTCTTGAGTGAAGATACAAAACATCAACAGTGGAATCCTCAGTGATAATATGGTAAGAATGGACACCCTTACCAGACAAGGTGGACTCGCACTACACCTTACGGCGGTGGAGTCATTCAGGCCTGTATGGACCGATTGTCCTCTCTGGTCACCTTTAGTTGTTGGCTTTGAGGTATGCTGTGTCCAAGGGTTCGCTGAGGTTTTCCACTGAGGTTCTCCAGTGTAGAAAGTGAGCTCCGTGATAGTGCTCAAATAGTGTTGTATTGAGGAATATGAAAGAAAAAACTCCTCATAGTGTAAAAAGATTTAATACACTTCACAGTAAAAAAACACTTGAGTGAAAAAATGTTGATAAAATAAAATAAAAATCACAACAATGTCCCATGAGTGAAAGGTGGAATAAACATAAAAGTCCAAAAAATCCAAACTGTAAGTTGCAAAAACAGCAAACAAAACACACAATGACTCTTCCACCTACTGCACACCATTGGGAATATACTCTCCATTTTAGGTGGAAGAGTCATTGTGTGTTTTGTTTGCTGTTTTTGCAACTTACAGTTTGGATTTTTTGGACTTTTATGTTTATTCCACCTTTCACTCATGGGACATTGTTGTGATTTTTATTTTATTTTATCAACATTTTTTCACTCAAGTGTTTTTTTACTGTGAAGTGTATTAAATCTTTTTACACTATGAGGAGTTTTTTCTTTCATATTCCTCAATACAACACTATTTGAGCACTATCACGGAGCTCACTTTCTACACTGGAGAACCTCAGTGGAAAACCTCAGCGAACCCTTGGACACAGCATACCTCAAAGCCAACAACTAAAGGTGACCAGAGAGGACAATCGGTCCATACAGGCCTGAATGACTCCACCGCCGTAAGGTGTAGTGCGAGTCCACCTTGTCTGGTAAGGGTGTCCATTCTTACCATATTATCACTGAGGATTCCACTGTTGATGTTTGTATCTTCACCCAAGAGGAATTTCCGTGTCTTTATACCTATTTGTGCATGGACTGCTTATATGTTTGTTGAATAGGATCCTTATTGATTTACTGGACATACTTATATACACATTTGTGGGGTGCACTATACCCTTACATGGGAGGTATAGCACATCTGGTTATATGCACTACTCACTGTAGACACATATTAATTTCATTAAGGCCAGGATTGGAATCTGATTTGTTTGGCTCTCTTCCTTACAGTGTTCCTGCCCTTGGCTCAGTTAGATAAATAGTTTATCTATTACTGGAACCATCACTGGATTTCGGTGATTTATTGATCTAAATTAGTGCTACACTTTTTCACGTCACTATTTATTCTATAGGGTCCTCCCTCCAGCGAGGCCCCTTTTTTGGTTTGGGCGCTGCATTTTATAGATATATATATATATATATATATATATATACACACACACAGGATATATATATACATATTATATCAGAATTTCAGTACCAATTCAGTATTTGTCCAAGCAGTTTTTTTCCATGGCAATGAGATAAGGTATCACAGAGTCATATAGGACAAAAAGGAAAATAAAAATAACATAAAAAAATGAAACCATCAAACTTAACCCACAACAGTAAAATCAGTCTGTTTATGCAGTAAAGCATGCTTGTTTTACTCACTGTGCAACCTAAGGGGTTAATCATCCGCATTGTGTAAAAAGACTGTTTGATCCTGTCTTTTCTGCTCCTCCCCTTCTTCCACTGTCCCCAATCCATCTGCTGATAGTACAGAGCCCTAGGATGCACTCTGCACATGCTCAGTTTTGTGTGTATTACTAGAGAATTTGTTTTTCTTTTTTTGGGAGGGTGCATGTTATCAGCACAGGGCCAATCAGCACTGTCCAGACAGAAAGTCAAGGGTCATGTAGCCTCATGGGACAGTCAGAGTAGAATGAAAACTCCTCCTACAAGCTTTAACCAGTGGTGGGCCAGGAATTGATAGAAGTCACAAGACTGCTATATACTGCTGATGAGAAATTATATATTTACTAGCTCTTTCCCCACTCTCCATCCTGTAACATCCTCCACAGCAGCCAGGGGGAGAGGAGAGGAGGGAAGACAGCAGAAATGTGATGCAGTAGGGGGAATGCCAGGCAGTCGGGGGATTCTGCACTGCATGTAGTGATTAGGGTGTTCCCAGGCACACCTGGCACATATCCTGTGCATGCCTATGAGCACAAAGTAAAAAAAAAAAATCCACTATTAAACCAACTCAAGAGAATAACAAAATTTAAGTGGTTGTGTAGGTATATTTTTTTTAATAACAAACATCTCTATACTTGCAGGCAATTCCATTGCACAAATCAGTCCCAAACCTCCTCTTTATGGGCCCCCTGTTGACGCCCCCCCCCCCTCTGTGTCCAGTGCACCGACGGAAAGCTGCTTCCCATGGGGGCACTTGTGCATATTCGCTCCCAAGCCCCGTTGCTGCATCCATTGACACAAACATTGGGACTCTGACCCGCTCCCTCGTCACTGGCTTTGATTGACAGCAGTGGGAGCAAATGATTCCCAGTGCCCCAGCAAAGCTAGTGAGACCTGGAAGTGAGGGGAGAGAAGAGCTGCAGACGTGCACTGCAATGGTTTGAATGAATTCAAAGGAGGGCTGGTTTGAGGGTGGATACTGATGCCTAAACGTCTTTTACCTTAATGTGAGGAATGCATTAAGGTAAAAAATGTTTAGGATTTAGAATTAAGGACAATGCAAACCTTCAGGTGGCAGTTTGCCAGAAGCGATTAGCAGTTCTGAACTATAGGCATTAACAGCCAGAAAATGTTAAAGAACAAAAGTGGAATTGGATAGACCAGCCCTCAAAATTTCCACTCGCCTACTAGCATTTGGCGAGTGGATTTAAGCTGGGGGCGAGTGATGACAGGGCTGCATGACCAATCTCCCTCGAATCTGTGCCTACATTTAGAGCCCCGATGAGATTGGCGGCCAAAGAGGAAAGGTGCATGCTCGGGAAAAGTAGTCTGGTGAGCCGTGCACAGGCAGAGCAGTACACAGGTGCTCTCCCTACAATTCTCATTAAGCCATGGGACCTAACAGTATGACCTCTCTGAGCCTGCCCCCTCCCCCCGACCAATGTAGCTGGAGAGCAGGGAGCAGGAAGTAATAAGTGAGGTGGAGGATTGCGAAAATTACCACTCTGGTGCAGTGCTCACTGAAAGTTGCCCTGACATGAGAGTGGCAGCCTTCCAGTTTGTGCAGTTTTCTTCTCCTTGTGCTCTATGTAAGTGTCCAAGAGTTCAGCCTGAGCACTGTAAACAGACTGGTCTCAATGTGTGCTGTGCGGTGTCAGTGTGCGCTATGCGGTGGTGTCAATGGCTGTGCAGTTGTGTGGATCTCAGCATTGGATTGTATTCCCTCCCGCTGTGCTGCAGCTTCTCTCCTCATTGCCAGCCTGAATAAAAGGGGGAAGTGGGGACATGCAAGCGTGGAGCGGCACACACAGGCTCCTGATGATGAGATGAATAGGAGAGGGAGAGAGAGAGAGAGGATAGATGAGAGTTGCAGAGGAGACAGCAAGAGAATGGGGAAGAGACCCAGTTCAAGTGCCCTGTCCCTCTGGTCTGCCCCCAGTGCCCTGTCCCTCTGGTTTGCCTCAGTGCCCTGTCCCTCTGGTTTGCCTCAGTGCCCTGTCCCTCTGGTCTGCCCCCAGTGCCCTGTCCCTCTGGTCTGCCCCCAGTGCCCTGTACCATGTTGTTGTTAATATTTAATTGTGTAACTTGATTCTGCATAAAACATTTAACAGTGTCATTCCATGAGATAATCTACGAGGGCATGTTTACGGGTGCAATTAGGCGCAGGGCAGTGTATGAATTAGGTGGGGCAACTAATGGCGAGTAACTCTTGAGGCCTGGCTAGTAGCTCAGGGCTTGAAATTTTGAGCCCTGGGATAGACCATACACTCACTCTGGAAGATAAACATGACCTCATGGGACAATCATGTGAATTGAATCCCAAAAGCAAACAGCAAAATAGAAGGCCAAAAGAGACTAATGCCGCATACACACGATCGGTTCGTCTGATGAAAACGGTCTGATGGATTCCCATCGGTGAAAAAACGTAGAACCTGTTTTAAAATTATCTGATGGTTAAAAAAGCCATAGAAAAAAACGATCATCTGTGGGGAAATCCATCGGTTAAAAATCAACGCATGCTCGGAAGCATTCAACTTAATTGTTCTCAGCATGTCGTTGTGTTTTACGTCACCGCGTTCTGACATGATCAGTTTTTTTAACTGATGGTGTGTAGGCAAGACTGAAAGTCAGCTTCATCAGATATCTGATGAAAAAATCCATCAGACCGTTTTTATCAGATGAACCGATCGTGTGTACAAGGCATTAGTGATGCACCCTTCATCAACAGGCACAAATGGAAGGAAGAAGGTACTTGCACATAACAGAGTGCTTTATAGTATTCCTATGTTCAACATTGGAGAAAAAGGAAGTAAGTCAAGTTTATAATCTGCCTTCATGTCTGTTCCAACTCAGTGGAGTTGACATTGGCTGGAGTTAGGGTTGCCACCTTTTCTTCAAGCTAAACCCAAACACTTTAGCGGCACAGATCACATTTTTTTTCATAGTATACACCATATCATTATAAAAGACCTGAGACATCTTTTGGTGTCCCAAGGAGTGGGAATGCAGTGCGCTGCGGCAAACAGTGGATGTGGCTAAACCACTCTTGCTGACATCATCACCCGCCCAGTGCCCCAGTGATGTCGACACTGCCCCCAGAGTTCTGCGTTAACCATTTTGTCAGTGTCTTAACAATAAGAGGAAAAAAGTCAAGTAGTAGTAAAAAGCGTCACTGGTTCGAATCCCGACCAAGACACTACCTGGCTGGAGTTTGTATGTTCTCCCTGTGCCTGCGTGGGTTTCCTCCGGGTAGTCCACTTTCCTCCCACGCTCCAAAGACATGCTGATGGGTTAATTGGCTTCTGTCTAAAATTATATGAATGTGAGTTAAGGGACCTTAGATTGTGAGCTCATTGAGGGTAGGGACCGATGTGAATGTACAATGTATATGGAAAGTGCTGCGTAAATTGACAGCGCTATATAAGTACCTTAATAATCATAAGAATTTCCAGCTCTGGATTGGCTCTGGTAATTCTGCTGCAGTTCCTGGCTTGCTTTAGAACGTAAACAAACAACAGCTTAAAGCAAACTGTAGACAAGAAAGAGTAACACCAGGTCTAGTGTCGCCACTCAGCGCCTCAGTGCGTATTGTCTTCTGAATATAAACAAAAACTGGTCACAAAAGAACCTGTTAATCATGCAGCAAAATTAGATAGAAGAAAAATGCAAAATTACATTTCTAGAATCCTGTTTATATCAAAAAAGGGAAACAGATTAGCAGCTATTTAAAATCTAACCAGTCAAAGCCAGTTAGATAGATATATAAAATAAAGATCATAAAAAGAACAAAATTGTCCAAAATGATAAACAGCGCTGGGATGTTGGTTTAAATGTCCAACTTCATGGAAAGCAATTGTATAATGGCGGAAGATCTCATCAATAAGTGAAGATAAGTACAGGAGGATCCTACACCTCTTCCCAGAAGATAGACACCACAAGTGGGACACACTCCCCTTCGGGGTACACACTCACCAGAGGGTCTAATAATCAAGGCAATAATGGGTATCTTTCACTCGATCTCTCGTCTCTATAGCTGGGCCCAGTAGGTTTAGTGCTCCACATATATTGGATAAAGCACAGAGAAAACTCCAAATAGTGCAATATCGTTTATTAATGTAACATAAAACCCTCATGTAATAACACTGCCCCCGCTCCAAATGCACGTACCAAATAGTAAATAAACACAGGCACTTAGTAGTGTAGCAATGCCTTCCTACCGGTTCCGATTCCCCAGGAGATAGCGCTTACAGCACGATGTGCAGATCTCCCTTCTCCTTCCTGGATGAACCACCCGTGGAACGCACGCGTCACTTCCGGATCGTCGTATAGATCCGCCCTGACCGGTTTCGTCCAATGACTTCAACTGAGGGCGTGAGCAGACGACGTGATTGTCCCCCTTACATATTACTTCCTCGCTGCTTATTGGACAGAGAAGACGCTGTAAATCCGCGTCATTTGTAAATGTCCACAGCACATAGTGCAAATAAAGCTAGATCGGGAATTTAATTGTATGGACATACAATGTTGCTAAATAAATGTCTTTTGTAAACATTCATTATTAACATGAGTATTAAGATCCCGGACTTAAGGTTAATTACTAAGGATATCACAAATTAAAAGTTTAAAGTTTAAAACCGCGCTGTATGGTACTACTGGGGTCATAGGATACCGGTTGGAGACACTCCATATATAGTAGATACATATCAAGGTAAAACAAAAGATTGTGATATATAAATAAATAGATTGTGATATATAAATAGAATTCTTATAATACATGGATAAAGAGAATTATAATAGAATAAAGGAATATAATTTTTTTTTTTTTCCTTTCTATAATTTTTCTTTGACAGTAAAGTAAATAGTTAGATAATGGCTTGATATTATACAGACATAACATTAATGTATATTCCATTATTCGTATAGAGGGTCATGTAGTGAGACTGGATATACAGTACTCATAAAAGGGACCATATATTGAGAGTATATAAACATATTAACCAAATAATCATTCCAAAAGGTAATAACAAATATTATTATTACTCCAAAATATTTCAAATATATTCCAAAATATTTAATATTTAATAGTTAAGGTTCTATGATTAAAAGGTCGGTATATATCAATATTTAATGTAACTAGAATAATCAAGCCATTATCTAACTATTTACTTTACTGTCAAAGAAAAATTATAGAAAGGAAAAAAAAAAAAAATTATATTCTTTTATTCTATTATAATTCTCTTTATCCATGTATTATAAGAATTCTATTTATATATCACAATCTATTTATTTATATATCACAATCTTTTGTTTTACCTTGATATGTATCTACTATATATGGAGTGTCTCCAACCGGTATCCTATGACCCCAGTAGTACCATACAGCGCGGTTTTAAACTTTAAACTTTTAATTTGTGATATCCTTAGTAATTAACCTTAAGTCCGGGATCTTAATACTCATGTTAATAATGAATGTTTACAAAAGACATTTATTTAGCAACATTGTATGTCCATACAATTAAATTCCCGATCTAGCTTTATTTGCACTATGTGCTATGGACATTTACAAATGACGCGGATTTACAGCGTCTTCTCTGTCCAATAAGCAGCGAGGAAGTAATATGTAAGGGGGACAATCACGTCGTCTGCTCACGCCCTCAGTTGAAGTCATTGGACGAAACCGGTCAGGGCGGATCTATACGACGATCCGGAAGTGACGCGTGCGTTCCACGGGTGGTTCATCCAGGAAGGAGGAAGGAGATCTGCACATCGTGCTGTAAACGCTATCTCCTGGGGAATCGGAACCGGTAGGAAGGCATTGCTACACTACTAAGTGCCTGTGTTTATTTACTATTTGGTACGTGCATTTGGAGCGGGGGCAGTGTTATTACATGAGGGTTTTATGTTACATTAATAAACGATATTGCACTATTTGGAGTTTTCTCTGTGCTTTATCCAATATATGTGGAGCACTAAACATACTGGGCCCAGCTATAGAGACGGGAGATCGAGTGAAAGATACCCATTATTGCCTTGATTATTAGACCCTCTGGTGAGTGTGTACCCCGAAGGGGAGTGTGTCCCACTTGTGGTGTCTGTTCTCTGGGAAGAGGTGTAGGATCCTCCTGTACTTATCTTCACTTATTGATGAGATCTTCCGCCATCATACAATTGCTTTCCATGAAATTGGACATTTAAACCAACATCCCAGCGCTGTTTATCATTTTGGACAATTTTGTTCTTTTTATGATCTTTATTTTATTAAACTGTAGACAACCTTACTGCAGCTCCAGAGCTAGCTACTCCAGACAAAGTGAAATGAAAACAAACACATTTCTCATTTATCTAAAAATGGAAATTAATCCACTATCTTATTTATTTATTACAGGTAGTTATAAAGTGCCGTACATTTTTTCAGCACTTTACATATATATTGTACATTCACATCAGTTCCAGTCCTCAAGGAGCTTACAAACTAAGCTAGCTTACATTCTTACATACACATACTATCTTCCTATTTTCCAATTTAGGCAATACATAATGGAAGGTCTAATGTTACACGGAGGTAACCTTAAAGGTGTTGTAAAGGTTTTTATTTTCTAAATAGGTTCCTTTAAGTGAATTTTTTTCACCGATCTCATGGTTTCCAGCCTGGAGAATAGATGCAGGGTCTTATTGACCCCGCATCTCTTCATAAAGAGAACCTGTCACACATATTTCCTATTACAAGGGATGTTTACATTCCTTGTAATAGGAATAAAAGTGAAAAAAAAAAATTTGAAAAAAAAAGTAAAGAAAAAAATAATAATAAAAAAAAAAATTAAAACGCCCCTGTCCCCGGTAGCTCGCGTGCAGAAGACATATGTAAACGCCATTTAAACCACACATGTGAGGTGTTCGCCTCGTGCGTTAGAGTGCCAGCAACAATTCTAGCACTAGATCTCCTCTGTAAATCTAAACTGGTAACCTGTAAAAAAAATTAAAGCGTTGCCTATGGAGATTTTTAAGTATCGAAGTTTGGCGGCATTCCATGAGTGTGCGCAATTTTAAAGCGTGACATGTTAAGTATCTATTTACTCGGTGTAACATAATCTTTCACATTATACAAAAAAAAATGGGCTAACTTTATTGTTTTGTTATTTTTTTAATTCATGAAACAATTTTTTTCCAAAAAAAGGGCGTTTGAAAAATTATTGCGCAAATACCGTGCAAGATAATACGTTGCAATGACCATAGTTTTATTCCCTAGGGTGTCTGCTAAAAAAACATATATAATGTTTGGGGGTTCTGCGTAATTTTCTAGCAAAAGAATGATGATTTTTACATGTAGGAGAGAAGTGCCAGAATAGGCCCGGTATTGAGGTGTGTATAAAAGCCCGGTATTAAAGTGGTTAAGGCTGGTTGATACTGCTGCCGTTTGCGGCTCGCAGCAGGGGGCCCGGTGCGTCCCTTTTTTCCATTTCAGGAATGAATCAGAGACAAATTTTTGCCTGAATTCGGCCAAAGACGCACAGGACTCTCTTTGCAAACCGCTCCACAGCCACCCCAGAGATATGTGAACTGGCTCCATAGAGAGCCGGATATATTGGAATGAGGAATAATGGACTTAATAGGCACTTATAAAATAGTATCAAATTTTAATAGTTCACATAAAAAGTTCACAACATATACAAACAAGATTATATACAAGTACATAGGGCAAAGTGGTTTACCTAGAGGATATACTGTAATATACTAACAGTGTGGCAATGCTGAGAATAACTACAATATGCCCACACTAGTATGTACAGTATATACTCCTCTCAATTGGTTTCAACATGTCCGTATGGAATAAAAATGTGGTGCTCTACATGTTTCACGCCTTGAACTGTCACTTCTTCAGGAGCTTCAAATATTTCTGGTCAAAAGAACATACTTTAATTAGGATACAGAAAAATATAATATCAACAATTATACATGTATTTACAATTGTATATGTGTGTACATATTATGCAAAACATCGCTTGTTACAAAGGGCTCTAAAATAAATTCAACACTCACTCACTATCCCCTGTCATGCGAGTTGAATGCGAGGAAACCCTCATCCAAATCGCACAAAGTGTGAACCCAGCCTAAAGCGTTACTAAACCAAGGACCCTGCATTCAAATATCTGGTATCCCACAGTACACAGAACATAGAAATTCAATCATTTTAGTAAATATAAACATCTAAATACATTTTCTCATCAGCAGTATATAGCAGTAGTCTTGTGATTTCTATCAGTGTCAGGCCAAGCATAGGTTAAAGCTTGTAGGAGGAGTTTTCATTCTCCTCTGACTGTCCTATGAGGCTGTATGACCCCTGACCCTGTCTGGACAGTGCTGATTGGCCCTGTGCTGATCACATGCACCCTCCCAAAAAAAAAAACTCTCGTTCAATACACATTAAACTGAGGATGTGCAGAGTGATTCTCAGGCTCTCTGCTATCAGCACATACATTGGGGACAGTAAGAGAAGGGGAGGATCAGAAAAGACAGTCAATGACTTTTCACACAATGCAGAGGATTAACCCCTTAGGTTCCACGGTGAGTATAACAAGCATGCCTTGCTGCATATACAGTACACACTGATTTTACTGTTGTGGGTTTAGTAACACTTTAAATAATAAATGGTAAGACTTCCTGTGTTTCAAATGAATAAAGATCCTATCATCTTATTATGCAGACACATAGGGCATAATGTTTCAGGGGAGCTATTACGTCAGATACTGCACAAATAATGACACAAAGCAAGCTTTTAAAGTGTAACAAGCAAGAACAATAACAAGATAATTTACAAAGTAATCCAATACAGCTCAGGGGTGAACGCAGTGAGCATGCTCTTGCTTGTTAAACATAATAAGCTTTCTTTGTGTCACTATTTGAGCAGCATCTGATGAAGGAGGAATAGCTCAGCTGAAAAGTTATGTATTGTCTGTATATTGCTGTTGCTAAGTGAAACGAGGGTATCGCTTTTTGAAATGCAGTAATATTCAACATTCATCTTTTTGGGATTCTCATACTCCCTGTGGATGTTACTTTTTACTGGGAATCTAGGAAAATATTAATAATAGTGCATACATCCAATGTGTAAAAAGATATTATCAGTAAAGGGCCCAATAGGAGACCTGGTGGAATTGTGCACATATACCCAAGTATACATGGTTACTGTGACAGACTCAGATTCTCCTATGTCTAAAATCATCCTATGACCACTAGGGCCATAGGATGAATGGAAGAATGATATCTTGGACTACCTGAGATAGGATTATTAGGTATGGATTATCCACATTATATTTTGAGATATCTGTAGGACTATTTTAAGTTTGTTAATTCTGAACTCAAAGAGTTTCATACTGCTAAATGCTAATGTCCTCTTCTCCAGCTAATTGACTCTCGTTTGTGTATTGTACTACAAGTTAGCAGTCTCCTGTCTGGTGTATTGAATTAGTATGTCAATTATGGTCAGGGGAACTTGGCAAGCTTTGCGGTGCCGAAATGTCTAGATACTGTTACAATTAGATAATTAGTTCATGTTGATTATTGTTCTGGTTGCCTCCTCTTTACTGTATATAAGATTGTGGTTTTGGTCCTATTAAACATTCCATACTTAGCACACATACAAGTCTCGTCTCGTTGTGTGTTACAAGGCGGCTAAAATATCCATATCTATGTCGAGACTATGGGAAGCAGTATCTGACGGAAGCATTCGGTCTGGATGCGGGGACCTTCCGTGACAGTGGTGGCAGCAGTGGGATGCTTTCTGCAGTCGGGACATCAACCTCCACCTGGATCCGAGGGGGCGTGGCCGGGACTCCATGAGAGAGGCAGCGTGAGACTTTAGCTCCTGCTTCTCACAGCCATCCTGAAGGCATCCTGTACCCGATTTGGCTCCAAAAGGCACTGATTTGATCCTTAACACGGCGGGCACCCGCTCCAGGCATGATGGTCAACAAATACGGGCCCCTGGCGCCCCAATTCGCGGCGGAGCAGCGGACCCAGTCACAGAGGCAAGATGGCGCCGATCCTCCAGCAGCACACGCAGGCACCCAGCAGCCTGCTTCATCTGCAGCCCAGGACTCATACCAGGGGGTGAGTGGATCTGTCCCTGCCCCATTCCGTACCCAGGCTGAAACATCCAGCTCCTCTGGATCCCTGGGTTACTTGGAGGACCTCGTGTCCCCGAGCCCCCCCCCCCTCTGCTGCTGAGCCCACACTGGCAGAGATCCTGGTGTCCATTAAGGTTGTTAAAACATCCCTCACAGTGCAGATGGAAACTATACATATTGATTTTTCCCTCTTGAAGCAAGATGTTCAAAATTTAAGGGAAAGGACCGGGGAGGTAGAAGGCCAGGTCAGTTCACTGGAAGATGTAGTGCATCCCCTGTCTGCCACTATGCGCATGGCCACGGATGAGTTGGGGGCCCTAAGGGGCAAGCTGGACGATTTGGAGAACCGTTCCAGAAGGAATAATCTTCGTTTTGTGGGGTTCCCAGAAAAATCAGAGGGGTCCCGTCCAGAAAGGTTCTTGCACCAATGGCTGCGTGACGTTTTTGGTATGGAGGAATTCTCCAGAACCTTTGAAATTGAGCGGGCACATCGCACCCCACCACGTGCTCTGCAACCTGGGGCCCCCCCAAGATTCCTCATTGCCAAATTTCTAAACTTCAGGGATAAGGTGGCTATTCTACGCTTGGCAAGAGAAAGAGGCCCTCTTAAGTTCAATGGCAACAACATTTCCATTTATCCTGACTTTTCAGCTGAAGTGCAACGCCAACGTGTATCCTTTGCTGCAGTGAAAGACCGTCTTCGCAATGAAGGTCTCCCCTACGCGATGTTGTTCCCGGCTAAATTGAGAATCAACCATGAAGGAAAGGCTCACTTTTGCTTGTGTCCTAAAGAAGCTATGGCCTGGCTGGATGCAAGATTTGGAAAACGCCCCCGGCACCGTCCCAATTGATCCTGCGACCAAAGGCTTGGAAGTTCTTATTTACACCCCCCTTTTTTTATTTCCCCCTCTCCCCTTCTTTTTCCTGAGTGATCCCTTAGGAGATGGGTCTAAGTTGCTCGGTTGTTCTGAGGGAGGAGGGGGGGCATGCCGTTTGCATCTCCTTTGCATTTCCCCTATGTCGGAGGTCTGTCCCACAGGAGAAACCCAAACCACTGCTTGATCGTTGATTCTGCTATGATCCAGGTCGGTAATGCTGGTTGCATTACATGTAAGGTACTGTTGATATACTGCCACATGCACTGTTCACTGTTGTGCCTTTTAGGAAATGTCCTAATTTTTTGATCCTACCTCAGGGACGATTATAATACACTTGTGAGCTTATATGGAACTGCCACTCTCCCCATTACCAATAGGTGGTGCGGCCACAGGTCTTTCAGGTCCCTTCAAAGACAGTTGCTGAAGGGAGTGGGACACTGTTTTGGGATCCAATGCTCGCTATGTTGGGGTTGGCAGAGCTGGGAGGGGGTGGGTAGGGATAGAGGTTTGGGAGGCTTTCCCACAGGATTGTTCGGCAGAGTATGTCTGCCCATGGTGGCAGGTGAAGGATAAGTTTGCTCCTGTTTGTTACTACTGTTATTTTGTATTATTAATATGCTGCATATGTCAACTATTTTGCGAGTATTGCAATATGTGGGGTGCTGCAATGACTGTTTACTACTTCTATGCTCATATACTACATGTACATACTCATGGCTGACATGGTTAAAATTATTTCCTGGAATATTAGAGGGCTGAATTCACCTCACAAGCGGTCCCTGATGTTTTCCTATTTGAAAAAACACAAGCCTCATAGTATCTGTCTTCAGGAGACGCACCTTATGGGCCCTACGCTGAAATATCTTAAACGTCCCTGGTTAGCTTCACAGTATCATGCCACTTACTCCAATTATTCAAGGGGAGTCTCGGTCTTAATAGCTAAGACTCTGGGGGCCGAGACTCTGAGTGTACAAACAGATCCAGCGGGGCGTTTTGTTATACTTACTCTTCGCTCTTTTAATCTTTACGTTGGTGAATGTATATATCCCTCCACCGTTTTCACCGGAGGTTCTTTCTAAATTGTCACTAATGCTATTACCTAGGTCTCCTGGTCCCCTACTTTTTGTGGGTGACTTTAACACTGTGCTTGACCCATCTGTGGACCGCCTGCGGGGTGGGGGCAGACCGTACCCCTCATTTGTTGATTGGACTCAGGTTTACTCTCTTACGGAACTGTGGTGTTGGAAACACCCGATGACAGGCAATTTTCCTGTCATTCGGACTCATTCCACACTATGTCACGCATAGATATGGCATTTGCTCCATCGGATGTACTGTCTTTGGTGCATTCGGTCACATACCTACCCAGAGGTATATCAGACCATGCTCCCCTAATGGTCAGTCTCCTCCTCCTGCCAAAATCAGGCCCTAGGGCCTGGAGGTTGAACTCCTATTGGCTCGAGGACGAGCTAGTACAGGCTGAGTGTCAAACAGCTATGGTTGACTATTGGATCCTCAATCAGGACTCAACTGGTATCAGCAATGCCTGGATCCTTTATGTCAATTACGGGTATATTGCGTAAGAACAATCAAATACACACTGATGAACTTGAACAGAGTATGGTGTTATCCGAGGCTGAATACTCTAAATGTCCCAATGCAGATACATTGGCCTTATGGCTCCATAATCGTAGAAAGTACGACTAAAAAAACGCATGCTCTATGTTACACAGAAGACATTTGAACATGGTAACAAGGCGGGTCGCCTACTCTCGTATATTACAAGAGCGGAGAGTACTCCTATCTCTATTCCTAGGGTATTAATTGCAGCAAATCGCATTAGTGATGTCCCCCAGGATATAACAGAGGCCTTTCTTTCCTTTTACCGTGACCTTTATACCTCCAGGGCTGACTACTCAGACGCGCAGCTTGATGACTACTTGACTCGGGTACCTCTTCCAAAACTGACGCACAGGGCAAGGGAGGAACTGGATGAGCCGCTGTCTGTGGAAGAACTGCCACTTGCAATTTCACAGATGCCGGCTCACAAATCACCAGGATTGGACGGGTTCCCAGTGGAATGGTATAGGCAGTTCCAGCATCTTCTTGCCCCTCTACTATTAAGACTTATAATGCAGCATTAAAGGAGGGGGTGCTACCCCCCTCGATGAGGGAAGCTTTAATTGTTCTACTCCTTAAACCCAGAAAAGACCAGTTGAAGTGTGATTCATACTGTCCCATATCCCTCATAAATGTGGATGCGAAAATTCTGGCTAAAGCCCTGACGAATCGTCTGAACAAAGTGATTGCTCGCTTGGTGGGGAGTGATCAGGGTGGTTTTATCCTGGGCAGGTCAACCAGAATGAACATACGTAGACTGTTTCATAACTTGTCATATGTACACGACTGCCTCCCGACTTGGGTCGTGGTGTCCCTGGACACTTGCAAGGCCTTTAAAAGTGTGGAATGGCCATACCTGTTCCGGGTCCTGCAGATGTATGGTTTTGGCCCTCGTATGGTTGCCTGGATTAGACTCCTCTATGCCATGCCGCTTGCTTGTATTCGTATCAACTCGCAAATTATGGAGACCTTCCGAATTACTAGGGGAACCACAGGCAGGGGTGTCCGCTGTCACCCCTGCTTTTCGCCTTGGCCATGGAACCCCTCGCTATTAGGATACGCATTTCCCCACTTCTTAGCGGATTGCCCATCAATGGTATAGAGGAGCGAATCTTGCTATATGCTGACGATACGCTGGTGTATTTGGCAGATGCCCAGGACTTATTAGCTAATGTGTTGAAAATGGTGTCTGACTTCGGGGACTTCTCGGGATTCAGAGTGAATTGGGAGAAATCCATTATCTATCCCATAGATCAATCACCTACTCCTCAAATCCATTCAGACTCTAAATTAATGGTGGCCACCTTGTTTAGATATCTGGGAGTTGTGGTCCAGTTACCTCTGTCCCTGTACATTGCCAATAATCTGAGCCATGTGCTACTACAGCTGCAGTCTCAGACTAAGCAGTGGAAAGACTTACCTCTGGATCTGATGGGAAGGGCCAATGTCTTAAAAATGATATACCTACCTAAATTACTGTATGTCCTAGATAATGCCCCATGCAAAATCCCTAAAGCATTGCTTAAGAGCATCGACTCGATCTGTATAACATTCCTGTGGAGCGGTAAGGCCCCTAGAGTAGCACTGGAAACACTTAGACTACCCTCTCATTTGGCAGGACTGGCTTTCCCTGACTTCTACCTCTACTACCAAGCTTCCCAACTGGTAAATGTTCATGACTGGTTACACCCTGACTTTAATAATGCGTGTACTACCACTGAAGGGGCTATGGTCACATCGTTCGAGACATTACATAACATTGTCTACCGCAGGCGTACCCCCCCCCCCCCCCCCCCCAGGACCGGGACTGACTGTGTTGCAAACATCACTGTCCCTGTTTAAAACAGTGACTCTCAAACATGCCCCGGGTTCCTGGGTGACCTCTCCAAATAATCCACTATGGTTCAATACATCACTTCCAGAATTTAATTCTTTACCTGACCCTCAGAGGTGGATATCCAAAGGGATTAAATACCTATGCCACCTATATACCTCAGAAGGCTATAGGTCCTTTCCCCAGTTGAGGGATGACTTTAATCTTCCCCCCAATTATTTATTCTTTTATTACCAGTTAAGAAATGCCGCACGAGCCCAGTTTGGCTCCTTGAACAACCCACTTGCGTTCCCCGGACCGAACAAAACTCATCTCTAACTATTACCTAGCCCTAACTAGTGTTGCTCACGAATATTCGTATTGCGAATATTCGGCTCGAATATGGCATATTCGAGTATTCGCGATATATTCCGAATTTCGTGGTGAATATTCGCTATTTCGAATATTCGTATTTTTTCTATTTTTTTTTTAGAACAGATCACATCCTAGAGATCCCCATCGACGTCTAAAAGCATTGCTGGTATGATTAGAGACCTTGGGCCGAGTAGCTGCAGCGATCATTTTATATTGCCGAAAAATCGCAATGCGATTATTCGGCAATAGCGATATCGCGCGATTATTTTTGAGAAATTCGCAATATTGTTTTTAGCTAAAATAACACATATATTCGATTTCAGAGTGTTACTGTCGAAATTCCGCAATCAATTTCTCATTCGCATTTTTGCGAAATTACGATAAAATATCAAGAATATTCTGAGCCAATCAGAGTGCTCCTTCCGCATTTGCCGAATATTCGCAATTATTTTGTATTGTAATATATCACGAATATTCTGAGCCAATCAGAGTGCTCCATTCCGCATTTCTCGAAATTTCGCAATTATTTTGTATTATAAAATATCACGAATATTCTGAGCCAATCAGAGTGCTTCTTCCGCATTTGCTGAATATTCGCAATTATTTTGTATTGTAATATATCACGAATATTCTGAGCCAATCAGAGTGCTCCATTCCGCATTTCTCGAAATTTCCCAATTATTTTGTATTATAAAATATCACGAATATTCTGAGCCAATCAGAGTGCTCCATTCCGCATTTCTCGAAATTTCGCAATTATTTTGTATTATAAAATATCACGAATATTCTGAGCCAATCAGAGTGCTCCATTCCGCATTTCTCGAAATTTCGCAATTATTTTGTATTATAAAATATCACGAATATTCTGAGCCAATCAGAGTGCTTCTTCCGCATTTGCTGAATATTCGCAATTATTTTGTATTGTAATATATCACGAATATTCTGAGCCAATCAGAGTGCTCCATTCCGCATTTCTCGAAATTTCGCAATTATTTTGTATTATAAAATATCACGAATATTCTGAGCCAATCAGAGTGCTCCTTCCGCATTTCTCGAAATTTCGCATTCGCAATAGCGAAATTTCGCAATCATTTCATTTCCAAAAAATATTGCGAATATTCGCATTTAACGAATATATCTCGAATATTCGACTATATATTCGAGATATATCGCAAAATCGAATATGGCATATTCTGCTCAACACTAGCCCTAACGGTGAACTCTAATCCTAGATTTAAGGCAGCGCAGAGCAAGTGGGAATCCTTAGATATTACTATGACAGAAGATGACTGGACTGAGTTCTGTGATACTTTTAAGACCTCTGTTATAGCCTCCAGAGACAGGGTGATTCAACTGAAATTTTTTCACCAATCACACTTGACCCCGGCCAGGATGCCCAGAATGGGCATGGTGGCTGATTTTATCCACTGCTTTTGGAGTTGCCCGGCTATACGAGACTTCTGGAGAGATATAGGATCCTTCCTCTCTTCTGCCTTGGGACACCCCAATATACTAGACCCTAAAAACTGTCTGTTGGGGGTCTTTGGTGACCTCGCGGTTCCCTCCCGGGTCAAAAAATTGCTTAGAATCCTATATTTTTATGCTAAGAAATCCATCCTGTTAACCTGGAAGGGAGCGGCGACCCCGACAAGGGGCCTATGGTTAAAACTAGTCAATGACGCCCTCCCGCTTTACAAGCTCACTTTTGAAATTAGGAAAATAAATAAGTCCTTCCTTCGATAAGATCTGGGGCAGGTGGCTGGCTGTCCCCCTGACCCTATCTCCTATACAGCCGTAAAAAGGGGTGTTGGTGGTGCAGTCTCCCTTTGCTAGAGTGACCTTATTATGCAGTCCCACAAAGTGGTAATACTACCTTTATACTTTGTTGTATGTAGCTTTCTACTCTGACTTATGACTTCTTTATAACTATGCTGTTGATAATGGTATGGAGTGATTAAGGAGCAAACTGTTGCCGATGTATGTTCTGTGTTGTTTAAGTTTTGTTTTTGTATGTGTTATATTGTTGG
Organism: Rana kukunoris; assembly: GCA_029574335.1. Lineage (NCBI taxonomy): Eukaryota > Metazoa > Chordata > Amphibia > Anura > Ranidae > Rana > Rana kukunoris. Next base: position 186,170,613 of record CM056051.1, read on the forward strand.
TTTTTGTAAAAATTTCATCCGACCCGATCTGCCAAAATTAGACGGATGGTGATACACATGCGATGCACATGCTGTCCGTTTTCATCAGATCTCTCCATAGGAGACAGCAGCGCTGTACAAGCCCCTCCCACTCAGTAAAGAGAGGGACTTGTCATCCGCCGGCTCAGCAGAAAACTGCAGGTAAATCTCCCGCTGAGCCGGCGGGACCTGGCGGACTCCATAGCGACGGAGTCCGCCTAGTGTGGAAGAGGCCTTACAGAGATACCTCCAGATGAGGCCTTACAGAGATACCTCCAGATGAGGCCTTACAGAGATACCTCCAGATGAGGCCTTACAGAGATACCTCCAGATGAATGTTGCAGCAAGTATCATTGCAGGAGCCCTGAGGATGATGCAGTATGTCTTTGTGTCAGGGACCTGAACACAAGATCTGCAGTGATGAGGCGACCCTCTAGCCATTACTCAACCAGTCTGGAACGAAGTCCTAGTTAATTAGCATTGTGCATGTAAGAAAGTAATATGACAGAGATACTCTGTTTGTCACAAGGATTCAGCAGTGCATTCAAGAAGCTATAGACAGCTGTAGTTAAACCTTTAGAACATAGAAATACTGGCATAATAGTCTCTTCTGATCTGGTATTAGTAGCATGGACAGGACATGTGGCTGAGACCTCCTATCTCTCCACTTCCTCCTTCCAGGTTCTTTTTTCAACAACCCTCGAATCAGGAAGTGACATACGTTATTTTACATTACAGTGTGATATTAGCAGTAGAGGGCAGCAAATCCCTACACATTCCTCTTACAATCTATTGATAGTATAACCACTATGATGATGGAGAATTATCTAGATGCCCGTTAAATAATAGGCTTTACAACCTGGAAAGCCAATCTAAAGCATCTAGTGCAAGCAAAAATATTTACTGTGAGAGGCATAGACTCAAGAAGGAGGTAGAGAAAGACACATCATGAGAGATTTACTAAAACCTGATTGTGCAAAATCTGGTGTAGCTCTACATAGGAACCAATCATCTCTCAGGTTTTCTTGTCAAAGCTTAATTGAACAACCTAAAGTTAGGACTTAGTTGGCTACCATGCGCAGCTGCACCAGATTCTCTGAGTGCTCCAGTTTTTTGTAAATTTTCCCTATCTTGTCTCTATACAAAGGACTAGAAGTGAATGCAGAAAATTGCAACTAAATAGTAGACATGAAGGACTTCAGCTATGAGGAAAGATTACCAAAACTGAATTTATTCATTTTTGAGAGGTGATTAAGTGAGTTTGATTAAGGGAGTTTTGATCACCGTGCATGAAAACATTAATGTTCCATGTAGTAAACTCAATGAAAGGGTGTTCATTTTAATGTCTTTGCTAAAGAAAAAAAACACAAAAAAATGGTAATCAAGTGAGCTGCCTTATTGCTTTTAGTGATCAGCACAGGCATCTGCTCTGAGGAAGCTAGATGGCAGGACGCTGTGCTCTTGCGAATTAACCAACTTTCAAGGTTACTCTGCAGTCTCCATTGATCATTATATACCCTATATGTGCCCTTCTGTCCCTGATTTTGGATTACTACACCACTCAGGCCATCCTTTCCATCTTCTGGCCTCAGTGCTCTTGTTTTTCCTATTACTATTACCCAGGGTCAGGGGGACTCAGCATCACTGAACAGTTGATCTATTTCTGATAAAAAGACCTTTGATTTGGGTCAGTAAGATGCAACCTTGAGACCCAGTCCTTTTTATATCTCCTTTGTTTTTAACCACTTCAGCCCCGGACCATATTGCTGGTCAAAGACCAGGCCCCTTTTTGCGTTTCGGCACTGTTTTGCTTTAACTGACAATTGCGCAGTCGTGCGACGTGGCTCCCAAACAAAATTGGTGTCCTTTTTTTCCCACAAATAGAGCTTTCTTTTGGTGGCATTTGATCACCTCTGTGGTTTTTCGTTTTTGCGCTATAAACAAAAAGAGAGCGACATTTTTGAAAAAAAAGCAATATTTTTTACTTTTTGCTATAATAAATATCCCCCAAAAATCCCCCAAATATAAAAAAAACGATTTTTTTTCCACAGTTTAGGCTGATACGTATTCTTCTACATATTTTTCATTAAAAAAATCTCAATAAGCATTTATTGATTGGTTTGCACAAAAGTTATAGCGTTTACAAAATAGGGCATAGTTTTATGCCATTTTTATTAATTCTTTTTTTTTAGTAATGGAGGCGATCAGCGATTTTTATCAGTACTGTGACACTATGGCAGACACTTCGGACACTTTTGACACATTTTTGGGACCATTGTCATTTTTATAGCGATCAGTGCTATAAAAATGCATTGATTATTATAAAAATCTCACTGGCAGTGAAGGGGTTAACACTGGGGGCGGGGAAGGGGTTAAGTATGTTCCCTGGGTGTGTTCTAACTGAAGGACTGACATGGGGAAATGACAAATCGCTGTTCATACATTGTATGAACAGGCGACAGGTACTTTCCCCCCCTGACAGGACCAGGAGCCCCTATTGGCTGCTCAGCGAGGTGACGTAATATTACGTGATCTTGCCTAACAGAGCCGACCTGCCGCCGTAAAACAGCAGCGGCTGGTCGGCAAGCGGTTAATAGGAAAATATATTTCAATGGATTGTTCACCTGTGACACCACCATAGGATATAAGTATAACCTGTCTCTTAATAAAACACCTCTGGGGAAAGGATACAAATTGAAACGCGTCAGAGGAAGTGAAGTACTGGATGCTTTACTATGTCTATGGTGTTTCTGTGCACAGTTTTGTATACAATCCATGTTCTTGTTTAGATGCAAAGTTTTTATTATACTTTGTTAAAAAAATATATACTTTTTTCTACTCATACTGTATATATTGATTTTTATATGTTTCAATATACAAGTGCCTAAAAAGTCCGCTTATGGGGTATTCAGCTATTTTCTAAAGATTTTGGATGTGGCAATATTTGTGGATACACTCACTAAATCTATTTCTCTAGCCTCACAGATCAGGGTATGCAGGTATATATCATCTGTCCTGTATACAGGTAGCTATATACAGTACAACCACATTTCTTTCCTGTATAAAGAGACCTTCCTCTATCATCACTGACTGCAGATATACATTCTGTCCTGTATACAGCTTTATATACAGTAACAGGACAGATTATGTATATCTGCAGTCAGTGATGATGGAGGAAGGTCTCTATATACAGGAAGGAAGAAGGTGGGTGTATATAGCTGTATACACTACACAGGTACAGTACAGATGTACTCACAATTTGTGTATACAGCTATATATACACACATCTAGGAAGACTGACAAGTGACACCTCCTGATTGAACCTCAGTAGTCATTACATGGCAGAAATTCCCAAAATGTATTTGCAGCCAGCGAGACATCATGTGGCAGTAGCACACTTACTGACACCCTGATGCTCCAGTCATCCGCCCTGGCCTGGGCCCAGTCTGCACTAAGAGGAGAATGACTGAGAGCAGAGAAGTGGGTATGGAGCAGAGGGGCAGCCACGGCTGTTGGTGTCAGAGTAGAGAGTGGTGGCCAGGGAAACCGGAAGTGATGGCATGGTGCCGCAAAAAGCACCACCCACCATCGTCGGGTCCTCTCCAATCAAAAACAGCGCAGGAGCCAAAGGGACAAATCATTGTAGAGTGGGAGTGTTTACGGATGCATCGCTTTCACCCTGAACACTCCCTAAACACAGACGAATCAGCTTCCCAGTTGCAATCAGCTGATTGCAAGGTGTAAAAGCATCCCATAGACAGCTATGTGTCCGGCACCTGGACACACGTAAAGGACCACTTTTTTATGACTAGCTTGGAGCCCCCTATTGACGGACTGCCACTGCTCTAGAACCAGAACTTTAAAAGCCCAAGAGCAGACATTCAATTCATCTGCACTGACAGTAATATGAATGAGTTAAACATGTCCTTGTCTTTTCTCATGTCAAACTGAATTATTTTATTTCCTTCAAACACCTAGGGCCAGACACGTAAAATGAGTTATGAGATGCATATTAATGAAGACTATGCAATCCTTTCCCTAAAGACCCTGGTTAACAAGGCATCTATTTTTCTATTATGTGTCCTGTGTGTTCACTATTATATAATTTGGTTTTATAATTAGCACATTGCCATGTTATCTTAAAACTAGTTTTAAATATTATACAATAGGAATAACTGACATGCATGTATGATTTTTCTCACAACACTTCTGTTTTTCTTTAGAATATCTTAGCCAGGACAACAAAAAAAACAAGGTTTGTTATTCACAGAGGAGTAACATTGAACCCCAAATATCAACTGGCCATAAACGATCAAATCCTCACTAGAGCTGCAAACAGACCTTTACTGTAAGTATTCAGCTTGTAGCCAGGTTGAGGTTATGGCTGCCCGTTTACATTGCCCCAGTCGGGAAGCAAACAGTTAATTGTGTTCCTAGGTTTTCTGCTTGGGGAGCTTTGCTGGGTCGGCCCACTGGTTCTGTGTAAAACAAAATGAACAGGGGGTCTGTGCCCAGAGGGGAGAAAGAAAATAAAGAACAAGAAACAGAGTCGGATGGCACCCAGGAATGCAGGGTTGTAAAAGTTGATATGCTATTATTGGACCCTGGAGGACCAGAGAATTACCGAAATTGGAATTAAACCCATTATGGACTCATCCAATTATGGACTTAACCACAGCAGGTATGCTGGGGCAGTAGCAAGCCTTAGGCCTCGTACACACGAGGCAATCTATTTGTTCAAATCGGTCGGACCGACCGATTTGAACAAATCTGTTTGCTAGGATTTTGGTTTGCTCGCGTGTACACACGAGCAAACCAAAATCCCCGCCAGCAGACGGCGCGCTGACGTGTCGGTGACGTGGCGGTGACGTTGACGCCGCCACGTCACCGCACCAGGAAGTAAAACACTTCCGCGCATGCGCCGAATCCATTCGGCGGCGGTGCGAGACGACATGTCTGCTGGTAAGTGTACTAACCAGCAGACATGTCGGGCGGACGGATTCCCACCCGATAGATTTCAAAGCATGCTTTGAAATCTGTCGGGTGGCCAAATCCGTCGGCTCGCCCGTACACACGATCGAATCTGTCTGCTGGGAGAGTCAGAGAATAAAGATGTTAGGAAAGTGTTTGCACTCATTCTTGTTATCTATTAATTTATTCAGTAAAACTTTGACTTTGCCTGGCCTAAAGTTACTCCAGAGATGCAATTCAAGTAACTGGAACACACATAGGGCCAGATTCAGGTAGAAGTTACGCGGCTTATCTCTAGATAAGCCGCGTAACTTTTAACCTACGCTGGCGTATCTGTTTTCTGTATTCAGAAAACAAGATACGCCGGGATTGAGTTAGGATACGAGCGGCGTAATTGTATTTCAACGTCGTATCGGAACTGCAATTTTAAAATGGCCGCTAGGGGCGTTCCCGCTGATTTACGCAGAGAATCCGTAAATCAGCGAGATACGGCAATTCACGAACGTACGCGGGCCCAATGTAGTCACTTTACGACGTTTACGTAAGGGTTTTCCCGGCGTAAAGATAAAGCAACAAAAAGCAGGCGCATCCTATGTTAAGTATGGCCGTCGTGACCGCGTCGAATTGAAAAAGTTTTACGTTGTTTGCGTAACTCGTCCGTTAATGGGGATTGACGTCATTGACGTTCACTTCCAAAACACTGTCATAATTTGGAGCATTGGGATACATTGACAGCCGGCGCATGCGCAGTACGTTCGCCGCGGGATCACACCTATTATATATAAATAATATACGCCCCCTACTCGCCCAATTTGAATTCCGCCGGCCCATTTTCGCTACGCCGTTGCAACTTTAGGAGCAAGTGCTTTGTGAATACAGTACTTTCTCCTAAAGTTTCGGCGGAGTAACGTAAATGAGCAATGTTACGCCGGAATAAAGATGCGCCCATCTACCTGAATCTGGCCCATAGTCTACATCGTCGGTCAGATATAGCACATTGAGGTATGAAGACAGCTTCATAGGAATAAAACACAGGAAATCCAAGCAAGTGGTTACCAAGCGTAGGTTTCACAATCAGCCTGTCATTAAGCATGTACATGTGGCAGGTGAGATAGCCTTTTGCAGCGAGGGAGATGTTGTCTGCACTCGTTCAGCAGTGATACATCTCCCATAGTAAAGGGAGCAGATCTGCACCACTGTCAGGGAAGGTCCCCCTGCTGGTGATACTGCCTGTTATTTGGGCTGCAGTACTAGCCTCCACCAGCGGGGGCTTCCTGGCAGTATGAAGCACACAGCCTTTTCTCCGCTCAGCTGTAACCTGAGCTCAATCAGCAGCACTACTTATACCCGGCGAGCTCAAGCAGAGCTCGCCCTGGTATCGTCATATCTCCCAGACCTGAGCCTGTATTCAGACCCTGTCTTTGATCCTGATTTTGTGCCTTAATCTTGTTCCGTGATCCTTGATCCTGATCCCTGCCTGGACTCTTCCGCCCTGTTTCCTGATTCCTGTCTTCCCTGGATCTTACCCCGCAGCTCATCCATCCATCCGCTCCCTGCTCTGTCCTGTCCCATCTTTACCCATCGGCTGACTTCCCACGTGTATGACCTTAGCCTGGCTTGACTTATGAATACGGTATCTCCCTTTGACTATATATATATATATACTGTTTGCTGTTGCACTGGTTGTCCTCACTTATTTTTGTAAATAAACACCTTTTCACTTCACTAATTATATGGTTTGGTCTCCTCTGTGCAGTCACACAGTACTGATCTAATATATTCTCCTGACAACCACCAAGACCCTCAACTTGACACAGGTATGGAAGAGGATGAGTTAATTGAAGTGAAATGCATGCATGGAATCCAAGCTAGGTGCACCGCAGGCCCTTATACTATTACTGGGAGTGAGGCAGAGGTGATACATTGAACAGGTGGAGAGGGTATTAGCTGTGTGTGTCCTTGACTGTCCATAACAGTAAAAGTGTCAATCAACATGGGACAAGAGAGAGAACTAAACTTCAGTCATATGTTCAAATGTACACAGTGCTCAGCACAAAAGTAAAGGTACCCTATGTGCATGGCAAGCAACCCTGTTAAGGTGCCTAGTGTAGCCCAGTCAAACCCACCCCGAGGTAGGCTTCTCATGTGACCCTTGCTTGGTGCCCAATGAGGAGGGAAACATGGTGGATGTCCCGATCACCACACAATCCATTTCCTACAATGGCGTCCAACATGGAGCTACACCTACTGCATGCATTTGAAGATCACTTTTAAAGAGACCATGGCATAACCACTAGTTAGCTAGTCAGAACTTGTCCAGAGTTGCCCAGCAATAATACACATAAAATACACATGTCTGTTTCCCTGATTGGCTCCTGAGAATGACATGCAGATACTTCATGTATATTGCTACCAGCCACCATGGCCAGTCACCAGCTTCCATGGAAACATCTGCCAACACTGATTGACACCGGAAAACGGTACCAGTCTACCTATGGCTTAGCCCTCTGCCACCTGAGAGGAGTTTTGAGCCCTTGATCCGGGATGCAAGCGATACCTAGATGTACTTTCTAATTGGGCCCACTGCAGCATCTGTGGTGCCCTGTTATTTCAGTGGATGCTGGAAGAACCCAGTTGTGAGATTTGGCCAGACAACCTGCCAGAAGTGGTCCTGATGCCTGGAGATGAACCCACCTTTGTTTGAACCTCCAGAAAAGATCGTGAAGCCAAGCCATGACAAGGTTTCAGGGATGCCACAAAGTTTCTGGGGTTAAGCTGTTGGCCTGCAATGCACCTGCGGAACCTGCATCCAGCTGGAAAACACAACAAAGCCCCCACCTCCTCCCAGCTAATGAACACCAGCAGCAGAATGGCCAGACAGTACCAGTACTGCTCTTCTGAACCCTCCATTGCCATATACAGTGGGGATCAAAAGCTTGGGCACCCCAGATAAAAATTTGTATTAATGTGCATAATAAAGCCAAGGAAAGATGGAAAAAACTCCAAAAGGCATCAAATTATAGATTAGACCTTCTTATAATATATCAAAAAAAGTGTCTGCAAAGGTTTGGGCACCCTGCAGAGTTAATATCTTGTACTTCCCCCTTTGGCAAGTATCAAAGCTTGTAAACGCTTTTTGTAGCCAGCCAAGAGTCTTTCAATTCATGTTTGAGGTATCTTTACCCATTCTTCCTTACAAAAGTCTTCCAGTTATTTGAGATTTCTGGCCTGTCTGTCACGCACTGCTCTTTTAAGGTCTATCCATAGATTTTCAATTATGTTAAGGTCAGAAGATTGTGAAGGCCATGGCAAAACCTTCAGTTTACGCCTCTTGATGTAATCCCCCGTAGATTTTGAGGTGTGTTTAGGATCATTATCCATTTGTAGAATCCATCCTCTCTTTAACTTCAGCTTTTTCACAGATGGCATCAAGTTACCATCCAAAATTTGCTGAAATTTTATTGAATCCATTTTTCCTTTTACTCGTGAAATGTTCCCTGTGCCACTGGCTGCAATACAACCCCAAAGCATGATTGATCCACCCCCATGCTTAACAGTTGGACAGAGGTTCTTTTCATTAAATTCTGTGCCCTTTCTTCTCCAAACATACCTTTGCTTATTCCGACAAAAGGTTCTATTTTAACCTCATCGGTCCACAGAACTTGTTTCCAAAATGCATCAGACTTGTCTATATGTTCATTTGCAAAGTTCAAACGCTGATTTTTGTGGTGAGGACGTAGAAAAGGTTTTCTTCTGATGACTCTTCCATGAAGACCATATTTGTACAAGTATCTCTTTATAGTGGAATAGTGTACCACAACTCCAGTGTCTGCCAGATCTTTCTGGAGGGATTGTGCAGTCAAACGTGGGTTTTGAATTGCTTTTCTCACAATCCTGCGAGCTGTTCTGTCTGATATTTTTCTTGGTCTTCCAGATCTTGCTTTAACTTCCACTGTTCCTCATGACTGGCATTTCTTAATTACATTCAAAACAGAGGATATTGACATCTGAAAACGCTTTGCTATCTTCTTATAGCCTTCTCCAGTTTCAGTTTTCTAGACAACTGCTTAGGAAAACCCATGGTGCTGTTTGTTGGGTCAAGGTCAGATGAGTCTGGGCATTTAAAACCTTTGAGATTGACATCACCTGGTCTTCCCAGAGGATGATTGAGAACAATCCATGACACTGGCAGGTCTCAGCTTTGCAAAGGAGGCAGTGCATGCTATAAATTCTGCAGGGTGCCCAAACTTTTGCAGACGCCATTTTTTTTGTTTTCTGTAATTTTAAAAGTGTAAATGATGGAAATAAAATCTAACTTTTTTGACATATTATAAGAATGTCTAATCTGTAATTTGATGCCTTTTGGAGATTTTTCCATCTTTCCTTGGCTTCGTTATGCACATTAATACAAATTTTTACCTGGGGTGCCCAAGCTTTCGATCCCCACTGTATATACGAATCCCTCCCATGCTGGACTATTCTCCCCCTGATGAGACCTGACAAATCTTACAAGCCCCACATGCTTAAGACCAGCCACCAGGTAATATCGAAGGATCATTTTGATATTCAACCTGGATGAGGAGTTATAACTGTCTGTTAAGCCTTGAGTGCCTTATCCTCATTCCCCTTCTTCTGATCCAGGGTGGTGGAATGAACAGGGCGTAAGTACAAGAAATAGCTGGAGTTGGTTGGAGCCCAGAAATGTGGGGCTGAAATGCTGATATGCCATTATCGGAGCCTGGAGGACCAGAGAATTGCCAAGTTAAACACAGAGGAAATCCAAGCAAGTGGTTATCAAGGGGAATGCAGGTTTAACAAGCAGCCTGTACATGAAGCAGGTGAAATAGCCTCTTGCAGTGAAGAAGATGTTGTCGGTACTTCAACAGCAATCCGTCTCCTATAATAATGGGAGAAGATCTGTAACACCATGGCCCTCAACGAGTACAAAGGTACAGAAGAGAAAGGTTTAAGTCAAGTGCACGTATGTCCGTACTAGTTGCACAACGGGAGCCCATACCATTACTGGGAGTAAGGTAGCGGTGATATGCTAAGTTTTTAAATCTTCAGCTTTCATTTAAATATAGAGGTCTACCTGGCTTCCAAGGGCCTGATGGTGACCCAGGGCCCTTGGAAGAGCCAGGGAGAACTGACATTCCTCCACAGGGTGCAGGTTACTAGGCATAGTGGGTGTGGTGCAAGTTGGAAAGATTGGGCACCAGTAACTTATTGTAAAAATGAACAAAGAGATTTTATTTCTCTTAAAAGGAACGGTGGGGGAGAGGGTTAGGGTACAGGACACCCTTAGGCAAATGCAAAAGCAATTAGGGAAAGACTACACGGGAATACCCCACAAAAGGAGCGTATCCCCTCAAGTAGTGCAAATAACGAAATATTGAACAAAATAGATAGCAATAATACTATTTAACAATACAAAAAATGTGAGATTGCTCAAATGATAGCAATAGTAATAAAAATGTCCCAATAATGAGTAACAGTAAAATTAGTGATCCACTCTTCTTAACCGCTGTACATTTGATTTAAGTGAAAATGCCACCACCACACTTAGGCCTCGTACACACGATCAAATCTGTCCGCTGGAAACGGTCCGCTGGACCGTTTCAGCAGACAGATTCGATCGTGTGTGCGGCCGAGCCGACGGATTTGGCCACCCGACAGATTTCAAAGCATGCTTTGAAATCTATCGGGTGGGAATCCGTCCGCCCCAACATGTCTGCTGGTTAGTACACTTACCAGCAGACATGTCGTCCCGCACCGCCACTGAATGGATTCGGCGCATGTGCGGAAGTGTTTTACTTCCTGGTGCAGTGACGTGGCGGCGTCAACGTCATCGCCACGTCACCGACACGTCAGCACGCCGTCTGCTGGCGGGGATTTTGGTTTGCTCGTGTGTACACGCGAGCAAACCAAAATCCCAGCAGACAGATTTGTTCAAATCTGTCGGACGGACAGATTTGAACAAATCTGTCTGCTCATGTGTACGAGGCCTTAGATAATTTCTTCTTCTACCCAAAAACGTGCTGAGGAAAATGGATGCGCTTACCAGAAGTATCTGACTACTTTAATGAAAAAGATAGTCAAATAGAGCTTTGGCAGGATTGTGCCTGCACACATGCTGACAGAATAGTAACTTGATTAAAGGGGTTGTAAAGACAAAAATATTTTCTTCTTAAATTAAAGTCTGACAGTAGCTGATAAAGTGAAAAGTAATGTTTTGCATTATAACTAGTTTGATACCTGTTGAACTCAAACTGTTTTATTCACCTCCGTCACTCCTGAATCGTTATTCTCACTGACTTCCTGGTTTGCGGTGCACATTCATTCTTGCTTCATCACTGCCTAATGGGAACTACTGTTCCCATTAGGCTTAGCCTCCATGCCTGTGAGGGATAAGAGAGCATCTTCACACAGGGCTGTAGTCATAGGGAGGGGGTGAGCACATTCTGCTTTCCACCATGCAAAACGGCTCAGGTGATGGTGGAAAGCAAGAAGAGGAGAGACAGGAAATGGCATTTTCAAACCTGGATTACCGTATTTTGGAGGTCAAAAGGAAAAACGAGGTCAGTGATATCTAAATGCTCTAGCTTACAGCAATCAATTGATCTAATAAAAAACGAACCTTTAGTGTTCCTTTAACCTTGTTCCCGGCATATATTAGAACCCTGATCTCCTGACTCCTCCCAAATAAATAGCCTATCCCAGCATGCAAAGCGGCCAAAAGAAACTCCCGCTAATTGTCTGAGATAACCTATTTACTCATCGTCTGAATTCACTGTAATCCATCATCCTAATGCCAAAAGCAACAGCTCCACTTATTGACGGAAGAGAGAGAACACAAATTGAACTCAGACAGAAATCAGTTGGAACAAAGACTACCAATTAGCCAGGCTAGTTACCATCTGGCACAACTAGATTTATTAGCAGCCCTGTTTAGGACCAGGGTGCTACAAACATAATGCCAGGTGATCCTGCCATGAAGATCCTTGTTTAGCTACACTACTATTGTTATGGGGCAATGACAGATTCCAAGTTGTACTTCTGTGTTATCCATGCTTTCACACATGCCACTAGTGCAGTGTTTCTCAATTCCAGTCCTCACGCCCCCCCAACAGGTCAGGTTTTCAGGATCTCCATTATTTTGCACAGGTGATTTGATCAGTCTCACTGCCTTAGTAATTCCCACAGCCTTTTCATCTAAGGGAAATCCTGAAAACATGACCTGTTGGGGGGGCGTGAGGACTGGAATTGAGAAACACTGCACTAGTGAAACTATAAATGACTGTGCCAACTTAAATAGGGAATCCACATGACTATTCTCTGTGAGTGCGGAGTGGTACGCGTTGGGGTTGTGGCCTGGTTGGAGCCCGGGCTGAGGCTGTCATACACCTCCTTATGGGGTTTTGCAGAGATGTGCGACTTCCAGGATTTTTCCATTAAACGTAAATAGAAAAGACACGGTTTTCCATTGCCCTTCAGATATGCAGCTGACCTTTCAGTGAGTACATGTAGAAAGGAAGTGGCTGAAAGAGGCTGGAGAAGATCAGTAGGAATAAGATGCATAAAAAAAGGATAAAAAAAAAAAATATGAAAAAACTGTATACTGTGTAAAATTACTTTGATTATGGTATACTGTGCTTTAGTAAACCAAATCCCATCCAGTTTGGCTTAATTATAGTTTAACCTCCCTGGCGGTATGATTCTTTAAGATTTTAGGTGCTGAAAGCGGTACAATTATTTGCAAGGGAATTTGGCGTTTTATACTGTAGGCTTGTAATTCTTAGGAATAACTCACTGAAATCTATCCAAACAAGAGTCTAATAGGCATCCTGGGTATGATTTTTTTTTTTTTTCTTATTAAAAATTATAATATAATAAATAATTATAAAAAATTATAACAAATAATAATATAATTATAGTAAAAATTATTCAATAATGTAATCAAATCAAAATCACTGAAATTTGCTCAGTTGCAGAATTTTTGCTGTCATTATTTTTTTTTTTTATGACGAATTTCCCCACAAATCGCTATCGCTAAATTCTGCAAGTGATTCTGATTTATTATCGCTGTTTTTTAGCTGCTCTAAAACAATTTTTGCCATAAAGGGACACTTTTGGTTGCTATGGGCAATCTACAGTTTGCAGGGAGAAAGAACAGGTTTTATTATATAAAAGGACATGTAGTGTACAGGGCAGACCACTAGGGACATGGGGGGGGTGTATTTTTTACATACAGTACTGTAATCTATAAGATTACAGTGTACTGTATGTATAGTGTTTGTTTACTTTTTTAAATTTGGCGCCGTTCCCCCCCCTACGTCGCGACGCTCGCAGGGAAGGGAATCGGCGGAACACACAGCGTCAGGCGGACATCCGCCCGCCGTGTACTGCGGGGATTCATCGCTGGATCGCAGAGAAAAGGTAAGTAAACTTTTTTCTGCATCCAGCGAGGCAAGTCCGTGTGTGGCACGGGGTTACCGATCGTAGCTTTAAAATCTCACCCCGTGCCACACACGGGAAGACCGCCAGGGAGGTTAAGAAGCAATCATACTAAATGTATTAAATAAGATCTAACTTTGCCTTTCTTGCAATTTATCCAAAACAGCTCCTGTAATATATTGCTGGTTATTAACATACATAAAAGTGTTTGATGTTTATCAGTAATAAAAAATATCCTGCCACAGAACACAATTTGCGGAATTCAGATTTGTATACTGATCTAATACTGTAGACCATTTCTATTTTCTACATTGTGATGATAAATGAATCCTCCTCTCATGTAGCTGTTGCCACCACTGTGCTTGTAACTGCAGTTTATTTAATGAGAATGACACCGCAGTAGGATGGAAAAAGGTCAACTGACTTCTCAAATCAGACCCATGGTACAGTGAACACAAATTAAACATTAGAATGGACTTGAACTGCAAGGAGGTCCCTTAAATTGGTATCATTTTACAACTGTTAAACCATCATTGCCATCTTTCTAAATGCAAACAGTAAGAAGCAAAAGTAGTCCCAGTAGTACAGTGTCAAGTGTACTAGAAATGATAGAACTAACAGGTTTCATACTTAGTATGTTATTTTATTTATTAGAGGTACTTACATAGTGATGTCAATTTACATATATATTTTACATACACATTAGTCCTTGCCCTCACAATTTAGGGTCCCTAACTCGCATTCATATACTAAGGCCAAATTAGATAGGAGCCAATTAATCTAGCAGCATGTCTTTGGAGTGTGGGAGGAAACCCAATCGGGCACAGGGATAGCATGCAAACTCCAAGCAGGTAGTGCAATGCTTGGGATTTGAACTAACAATCCTAGTGCTGCCAGGTGGAAGTGCTAACTACTTAGCCACTGTGCAGTAGCAAGCGAAGATACAGTATATTTGAAAGCTCAACCATATGATTTACAGAAATGTTGAAAATATATCCACAGAAAATGCTACACCCAAGTTCTGAGATGCGCAGGTTACATACTGCAGGGCATGAATGTTCAACCCATCATGCCTTTGCACTTGGGAGCTATCATGCTTGTAGCTGTCAGCCTTGCAGTGCCTCATGGAACTTGTAGTTCTGCAGGGCCACAGGTTGAGCACCCATGCTGTAGGCAGGGCATTTGTTTTCTATTTAATTATACTATTCAGGAGAGAGACAGAGCACACCACAATCTTACCAATTCCCTTCTGGACATGGATGTGAGCACAGGGTGTGCCAGGTGTTCCTGGGCAGACCCTAATCACTCTGTGTGGTGCGGAATCGCCCTGTTTAAACCCCTGATAGTTCACCAAAGCCCCCTAATGGGGCCTCTTAAAATAATTGCATACCTCCCAACCGTCCAACCATCCCGGATTCTGCGGGAACAACTTCGTTCGCGGCCCCCCCACTCAACAACTTCGTTCGCGCCCCCCCCCCCCCCCTGCTCAACAACTTTGTTAAATAAAATTGGAAAAAAACAATTAATAATAAAATAATAAAAATCGAATGATAACAATCTTTGCAGCATCCGCTACCCTACTAAGACCAGCCTCCACTCTACTGACAACATCTGTACATATACACATGCACACACATATATGTGTTTGAGCTTTGGGGTGCACACCCTAATGTAAAAGGCTGTGCACACCTATGCTTCTGAATGCAAGAGGTGTTTAGAGATAGAGGGCCAGATTCAGGTAGATGGGCGCTTCTTTACTTTGGAGTAACGTTTCTCATTTACGTTACTCCGCCGACACTTTCGGCGCAAGTACTGTTATTCACATAGCACTTGCGCGTAAACTTGCGCCAGAGTAACGATAATGCGCTGGCGTAACCCGACGCAAGTGGAAGTGGGTGTGATCATATGTAAATGATGGGCGGAGCCCAGCGCAGAGGCTTACGTTCAGAGCATCATCCACGGAGCATGCGCAGTAAGTGAGGCTTCACTCGCCCCCTTGTGCGCATGCTCACAACTTCCGTCGGCACCACTTCACGGGAAACGTCAGCGCAATGCGTTCCGTTGGGCGTTTAAATGCGCCCTTCCGGCACTAAAGTATATCCTGTTCCCCCTCCCCACAGTGAAGTTACTTTTGTTCTGAGATGGCTGCTCCCGTTCTCCGCAATCACACAGGAGAAAGCTGAACTCTAAAGGCCAGGAGCTGTCAGCCGTCATCTCGGCTATGGAGACCTATGATGTCTTCCTCCATGGCTGTAAAAGTTGACAGACAAGCATGGACAGAGGTGTTGTCCTGCAAGTGGGGGTGCTCAGCTAGCTCTTATCGTCGGTAACGCTGCTGTAGCTGCTCTCCTGCTGACCTGTGGCCGTCTGGAGTAAAGATAAAGCAGCTATTTGTAGAAATAACTTTGCGTCGGACGGACGAGATACGCGCGGCACATGTAGCCAGCGTATGGTGCTAATCCGTTCGCGAATCGGGAAATATCCCTCATTTGCATATTTGCAGGGGAAATCAATAGGCGCGACTGATGCGCCAAGCGAAATTATGCGCTGACGATACTCTGGCGTCGGAAAGTTAAGCCGATCGGAAATGGCCCGTTTTCTGTCGCATCTAGTTTGGTGGATACGGCCACATAGAAACAACGGCGCATAATCACAGTTACGCGGCGCATATCGAATTACTCCAGCGCAAGTCTTGCTGAATCTGGCCCAGAGTCTCTAAACACATGATAATAAATAAAATCGAAAGTTATATTTCGTCTGACGAATGATCTGCCGATTTTCGGATTGTTGGTATTTTGCTTTCGACAGCCTATTTTGATTTTTCGTGCGACAAAAGCTGTATGTGCAGCCAAAAAAAATATTTAACATGTTGTCTGATTTTCATTTAATTAGTACGGTTTTTATCCCAAAAAAATTTCATCCGTCTGGAGGATCGGATCGGATAAAAATAGTCCGTTTTCATCTGATCTCCCCATGAAGGAGAGTGGGGCTTTGACAGGTCCGTCTCAGCACAATGTCATCCGCATGCTTAGCGGGGATCAACGAATCAATTCCCGCTGAGCAAAGCGGAGTCCATCGGGTGGATTGCCCGTGTAAAAGAGCCCTTAACCTGTCCTTAAACTTGCAGATATAGGTCTTGCCATTTTAATCCTCAAGTGATATTAAATCCAATGTATACAAATAGAAGATTTTCAACGGTGGTGACGGTCCCAAACATTTCCCAACATTCTGAAAGATTATGCAAACAGTAACTGACATTTTTAGGGTTTATGTGTGCATGTCATTTGAAAGGTAAATAGGACAATTGGGCTTATGTATTGGCAAGCCTTACAATGTAACATGTGTACCCCCGAAGGAGCTGCTGGTTTAATTTGGGTGGCATGTTACCTCTATATTCTCTGCCGTCTAGGGTACTGGATGAGAGCTGTAAGAAAGTCAATGTCCACACTGAAGGTATCTTTTTCTGTGCTTTATTACCCAACGGGGTAAAAATGGTAAAAGTAGTAGTAGGTGAGATGATAGAAGAAGTGGTAGGTAATGGATTCAGGCGTATAACAGGGTTTCGGAAGCAGTCCTTCTTCCAACGACAACTTGCAAAGCCAGAGAGTGGGTATAGTGCATCTGGATAGGCCGCTCTCGGAACTTTAGAAAAGTCTCTGCCACAGACCTTCCCAAAGGTGGAGATATTCTAGGTCCAAAATCCTTCTCAACACTGGATTAAGCACCCAGATCTCGCTTGAACAGCTTTTAGTAATCTCGGGACTGCTAGGCGAACATCGTCCAGCCTCTCAGAAACCATGTGTCCTTCGATGAAGCAGTAGGCCTCCCTTGAGATACCGCGCTCTATATTTCCCAGATAGGTTCTTCATCGGTTGGCTTCCTCCCTCGGGACAGATAGCACAGGATAACTCTGCAGCCACAGACTCAGGGCCAGATTCACGTAGTCCAGAGCATCTTTGCTCTGGAGTAACGCTTCTCATTTGCGTTGCGCTGCCGATTTTTTAGGAGCAAGTGCTGTCATTCATGAAGCACTTGCTCCTAAAGTTGCGGCAGCGCATCACAAATGAGCCGGCGGAATTCAAATTGGGCGGGTACGGGGCGTGTAGTATGCTAACTACGCGCGATCCCGCCGCCGACGTACTGCGCATGCGTCGAGTGTCAAAACATCCCCGTGCGCATGCTCCAAAATCTGTGAATGAACGTCAATGACGTCACATTCCCATTCATGACCGTTTTACGCAAGCGACGTTTTTTTTTTTTTTCCCGACGCGATGACGACGCCTATACCTAACATAGGATACGCCAGCCCCATGTAGGTATAACTATGCGCCGCGTATCCCGTCCGGAAACGTCGTAACGTCACTGCGTCGCGCCGGATTTCGATCGTGAATTGCCGATTTCCGCTCATTAACATATTTTTTGAGCGTAAATCGGCGGGAACGCCCCCGGCGCCATTTTTAAGTTGAAGTAACGATGCGATGGCGAAACTCAGTTACGCTCACCGCATCGGAACTTCAACCCGGCGTTTCTTGTTTTCTGGTTACAGAAAACAGAAACGCCGGCTCAAAGCCACTGTTACGCTGGCGGATCACTCGATCCGCCAGCGTAACCTTTGCTGAATCTGGCCCCATGTCTACACACTAAGCCTACAAGGTAGACTCTTTGCTCCGGACCAACGTGGTCCCGGAGCCAGGAACACTAAAACACACACCCCGCCTAGGAGGGTGGTGGGACGACTGCCCAGGCGGATGGCGGTGAAGATAACCCCAAACTAATGGAGTCCACCCCCTAAATACCCCTAGCCAGCATGCACAGCGAGGCGATCAACCCTCCTGATCGGCTGCCAAGGAGAAATATCCACACTACCCTGACTCTACTGTGGCCACCTGTCGGTCTGGGGTGGGACCAACTCCCCAGACAATGACCGTGTACACACAGTAAAGCCAAAGCTGGAACAGAAGTCCTGAATTTAGCAAAATAAACACGGTCAGAGGCAACTAACTCTCTGACCACCCTCTAAATTTACAGCAGCACCAGCTATGAAAGTAACCAAGCGCTACACATACATCAAAGTTGCGCCCTGTAACTGGAGCCCTAAGATTGTAAGGTAGTCAGACAAAAAAATATATAGACTCTATTATACTGGATATAGTTTCCTAAAATCTAGAAGCCAAATTAAAAAAAGTTAGGAGCCAGCAAGAGTATGCATAATGTATGCAGTTCTCCAACCCCTCAGCAGCCATATTGCAGTACACCCTGCCACAACATCCATATGTAAAGCCACTTAAAGGCCAAGCCTTTTCTGGCACATTTTATTTACAAGGTTAAATCAGCCTTGAGCTTTGCGACCTTTTGCCACATTTCAGGCTTCAAACATAAAGATATAAAACTGTAATTTTTTGTTTAGACACAACAACAAGTGAAGCTGCGTACACACGGCAGAGAACCTCGACGGGCAGAACACATCGTTCCGCTCGTCGAGGTTCTCTGCCGGCCGTCAAAATCGGTGACCCGCCCATCGGGAATGGCAACCAGCCATTTATCCAGGCGGGCCGTCGAGCAAAAAGAGAGCGTGCTCTCTTTTCGCTCGACGGGATTCCCGACGGGCGGGGCGAGCCAGGAGCGTACACACGGCCGAGGTTCTCGCTGGAATGCAGCTTCCAGCGAGGTTCTCGCTGGTTTCCAGCGAGAACCTCTGTCGTGTGTACGCCGCCTGAGACACAATCATGAAGTGGAACGAAATTTATTGGATATTTCAAACTTTTTTAACAAATAAAAACCTGAAAAATTGGGCGTGCAAAATTATTCAGCCTCCTTAAGTTAATAATTTGTAGCGCCACCTTTTGCTGCGATTACAGCTGTAAGTCGCTTTGGGGAATGTCTCTATCAGTTTTGCAAATCGAGAGACTGACATTTTTGCCCATTCCTCCTTGCAAAACAGCTCAAGCTCAGTGAGGTTGGATATAGAGCATTTGTGAACAGCAGTTTTCAGTTCTTTCCACAGATTCTCGATTGGATTCAGATCTGGACTTTGACTTGGCCATTCTAACACCTGGATATGTTCATTTCTGAACCATTCCATTGTAGATTTTGCTTTATGTTTTGGATCATTGTCTTGTTGGAAGACAAATCTCCGTCCCAGTCTCAGGTCTTTTGCAGACTCCATCAGGTTTTCTTCCAGAATGGTCTAGTATTTGGCTCCATCCATCTTCCCATCAATTTTAACCATCTTTCCTGTCCCTGATGAAGAAAAGCAGGCCCAAACCATGATGCTGCCACCACCATGTTTGACAGTGGGGATGCTGTGTTGAATGTGATGAGCTGTGTTGCTTTTACGCCAAACATAACGTTTTGCATTGTTGCCAAAAAGTTTGATTTTGGTTTCATCTGACCAGAGCACCTTCTTCCACATGTTTGGTGTGTCTCCCAGGTGGCTTGTGGCAAACTTTAAACAACACTTTTCATGGATATCTTTAAGAAATGGCTTTCTTCTTGCCACTCTTCCATAAATGCCAGATTTGTGCAATATACGACTGATTGTTGTCCTATGGACAAAGTCTCCCACCTCAGCTGTAGATCTTTGCAGTTCATCTATAGTGATCATGGGCCTCTTGGCTGCATCTCTCATCAGTCTTCTCTTTGTATGAGCTGAAAGTTTAGAGGGACGGCCAGGTCTTCATAGATTTGCAGTGGTCTGATACTCCTTCCATTTCAATATTATCGCTTGCACAGTGCTCCTTGGGATGTTTAAAGCTTGGGAAATCTTTTTGTATACAAATCCGGCTTTAAACTTCTCCACAACAGTATCTCGGACCTGCCTGGTGTGTTCCTTGTTCTTCATGATGCTCTCTGCGCTTTAAACGGACCTCTGAGACTATCACAGTGCAGGTGCATTTATACGGAGACTTGATTACACACAGGTGGATTCTATTTATCATCATTAGTCATTTAGGTCAATTTTGGATCATTCAGAGATCCTCACTGAACTTCTGGAGAGAGTTTGCTGCACTGAAAGTAAAGGGGCTGAATAATTTTGCACGCCTAATTTTTCAGTTTTTTATTTGTTAAGAAAGTTTGAAATATCCAATAAATTTTGTTCCACTTCATGATTGTGTCCCACTTGTTGTTGTTTCTTCACAAAAAATTACAGTTTTATATCTTTATGTTTGAAGCCTAAAATGTGGCAAAAGGTCGTAAAATTCAAGGGGGCCGAATACTTTCGCAAGGCACTGTGTGTATATATATATATATATATATATATATATATATATGTATTGAGGTTGGAAAGTGGACAGTTGATACTCACCATGGCCCACAGTAGCTATCTATACTGTTGTCAAGCAGTAGGTATCACTAACATATAGCATGCTCAATCGCAAGGAGAGACCATCACTGTTTGACAGATTAACCACTAGCCGACCAGCCGCCGTCGTTCTACGGCGGCAGGTCGGCTCTCCTGGGCGAGAGCCCGTCATACTACGTGGGCTCTTCTGCGGCCACTAGGGGGCGCGTGCGCACGCCCCCCGCTCGCCCCCGAGTCCTGCGCGTGTGCCCGGCGGGTACGATCGCCGCCCGGCACCCGCGATTGCTCGTTACAGAGCGGGGTACGAGAGCTATGTGTGTAAACACATAGCTCTCGTTCCTGTCAGCGGGGGAAAGGCAGATTTTCTGTTCATAGAATGTATGAACAGAAGATCAGTGATTTCCCCTAGTGAGGTCAACCCCCCATACAGTTAGAACACACCCAGGAACACACTTAACCCCTTCCCTGCCCCCTAGTGTTAACCCCTTCACTGCCAATGGCATTTTTATAGTAATACAATGCATTTTTATAGCATTGATCGCTAAAAAAATGCCAATGATCTCAAAAATGTGTCTAAAGTGTCCAAAGTGTCCGCCATAAGGTCGCAGTACTGAAAAAAAAACGCTGATCGCCGCCATTACTAGTAAAAAAAATAAAAATAATAAAAATGCCATAAAACTACCCCCTATTTTGTAAACGCTATAACTTTTGCGCAAACCAATCAATAAATGCTAATTGCGATATTTTTTTACGAAAAATATGTAAAAGAATACGTATCGGCCTAAACTGAGGACATTTTTTTTTATATATATTTTTGGGGGATATTTATGACAGAAAAAAGTAAAAAATATTGCATTTTTTTCAAAATAGTCGCTCTATTTTTGTTTATAGCGCAAACAATCAAAACCGCAGAGATGATCAAATACCACCAAAAGAAAGCTCTATTTGTGGGAAAAAAAGGACGTCAATTTTGTTTGGGAGCCACATCGCACGACCGCGCAATTGTCAGTTAAAGCGACGCAGTGCCGAATCACAAAAAGTGCTCTGGTCTTTAACCAGCAATATGGTCCGGGGCTAAAGTGGTTAAGAAACTGATTTATGGCCTCCGACACATTACTTGTTTGTTTGATGATTGTTGAATCAGGGTTGGCCTCCCGTGATGTCATTGACTAAATATGGTCATGCCCATGTATGGTTAGTGATGTGTCCTAGGAGACCCCCTGCCTTTGTTTATACCAGCTGTTATCCATTGGTCCTGTTATTTGGTAGGAATAAACCAAACGGGGACAGGCAGTTGGTGGACAACATGATTTATGGCGAATTTACATTGTGGGACTTTTTTTTTTTTTAATACTTTAATTTTTACATTTTGTTGTAAACAAATAGGCATACTATTTACTCATTCACTGGATGAGGCAGTATCTGGGTGCCTCATTATTGTTAAAGGGGACTTTCAGATTCTGATAAACACCTCACCCACAGATGGCTGCAGGCCCTTGTTCTCATCAACATAGGGACAAGGTGCTTGAGAAGTTTCAGGACCCTGTGTGTATAGAGCAGAAGTGATACCAGCTTGGGGGCGGACCATCTTTACATCACCTTCAGCCCTGTGAGCACCTCCAGCAGCCGTGATTTTCTATCACGCCGGGACTGGGACATCTATGCAGATTTTGCATTTGGCCAGATATGTACTGAGAGTTCTTACATTTTTTATAAACTTCCCACTAGATGGCGATCATCCCTTTCTTAACACACACACACATAGGAACAGTGAGGGAAATCGCATGTGATTTAGACAGGGACTGCACCGCATTCCTATTCGAATCACATGCGATTTTTTGCAGTGCGATTTGTCCATTAATTTTCTATTGACGCAAATCGTACTAAAAAGTAAAGTATCAGTTTGGAGATCTACAGCATTTGCGCGTGCACCGATACTCGTGCAAATGCTTGGTATCGGTGAATACCTAGTGTAATGTATGCTGCGTTTAGTGCACTATTGCTATCTGTTTAGAAAAAGCCATATCGCTGTTCTCAGTGCACAGAGGTCTGTGTTTTTGTAAACACAGACCTCTGTGCATGATTGGCCACAGCCTATCAGCTAACTTCAGTCAAAATCATTACCTTAAATCAGCTGGCAAACTTTCAGGCACAGGGTGCACGCATGCACGCTCTGAACCTGGAAGAAAGGCCACAACGTACAGGTACGTTCCCCAGCCTGGAGCTGCCACCAGTAACCACTGTGGGCGGGCAGCAAGCAGTTAATAGGTTAGAAATACTAAAAAAAAAACAATATGAAAGCGAATCTATGATTTGACATTTCACAACCTGGTTTTACTATACATATTACACAGTTCTCCCCCCCAGCAGAAATGTATATATTTGTGCCTCCCTCCACAGCAGCTAAGGGTAAGCAACAACTTGGGCTGGGCATCTTGGCCACCAGGGAACTTTTGAATTGACTTTAATAACAATGATACGTTTACATTGTGCATTTTGTTTTCTCCAGCCTACCGCCGCCCATGCTGAGTTTAATGACAATCTTTATCAAGACATCAGAACTGAGCTGATTATGGGGAAGTTAATGAATCAATGTATTTTAGAACAGATACTGTATGGATCACAGCCTGAGCTTTCTCACAATAACAGAAATAAAGACATTTGCAGAGCACAGTACAAAAGGTTGCTATACGGTACACTTCCCAATGAGTGAAACTGGGTATAAACAGATTTTTGGTTTGCAGGAAATTTGTATTATTTGTGTCCTTTTCTGAACTGAAAGAAACAATCACTTTTGTGATGTGTAGCCAAGAAATACTTTAACTTGTTTAACCTTTTTTTTTATATATCTGCAAAGTTGCACTTTACAATTTACAGTGAAATGATGACAAGGCAACGGCAATACAGAGGAAAGGGAACAAATAAGGTAAGGTTTTGAAGGCTAGAGCAGGCTTTACCTCTAACTACCACTACCTTAGCCTCCAGTGTCTACAATAGAAAACTCTTCAATTACTTCCTGCTATTCGTCCTGGTATTTGAGACGTGAAAACCATTAGAAGGAATTAACAAACCCCCTGCACCTGCCCTCCCCCTCCAGGAGATTTCTCTAGTCCACCTCTGTACTCCCATCGAAAAAATGAAAAAATCCTTTAAATATATGTTTTCTCCAGCCTACCGCCACCCATGCTGAGTTTAATGACAATCTTTATCAAGACATCAGAACTGAGCTGATTATGGGGAAGTTAATGAATCAATGTATTTTAGAACAGATACTGTATGGATCACAGCCTGAGCTTTCTCACAATAACAGAAATAAAGACATTTGCAGAGCACAGTACAAAAGGTTGCTATACGGTACACTTCCCAATGAGTGAAACTGGGTAGAAACAGATTTTTGGTTTACAGGAAATTTGTATTATTTGTGTCCTTTTCTGAACTGAAAGAAACAATCACTTTTGTGATGTGTAGCCAAGAAATACTTTAACTTGTTTAACCTTTTTTTTTATATATCTGCAAAGTTGCACTTTACAATTTACAGTGAAATGATGACAAGGCAACGGCAATACAGAGGAAAGGGAACAAATAAGGTAAGGCTTTGAAGGCTAAGTTCACCTTTTTTCTTTTCTTCTAAATTCCAGCTTCCCTCTGAATCAATATACCATTAATGTCTTCTGTTGCTGATGTAGCCGACAGCAGACTACAGTTATCTGGCACTGCAGACTTTCCTTGTGTCTTCTTTTACTGTCTCTATATTCCCCTAGTGCTTGGCTCGATTACATGCATCATATTACTGAGCCAAGCAAAGAGTATTGTGGGAACTGTCGTTTCCTGAACAGACATTCTTGATCTGCAGAACTATTCAGGAACTACACCTCCCAGCAAGCCAGCTGCTCCAGGGAAGCAAACTCTGGGAGAGGCTATAAAGGGATTGGCAAACCAGGTCCAAGCTCTCTTCCTTCCATCAAGTAAGCACCCCCTTTACTGTAGTGCGAGAGGACTGTGGCCTACCACATGGCAACACGGCGCAGCCAACTCCGCCATCACTTGCTACACAAGGGACACCTCCGCAGCACTACTGTAAATAGCGGGATCGGACGACTCAGTATTCCAGCAGCCAGACTGTCAGTCATCTCAGCCCGTTTGCAGAAGAAAGGATCAACTTGGATCACTCTTCAGGAAGTTCCTACAGTGTTCTCCAGATTGGTGAGAGGGCAGCTGCCCACATATTCCCCAGGACACTGTATACAGACACCTTATACCTGGATTACCCTAAGGATTACTACAGGTCAGACTCAGCTGCTTTACCTTGACTGCATAACATTATGCCACATTTAGAATTCTTGTTTCTTTGAGCTCCAACTGCATGTGACAATAATCACAAGGCCCTGCATTTCTGAACACGGTTATTCTATCGCTATTTAAAGGGAACACACCACTATTACTTATATTATCATCTCTCATTAGGATTAAAGGTATACTATGCCTGGCCTGGGGTTCCCCTTTAGCAGTGGTATTAAAGACAGCAACAATTTAATTGCTTTGGGGACTTTTTCAACTGAGTCTTGGCTGTTTATCCAGGATTTGGCTGATTAATAGCATTTTTGAAGACTCTCCTCTTGATTAAGTAAAATCTGAGAGCGCTAATCAATCTGCCTTGTGTCAGTGTGTTATTTAAAAATATGCACAACATGTCTGAACCTAGAATGTCAGGAGGGCGGGAAAGTTTACAGGGTCAAGGTGGCACAGACGAACAATTCTAAGCAACCCCCCAGGGGGCAGTGCTACATTGAAAAGAAAAAGCTTTCATTATATTCTAGAGCAGGCTTTACCTCTACCTACCTCTACCTTAGCCTCCAGTGTCTACAATAGAAAACTCTTCAATTACTTCCTGCTATTCGTCCTGGTATTTGAGACGTGAAAACCATTAGAAGGAATTAACAAACCCCCTGCACCTGCCCTCCCCCTCCAGGAGATTGCTCCAGTCCACCTCTGTACTCCCATCGGGGGAATATCTATCGTGAGGCAAACAAGGTATTTGAGTCAGGTGCCAGTTTTTAGGGGGTGGTGCCTGTATAGGGATGATGCCAGGCATCACCCCAGTATCGTTTTTTAAAGCCAGCGGACGCTCTCTTGTAATAGTAATCAGAGTGGATTACTAGCCACTTGATTGCTATTACAAGCATAGGGAGGGGACGTTACCCCCTCCCACCGTGCTCTCTAGGGCTCTCCCATCCCATCAGGAGACCCTAGCGACAAGCTTGCGCATCCGCTGGCTGGACTGGCTTTGATTGGCTATTCATAACTAGAGTTGGCCTGAACACCCCCTGGTTCGGTTCACATCAGAACTCCAGAACATGTAAAAAGTTCAGAGTCAAGCTGCAAACTATAAAAAGTCTATGGGACACGAACATGAAAAATCAAAAGTCCCCATTTTGAAGGTTTATCTGCAAGTTATTGACCTTAAAAAGGGTATGGGGGCCCGTGTACTGCCCTGAGGGGCATGACATTTTTTTAAAAAGATTGTTTTTACAGAAGCAGTGATTTCAATTATGTTTAAAGTGAAACAATAAAAATGAAAAAATCCTTTAAATATAGTACCTGGGGGAGTCTGACATTTCTAAAGAAAAAAAACTTAAATTTAAATTGCCGGCAATAGAATTTTTTTTTTAAAAAGAAAACAGCGTCCCCCCCCCCCCCCCCCCCATCTATATCACTGTACTTTGGTGGTTCCTCTATTCACTTCTGTGTCCTAGCCTTAGAAGTGGCGGTTTCTGAAGACCCTTCAGTGGACGATTCATTTGCATTATAATGAAATTTAGCAAAGCAGGGCAGAAAGAGAGGTAAGTATTTGCCACCTTTTTTGTGTAAAAAGTATTGCATTCAAAAGCAAAATAATTTAAGCAGTGACCTAAACTGACTTCAAAGATCATGGCATGAATGTTTTTTTCTACATAGCAGCAGACCAAGATCTACTTTTGCACGGCTAAAAATTGCAGTGTGGGTCTAAGGCCACGTAAACATGATCGAACATGTCTGCTGAAACTGGTTCGCAGACCAGTTTCAGCGGACATGTTCAATCGTGTGTACGGCCTATCGGACCGTTTTCCAGCCGTCAAAAGTTTCTAAACATGCTTAGAAACCTGTCCGCTGGAAACCTGTCCGTCGGACATGTTCGATTGCTGTTGCATGCTCAGAATCAAGTCGACCCATGCTTGGAAGCATTGAACATTGTTTTTTTATCACGTTGTTGTGTTCTACGTCACCGTGTTCTGGTCCGAGGGGATTTTGGTCCGATGGTGTGTACGCACATCAGACCAACAGACCACTTCAGCCTGATACGAACATTTTCGTATGGTTAAAAAACCGATAGAAAAAAACAACTGTCTGTGGGGAAATTCATCAGTCAAAAATCCACGCATGCTCAGAATCAAGTCGACGCATGCTCGGAAGCATTGAACTTAATTTTTCTCTGCACGTCATAGTGTTTTACGTCACCGCGTTGGACACGATCGGATTTTTAACCGATGGTGTGTAGGCAAGACTGATGAAAGTCAGCTTCATCTAATATCTGATGAAAAAATCCATCCGTTCGTTTTCATCAGACAAACCGATCGCGTGTACAGTGCATAACGGTATTAATTCTTCTCTTGCCACCACACACAGCAATATAAAACACAATGAACAATTATTAAAAGCTTAGTGCAGAGTGCATAGTCCATAGCAACCAATCAGATTTTAATCTACTTAAAGCAGAATTTAACACTTGTTAATAAATGAGTCATATTGCATTAAATTCCTCCTATAGTGAAGTCACTCAAACCTTTATTGATAATCATTTTCAAAATACAACATTTGCAGTGCTGAAATCTTACCTCCAGGCATGATAAGTATAATATAACTATATTTCCATTTTGGGGAACCAAGGCTCAAGCCAAGGGTGCACTTTCACAATATGCCTCGTGACCTGTGACTTCCACAAGTTATGTTCCTCAGCATCCAAGTGCACTTGTGTCAAATTTAGGTTTGCCACTTTGGATGGACAATCCTGCTATGATCCCACCTCCCAAAGTTTCCACTGTGGAGGATCTTAAGTGAGACAGAGGCTGTTTACTACCGCATGTCAGCTGCCATTTCAGAGATATCTGTGCAGATGTCAATGTAAATAGCAGCCCGTAATCGCAAATAGTAATACAGAAACTACTTTTTGAAATCGGTGCATCGCCCGAAAATGCGGCGTCGCGCCGATTAGGACATACTTCATATTCCCATCGCACACTTTCCTGGATCCGCTCTTAGGTTTGGGTGCTCGTAGCAACAACCAGCTGGATACTGGTATACGTTACAGTAGAGATATTTGCCAGCACACCATGGAACAACGCGAATAGCGTCCAAACGGATGTTTTATTGCATGATCACAACACAAAGAGAGTGCAACGTTTCGGAGCCACGTGGGGCCCCTTTGTCAGGCATGTGATAGATTAGAGCGGTGCCATTGACGGCAATTGCCACCGATCTGACATGTTAAATCGCATGTCAAAACTTTCCAGTGTAAACCAGGGCTACTACAATGACCACAGGAGGGCAGCATAACAATAACTTAATAAAAACTTACAGAAAGCAAACACAAATGCAATTCCATTGCTTGTATAGCTGCAGAAAGTACTGTAGCACATTTGGTTGAGGTTGGGTCACATAATTGTATACTGCAAAAATAGGAAGAGATAGCCCGACCATCGCACACCTCACCAGGCCAGAGTGGTTAGCAGGTAAAAGCAGCCTCAGCTCAATTCATCCAGACCATAACTTCATCATGTTTGCCCCGCCCTCATATAATGTATTGGGTTCAGCTCTCAACCCAAGAATAAATATCTTTATTTTAGCAATGTGACTGTAATTTTCATTGAAGACAGCTGAAAGGTGAAATGGAGAACGAATGTAGACACCTTCTTTTAGGAAATTGGAGCACAGCATTAAATAAAAGGAATTTGGAGGAGGCTGGGGACAATAGAAGGTACCTTTGAGTTAAGAATATAAACCATTTTTATCGCAGTATAACATGCACTTTTTTCCCCTTAAAATCAGGGGGAAATCGTGGGTGCATGTTATACGCCGATCCCTGCTGCCTCCAGAGGCGTCTCTAGGGGGGGCCAGAGGGGGCCCTGACCCCCCCCAACATTATGCTGTGCCCCACCATGTGCTTTTTTCGAGCCGCCGCTGGAGTAACAGTCTCTCCTGAGAGGAAGAGCGTCCCCAGTCAGCTCTGCGGGGCTTCCTCCCCCCTCCCTCAGCTCGCTGACACTGCATAATGCGAGCGTTCACACAACCACAGCCGCCCGATCTGCTCCTTCCCCTGCATCCTCATTGGCATGGAGAAGAGCGAGTTGCAGAAAAGGACTCCATGAGCACTGTGGGGGAGGGGGGGCCCAAGCCTTCATCTCAGTTACTGAAAAAACAGACTGATTTCTCCCGTCCTTAGGACAGAAGAACCAGCCTGTAAATTCCGAGAGTGGTGATTGCAAGCTGAGCCGAGTGTCAATCTGACACTCTTTTACAACCCAGCGAGTCCAGCCACCTCCCCCCCACTCTCCTCACATACAAGCAGGGAGGAATACAGCTCCTCCTCCTTTCAGTCCCGCCCACACTATCTCGGTGTGCTGTATCTGAAGAGAGGGGATGTGTGTTCAGGAAATATAAAAATCAGCAGCATGTGTGTGAATGATGCCTGAGATTCTAGCCTGGACCGTGGGCAAGTGTGTGCACTGCAGACTGCAGTACACTGTAATCACTGAACTGCATTATCTCCATCCCTTCTATCCCCCATCTGTCTCCCTCCCCCTCCCCTGTTCTTTCAAGACATTCACAATTTACTTTCTGTAACGGTCACCACCGTTTACGATATTCCATTCCATCGCTCCACGACAGCTTATCCGACAGACATCAGACACGACCCATTTCATTTCCCAGAATAACCGAGACAAAACAAGCTCTGGTACTGGTTCCAAAATGAACGAATGAATCCTTTAATGGTAACTTAGCTTTGTTATATACAGTACAAGCATGTTACAGTTAATCACAGGGACAAAGACACACTCCACCCACACATCACACAATGGGGGGCTTCATACACATTCTTTTAGATAATGGCATTCCAATTAGTTAATTACTACTCATTACCCATACGGTCTGGCTCTGCATTTAGAGGGGTTAATTACTACAGCTTGACAAGTCACATTCCACATGTCAGCATACACAATGAACAGGTCTTAGGAGCAGACCTAATTAGCACAATGGACACAAAACAGTATTAGCATCACACAAAGGAATGTCTAGGAGCAGACTCAATTAACACCTCAAAAGCATGTGTCCCCACATTGAATGAAAACACTCTATTGACCTGTTGGAGTCAGACTTTAACAACTTGTAATATTTCAAGATATCCTGTAAAACATGAATTATCAGTAATGTCCCATCCCATGTAATTTATCATTATCATTTCTCAGTCACCCTATGCCCAAAAGGGGCACAGAATGACCCTAGACCCAAGAGTCATTAGTGATGCTGGCACTCGAGTACCCCCCATCCTTCAAAAGTCTCTGGGTGTCACGGCCATTCTGTTACACTTTCACTTTTTAGTTAGGCAGGTAATATACAGGGCAAATTTCTTTCCTACATCCACAGATTGCAGGAAAGAAACTTGCATGATTCCCCCATCAACACAGCCAGTGCTGACAGGGGAATATCCCTCCTGCCCAGCAATTGTATTCTCCCGACAAACAGTGATTCTCACTAGTGGCTATACAGCAACCACTAGTGATAATCATAAGAGAATCTGCTCATTAATGTTTCAAATCTCAGCCAGTTCCTGCTGAACCAGCTGAGATTTAAACTGTCTATGGCTGGTCTTGGCTCTTAGGCAGCCCATACATCGATCACTTTTTTTCATTCAACTATTAGGTTGAATGAAAAAAAAAAAGAAATGATCCAATTCCCCCATCTACACATTATAGGTGGACGGGGGAATCTTCCCAGTGTGGACCAGTGCTGGAATAACCAGAGTTGCTGTCCTGTCCCGGCTATTCACAGCGCTGGTCTCTGTCTCCTTGGCAGTGGCGGCAGCACATTGGAACCCAGTGCTGGTTACTTTATGGGGCTGATGTACAGGAGGGCCAGCACAATTTGTTGTTACAGATGGGCTGGGCATGTTCAAAATTCCACATGCCAGGGCCTGCCAGGAAGCCCACACTGCACAGCGCTAATCACAGGCAGTGAGACATTTCACGGTCCGCTGCTGCACAGATCAGGAAATGTCTCACTGCCTGTGATTAGCGCAGTGGAGTGTTGGCTTCCTGGCGGGATTGGGCATGTGGGATTTCAAACACACCCAAGCCCATCTCTATTGGTTGTAGACAGTTGAGCTCCCTGCACGTTGCTTAGCAGCAGTGGAGCCTTCTCTGACATGCTGATCGGGATGCAATCCAGGTGATGCTCCCAGTTAAATCCTAATGTTACATATCAGTTATTTTATTGATCAAAGCCCACACTTTACAGGCATAGAGCCCACATGGCTGCGGAACATACGTTTGATTTTATATATATATATATATATATATATATATATATATGTGTGGTTGTACTCTTGATGCTAATAAATACTGTGTTTATTAGATCTGACTGGGAGCATTACCTGGATCACATTCCGATCAGCATGTCAACAGAGAAGGTTATACAGCATTACTGCTGCTAGGTGACCAGCTGGGGGCTCAGCTCTCTATAACCAATAGTGCCAGCCTTCCCCTGCATGCATCCATAATGTCACCAGCACTAGGTCCTAATAGACTGCCGCCACTGCCAAGGAGACAGATGCCAGACCAGTGCTGTCAATAGCAGGGACAGGACAGCTGGGGAACCCTACAGTGGCAGAACACCAGACAACCTTTGCAACCCTTAAAGTTCTCCCACTGCTTTGGACCCTTATATTTTCTTGGTGTGCTGGTGACATATATCTCTTGTTTTCTGCCACCCTGGGGGGCCCCAGTATAGTAGGAAGGGAGCTCACTGCAGAACATGTAAAAGGGCTCGTTGTGGGATCGTAGTAAAGGGCCCCAGGAGATATATATATAATTGCATTTTATAGTTGGCCCCCCTACTTTTGTCCCTTTCCCCCCATGTGCCCCCCCTAAATATGAAAGCTGGAGACGCCACTGGCTGCCTCTGAGGGAATAGGAGAGAGTGCCGCTGAAATACATAGAGATCTCCTGTGTACTCGGCGCTCAGTCACACCTCCTGGCCCCCGCATTGGGCCACTGTTCTGTCTATAATATGAGCAGGGCCAGGAGATCGCGGCTCTGTATAAATTCAGCGGCACTTGCTCCTCCTCTTCCCTCGGAGACAGCAGAGATAATCCAACAAGGCTACATTGTTGGGAAATGTAATGGCTGCAAATGGGCACTGAACAGGCTGCATCATTATTGGGAAATTTAATGGCTGCAGATAGGCACTGAACAGGCTGCATTGTTGGGAAATGTAATGACTGCAGATGGGCACTGAACAGGCTGCATTGTTGGGAAATGTAATGGCTGCAGATGGGCACTAACAGGCTGCATTGTTGGAAAATGTAATGACTGCAGATGGGCACTAAACAGGCTGCATTGTTGGGTAATGTAATGGCTGCAGATATGCACTGAACAGGCTGAATTGTTGGGAAATGTAATGGCTGCAGTTGGGCACTGATGAGCTGTGACCTTAATTTTGCTTCAAAGTTCTTTATTTAAAATGTAAGTTTTTTCCTTAAACTTCCCCCTTAAAATTGGTACTTCTAATATAATTTCCTTTCTTAAAGCAGCATTTAGTGTCACTTTAACCACTTCATTACTGGGCACTTAAACCCCCTTGGTGCCCAGACAAATTTTCAGCTTTCAGCGCTGACGCATTTTGAATGACAATTGCGCGGTCATACAACACTGTACCCAAATTTTATTTTTATAATTTTTTCCCCACAAATAGAGCTTTTCTTTTGGTGGTATTTGATCATCTCTGCGATTTTTATTTTTTGCGCTATAAACAAATAAGTACAGAAAATTTGGAAAAAAAACACAATATTTTTTACTTTTTGTTATAATAATATCCCCTTTTTTATATATATATTTTTTTCCTCGGTTTAGGCCGATACGTATTCTTCTACATATTTTTGTTTAAAAAAATCGCAATAAGCGTATATTGATTGGTTTTCGCAAAAGTTATAGCGCCTACAAAATAGGGGATAGATTTATGATTTGTTTTTTATTTTTTACTAGTAATTTAGGCGATCTGCGATTTTTTTTTTGTTGTCAGGCCTGCAATATTGCGACGGACATATCGGACACTTTTGACACAAATTTGGGACTGTTCACATTTATACAGCGATCAGTGCTATAAAAATGCACTAATTACTGTATAAATGTGACTGGCAGGGAAGGGGTTAACACTAGGGGGTGAGGAAGGGGTTAAATGTATTCCCTGGGTGTGTTCTTACTGTGTGGGGGGAGGGGACCGATGCTGTGTTCCTATGTACAAGGGACACAGATCGGTCTCCTCTCTCCCTGACAGCAAGTGGAGCTCTGTGTTTACACACAGAGCTCCACGTCCCTGCTGTTACCTGCTGTGTCCCCGCCGATCGCGTGTACCCGGCG
This sequence comes from Rana kukunoris, assembly GCA_029574335.1. Taxonomy (NCBI): domain Eukaryota; kingdom Metazoa; phylum Chordata; class Amphibia; order Anura; family Ranidae; genus Rana; species Rana kukunoris. The sequence continues at coordinate 186,204,027 of CM056051.1, forward strand.
GACATCGTGGCCGCCAGGTACAAGCATCGGCTCTTCAGCGATGCGCCGACACTGTGTTTACCCGCTACGCGCCCCCCAGTGGCGCACGCGGGTAATGCACATAAAAAGACATTCAAAGACGTCCACCCGGCACTTGAGAGCCGTGCTGTGGATGTCTTTTGCCCATAGCGCGGATCTCAAGTGGTTAAAGGCAAAATACATCCACATGCACATTTTCTACTTCAGTTACAAATTGAGTCTGGTTGACTTGGTTGACTACACAGCGTTTTATGTTTTCCAAGAATTTCTTCTGTGAATTATACCTCTACAACAAAGCTCCAGGCTCTAATACTAACCCCCCACCTCCACCTGAAAATAAAATCTCTCTTCTCCAGCTATATAGTCCATAGTATAAAATAACTCCAACAGAGAAGATGAATCATAGATTATTATTGATGTCCAAGGGTTCACTGCAACACGAAAAAACAACATTTCCAACATAGATGTGTATTGGAGAATGCAGGTTCTCATATAAGCGTCTTGTACACTGTTGTGTTCAATTAACAGTTCCCTATGGAACTTTTTTTCATCACAGTACAGCAGAATGAAATAAGAGTAAATCCAACAGAGATGAAGGAAAAATGTGCATTGTGGGGTAAGGAGATTGATGTGAGAGAGAAGGGAAAGATCAGAACGGAAGTATTTTTATGGGCTTGTCAAACAAAATATTAAACATAAAAATATTTAATGCCGTGTACACACGATCGGAAATTCCGACAAGAAAACCATAGATTTTTTTCTGACAGAATGTTGGCTTAAACTTGTGTTGCATACACACGGTCACACAAATCTTGTCGGAAATGGACCGTCAAAAACGGGGTGACGTACAAGACACACGATGAGCCAAAATTTCCGACCAAAAGCTCACATCAGGCGGCGTACACACGGCCAAGGTTCTCGCTGAAAACCAGCGAGAACCTCGCTGGAATGCACATTCCAGCGAGGACCTCGGCCGTGTGTACGGTCTCAGCGAGCTTCCCGTCGGGAAGCCCGTCGAGCCGAGATAGAGAGCACGCTCTCTATTTCCTCAACGGCCCGCCTGGAAGAATGGCTGGTTGCCATTCCCGACGGGCGGGTCGCCGAATTCGACGGCCGGGAGAGAACCTCGACGGGCGGAACGATGTGTTCTGCCCGTCGAGGTTCTCTGCCGTGTGTACGGCGCCTCAGACTTTTCTTGTCGGAATTTCCGATTGTATGTACGCGGCATTACAGTAGAAGGCCTAGATCCAATAAGTAACCACAGAAATAAAATCACTAGTAGTAGTAAATGCCCAAGCAGATGTATTGGCCCTGCAATCTGTTTAGATCTTACCATCAAAGTCCATGAGAGAGAGAAAAAAGTATTCAACCTTCCACAACCTACCCAAAACTAAAAATGATAGAAAGAATGTGTGCAGCACACCAGGAGGTCCTTGTTCAGGACAGGTGATCCAGTCCCAAACGGGCTTCTCCCTGTGGTGTGGACATAATGAAGTTGGTGGAGTATGCCCAGGGAGCCGTGAAATCTTCTAGAAGGTTTGTGCCCAAAATTGTATTGAGCTTTTAACTGCCCCAACACCCCCCCCCCCCCCCCCCACACTAGAATCTGGTGTGTGGTATTCTTTTATAATAATTGCAGTAAATCCAAAACTCAAACCAATCTGTACTACTGCTGTTTACTTGTATACAGAAGGGTTTTCTTTTTTTTTGGAAATGCAAATGCAACAAATGTAACCTTTCCTACAGCTTCCAACTCGGTCTTTCTTTGTATGGAACCACCCAGCCTCAAGGAGCTTAGCCATATTTCATGTATCGTCTATTCAGAAGCAGCTGCATATGATCTGCTTGTAGCAACTAATTGGATTTCATAGTGCAGTCCAATAAAAGATTGATTCGTGATTTGCTGCTATGGCTTATTACAGTAAGCTTTATACCTCACTTAACATTCTTTTGCCACTTATAGCAAAGAAGCAACCTACTGTATCTTGCAATTTTGCAGTTTAATTTATTTACATGTCATATTTTATTATCCTGTTTACAGTTTATCTGTATATATTGCACTTGCTCAGAATCTTTTCAAGTTGTATCCTTATCTAGAGTAGAGTATCCACTTGAAGACCGCAATATGGTACTTTACATCAGTATTTCAAGTGGTCTGCAGCTACAGGCATCATCCCGGTACTGCTTTTTCCAAGAGACCATTAGCTTTTTTGTAAAAGCCATCCGAGTGGCTTATTAGATGCTGGATTGCTTTTATAGGCGGCCCCTCCTCCTGGTGGCTCCCTGTCCCACCAGAGAACCGGAAATGAAGCCAGCAGTTCTACCAACTCACATTTGGGTTTTTCATGCATCGGAAGGTCCCCAATCAGCTCTATGGTATAGGATAGATATGTGCATTCCCGTTCGTACAAATGTTATTTTCGTACGAAAATGTTCATTTTCGTACCCGCGGGATAATGTGTAGATACGAAAAAATTAAAGCACCAAAATACGAAAATGACAGGATTACGAATGAGCCGCATAACGAACAACCGCAAATACGAACGAACGATCCGACGAAAATACGACAAAACTAAAACGGCAAAAGAACGAAAATGACATCTATAACAAAAGATTTGCATTCTGTATTTTGTTTGAATCCTTTTCTGTTTGTATTTTCAGTCGTATGTTCATTGTTCATATGACATCTATAACAAAAGATTTGCATTCTGTATTTTGTTTGAATCCTTTTCTGTTCGTATTTTCAGTCGTATGTTCATTGTTCATATGACATCTATAACAAAAGATTTGCATTCTGTATTTTGAATTCCTTTTTTCTGTTCATATTTTGTATTCAATATAGATGTCATATGAACAATGAACATACGACTGAAAATACGAACAGAAAAGGATTCAAACAAAATACAGAATGCAAATCTTTTGTTATAGATGTCATATGAACATGAACATACGACTGAAAATACCAAAAGAAAAAGGATTCAAGAAGATACAGAATGCAAATGATTGACGAAAATTCACGAAAATTATTGTCTAAAAAGTAACGAACATGAATTAAACAGAATAACGAACCATCCCGCATGTACGAAAATAAAACAGTAACGAAAATACGAAACGATCGGAATATGAAAAAATTGCGTCGTATGAAAACGAACGAGAACGAACAGGAAAACGGGCGTGTTATGAAAAACGAACGGAAACGAACCTACGGAACGATACGAAACGTAACAAAAAAAAACTAAATTTTGTGCACATGTCTAGTATAGGACAGCGGTCTCCAAACTGCGGCCCGAGGGCCAGATGTGGCCCTATGCTAGCCTTTATCTGGCCCTTGGGGCACAATTCCTCCCACTGATATAAGGCACTATTCCTTCCATTGACAACAACAACAGGGCACTATATCTTCCACAGATACCAATGATGGGACTCTATTCCTCCTACTAATAGGGGGAATACTCCTCCTATCGACCACCAACCCTAAGGCCATATTTATTCTCACTGATACTGGGCCTGTGACATTTTCTGCCCCTGCTGGTCACAATCCGGCCCTCCAAAAGTCTGAAGGACAATAAAGTGGCCCTTTGTTTGAAATGTTTGGAGACCCCTGGTATAGGAAACCAGAAGCGACTGGTACCTTGTCAATTCCGGTTTCCCTGGGAGAAAACAGCAACAGTTTAAAAAATGTTTTTTTGCTTTGCTTTGGCTTTGCTTCAAAAATTATACCCCATGTCGCTTTAGTGGTGCTTCAAAGCATCTTCAAAGCCTCCATAGAGCTCTAAGGCAAAACTGACAAACTGGCGAAGCTGAAGCAAAGCAAAAATTATACCCCATGTAGCCTTAGTGGTGCTTCAAATAATCTTCAAAGCCTCCATAGAAGTTTGTGGCAAAGCTCGCTTAAAGCCCCATCGAAGCTCCACCAAAGCCTCATCGAAGTACAAAGCGAGGGGTAAACAGGACTGTAAGGTAACCATTTTATTTAGTGACATGAGCTTTTACTAGTGTTCAAAGAGCTTTAACAAAGCGTGTCTGAAGCCATGTTTTGAAGCAAGTGTAAACTAACTGTTAATGTGTGTTGAAGCCAAAGCAAGTGTAAGGGCTAGTTTACACATGCTTCAAAACATGGCTTCGGACACGCTTTGTTAGAGCTCTCTGAACACCAATAAAAGCTCCTGTCACTGAATAAAATGGTTAGCTTACAGTCCTGTTTACACCTTGCTTTGTGCTTCAATGAGGCTTTGGTGGGGCTTCGATGAGGCTTTGGTGGAGCTTTGATGGGACTTACGGGGCTTTAATGGAGCTTCAAGGGAGCTTTGCCACAGACTTCTATGGAGGCTTTGAAGATGCTTTGAAGCACCACTAAAGCTAAATGCAGATGCTGAAGCATCCTGGGAATGTTTCTGTCCCTGGTCATCTCTATGGTAACCTAGAGGGACCTGCTTCAGTTCCAGGCTCCCCGGTAGGACCGGAGAGCCCAGAATAGTGTCTGAAGGCGGTGGAAGGGGGAGACCCCCTCCTGCCACATGGATAAGCAGTGGCTTTTTAGCCACTAGAATTGCTTTTACATGAAAGAACATGACCGCCTGGAAACAAATATACCGGGAGGATGTCTGTAGCTGGAGGCATCATTCAGATATCGCCACTCGAGGTCCTAAAAGCGGGAAATGGTTAAATATACTAATAAAATGTAAGCCAAACTTCAGCCGATACTTTCTAAGCAGGTGTTACATGAATAAATAAAAGCTGATCATTGTAAACACTCTTGTCAGTGATAAATGGTTTGTCACAACCCTCTAACTGCTACATCTACATGACAGCTTGTTCTGTTGAAAAACAGACTAACTGGCAGGGTCAACAAGTGAAAAAAAAGGAAATAAAGCCTATAAAAAAAAGAAAAAACAAATGAAGCCATCACATCTGAGAATTGGTAAGCTGCAATAACCTCCACCACATCAGAAGATTGTGGTGTAGGGTGGGAATCAGATGACAGATGATTTCAATTAGCGCCCCTTTCACACTTGTGTGACCTGAAAGTCGCGTGATTTTGCTGCGACTTTGACACCCGATTTTGCCGGGACTTGAAGCGATACCTGTATAATGTTGAGGTCTAGGATCCTCAAGTCTCCTCAAAGTCGGACCAAAGTAGTACAGGGAACGGTACTCATTGAAAACCATGGATTACGACTTGTCATGTGACTTTGCAGTCCCAAGGTGTGAAAGGGGCCTAAAGCTTCATCCAGCAGCACAAAAGTTTCAACCAAACCTCTATCCAGCAGCAAAAAGGACACATTGCATTATTTGTCTTTATTTGTTGACTAAACTTGGGCTTTAACACCTTCCAGGCCGGCCCTTAGCAGAATGATGGCCGGGTGGGGGCTTTGCCATCCTGACTATGACGTCCTCCGCATTGCGACGCTCATGCGTGCCCCGGGGAGCGCAACACGGTGATCAGTGGTGAGCTGCGTCCCTCGGACACAATGCATCACCAATCAGGGTAAAGAGGCGATGACGTATGCTCTTTGCCATGTGATCAGCTGTGTCCAATCACAGCCAATCACATGTAAACAAATGCCAGTTTTGGGCATTTACTTTCCTCAGTGCTGTCAGTTTCTGAGGAAAGGAAAGCCGATAACTGGCTTCCCAGTTACAGGGGACATTTACACTGATAATTAGGACACTGATCATCAGTGCAACATATCAGTGGTGCCTCATCATTGCAGCTTAACAGTGCCGCCTCATCAGTACTCATTAGTGCCGCCTTAGTGTCCATTAGTGCAGCCGCTTCAGTGCCCATCAATGCAGCTTATCAGTTTCCATCAGTGCAGCTTCATCAGTGCCTATCAATGCAGCTTATCATTTTCCATCAGTGCAGCCTCATCAGTGCCTCCTCATCAGTGCCTATCAATGCAGCCTATCAGTGCAGTCTCAACATTGCCCATCAGAGCAGCCTATCAGTTCCCATCAGTGCAGACTGATCATTGCCCATCAGTGCAGCCTATCATTGCCCATCAATGCAGCCTCATCAGTGCCCATCGATGCAGCCTATCAGTGCCCATCAGTGCAGCCTCATCATTGCAGCCTATCAGTTCCCATCAGTGCACCCTCATCATTTCCCATCAGTGCAGCCTCATCAGTGCCCATCGATGCAGCCTATCAGTGCCCGTCAGTGCAGCCTCATCATTGCAGCCTATCAGTTCCCATCAGTGCAGCCTCATCATTTCCCATCAGTGCAGCCTCATCAGTGCCCATCAATGCAGCCTCATCATTTCACATCAGTGAAAAAGAAAAAGTTGAAAATTGGCCTAGGCAGGAAGGGGGGGAACGTGCCGGGTATTGAAGTGGTTAGTAGGGGTGCATGTGTTGAATTTTTGTTAAAGGTGGGCTTCGCCTTTAAAGGGTCACTAAAGGGAAAAAAATGTTTTGCTGAAATGACTGTTTACAGGGTATAGAGACATAAAAGTTAACTGATTCCTTTTCAAAATGATTAAAAATAGATAAAAATCAATCATATAATGTGCCTGCAGGTTAGTTTCACTTTTGAACTGGCTTCATGTTTCTGCGAAGTAGAAATAGACACACAGAACAAAAACAAACAAATACAGGGCAGTGTTTTGTTTTTAAAATGAATCTGATTGGCTCTGGGAAGTTTTAGACACACAGTAATGACAGCTTAGACCACCGTGAGAAAGCTCCCAGTATGGTGGTTATAAGGAAACAGACAAGCAGGAAGTGTGGAGAACAGAGCAGGATTACAGCAACTTCAAAGAAAAAATGAACAATAAGGACATGAAACCAGTACTGCAGTAAGGTAAAGAAAGCTATTTAGCTAAAAAAAAAAATCCTTTAGTGACCCTTTAAGCTTTTAGCTGTTTCTATCTGAATGCAGATCCCAGTGTTCTGAATGCGGATATATTTTTTCTTATTTGTAGCAATGCAATAACATGTTTGGAGAATAGTCTGCTGCCTCTGTGTGTATTTCTCCCCGGCTAACACATGACATCACTTGTTTTGCTTTCTGTCACTATTCAATGCAAATACTAAACTATGTGCCCTGTAAAGCTCTGACAAACAACCCCCTCCCAGCTCATGTTTGCACTGAGCCTCAGAAGACTGCAGCATTATATACAGCCTGGAAAACACACTCCAAGATGCTGCATCCACGTGACCTGAGCAGTGCACCAGCCAATGATCTCATCCATACAATGATGAGGCACAGCACGTAGAAGGCAGGCCTGCCTAGTAACAGAAACAAAGAAGGCATGTGTGCTCTACAAGGGGGCGTGCCCTTTACTTCTCATTGGACGTTTTATCATCCCTTCCTTAATTAACACCGCCCACCCAATGAGGTCACTATCCCAGCAAAGCGTCATTGTGTTGTAGAAGACGGACAAGGATGCTGCAAGGCTGGAGAGGTTCATTGGAAAAGCAAGGCTGTGAGAGGAACTTGTTGTGTTCTCTTCTATTGGTGGAGGAAGGATTAAGGCTGATATGAGAGAAGGCATCCCCTGTATCCCTTTATATGTGCCACTTCCTTGTCCTTCTTCCCTTCCAGACTCGGCATAAGCTTTGCTGTGCTCTCTGGTCAGGGGGGGCTGAAATAGGATTTTACATGGCTTGGCAAGCAAGAGGTTAAAGAAATAAAAACTTCAGTATGACTTTAATTTTCAGTAAACACCAGAAACTGCATTCCACTGCTGGTCCTCCAAACTTTATTTTTTTTAATTATTATTATTACTACAAGCAGAGACTCTAGTCTAGAGAATAAAATGGTGGATGGTATTTATTTTAATTTTTTTGCACTATATTTGTGTATCGTTTTTTTAAACACAATTTTTTTGGGGAAAAAAAACACAATTTAACCACTTCCATACTGGGCCTATTCTGGCATTTCTCTCCTACATGTAAAAATCATAATTTTTTATTTATTTTTTGCTCGAAAATTACTCACAATCCCTAATTATATATATGTATGTATCTTAGCAGAGACTCTAGGGAATAAATTGGCAATCATTGCAATGTTTTATGTCACACGCCTGCACAAAAAACTGTGATCAAACCACGTATACCATATACACTGCGCTGTGGTCAAACCACGTATACCGTATACACTGTGCTGTGGTCAAACCACGTATACCGTATACACTGTGCTGTGGTCAAACCACGTATACACTGCGCTGTGGTCAAACCACGTATACACTGCGCTGTGGTCAAACCATGTATACCGTATACACTGTGCTGTGGTCAAACCACGTATACACTGCGCTGTGGTCAAACCACGTATACCGTATACACTGTGCTGTGGTCAAACCACGTATACGCTGCGCTGTGGTCAAACCATGTATACCGTATACACTGTGCTGTGGTCAAACCACGAATACACTGCGCTGTGGTCAAACCACGTATACCATATACACTGTGCTGTGGTCAAACCACGTATACGCTGCGCTGTGGTCAAACCATGTATACCGTATACACTGTGCTGTGGTCAAACCACGAATACACTGCGCTGTGGTCAAACCACGTATACCGTATACACTGTGCTGTGGTCAACCCACGTATACACTGCGCTGTGGTCAACCCACGTATACACTGTGGTCAAACAAACGCACACACTGCGCTGTGATCAAACCACGTATACACTGCGCTGTGGTCAACCCACGTATACACTGCGCTGTGGTCAACCCACATATACACTGCGCTGTGGTCAAACCACGTATACACTGCGCTGTGGTCAACCCACGTATACACTGCGTTGTGATCAAACCACGTATACACTGCGCTGTGGTCAAACCACGTATACAATGTGCTGTGGTCAAACCACGTATACAATGCGCTGTGGTCAAACCACGTATACACTGCGTTGTGATCAAACCACGTATACACTGCGCTGTGGTCAAACCATGTATACAATGTGCTGTGGTCAAACCACGTATACACTGCGCTGTGGTCAAACCACGTATACACTGCGCTGTGGTCAAACCACTGTAATATTGGGGGTTGTTAGCTCAAGTGGGATATGCGTTTTAAGCGATTCACGCCAGTCAGGAACTGTCGTTAAGGGCTTGTTGGCCCACTTTTATTGAAAAGTCAAAAATAAACAAAAGTCCAAACATAGGTTTCCCACGCAGGGGTTTTCACTATTCACACAAAACGATAGCTTCAGCCTCCTGGCTTAGACGTGTAAAGAAAATACCAAGCCACCTGGCTCTCCTCAGCAGTAGCCCAACTGCTTAAGCTCCAGCATGGAACCTTCCTGACTCCTGTCAGCAACCTCACTCAGGTCTCTGGGGTTTCACACAGTGCACCCTGCACTCTCCAGCTTATTCAGTGCCCACCTGCACTCTCTGGGTTCTCCCATAAAAGCCTGGTCTCCTCGGGAGGGTGGAGCCCAGAATGCTGGTCCTGAGTTTCCTATCAGGCCCACACACACCTGCATAATCAGTGTGCTGACCCATCTGAAAATATGGACCCAGGACTGGGGATTTCATCCCACCCGGATCTCTACAAAATCCCCAGGCTCCAGGTCCCAAAGCGTACTTCATTACAAATTGAGGGAACTGAAATGCCAGTTTCCCCTGAAACCAGTAAATACGCTGGAGCCCCTCAACCCGACCGGTTGAGAACCCTGGGTCACCACACTCCTGGGGTACCACACTACTACACCACGTATACAATGTGCTGTGGTCAAACCACGTATACAATATGCTGTGGTCAAACCACGTATACAATGTGCTGTGGTCAAACCACGTATACAATGTGCTGTGGTCAAACCACGTATACACTGCGCTGTGGTCAACCCACCTATACAATGTGCTGTGGTCAAACCACGTATACAATGTGCTGTGGTCAAACCACGTATACAATGTGCTGTGGTCAAACCACGTATACAATGTGCTGTGGTCAAACCACGTATACAATGTGCTGTGGTCAAACCACGTATACAATGTGCTGTGGTCAAACCACGTATACAATGTGCTGTGGTCAACCCACCTATACACTGCGCTGTGGTCAACCCACGTATACACTGTGCTGTGGCCAAACCACTTTTTGCACTGCGCTGTGGTCAAACCACAAATACATTGCACTGTGGTCAACCTGCAGCACATCGGTGTGCAAAGTCTTTTAACAAGCATTTAACCCATCCAGTGTGGGGGGGGGGGGGGGGGGGGGGCTAACTGCAAAGGCATACTGTATATTTCTAGTCCTAGAGTTTGGCTTCAAAGGGGTTGTAAAGGTTTGTTTTTTATTTTCTAAATATGTTCCTTTTTAAGCTTGTGCATTGTTGGTTCACTTAGGCCCCTTTCACATGGGGCAGTGGAGGTGCGCTGGCGGTATAGCCGGAATTGCCGCGAGTTGCGGCCGCTAGCGGTGCGGTATTAACGGCCGTGAAAGGGTTAATACCGCCTGCAATGCGCCTCTATAGAGGCGCATTGCGGTGGTCTCCAATTGTTTTCAATGGGAAGGAGCAGTGAAGGAGCGGTATACATGCCGCTCCTCTCACCGCTCCAAAGATGCTGCTGACAGGAGATTTTTTTATCTCCCGCCAGCGCATCGCCTCAGTGTGAAAGCCCTCGGGTTGCTGGGGCAGGAGTTTTTCAGGCGGTATAGCAGCTACTCGATTCTCCTTCTAAATGTTTTTTTTCTTTGTCTGAATTTCTTACTTCCTGTTCCTCCTCAGTAAGCTTGCCCCCATCACCTGAGCCGTGCTGGCTAGTGGTTAGTTGCCCCCTCCCTTGGGACTACATCCCTGCAGAGAAACACAGCATCCCCCCGCAGGGATGTAGTCCCAATGGAGGGGGCCAGCACGCTGACTCACCCCCAGCCAGAACAGCTCGGATGATGATGGAAAGCTTACTGAGGAGGAACAGGAAGTGAGAAATTCAGACAAAGAAAAAAAAACAGTTAGGAGGGAAATCGAAGGAAAAGGTAAGTGAACCAACAATGCACTAGCTTAAAGGAACCTATTTAGAAAATAAAAAACAAACCTTTACAACCCCTAACAAAATTCTATAAGGAAAAGAAGAAGCCAGAAGGCCCATATGACTCATAAAACACAAATTTGACACACCTGTCTTAGATGGCTGTTTTATGAGTGTTTCCAGCACTGGGCTCAGGCAAGAGATAAAACGCCTCACAGCCTTGACAGAGAGAAAACAAGCAAATATCAGGAACCCAAGTAATCTCTCTGTAGACATCTGACTATGGACCCTCATTTACCAGCAAGTCAATAGCAGAAGTTATGACCTAGCTCCAGGAAGGCAGATAAATGGAGGATCACAGGGGATTCCCCCTTATGCAATAAAAGACATCAGGGACAGACATGCCTTTAGACATGTACACTGGCTCACGTCAGCCACATTATGTTCAAATACGAAACTCTCTGTACTGTAGATGTTTATAGCATAATAAACCTAAAACAGAAAATATATTATATTACAGCTTACCAATCATTAGATGTGGTGGCTGCATTCATTTTCTTTAATTTGGCTTTTCCCTGGTCATCTGGCCACTAGTAACACTCCTCTGGAGAAATTAGCATAGGAGACACAGCAGCCAGCAGCATTGTCAGTTTGGGGAGGGGGGTGGTAGTGGTAAAAAGGATCCTTAGGCCTCGTACACACGAGGGGATATGTCCGCTGAAAACGGTCCGATGGACCGTTTCAGCAGACATTTCCGCTCGTGTGTATGGGCTAGCGGACAGATTTGTCCACCCGACAGATTTCAAAGCAAGCTTTGAAATCCATCCGGTGGGAATCTGTCCGCCCGACATGTCTGCTGGTTAGTACACTTACCAGCAGACATGTCGTCCCGCAGCGCCGCCGCCGAATGTATTCGGCGCATGCGCGGAAGTGTTTTACTTCCTGGTGCGGTGACGTAGCGGTGACGTGGCGGCGTCAACGTCACCGCCGCGTCACCGCCACGTCACCGCCACGTCACCGCGCCGTCCGGCGGCGGGGAATTTGATCCGATGGTGTGTACACGCCATCGGATCAAACTCCCGATCGGACATATCCGATGGAAATGGTCCGCGGACCGTTTTCATCGGATATGTCCGATCGTGTGTACGAGGCCTTTGTGTATCCGCTGATCCCTGCTGAGCAGGACAGGTCCGTGTCTGCATAGACGGACCTGTCAGAGCGACGCTCTCCTATATGGGCCCGCCAGATGGATGGAAAATAGGGTCACTATCAGTCTGGGCTTCACGGACAGGACATGTCAACGATGACATCCGTCGCTCCATAGGAGTAAATGGAGGATCCGATCAGGTCCGCCTGTAAATCTGATCTGATTGGGAAGCCCACGTGAAAGCAGGCGGCTCTAGGCTTTGTGAGGTCTTAGACACGGGGGCCCCAATAGTGCCCATAATGGGTAAAAAAAATTCAAGCAAATAAAAATGGCAGCAGAAAGTTGCACGGATCTAGCACACTGATTGAGCAGAGGCAAATTAAGCGTTCACGAGGCCCCTGTGAGTGCGAGGCCTTAAGCGACTGCATAATTTGCCTAATTAAATAGCGAACTCTGTGTGAAAGGGCCCTAACAAAATTGAAGCCAAACTCCAGCTCATACGTTATAATCAGTTACAGCAAACTGTTTTTTTTTTCCTTTTCGGGATAAAGGTTTGCATGAAAAAATAAAAGCTGGTAATTTTAATCCCCCTAGCCAGTGTTAAGTAGTTTGCCTCATCCTTGTAAAGCGATACATTCTGCTGGAGAGTTTGTACTGTGAAAAGATGGCTGAATTACCAGATGACAATAGAAGAATAAAAGCCTTAAAATGCAAAATAATGCAGCCATCATCTGAGAATTGGTAAGCTATAATATAATAAATGTTTGCTTTTGGGTTTAATACTGCCTTAGATCAGTAGTAAAGTCTGCTTTGTGATTTTTACCTACAGGTAAGCTCATAATAAAGCTTACCTGTAGGCAGTGGCGGCTGGTCCTCAAAATGTTTTTTTGGGGGGGTGCAAACAAACTAAAAAATTCTGAAAAAAGCATCAAATGCAGCCACTGTGCCCTTCAAATGCAGCCATTGTGCCCATCAAATGCAGCCATTGTGCCCATCAAATGCAGCCATTGTGCCCATCAAATGCAGCCATTGTGCCCATCAAATGCAGCCATTGTGCCCATCAAATGCCACTGTGCCCTTCAAATGCAGCCATTGTGCCCGTCAAATGCCACTGTGCCCTTCAAATGCAGCCACTGTGCCCATCAAATGCCACTGTGCCCTTCAAATGCAGCCACTGTGCCCATCAAATGCAGCCATTGTGCCCGTCAAATGCAGGCATTGTGCCCATCATTAGCCGCCACTGTGCCCGTCATATGCCGCCACTGTGCCCTTTAGATGCAGCTACTTGTGCCCATCATATGCAGCCACTTGTGCCTCACCAAATGGAGCCACTTGTGCCCATCATATGCAGCGACTTGTGCCCGTCATATGCCGTCACTGTGTCTGTCAAATGCAGCCACTGTGCTCCCCAACCGCCCACCCACCCGGTGGAGACAGCAGCGAGCTGTGGGATGGTGGGATAAGCAGCGGGTCAGGTGGCGGTTCCTGTGTCCTCCATTTGTCTCTTCTTCCTTCTGCTAAGCATCCAATTGCAGCGCCTGTGACTGTAGCCAATCAGGTGAAGGGTATTAGACCCTGGAGCCCGTGAAACCAGAAGGAAGACCGGGTGAAAATGAAAGCCCTGTCCACAGTGGCAGCGTGCCACTGGAGGGCTTCTTTCTAAAGTAAGTATTTTATAATGTGCTAATATGCGATGGATACTAGCACATTAAGGCACTGCCCTCCCTAATGCTGAGGTTTAGTACCACTTTAACCTTTTTCTGACCATACAACACATATATGCATCAGCAAGAAGAATGGGCTTTAATGCCCAGCTGCCACACACACAGTATGGGCCAGATTCTCGTCTGTTGCGGCGTATGCTATTTACACTACGCCGCCGCAACTTACAGGAGCAAGTGCCGTATTCTCCAAGCACTTGCTCCGTAATTTGCGGCAGCGTAGTGTAAATGGCCGGGCATATCCCCGCTTAATTTAAAAGGGGCGGCCTGTATTTAAATTAAGCCCGCCCCCACGCCAAACGTACTGTGCATGCGCTGGCCGTAAACGTAGCCCACTGCACATGCTCCATAGTACGCCGCAAATACATTGGTTTCGACTTCAAAGTAATAACGCACAGCCCTATTCGCGACGAGTTACGCAAACGATGTAAAACGACGGAAAAACACGACGCTGTCCCGACGTTCATACTTAACATGATGTACGCCGGACCTACGCAAGGTTACCCCTCATATAGCAGGGGTAACCTTACTTTTACGCAAACTACGTAAATTACGACGACGGCACGCAAATACGTTCGGGAATCGGTGTATCAGGCTCATTTGCATATTCAACGCAGAAATCGACGGGAACGCCACCTAGCGGCCAGCGTAACATTGCAACTTAGATCCGATGGTGTAAGTGACTTACGCAAGTCGGATCTAAGAAAAATCTATGCGTAACTGATTCTAAGAATCAGTCACATAGATACCCAGCTGCAAAAACAGAGATACGACGGCGTATCTGGAGATACGCCGTCGTATCTCATACGTGAATCTGGCCCTATGTGTCCACAATGGCCTGAGATTGTGTGCTGAGAGCGCGACAGGCTTCCGATCACGTGATCGTTGTGATAGCCAATCACAGTAATGACATGATAGAGAAGTCATGCCACCTCCTGGGCAATAAGGTTTAATCAAAGGGCGCTGGAAGGTAGCATTAAGGGATTAATGAGGAGCTGAACTTTGGGAGTTGTACCCAAATAAAGGTAGGCAGAAGGTGAAGAACCAGTCACTGGTACTGCCTATGGTCTTCCTGTAGCTATTTTCCCCACTACTCAATTACCATGCCTTGTTCTGCGCCGTGTCTTTGTGTGGAGGTGGTTATCTTGGTAGAGGCTGTGTTTGATCACCAACATACAGCCACAGCCTACCTGTACAGGATGCCGTATGCAGCAGAGATAATGCATGGCTTTCTGTGCCCAAGTGAATGATAGCATCAGTTGCCGCCACTGTGCCATCAAACCCAGCCACTGTGCCATCAAACCCAGCCACTGTGCCCATCAAACGGCGCCACTGTGCCCATCAAACGCCACCACTGTGCCCATAAAACACATCCAGTGTGCCCAAACGCTGCCACTGTGCCCATCAAACGCTGCCACTGTTCCATCAAATACTCCTATTGTGCCCATCAAATGCTGCCACTATGCCAAATAAAATCCTCCCACGGTGCACCATCAAATGCTGCCACTGTGCCATCAAATGCTCCCACTGTGCCCATCAAATGCTGCCAGTGTGCCCGCCCACCATCTGCCCGGTACTTACCCTGCCTCGATGTGGCAGCAGGTGATGGCGGCGGGCGGCGAGTGGTGTCCTCCATGCTCTTCTTTTGCATGCAATACTGCATGTGGCCAGAGGTGGGGGGCACCGGAGAGACTCAGAAATACTTGGAGACATCTCGGATGCACTCAGAGACCCACGGAAAGGCGTATGGTAATGGAGTATTTCTGAGTGTTTCTGAGCAGTTCCAAATGGCTCCGAGTGTCACCAGCGCCCCCGCACCTCTGGCCAAATGCGGTACTGCACACCGCAGAGGCTTAAATCTTGCTTGTTTTGCGAGACAACAAGTCAGGATTTTAACCACTTCCCATCCTGCCTACAGTCAAATGACATCCACAAGGTGGCTCTGCAATCCTAGGTGGACTTCATGTGACGTACTCTGGCCCCCAGCTGCTAGGGGGGACGCGAGCGCGGTGCTGCAGCGTCACTCGGGCACCGATGCGCGTGCCTGGTGGCCACGATGTCCGCAGTTACAGAGCCAAGGACGTGGATCTCTGTGTGTAAACGCAAAGATCCACGTCCTGTCAAGGACAGTAGACCGATGGTGTGTCCCTTGTACATAGGGGCACAGATTGGTCACCTCCCCCAGTCAGTCCTCTCCCCCCACAGTTAGAATCACTCTCTAGGGCACACATTTAACCCCTTGATCGCCCCCTAGTGTTAACCTCTTCCCTGCCAGTCACATTTATACAGTAATCAGTGCATTTTTCTAGTACTGTTTGCTGTATAAATATGAATTTGTCAAAAGTGTCCGATCTGTCTGCCGCAATATCGCAGGCCTGACAAAAACAGATAACCGCCATTACTAGTAAAAAAAAAAAAAATACAGATAAATGTCATAATCTATCCCCTATTTTGTAGGCGCTAAAACTTTGGCGCAAACCAATCAATATACGTTTATTGCGATTTTTTTACCAAAAATATGACGAAGAATACATATGGGCCAAAACTGAGAAAAATATATATTTTATTTTTTTAAATTTGGATATTTATTATAGCAAACATTTACATTTTTTGGGTTTATAGTGCAAAAAAAAAAAAAAAAAAACGCAGAGGTGATCAAATACCACCAAAAAAAGCTCTATTTGTCGGAAAAAGGATGTCAATTTTGTTTAGGAGCCACGTCGCACGACAGCGCAATTGTCATTCAAAGTGTGACAGTGCTGAAAGCTAAAAATTGGCCTGGCAGAAAATTCTCGGTATTGAAGTGGTTAAAAAAAGAATTGCTCGTGTTGCGAATCACTTGTTAACCGCGTTCCTCGCAAATCCAAGATTCCACTGTGCCACTTAATTTGCCTGCTTTTTGTTGCCCTGTGCCAACTTTTTTGAGATGTGTTGCTGTCGTCAGTTTCAAAACAACCTTATTTTTTTCCTAAAATTGTACATATTCTTGGTTTAAATATATTTTCTGTTTTTCTATTGTGAAAAAAATATGGATTTGAAAATCATTGCACTCTGTTTTTATGTAATTCATTTTTAATGGCACCCCATACATCTTGCAAACGCAGACGCATTCGCAGTCACCAAAACATATGGTATGGTAGTACAAAGTGATTTGGGCAGCAAGGGGGTGAAAGTGCACGGTAGACAAGTGGTTAATAATAGAGGGTTTTATAAATGACTTGGAGAAGGGTACCTTGTGATATGGGGGCGGTGATAGGAGAAGGGCTCTGTGTCTATTGGAGCACAGGCGGAGGGATGCCGGGGATGCCTGCATTCACTGGTCCTCCAATGAGGAGCTCACTTCCTGATGACGCGCCTGTTGTTGGCCTGGTCTGTACAAGTGAAGGGGGTGTGGATGGCTGTTGTTTGTTGCCGGGGAAGAGCAATGGAGCCGTGCAGGAGTGTGAGCTGTGAGGGGCAGAGAGAAGAGGAATGCACGGCGCCCATGTCGGTGCCCAATGTCAGGGATATAAAGAGAGAGCAGGAGAAGCTGTCCGGGGTGGTAAAGAGTGTACACCGGAGTCTGCGGAGGAAGTATCTGGAAGGTATGTGTGGGGCCTTCCTTCATATCACACGTCCTCTCACTGGTATAGTGACAGCTCCTGTCCTGAGCCACTGTGCTTGCCCTCCTCTATCACTCTTCTTCTGGGGGGCTTCTCTCTATACACTGTGCTCGTCTGCTAGGTGTGTGGGGCTCATAGGAATGGTGTGTGATGTCAGGACTTCACTGATCACCAGATACTCGCCAACACTGTACTACAAGGACCTCCAACTTTAAAATACGAGGACCCCCTCCTACTCTGTAATACGAGGGCTCCCCCCCCCTTCTCTACTCTGTAATATGAGGGCTCCCCCCCCTTCTCTACTCTGTAATACGAGGGCTCCCCCCCCTTCTCTACTCTGTAATACGAGGGCTCCCCCCCCTTCTCTACTCTGTAATACGAGGGCTCCCCCCCCTTCTCTACTCTGTAATACGAGGGCTCCCCCCCTTCTCTACTCTGTAATACGAGGGCTCCCCCCCCTTCTCTACTCTGTAATACGAGGGCTCCCCCCCCTTCTCTACTCTGTAATACGAGGGCTCCCCCCCCTTCTCTACTCTGTAATACGAGGGCTCCCCCCCCTTCTCTACTCTGTAATACGAGGGCTCCCCCCCCTTCTCTACTCTGTAATACGAGGGCTCCCCCCCCTTCTCTACTCTGTAATACGAGGGCTCCCCCCCCTTCTCTACTCTGTAATACGAGGGCTCCCCCCCCCCTTCTCTACTCTGTAATACGAGGGCTCCCCCCCCCCTTCTCTACTCTGTAATACGAGGGCTCCCCCCCCCCCTTCTCTACTCTGTAATACGAGGGCTCCCCCCCCCCCCTTCTCTACTCTGTAATACGAGGGCTCCCCCCCCCCTTCTCTACTCTGTAATACGAGGGCTCCCCCCCCCCTTCTCTACTCTGTAATACGAGGGCTCCCCCCCCCCTTCTCTACTCTGTAATACGAGGGCTCCCCCCCCCCTTCTCTACTCTGTAATACGAGGGCTCCCCCCCCCCTTCTCTACTCTGTAATACGAGGGCTCCCCCCCCCCTTCTCTACTCTGTAATACGAGGGCTCCCCCCCCCCTTCTCTACTCTGTAATACGAGGGCTCCCCCCCCCCTTCTCTACTCTGTAATACGAGGGCTCCCCCCCCCCTTCTCTACTCTGTAATACGAGGGCTCCCCCCCCCCTTCTCTACTCTGTAATACGAGGGCTCCCCCCCCCTTCTCTACTCTGTAATACGAGGGCTCCCCCCCCCCTTCTCTACTCTGTAATACGAGGGCTCCCCCCCCCCTTCTCTACTCTGTAATACGAGGGCTCCCCCCCCCCTTCTCTACTCTGTAATACGAGGGCTCCCCCCCCCCCTTCTCTACTCTGTAATACGAGGGCTCCCCCCCCCCTTCTCTACTCTGTAATACGAGGGCTCCCCCCCCCCTTCTCTACTCTGTAATACGAGGGCTCCCCCCCCCCTTCTCTACTCTGTAATACGAGGGCTCCCCCCCCCCTTCTCTACTCTGTAATACGAGGGCTCCCCCCCCCCTTCTCTACTCTGTAATACGAGGGCTCCCCCCCTTCTCTACTCTGTAATACGAGGGCGCTCCCCCCCTTCTCTACTCTGTAATACGAGGGCGCTCCCCCCCTTCTCTACTCTGTAATACGAGGGCGCTCCCCCCCTTCTCTACTCTGTAATACGAGGGCGCTCCCCCCCTTCTCTACTCTGTAATACGAGGGCGCTCCCCCCTCCCTTCTCTACTCTGTAATACGAGGGCTCCCCCCCCCTCCCTTCTCTACTCTGTAATACGAGGGCTCCCCCCAACACGCTCTAATATAGTGGCTTCTTGTACTACATAGTAGGGAATTGTATTGTACAATCAGATTGTAACGTGTGGTGAGAATTAAATCGGCGCTCAGCCCTCCAATAGTCCTCTCCTCTCTAGTATTCTATACTGGTGCTGACATCTTCTGGGTTACAGATTTTCGGCCATCATGATGTAACTTTTGCGCACACAACTCAATGTACGATCTAAAGCAGGGGTAGGTGATCTCGGCAGTCCAAGTTGTTTTGGAACTACAAGTCCCATTAGACATTTCAAGACTGGCAGCTAGGCCTACAGAGGCATGATGGGATTTGTAGTGTTATGAGTGTTTTGGTTTTCTACCCCTGTTCTAAAGGGCTCAGTCACACAAGTACAGAGGTCCATACAGCATGCAGAAGTGGTGTGTTCAGGCCGCCTGTGTCAGTCAATTGATGTGCTGCGCTGTACTTTCACCCCCACATACAAGTTTGACAGGTACACAGGGGCGGGTACACGTCTGTCAAAGGGGCGGGTACACGGCCGCTGCATGTCTGTCAAACTCAAATGAGCAGCCGCGTTTGTACAGCCACCGCGTCCTTATTAAAGAGGAACTCCAGGCACGCTGACAGCTACAAACACTGTAGCTGCTGGCTTTTAATATTGGGGCACGTGCCTGTCCAGAGATCCAGCAGTGTCCTCACCGGAGCCGATTATTCAATCGGGTACTGGCGCTGCCATCCTGACTAAGGTAAATCAGCCATGAAGCTGTGTGGCTTCACGGCTGGTTCCTTGCGCACTTTGGGAATGGGCCATGGTCTTCTGGGACCTGTGAAATGTCCCATAAGGCTGCAGGGGAAGACAGGGGAGGGTGAAAATTTACTGCTGAGTTTGCTGTTGCGAAGTGAGCTGAAAGGGGGAGTGGTTGCCTGTGTAATCAGGTACCTGCCCCCTAAAAGGTGTCAAATGTGGGGCGGAGCAGACAGGTCAAGCTCTGCTTTGACAAAAGCTGCTTTAGATACATAATGGCTCCTGCATGGTATACTGGCCCCTGTGTCTTTGTGAATGAGCCCTAAAGGATCTTGTGAGAAGCCTCTATTGCAGGCATTGTATGTCACATCTGCAATAAAATCCTTTCTACACACAAGTGTTTCAAGTCCCACTTTAAATGATTTGCAGGTTGTGTTTTTAAGTGAAGTCACACCTCGGTATAGCAGAAGTATAACACACAAACCTGGTACAAGAAAACCTTCCACTGTAGCCTATTGATTTTATTTAAGATCTACCAAAGAGAACCTGTATTATGCAGTTAAAAATTGTACTTTAAGAGCCCTATCAGACGTTTTGGCGCTAAAAATGGCACCCAGTGCGAAATCCCGAGTGCTTTCACACTGGGGTGGTACACTTGCAGGACAGGGGGGAAAAAAGTCCTGCAAGCAGCATCTTTGGGGCGGTGTGTGAGTGGTGTATACACCGCCCTGCCCATTGAAATTAATTGGTATCACTGGTAAAGCACCCGTAAAAGCAATTTGGCAGTGCCGTAACACAGGCGCTATTGACTATTTATTTGGCCGCAACAAACTAGTGGCGCTTTACCGCTAACACCTGCACCGCCCCAGTGTGAAAGGGGGTTTAAAACTTTTTAGACCCCTTTCACACTGAGATGTGGGCGGTAAACCGCCACTAGTTTTAGCGGTGCTTTGCCACTGCTATAGCAGTGTTTTTCGCCCGCTAGTGGGATGCTTTTAACCCCCGCTAGTGGCCAAAGAAATTTTTTTTTTTAGGCTTTATTTCCACTGGCGTTTTTACAGCCACTTTTCTGAGCGTTTTTTACAGCTTAAAAACGCATGTCCATTTTAGAAAAAAAACAAATACCATTTTATTTATTTTTTGAGCTGGAGCTTTAAAAACGCCGTGGCAGCGTTGTTGCGCGTTTTTGAGCGTTTCTTAATGTCTGGCGTTTTTACAGCTCTATTGCTGGAGCTTCAGAACGCACTGGTCCTGCGTTTTTTTTTTTTTTTTGCAGCTTAAAAACGTCTCAGCCATCTACAGCTCAAAAACGTCATGGTGGGCATGAGGCCATAGACTAACATGGACAGGCATTTTTAAGCTGCAAAAAACGCTCAGAAAAGTGGCTGTAAAAACGCCAGTGGAAATGAGCCCTTATGCTGAATAAATGGCAGTGAAAAAATTACGTGTGTATAAACAAATGGGGAAAAAACACAAACAAGTCCTTTTGTGTTTGGCAACACAGTTCAGTTATCGTGCTCCTTCATCCCATCCTCTGTGCTCTTGTATAGGTGATTCTAAAAAATGCATAATAATCCAGATTCCAGTGCTCACCACTAGTGTTCCTAAAGCCTCGTACACACGGTCAGACATCCAACAAACTTTCCCTTGGATTTTTGTCCGAAGGGAGTTGTCCGGTCACACCCATAGCATACACACGCTAGGACTTTTTCGGCAACAAACACGAACGTAGTGACGTTTCGACGTACTGACGAGAGTTTAAAAGGGGAAGTTCAATTCTCCGGCGTCACCCTTTGGACTCCTTCTGCTAATCGAGAGTTAGTAGAAAGTCCGTTCGTCAAGCAGACATGTTGCGCAATGGGGTTGTGCTAATTTGACTCACAACAAAAATCTAGAAATATATGTTTGATTCATATAACCAAAATACACTAATCCAAAGTAAAGACATTTGTTTTTACTCTGTCAGTATCGCCAGCAAAGCAGCTTTTAGTATTATCATATTATAAAGAAGAGAATGTGCGCTGCTTTTTTTTTTTTTATTTCAGAACTTGCCGCGTCACGAATGTACTCTTTCAAATACGAATGCTAGTTCTACAAGACAGAACGCTTCCGGCTGATCTTTGCTTCTGAGCATGCGCATTTGTACAAAAGTCCGATTGCTTGCTGTACACACGGTCGGACTAGGTGCCATCGGACTCTTGTTGACGTAAAGTTTGGCCGAGAGCTGTAAAGTCTCAAGGTTTTTCATTCTATGCATTAAGGTGAACAACCTGTGGTACAGCTGCCCCCCAGAGCCCCCTTTTTTACTTACCTGAACCCATTTTTTCTTGTGACGAACGAGCTCAGCAGCTCCAGCTTCGTGTCCTCATTGATAACCGCGCAAGCCATCTGCTCCCGCTGCTGTCAATCAAATCCAGTGAAATGAGGGAGCGGGGACGAGTCCTGCTGTCTGAGTCAATGGATGCAGCAGCAGGACTAGGGAGTATGCCCACATGAGTGCTCCCATGGAATGCAGCTCTCCATGGCGGCACTCAAAAGAGGAGTCAGGAACACTGCCGGGGGACCCCAGAAGAGGAGGATCAGGGCTGATCTGTGCAAAGCCCTTAAAAAGAGGAGGCAAGTATAAAAAATAAAAATGTTTACAATCACTTTAAATATATGGGATCTGTCAAAGAAATTGTGATTCTGTCCAGTCAGTCTTGTGATGCAGGCCCCCTTCCAGATGGACATTTCCTGTCTCAGAGGTGTTGTGGAACCTTCCCAGTATGTGTAATTCTAGGTTTAACAACTGGCTGTGAATGTTTAGCTACATTAGCGTACAAACATACTAATTCAGCTTGATTATTAAAAGCTGTCATTTGAGGTGATAAATCTCCCTGGCACTTTTCTTCTGCATAGTAAACGATTGTGTAAATGGGTTTCAGAAGTGCGTTAAAAGCAATCTGGTGTTTTGAAGATGTCTGCTTTGCAGTTGAGCTGCTTTTGTTTTGTACCCCAGTTGCTTTTTGTGTTCACATTGACTTGTATGGGGTAGAAAATGGCAAAGACACAAGCATCATTAACCTATAGTATACACATACCATTCACACTATGCATCAAGTCAAGGCAGCTATAGCAGCCGCTATCAATAGGAGATTCCAGCAGGCTGGTTGTACCCAAGTTGATCAATCAACTTTGTACATTCAGCCTGCCCATTAACTGTTCAAATCTGTCGCCTCCTGCTGAAACGGCTGAGGTTTGCACTGTGTATGGCCGGCCTTGGCGTGTGTTCCCTGCACTTAATCCCTATTCTATACCATTAGGCGATCTACTAAAAGTGGAGAGTGCAAAATCCTGGTGCAGCTCTGCATAGTAACCATTCGGCTTCCAGGTTTTATTTCCAAAGCTTAATTGATCAAGCTGAAGTTAGAAGCTGATTGACTACCATGTACAGCTGCATCGGGATCTGAGTCTCCCCCAGTGTGTCATACATAAATGCCTTACTCATCTGAGGTTTAACTAATCAGAGAGAGGTCATAGATTAGAGACTGTACTTGGAGTGTTGTAATTATCGCCACACTTGAGAAAACGGGCAAGCTCAGCAAGAAATTTAGGAAATGTAAACAGCTGATTCTGTTCACTGATGACTTTGTATTCTTTAGTCTTCCCATGTGTGTGAGGCAACAGCTCAGTATGCAGCCAACTGACTTACGGTTGTTTCATAAAGGGCTTTGTAAGTTGTTTTGCCTGCGTATTGCTCTTTGTCTTGTTAAATTAGAGGTGATGAGTATACATAGAATTGGTATTTCACCATTATATGAAGATAAAGCAGCAAGTGTCGATGGTACTGTAAAATATATAAAGCCACATTTATTTTTATTTTATTTCTTACATAGCGTAGGAAATCTTTAGCAGAAATTTTTATTACACCCAGCCACTTTTTATGTAGGTATGTTTCACACTTGATTGCTTTTACATGAGGCCGGAGGGGATGTCCCGCCGCCCTCTGGTGTTTCTCCGGTCTCATGTGTTCGAGCTAGAGAATGAACCATCCGGCGTGGAAGTCTACCATAGAGCTGACCGAGGACCGGATGGTCCCCGGCCATCTCTATGACCCCCAGAGGCCGGAAGCAATGTCACTTCCTTCGTCAGCAGATGTAAACACTGCCTTTTTTTTTTTTTTTTTTTTCAGATTTCTCCATAAAGAGGATCTGTCATGCCCTATTCCAAGGGATGTTTACATTCCTTGTAATAGGAATAAAAGTGATCAAAACGTAAAAAATTAAAGGGAAAGTGTAAAGATGATAATAAAAGTAAAGCGTTTGCATGTATAAGCGAGCACATACGTAGGTTGCGCCTCCATATGAAAGCAGTCAAACCACACATGTGATTGTTGGTGTGAGAGCAATATTTCTAGCACTAGACCTCCTCTAATTCTAAACTGGTAACCTGTAAAGGGACGACTATGGAGATTTTTTAAGTATCGAATTCTGGCACCACTCCACGAGTTTACGCAATTTTTAAAGCTTGACATGTTTGCTATCTGTTTACACTGTATCATATTTTACAAATAGGGTATATATTGTGTGGCGTTTTGCATCGGTCCAATGCTGCATCTGTCCCCTAGTGCCTCTGCACTGAGAACCGAGCGATCAAACACAGCTGATAGCTCGGTTCAGCTGTCAGTCACAGCTTTCTGCTCAGTCCCCCTCCTCGCTCATTGGAGTGCTGGGCTGTGAAGGGGGCGGTTCAGGCACCTGGCGCATCTGGACACTATTGACGTGGCGCTTGGACTGACTTCTGTGA
The DNA here is from genome assembly GCA_029574335.1 of Rana kukunoris. NCBI lineage: Eukaryota > Metazoa > Chordata > Amphibia > Anura > Ranidae > Rana > Rana kukunoris. Next base: position 186,228,716 of record CM056051.1, read on the forward strand.
CGTTGGCAAAGAGTGGACTTCAGCCGGCTCTCTGCTGAAAACGGGTCACAGGAGTGCAAAACAAACTGCACTCCTTTGATCAATGGAAGTACTGCCAAATTATATTTTTTTTATGTGTATTTTTATTTATTTTTTGTTTGAGGAACCGCGTGATATTGCAACGATCGCCATTTTGTTAAATATATTATATTTATTTTAGATTTTTTTTTTTTTTTTAATTTTCTAGCAAAAAATACTGTTTTAAACTTGTAAACAAAGTGCCAGAAAAGGCTTGGGTCTTCAAGTGGTTAATATAGCTTTTAAGATTCTTGAGATCCCGGGGGTTTTATACCTAGTGTATACAGGCTACACTCTATCGCTATTGAGAGATGGGGGGGGGGGGGGGGTGGCTGTTCTCTGGGTTGGAAATTTACAGATTATAGCTCAGTTTGCTTTCTGTATTCACAGCTGTAAAAAGAAATGTTGCCTTCATCTCTGCTGTTTTTGTTTGTGAAGGAAAAATTAGCTACAGTATCCTGGAATCTGGATGGTATTTAATTTATGCTTGCTGCATGCAGAACTCTGCTGCTGCAGTACAAACTGTATAAAATTATTTCTTTGTTTAATGCCAGAGAAAGCGTACGCAAGTAAATATCGGCTCTAGTGACGTAATAGTTTCAAGCATCCTCCGCATTTAATAAAGGATGGGATGCGGAGTGGAGTCGCAATGGAGAGGACAATGCCACACCTGTGGTGTGAATAATGATGATATCGTAACATTTTGGAATTCTCTGAAATTATTTAGCTGAGCAGTACACTGGAATCCCCCGGTCATAGCTTTGACAACCTTGGGACAAAACTATTATATGTGGAAGAATATTCCTCCATTTCTTCAGCAGGCTGGGCAAATGGCACAGAAAACCTTTCAGTTTACCCAGACAATCCAGGCTTATTTAATTGCCAGCAAAACATTGTCGGTGCTGCTTTTGCGGAGGCTCGTTACCATCACAAAGTAACGCTCCATGGGTCTTATAAGTGGAGCAGGCTGTGAACTCTACCCTTTTGAGGGCCCTGCAACAATATACTTGGAATCCTTTATTTAACCACTTCAATACCAGGCACTTCGCCTTCCTGGCCACTACAATTTTCAGCTTTCAGCACTGTCACACTTTGAATGATGTGGTGAGCAGCACTGATGATGAGGTACTGATTAGTTACTGACAGGTGTTACTGATGGGCACTGTTGTGGGCATTGGCAGTTTTTATTATTGGGGCACTGATTGCTAGACAATAATCAGCACAGGACCCCCCCCCCCCCCCCCGACAGGGAGAGCTGCCGATTGGCTTTCCCTGTCAGCACGAATCGAGGAATGCAGTTTTACCAGCACTTTTGCCCGCAATCAAGGCAGGACCATGGACCATGTCCTGTCAGCGGTGAGGAGACAGATGTGTGTTCCCAGTACAGAGAAACACACATCGATCTCCTCCCCTTGTGAGTCCCCCTCCCCCTACAGTTAGAACACACTAAAGGGAACATTTTTAACCCCTTCAGCGCCCCTAGTGTTAACCCCTACCCTGCCAGTTACATTTACACAGTAATCGGTGCAGTTTTATAGCACTAATCGCTGTGTAAATGTGAATTGTGTCAAAAGTGTCCGATATGTCCGCCGCAATGTCAAGGTCACAATAAAAATCGCAGATCGCTGCCTTTACTAGTAAAAAAAAAAATTAAAATAAATAAAAATGCCATAATTCTATTCCCTATTTTGTAGACGCTGGAACTTTTGCACAAACCGATCAAATAGGCTTATTGCGATTTGTTTATTTTTTAACCAAAAATATGTAGAAGAATACATATCGGTCTAAACTGAGGGAAAAAACTTTCTTTTTTTATTATATTAACTAGGGTTGTCCAGATACTAGTATCGGCATCGGTATCGGGACCGATACCAAGTATTTGCGGGAGTACTTGTACTCGCCCAAATGCTCCCGATACCTAAATAGAATACTTTTTTTGTATTTATCAACATATTCTGTGAAAATTCTTTGAGTTTTTTACTACTGCGTGACAAGCAAATAAAACATTTTTATTCATTTTTATTCTTTTATAATGTCTTGAGTTAGAGTTTTTCATATTTCTAAAGAAAATATCCTTAGTCTGTATTGTGGTTTGAAAACTGTCACATGACATTTAAAAAAAGTATCGGTATTCGGTATCGGCGAGTACATGAAAAAAAGTATCGGTACTTGTACTCAGTCCTAAAAAAGTGGTATCGGGACAACCCTAATATTAACCCTTTCATGCCTATGCCTATTTATGACATTTGGTGTTTACAAGTTAAAATCCGTATTTTTTGCTAGAAAATTACCTAGAACCCCCAAATATATTTTTTTAGCAGAGAATCTAGAGAATAAAATGGCGATTGTTGCAATATTTTATGTCTCACGGTATTTGTGCGGCGGTGTTTTAAAGGCAACTTTTAGGGAAAAATTTACTTTCATGAATTAAAAAAAAAATATGAAAAAGTAAAGTTAGCCCAATTTTCTTGCATAATGTGAAAGATGAAGTTGCGCCGAGTAAATGGATACCCAACATGTCGCGCTTTATAATTGCACCCACTTGTGGAATGGCGTCAAATGACGGTACCTAAAAATCTCCATAGGCGACGCTTTAAACTTTTTTTTACGGTTACCAGGTTAGCGGTACAGAGGAGGTCTAGTGCTAGAATTATTGCTCTTACGATCGCGGCGATACCTCACATGTGTGATTTGAACACGTTTTCATATGTGGGCGCGACTTCCGTATGCGTTTTCTTTGTTGCGCAAGCTTGCGGGAAGGGGGGGCGCTTTAATTTATTTATTTTTTTTACACCCCCGGTCCCCCCTTTACACTTCAAAGTATTCAGATAGCCGAAAACGACGATTCTAAATACTGTGTACTTTTTTAAATCCGGCGCCATTGGCAGCCGAGAAACCCGGAAGTGACGTCATTACGTTGCTTCCGCGTTTACACATTGCAGACTGAATGAAAGCCGTGTACGGCTTTCATTCAGTTTGCACCAAGACAGTGGAGGCGCCGGAACGAGGATCAAGTCTCCCGGTGGGACGGGAGGCCCGGTCAGAGCGGCAAGAGGCGGCCGCATCGGTTATGTCTGGATAGCCAATCGCCCGCTCTAAACAACGGTGCAGCTTCAGGCATCATCCCGGTATAACCCCTGAAACCAGAGGACGCATATCTGCGTACGCTTGGCGTAAAGGGGTTAAATGTAAAAGATATTGTGTTTTTCTTTCAAAATTGACGCTCTTCTTTTGTTTATAGCATAAAAAATTAAAACCGCAAAGGTGATACTTCCAAAAGAAAGGACGTCAATTTTGTTTGTGAGTCACGTTGCACAACCGCGCAATTGTCATTCAAAATGCGACAGCGCTGAAAACTAAAAATTGCTCTGGGCATGAAGGTGGTGAAAATGTTCTGTATGGAAGTGGTTAATTGTGTTGGGTCATGGCACATAGACAATGGTCTGGAGACATCTCTCTGCAGGGGATGTGTGTTAAGGGGCTTACCATAATATCTTTTAGGTTTCAATGTACAAGTGTTGAATTCCCATTGGTTCTTCTTGTCCCCTACCCCCCTCTGACAAGGCTAAGGGGAGTGTCCCTAAGGGCCCTTTCACACGGGGCGGATCGTAATGATCTGCTTTAGCTCAGCGGGATCCTCCGTAAAATCCCAGCTGAGCTGTCGGCTGACAGGGCGGTCTCCGCACACTTTCCTCCGCTCTCCCCTATGGGGGGATTGGATGAACACGGACCGTATGTCCATATTCATTCGATCCGACCTGCCAGACGGAAGAAAAATAGAATAATAGGACATTCTTTCGTCTGAAAAATCGGATTATTGCGGATGCGGACAATTACCAGTGTCGGCGGATGTTTATCCGCTGACACCCGTAATCACATAGGGACCAATGTATGTCCCGGTTTCATTCGCAAACGGATGGATGAAAATGCGGACATGAAAGGGGCCTAACTGTGTGTAAAAGTGTATGTCTTGTATTTAATAAACAGTTTATGCTCTGCATGTTTAACCCTCAACACCTGTGTGGCTTGCTTCGTGATTAAGGGCTGGTTATGGCGAAGCTGCGGGTGTGTTTTGGAGGACGGGAGATACAGGTCTGGCGGAGATGCCCAACTGGGGTATTCGAGATCCATCACACCGTCCATGCAGCCTCTGCGTGCACATCCACTTATGTGGGCTGCCGGCACACAGCTCTGAGGTGGATACGCATGCGCCTGCCAGCAGATCTGCACAGGAGATGGGCCTAATCGCTTGCCTGAATGGGCTCTTTGCTTGTTACCTGGCCTAAACTGAGAGATTTTTATTATTTATATATAAAAACCTGCAGAGGTGATCAAATACCACCAAAAGAAAGCTCTTTTGACATAGAAATATACTTTGACCATGAAAAGAACAAATTGTTCTGTTAAGGCTGCCCGTTTCAGTGTTTTCTGTGTCTTTACAAATGGGTAGGAGGAGGTGGAGGATGCACATTTCAGTTTATTTCTTCAACTGCTATTTCATGGCTTTCTGTTTCACAATGTTTTATTCTCGCTAGTTCTGGTTTAAACCTACTATTTTCTGGAAGCTCTGTGGTATTTAAATGTTTATTTTCTTTAAAAATTGGTATTGCCTTTATTTGCTTATTAGTTTCTTTAGTTCAGCAAGTCCAAGATTCTGAGGGTTTATATCTTTTGGTGCATACATATACAGGGAGCACAACGTGCAGATGTACACTCTGCGCAAAAAGTTTAGGGGGGTTTAAATTTGACAAATTTGCTTGGAATCTAGGAGCCAGCTAAAAAAGTTAGGAGCCAGAAAACGCGCCCCTTTCCCGCCAAGCTCGTGCGCAGAAGCGAACACATACGTGAGTAGCGCCCGCATATGTAAACTGTATTCAAACCACACATGTGAGGTTTTGCCCCGATCGTTAAAACGAGAGCAATAATTCTAGCTCTAGACCTCCTCTAACTCAAAACATGCAACTTGGAGAATTTTTTAAATGTCGCCTATGGAGATTTTAAAGGGTAAAAGTTTGTCGGCATTCCACGAGCGGATGCAATTTTGAAGCGTTACATGTTGGTTATCAATTTACTCGGCGCAACATTATCTTTCAAAATATAAAAAAAATTGGGCTAGCTTAAGTGTTGTCTTATTTTTTTATTAAAAAAAGTGTATTTTTCCCCCCAAAAAAGTGCACTTGTAAGACCGCTGCGCAGATACGGTGTGACAGAGTATGGCAACGATCATCATTTTATTCTCTAGGGTGTTAGAATAAAAAAATATACATAATGTTTGGGGGTTCTAATCAGAGGGAAGGAGATGGCAGTGAAAACAGTAAAAAAACACTAGAACTGAAGTTTTACTTGTAATGCTAACTGCCACCACCAGATGGCGCAGGTAACAGAAGGAAGCTTGGGCCTTCACAAGGCTACAAAACCGCGGCCTAAATTACCGGCCGTCGTGGGCCCGCCACGGTCATGCGGCGGTAGGGGCGCACAGAGACACGGATCCTGTGCCTCTGTGCGCCCCTGCCACGCGGCTGTGGCGGGCCCGCGACAGCCGGTAATTGAGGTTGTGCCTTTGCGGCCTTCCAGGCCGCAAAGCCGCGGGCACCAGGTCACAATTTCTTGTCACAATTGCGACCTGGCGCCCGGAGTTTGTCGAGCCCTGTGTTAAACCCAGTAATATGAATAAGGTTGCAGCTCCCCAAGGAAAGCTCTGGTGATATATTAAGAGAATGGGGGTAGTGGCGCTACCTCTAACCTGAAGAGTAATTTAACAGGTCTTGCTTAATATGACTATATGTAGTAAAAAGCTAGGTGAAGGTCGCATATATGAAAAATCCCAAAGTGAAAATGGTATGATAGTGCCCCCCCTGTGCCAAAAAGTTAGTTGTGGCAAGTAAAAATAGTGTGGCAAATAAAGATTCCGAAACTGTGGGGGCAAATATTCCTAAGTGGACAGTCCTAAGGAGCACAGGTCCCTAACGTCGTGATCAGTTGGTCTCCCAGTGCTTCAGAAGTGCACTTCTGTGAAAACAGTGTGACTGAGTGTGCCTACTTGTACAGAATATGTAAGATACCAGACCTCAGTATTGGCACATGAGAGGTCAGTGCCCTGATCGTCTCTTCTAACCACACCCTCCGTGTTTATGTGACCGGCTGTGATTGGACACGGGGGTCATGCCATGTCCTAGCAACGCGGTGCCTCCGCGCTGTGCGCCCCCTGCCATTGGCTCCTGCAGACTGTCAATCAGAAGAGAGAGGCGGGGCCGAAAGGCAGCTCCATGTCTGAATGGACATTTATGACTTTATTTTATGTGCACGATGTGACACTTTTATTTTAGTCTCCACACAGCAGCTCAGTGCATTGCTGCGCTTGCCTGTGCTCTGTGGTAAAATGTCTACGTTTTACCTCCGCTTAATCCATTGCACATCTGGCGTGTGTTGAAGTGCTGACGGGGCACAAAGAAAGATGTTTATTTTGACTGATGTTTATCCAGTGCGCTGCACTATGTATGAACAATCCTTTAACCACGTCAACCTGGAAGGATTTACCCCCTCCCTGACTTTTTTTTGCGATACGGCACTGCGTCACTTTAACTGACAGTTGTACGGTCGTGCAATGCTGGACCCAAATGAAATGTGCTTTTTTTCCACCCAAATAGAACTTTTCTTTTGGTGGTATTTGATCACCTCTGCAATCTTCTTTTTTTTTTTTTTTTTAAGACCAATTTATAAAAAAAAAACTGCTTTTACTTCCTGCTATAATACATATACCCCCCCCCCCCAAAAAAAAATCTTCATTAATTTAGACCAATATGTATACCGCTACATATTTTTGGTAAACAAAAATCCCAAAAGGCATATACAGATTGGTTTGCATAAAACTTATAGCGCCTACAAAATACTTTGCCGGTAATGGCACCGCCCTAATCTGTGCGACGCTGCATCTACAGCGCAGCACCGACTTTAAACAGTAGTTTCTGTACTACTTTTCGCGTTTCGGGCCGTTCTTTACATTGACATCTGTGCAGAAACCTGCACAGATGTCTCTGAAAACACAGCTGAAATCGGGACTGACAAGCGGGAGTGAAATCGTGTTCAGCTGAACTCGCACGGCTTCATTCCCTTAGCCCAGTGTGAACCTTGGCTAAGTGACACTTTTTGGGGATCAGTGAGACCAATACAGTGATCAGTGCTGTATAAATGACACTGGCAGGGAAGGGGTTAAAGGGTCACTAAAGGAAAAACGTTTTTAGCTAAATAGCTTCCCTTTACCTTACTGCAGTGCTGTTTTCATGTCCTCATTGTTCGTATTTGCTTTGATGTTGCTGTAATCCTGCTCTGTTCTGGACACTTCCTGGTTGTCTGTTTCCTTATAACCACAGTACTGGGAGCTTTCTCACTGTGGTCACTAATCAAGGAGGTGTGATTACTGTGTGTAAACTGAAACTAGATTGGGCTGAGGGGTTTTAGACAAACCATCACTGCCCTCCATTGGCTCTCTGGCTCTGTACATCAGAGAGACAGGAAACGGCAACTGTAGGTTGATTATATGATTGATTTTTATCTATTTTTAATCATTTTAAAAGGAATCAGTTAACTATTATGTCTCTACCCTGTAAACAGTCATTTCAGCCCAACATTTTTTTTTTCCTTTAGTGACTTTTTAACACTAGGGGGCGATCAAGGGAGTTATTCACTGGAGGAAAAGAGATTGAGATTTCGGCTGAAACACGATCTCACTTTTCCTTCCTGACAGATCAGTGGTGTGTTTTGTTTACATCGGCACAACGCTGATCCATCTTTCCTGTGAATAATCGGCGGGTAGCGTTCCTGCTGTGTCCAATCACAGCGGGAGCTGCATGCCTGGCATCACATGCACCCCCTAAACCGCATGCACAAAATCACGTACAGGTATGTGATTTTTGCGCTCCTGGGCCATCCTGCCACAGTGAATATATGTGGGTCAGACCAGAAGTGTTTAATCTAAGTCTACCCACCTTATACCCTCTTTGATTTAAACATAACATTTCTTCATATAGAACAGGGGTCTCCAAACATTCTAAACAAAGGACCGGTTTATTGTCCTTCAGACTCTTGGAGGGCCGGACTTTGGCTAGTAGGGTTGGAAATTTTCCTGGCATCGATGGGACTAAACATCTGGTATTAGGGGGAGGAATAGTGCCCCATCATTGTTGTCATAGGGAGGAATAGTGCCCTATTAGTAGTGTTAGTGGGAGAAATGGTGCTCCATTGTCGGTGTCAAGGGCCAGATAAAGGCAAGTAAGGGGCCACATCCGGCCCTCGGGCCGCATTTTGAAGACCACTGATATAGAAGATGGGCATTCTAGCTACAGACTGTTATTGGACCATAGGTAGAGTATTTTTTTTTTCCTCCATGTTTTATAGGACTAAAGGTCAGCCGATATTTGGCCCTTTTTAAGAAATTGCATCGGCCAATTATTGTGCAAATTCAGCCGATTACTGACTGCACTCCTCCCTTCCCCACACTCACTGGTGTGTGTGAAACTGACTTTTTGTAACTGAACACAGAGAGAGAGAAGCAGCTGGGCAGGACCCAGCAACTATCAAACACCAGCCAATGGAATGGGATCTGGGCGGGCCGCTACGTGTATGTGGCCTTGCCCCCTTAAGCAGTCCAATCATTGGCTGGTGTTTTAAATGCTGCAGGACCCTGCTCACCCCCGACATCACCGCTGAATTTTGACAGCTGCAGTCTCTCTCTGCATTCAGTTACATATAGTGAAACTGACAAATCGGCTCACTGTGAAACCTGCCAAAGACAGAAAATCGGCTTAAAATATCAGCTGCAAAAATCGACATCATATATCGTCCACCTGCCGCCCTGATTTCTAAATATCTGCATCGGCCAGAGAAAACCCCATATCGGTCAACCTCCATATAGGACTTGTACGGGTCGCTCTAAACACACAGGATAATTACTTTTAGAAGCTTTTTGTTTCTGCCTCTAAATGGCCCTCAATGTTGGCCTATGTATCCATGCGCACATAGACATTTACAGGTGTTTAGGGGCAGGAAAAAATGGGTCAAGTGCTTGAGGCACCTAAACTCTCTTGCAAAATGCAGCTTTTCGCATGTTTTTTTACGCCGCCTTTTCCTACCCTGGAGCATAGGCGTCCAGGGGAGGTAAAATAGGAAAACAAATCCTGTTTGCATGAGGCCTAAAGTGTGTACAAAATGTTCATAGTTGCCATAGATTTTACCACCCCCCTCCTATTTCATTGCTTGGCAAACTGCATGACTAAAGTGATTTTATAAACATGTTTGCAGTTAGTAAGCGATGCCCTTGTGACTGGTTTAATTGACGTCTTTTAAAAGGAAAATGCTTGGAGATCGGCAGTGTATATAATCAAATGAATTTATACTCCTAATCACAGAGTCATTTTGTTCTCCCACACACAATGGTGAAGATTCTTGAAAGTCATAGGAAAAGAGGCTTGTATAACCATAATTCTGCATCAGAAGGATTGTTTCTGTGTGTACACTTTGCTGGAAAGAACTTATGTTTTTTTTTTTTTCCTATTTCTCTGTTCCTCAGTGATTACCAAAAAATAAAAAAAACATTGCTTTCATCAAAATGCACCTTCCATAGGGATAAATGGTAATGCTTGTAAAACCTACCGAATCTAAAACACCCCTGCACCTTTCATGTACCGTTACATTGCAGATTGGCCAAATGCAGGTGCTTCCATATGTCCCCCTTGCAAATCCCCCTTCCTTTTTATAAAAAATAATAAATCCCTTGAGAGCCTCTTACGGTTTTCTGATATACAAGTAGTTATTTGTTACAAGACCTGTAACTGCTCCTCCTACCTCTCCCAGCTCCTTACCACTTCTAAACATACTGTGGATATAAAAAAAAAAATTAATCTTTCTGTGATGTACAAAAATGAGACAAAGAAATCCTTAGAACTTTTTCCACTTTTTATTTATTTTTTATTTTTTTTATTTAATTTTTTTTATTTATTTTTTATAAACTGTACAGCTCAGTTGAACAACAAATTCAAATATTTTAGACGGAGGGAAGTAAAAAACTAAAATAATATGGTTGCATAAGGCTGCATTCACATCTGAGTGACAAGTAAAGCTGAGTACGCGGCTTTACTTGCCGCGATTACATTCATTTTTTTTTTCCAAATCATCCCCATTGATGTCTATGGCCGAATGCCAATGTCGCCTGAAAAAAAGGGTCCGGGACTTTTTTTTAGGCGACAGGCATTCGGCGTTTTCAGAGATGTGAACCGTCTCTATAGACATGAATGGGGATTCGCCCCTCCAGCGGCATGAGCGTCGGGCGACAGGCGATTTGTCGCTCAGATGTGAATGCAGCCTCAGTGTGCACACCCTTAAACTAATACTTTTGAAGCACCTTTTGATTTTATTACAGCACTCGGTCTTTTTGGGTATGCATTAGGGTTTGGATTAGCATGGCACATCTTGACTTGGCAATATTTGCCCACTCTTCTTTCCAAAAACACTCCAAATCTGTCAGAATGGGAGGGCATCTCCTGTGCACAGCCCTCTTCGGATCACCCCACATATTTTCAATGGGATTCGTGTCTTGGCCATTCCAAAACTTGAATCTTCTTCTGGTGAAGCCATTCCTTTGTTGATTTGGATGTATGCTTTGGGCCATTGTTGTGCTGAAAGATGAAGTTCCTCATTTTCAGCTTTTTAGCAGAAGCATGGAGGCTTTGTGCCAATATTGACAGGTATTTGGAACTGTTCATAATTCCCTCCACCTTGACTAAGGCCCCTGTTCCATAGGCCTATTGAGAAAGACGTACTGACGAAACACGTCTAGACATGGCCTGATTGGAACTGTCAGATGTTAACGTGTATCGCTTATAGGCTGCAAATGACACGAATATTATGAGCTGCTATTTAACTTTTTATTTGATTTAAGCATATTTCTTAATAGGGGGGATTGTTTAAAATAAACTGTTTTCCGCTAGGAGTATTGCTTCTTTATTTCCTTATGGTTTGTGAGAAACGAGACAACAAATAAACACCCCTCTCTGAATGAGTAGTCCTTGTTGTATGCTGACCTGAAGATGTGAACTGGCTACAGGCTAATGATACATCATTCTAACAAGGTGTCTTTTATAACCGTGTTCTGGTGAGTTCATTTTTTAAGGGGATCGGTCTCGCGCGGTGCAGTCAAGGTTTCCAATTCTTTGGAAAAACACCATATGAATAACTTATTTAGGATCACCTAATGTACTTTGGACTTGCTCTTCAGAGGGCTTATCATCACCACTGGACTTTGTTTTTATTTCTAGAGCATTGCTATAGCTTGTGAATTGCATCTATGGACTTCTCAAGCTTTGTGTTTAAATTTCCATTATAGATCATCTTTCCATAAGCGCCAGCTGATTTTTATTTTGCTTAAAGGTTTCTTTGACCTTTTCCCACATGCTTTTGGGAGACTTCAGATGTGTTTTTGAAAAATTTAGCCAGGCTTGGATGTTTTTCTTGGTAAGAAAAGGGCTCTGTCTTGTCACTCTACCCCAGGGATCTTCAAACTACGGCCCTCCAGCTGTTGCAGAACTACACATCCCATGAGGCATTGCAAGACTCTGACATTCACTGACATGACTAGGCATGATGGGAGTTGTAGTTCCTGAACAGCTGGAGGGCCGTAGTTTGAGGACCCCTGCTCTACCCTATAGCCCAGACATATGAAGAATACGGGAGATTGTTGTCACATGTACCACACAGCCAGTACTTGTTCGATATTCCTGCAGCGTCTTTAATGTTGCTGTTGGCCTCTTGGTAGCCTCCCTGACCAATTTTCTTCTAGCGTTTTTTTTCATCAATTTTGGAGGGATGTCCGGTTCTTGGTAATGTGGTGGAATATTTTTTTTCTTTTTTTTTTTTTTTCCACTTGATGACTGTCTTCATTGTGTTCCTTCGTATATCTAATGCCTTGGAAATTCTTTTGTACCCTTCTGACTGATACCTTTTAACAATGAGATCCCTTTGATGCTTTGGAAGCTCTGAGGACCATGGCTTTTGCTGTAGGATGTAACTAAGAAAATGTCAGGAAAGACCTACTAGAACAAGCTGAACTTTATTTGGGGTTAATCAAAGGCATTCAGGTGTGTACTGGCTCCTATTTAACCACTTAACGCCGCATGTATACGTATGTCCACAGAATGGCACGTACAGGCAGATGGGCGTACTGGTACGTCCCTGCCTTCCCGATCGGGACCCCCTCCACTACATGCGGCGGTCTGTAAGTGTCTGGGAGCGATCCGGGATGAGGGGGAGGCTGTTCGTTTCTGTCCACCCCCTCGTGATCACTCCCAGCGAATCCGCTTCCTCCCCCGCTGCCCGCCCTCTGCCTGTGTAATGTAAACACAGGCAGAGGAAGTGATGTCGCCTCTCCTCTCGGCGGTATTTTCGATCCGGCGAGAGGAGAGAAGACATCGCATAGGAAGTCGCACCAACACTACACTGACACCATACACATAGGCACATTTTACCCCTTCAGATCACCCCCCCCCCCCCAGCCCCCTATCACAGTGTCACTAATAGCAGTGATCATATATTTACTGATCACTGCATTTAGTGTCAGTGTGACAGGCAGTTAGTGTTAGGTCCAGGGTAGCCCCCTACCCCCCCTAATAAAGGTTTAACCCCTTGATCACCGCCCTAGTTAACCCTTTCACCCCCTATTGCCAGTGTCACTAAGCGATCGGTTTGCTAATTGCTTTGGTAACGGATTTCATGTTGTGATGTCTTTTTGTTTTACCTGTATTGTTGCATTGCACAGTACTCTGAACATTAGCTTGTAAGATAAGGGTTATTATCTTTTTGTTTTGCGTTTTCATTTGAAAGCATCTGTTAGTAATTTGGCAGCCATTTTAGTATTATGCATGCATCGCTGACTTCATTAATTAGTCATTTGCAAAGCAGTCTGTACCCTGATAAGACAGCAGACTCCTTTGTTGGACTGTGTTTTCTACCACAATATCATGTGATACAAAATGTCTGAATTCTGTCTGCTATTCACTGAAACCTGAACTTGATATCATTTATTTATTTATTTTTATTGCCGTAATTAGTTTTTATTTATTTTTCATAGAAAAAACATTACATGACATTCAAAATCGCATATACCGGTATATGTAGTACTCTTTGAGTATGCATACTCCAAAAACGTTTTAAATACCCCTTTTAATACACATATAATTCCAGAATTCTCTCAAATCTCAAAAAATCCCCTTAAGGCTGCTTTCACACAGGGGCAGCATCAGCGGTAAAGCACTGCTATTTTTAGCGGGACTTTACTGTAATTTTTGTGGCGGTTTTCAGCCCAGGGGCATTTTTAACCCCTGCTAGCAGCCAAAAAAGGGGTTAAAAACCACCTGCAGAGCCCAAAGATTTTAATGGGCAGGAGCAGTGAAGCTGTGTACAACACCACTCCAAAGATGCTGGTTGCAGGAGTTTTTTTGTTTTTTTTATACGTCCTGCCAACGCATCGAGACCGTAGGATTCGACGCATGCGCGGAAGAAATTTACTTCCTGGTGCGGTGACGTGGCGGCGTCACCGCCACGTCACTGCGCTGTCTGCTGGCGGGGATTTTGGTTTGATCGTGTGTACAGCGATCAAACCAAAACGGCCAGCAGACCGATTTGTTCAAATCTGTCTGTCCGACCAATTTGAACAAATCTATTTGCTCGTGTTTACGGGGCCTAAGTGTAGCAATATGTTGCTAAATGTAACCATATTGCTACACTTGGAGGCGCCTCGCTTCTTTTATACTCAGTTGTGACATGACGCTACTCACATCACTTGTATATCAAGTCAAAATTTAATTAAACATTTTGCTTGTCTTGCAAAACGCTCTCAAACCAAGTTACTCTCAAACCAAGGTGTTACTGTAGTAGTTACTAATTTAGCACTTTTTTTAATGTGGATTTTTGATATTTGCACATGAGTATATTGATAGCACCAAGTTCTGTGTCACACAGAATGATTATAGTGTATCAAAAATAGTCTTTGATACTCACACAGCATCTGTCAAGTTTATTTCAACACATTTTAGCACATTTCTATTTTAGCACGGACTTCTCATGTATATTTTGATGCAGCTAATTGTGCTTATGATGTATTCGTTCAATTTGTTTCCAGTACATAATCATTTTTGAAGTTTGCCATAGCTTTCCCTGGGAGAACACCCAGCATTTGGCTGTATCTTTTTGGCTTTTTAGGACTGTGTAGGTTTGTTCAGGCAACTCAATGTGTGTGTATGTATGTGTGTATGTATATGTGTGTGTGTGTATATATGTGTATATATATATATATATATATATATATATATATATATATATATTTAAACATGCTCCTCCCCATTTATTTTTCTGCTGTTCAGATTGTGGAGTGTGACGGCTTTCCTATGCGCTGATTGGCTAATTGTCAAACTAGGCCCTTGGGTTACTATAGTTGCTCCTTTTTACAATATCTGTTAAGAGTCTTCATTTAAACCAATGTATTCATTGTCATGTCAAACTTTATTTATTTTTTTGTAGCTGGCGATTTTGATAAAATATGGAAAGAACATTGCCAAGATGAAGAGAAACTTTTTGAATATGCTGCTGCAATGAAAAACTTGGCGGGTTGTCACTGGGCTAAGAAGTGTGAAGGAGAAGGCCGCATTGAATGGTGTCTTGGGTAATTATTTAATCTGCACATTCTTTGGCATTATTGCAACGAGGAAATCTGAGAATCTCTCTTGTAAAAATGTAAATTTTATATTCTTATATTAATCTCGGACATTGGATTTTTCCCCAGGCTAGCCATACATGGATCGAAATTTTTCCGGTTCAGCAGGTACCAGACAGATTTGATCCAGGTATGGGTAGGCTGATTTGATCAACTTGGATAAAAACAGCCCGTTGGATGGCTGTGTGTGTGTGTGTGTGTGTGTGTGTGTGTTTTTTTTTTTTTTTTTTTTTTTTTAACATACGAGTTAAAAATGGCGCTGCTATTCCGCCTGAAAAAAATCATGCCCTGCATTTTTCAATGTGAAAGCCCGAAGGCTTTTACACTGAAGCGTTGCGCTAGCAGGACCGCTCCAAAAGTCCTGCTAGCTGCATCTTTGGGTTAGTGTGTTTACTGCTCCTAGACCGCTCCTTCCCATTGAATTCAATGGGAAACCGCAGTAATACCGCCCGCAAGGCGCCACTGTGGGCGGTATTAACCCTATTTTGGCCACTAGCGGGGTTAAAACCACACCGCTAGTGGCCGAATATCACGGTAAATACATCGGTATAGCGGCGCCCAGTGTGAAAGATTAATGTTCTGAACCCCAGGAAGGCTCTCACCTGGTGGAAGGATAGAAAATGTAATCATCTATGGGCTGCCTTAGTTTGCTCTGATTCATTTTATATACTTGAGGAGCTGTGGTGGCTCAACGTGATTGGCACTGCGCTGATAAGCCATTCACCTCTGCAGCCAAGGGTTCGGATCCCGTTCTCGGCTACATGTGATTCGAGTTAGGTGGTCTCAGCCCGGCTCCCGGTGGTGTGTGTGAGGTAAGCCTGTGCTTAGTACGCCCCCCCCCCCACCACAAAAACCACCACACTTGCACGCACACGAAATTGGTTTAACACGCACACACTTTGGCGAAGGACCTATGGGGCTGGCTGAGCGGGCTAGACCCCCTCACTTCCTCATAGGGGGAGTCCCTCTGCCCCGTCGGGGTCCCGTTGGGCCCCCTTGGGCTCCCAAGCGGAGCAGGTAGGGCGGGGTGAGTGGGAGGTCCTTCCTCACACCCGCCATTGCCACCCGGGGGCATGGAGAAGGATGGCAGATTGCCTCTGGGGGGAGGGTCTGCCTGCAGTCCGGCTCCTCTCTCGAGTTCACGCACAAAAATACACTTTAGAAAAAAAAAAGACGAGGAGCTGTGTCCGTCCATGGATGTCAGAGAAAAGAAGGATTTTACGGTGAGTACAAAAAAATCCTATTTTCACTGGACTGAACACATCTAATTGCTGTGGCTTGCTGAAATTATACAAAGCATAATTTCTTTGCACTGATGAGGGTCTGTATAGCTAATGTCCTGTGTTCACACGTGTATTGTAATTTTCATGTGTTTTTTTTAAAGATAGCTTGTTATATTTTTTTGGTTGCTAAGATCACCCATTATATGTGGGAGGGAAAAGGGATTTATGGCCAGCCATTTGCAATCACTGCTAGAAAACTTTAAACATGAAACATTTGAAAGTTCAGGTGAGGATGGCGAGAAGACTTTCAGTCCTAGAATTAACATACAGTATCTGTGCTAAAAGCATACTGAAAACCCATACCTCACATTATTCAAAATAAAACAATTTAGGTTGCAGTTTCAATTTTGTGCTATTTTAGTCAGTTTCCACACTGACAGCAGACTGTAAATAAAACAGCTGACATAAAAAATAAACATAAAATGGCATGCATGCACGTCGGGTCTGGTATAGATTTTGGGGGGACCTCACAAAAGTCTGTTTTCTGTTTCACATGGGAAGATTCCAATAAGAGATCCTGGGCTAGGTTATGTTAAGCAAAGAGATTACCGCGCTAACATGCACAAATAACAATAACTACAAGCAGCAATACACTATATTATGCAAGAGAAAAAGATTGGAGTTGCGCTAAAAGAAAAAATTAATATGTTAGAGAAGAAATGATAAACAAATGGTTTCAACCAAGTGTGAATGAATGTCTTAATATGAATCCAAAGTCCAGTGTACTCGAGTGGCAAACATAAACGGCAAACATAGACTTAATAAAGTGTTGATAGTGAGCCTAAAAACATTAGAAGCATCCTTTTAAGGGCAGTCCTAGGAAAGAAACATGTGTGTATCTAACGCCAGAATAATAGTGTGATAAACAGTGAAGGCTTACCAGAAGGCAAGCATAACACGCTTGCGGCTAAAACCCAGCCAGGGCCTTTGGGGGGTCCACAGTAGGTTAATAAACAGGATACAGAATGTGAGAGGCTCCAGATGCATCAGCAGTTGATTGCCCAAAAAAATGTTTAAAAATATATAGTGAAGTACGTCAACAACACGTAAAAAAATAAAGCTTAAACTAGGATGTATACTATCCTAAATTGTGACTAGATTAATACCACCACCGTGTCACCAAATAAATTGAAGGCTTACCAGAAGCCAAAAAGGAAACCGCATGAAAAAAAGGAAGCCTTGATTCTGGGAAAGGTATCGTCACGTCAAAACGTCAGCACGTTTTGACGTGACGATCCGAGCGGAACGGGCGTTCGTGTAAGCCGGCCGGCTTTCATTTCTCTATGCTTGTTTTCCTTTTTAATATGTAAGTGCAACTTTTATTAAACCTCTAAAGAATTTTAAAAACATACTTCACTATGTGGGCTATTTACTTGTTTCCGGTGTACTGCTGACATCTCGAGGATCTACAATACATCCTGGCATTAACTGCTCTACCTTTCCCGGAATCAAGGCTTCCTTTTTTTCATGCGGTTTCCTTTTTGGCTTCTGGTAAGCCTTCAATTTATTTGGTGACACGGTGGTGGTATTAATCTAGTCACAATTTAGGATAGTATACATCCTAGTTTAAGCTTTATTTTTTTACGTGTTGTTGACGTACTTCACTATATATTTTTAAACATTTTTTTGGGCAATCAACTGCTGATGCATCTGGAGCCTCTCACATTCTGTATCCTGTTTATTAACCTACTGTGGACCCCCCAAAGGCCCTGGCTGGGTTTTAGCCGCAAGCGTGTTATGCTTGCCTTCTGGTAAGCCTTCACTGTTTATCACACTATTATTCTGGCGTTAGATACACACATGTTTCTTTCCTAGGACTGCCCTTAAAGGATGCTTCTAATGTTTTTAGGCTCACGATCAACACTTTATTAAGTCTATGTTTGCCGTTTGTTTGCCACTCGAGTACACTGGACTTTGGATTCATATTAAGACATTCATTCACACTTGGTTGAAACCATTTGTTTATCATTTCTTCTCTAACATATAAATTTTTTTCTTTTAGCGCAACTCCAATCTTTTTCTCTAGGGTATGTTAAGGGCACGTGGCCTGGTATGGTTCGGGGGGAGGACCCATGCTCATTCAAACAAACACCCTTTGATTTATTTATTTTTTTACATTCTGCTGTCAGCAGGGATTCCCGGCAACGGATGAGAAACGGACAGATGAAGTGCCGGTGTGAAAGGGCCAAAAAAATACAGCCATATTTGTATAAAAAAAAAAATAGAATGACAAGCCTGAACAAATGTAATATATTTTTGTTCATAGGGTTTGCCAAGAATATTTCTTCAATGGAGGAAAGAGAAAAGTGCTTGAAAAAGATGCAAGAAGAGTAGTCTTAAACAATCATCAGTCTGCTGCTTGTGAACAAATGCTTGCTTCTGGCCTGAGCATTTCAAATGGCAACATGCCAAATCAAGAGTAAGTATGTTTACATGTTCACCTTCATTCATTTCTTATTTATGATTTCATCAAACCACTCTATAAAAAATGTATAGATATCAAAGATATATCGGTGTACAGTATGTTTGTTTGAGGCTTGGCACTGTTTACTAATGGTAATGTTTTTGGCTTTCACATCTTAACCACTTGAAGACCTTGGGTGTTTTTCAGATTTGGGAAAATTACGTAAAATATATTGCATTTTATTCTCTAGGATGTAATACTTTTTGTCACACCCTATTTGCGCAGCGGTCTTGCAAGCTTTTTTGGAAAAATTTCACTTTTTTTTTTTTTTTATAAAAAAATAAGACAACAGTAAAGTTAGCCCAATTTTTTTATATATTGTGAAAGATAATGTTACGCCGAGTAAAATGATACACAACATGACACGCTTAAAAATTGTAAACATCCCTTGTAATAGAAAAAAGCATGACCAGTCCTTTTAAATATGAGATCTGTGGTCAAAAAGACCTCGGATCTCATATTTAGACTTAAATGCAAAAAAAAATGTAATTTGAAAAAATTACATTTAGAAAATATTGCTCTAAGAAGCATGGGCGGAAGTCACATTTTGACGTCGCTTCTGCCCTCTCCTGCCGCCGATAACTGTGATCTTGCGGCGAATCCGCTGCGCATACCACCGTTATCATTTACAGGGCCGCTCATGCTAAAGATGGAGCTGCTGCCGTTACCGAGATATACGGTTTTTGTTTTGTTTTTTAAAGATGGATATCTGTGTAAGCAGGTCCTTAAGTGGTTAATTTGCTGCTGTTGTGTGTGGTGTATTTTTTTATTTATTATATATCTGTCATAAATATATAAAATGTATCACAATTTTGCCTAAGAGCCATGAATAAAGAATGGTACAAAACCATCCTCCAAGCATAACTTCTCCCAACCATCCAAGAGCAGTTTGGTGGTGAGGATCAATGCCTTTTGCAGCATGATGGAGCACCTTGCCATAAGACAAGTGAGAACCAAGTGGCTCAAGGGAACTCCCCAGATCTTAATCCCATTTGAGAACTTTCAGGTCATTGGACAAATACTTTACTTTCGTTCATTGACGGACACAGCACTTTCATTCTTGACCTTGGGGTTATATCACCACCTTCAGGAGTAAGCCTAGGCAGAAAAGGGTCTAGGGCCGGTCCTTACTGTTAGCAACCCCCCGCTCTGCTACAGGCATCTTAGTTTTTTCTGCCTCCTTCTAGGAGAAGGACCTGACTCCCTGCTCGGACCTGTGGTTCCTTTTTTTTTTTTTTTGATCTGCAATCAACTGCTTGACTAGGTGACAGGCTGGATATCCTAGATCCTGGTAGTCTCCCCAGCCTGGTCACCGAGCGCACACAGACCTGAGCTCTGTGCTTGTTTGGCCGTGACAAGCCCCATCCTGGACCGGGTGGTTGACGGGCTAGATGCCTTGCTGGGACACATGTGACCAGGCAACTCTCGTCATCCGATTTTGGAATTTTTTCTTGTACGTGAACAGAACAAACTATTTTTAGTTTTTAATGTGTATCGTTTTCATACAAGAAAAATCAGAAACTAAAGTCTGCATGATCAGAAACGATAAACGACAAAGTCTTAATGTACAAAAATACTCATACGACGATTTCCATCCTTGGTCCTGACTTGCTGTAAAGCAACAAGGGAAATCAAACCAGCCTTTGCTGGCCCATGGTCCACTGTTGCATCCTGCTTATCAGTCACTGGCTTTAACAGCATGGCTGTTGAAAAACAAATCCAAAGGAATGAGGGTATCTCTGACTGGGTCAATCCCACTTTTCTCAGAGAAAGGAAATCCAACTTCCACAAGCTTTACTATCGCACATTAAATGGCTTCCTCTGCATGATGCAAGGGCAAAAGGGGTTAACCCTATGGACTAGTCTTTCTGTTTTGGCCTTTAATGATGGTCTTGACCATCCTAATTTTTTTTGTGTAGAAAACGTCTTTTTCAGAGGGCTCACTATACCAGAAGTCTGTAGCTGAATAATTACCCCTCCAGAGCAGATTTATATGTAATAGCTGACTGAAGTTTTCAGTCCAAAAGAAAAAAATAAATATTTGCAAATGTGTGCATATGGTACAATGTGTAACTGATGATTGCACCACACACGTGATGTCTCTACTAATTTTGGAGTGAGAGCAATAATTCTAGGGCCACAATTTGCAATTCAACTTTTTTTTTATCGTCGTGCATTAAGGTACAAACCGTTTTACAGTTTGCTGTTCTCCCCTACCTCCCTAATACTTTATCTGAGTCCTTAATGGATCCAGCATTGTGTATGACTGACTGGATCTCTTCTCACCTCTCTTCCCCATTACACAGGGGCTCGGGCCAATGGCTCCTACTGCTGTCAATCAAATGCTTTGAGGAGGAAGTGGGGGCAGGGCCCAGCTGCATTATGTTAATGCGTGGCCTAAAAAATTGCAACAGCTACTATATTGATTCTCTTGGGCCTCTGTCATCAGAAAATGTTGAGAGATTCTAAAACCGGCCATCGATTGATCGAAGTTTGGCAAGGACTGGCCGAGATTCGATACATGTATGGACAGGCTGGTTGTACTGAAGTCAATCCATCCATCGATGACTTCAGTACTGTAAGGTTTCTGGCACTCAATTGGTCTTTAGCAGTGATAATTGTGTTCTCCCAGCTGGGAAGGCTCCCCCTCGGGAGACTGATTCCCCCATCAATCTTCTATGGACTGCTTAAAATGATACTGAAGACTTTTTGTTTTTAAAGAAAAAAAAAAAAGTTCTACTTGGCAGCTCTCTGCAATGGTTTTTGCATAGAGCAGCCAAGATCCTCCTCTTCTTGGGTCCCTCATCGGTGCCCCTGGCCCCTCCCTGTTGAGTTCCTCCACAGCAAGCAACTTGCTATGGGATACCCAAGCCGAGGAGCCAATGGCGCTGCTGCTGTGCCTAAGCCAATCAAGAGGTAGAGTTTCTGGATTGCAGAGGCACTTGTGGATATCACTGGATTGTGATGGGGCTCAGTTAAGTGTTGGGGGGAATATGGGGGCTGCTGCACACAGAAGGCTTTTTATTGAATGCATTAAGATAAAATACCTTCTGCCTTTTACAACCACTTAGAGGTAGTAACCTTGGGGGGGGGGGAATAACCTGCAAGAGAAAGACATAATGGGCTAGTATGCATAGCATACTAGCTCATTATGTGGCACTTACCCGAGATCGAAGCCCCTGAAGTCCTCCTCGTTCCCATCCTCCGCCATGTCTCCTCGCATATTCCTGTTATCACCACTCCGGCGAATGCGCAAAATCACGGCGTTAACCCTGATAATGCCATTGACAAAAACTGCACTTTCAGTGCGCCTGTCATTTCTGCAAATATCTCCTAAACCTTTTAGGTTTGGGAGATATTTGTTGCACCTACAGGTAAGCCTTAATGTAGGCTTACCTGTAGGTTAAAGAAAAAGGGGGTTCCCCTAGGTGGACTTTTAAGGCACTAAATAGTATTCCAAAGTATACAGCATATTGAGAGTAAAAAAATTGTTTTATTCACAATTGTACATATTTATCAAAAAATTAAATATTGAATTAAAATGTACAGTTCAAATGATTGTCGCCATATAAGTAAATACATGAAGAACCTTTACAACTGACGCGTTTCGGGGTAACCTTCAAGGGTGTGTAGAGAAGGACAATTGGTTCATCTAAGCATAAGAATACATAAAGTTAATTTCATGCATTTAAAACAATATTAAATATATACAAAAGTGTTCTTTATATGTGATGTATATACATGTAATCATTCACTTACGTATTATAAAGGATGATGAATATTTCATTGGATATCTTTTTTTTTTTTTTTTAAAAGAATTGAAAATATAAACTGCACGTTGGGTTCAATCAATGAGGTTTGTCAGTCAAACAAGAAATGGGTATCGGGATATACAATTAATGCAAGTTTGAGACGAACATTTATAAGGAAGAAGTGTTCATCTCATTAGGGAAAAATGATTCCAAAGATAGAGAAACCGGTCGATCAGCCAGAAGAGATATACTGGGATGGAGGTCCCTAAAAATATATAAGATAATAAATACAAATAAAAGATTGTACCTTAATGGGGCTAAATGGTCTATATATTATATAGAAAGAGTAATAATTTGCTACAATAACAGTTTATGTTAATAAAGGATAATGCAAGGTTATATACCGTATATATCGGGGTATTGCACGCACCCCTAAAGTGGACCCTATTCCTGTGGAAAAAAAGATTTTTGACTTGCAGTTTTGGTGTCTTGCGCGGAGTTCATCGGCGGCCTCGTCGGGTCCGGCGTCCATTTGCGGCTACGGGTGTCCTCTTTCGTCGGGTCCGGTGTCCTTCTGCGGCTTCAGGTGTCGGTTCGGTGTCCTTCTGCGGCGTCCTCCCCGCTCGATCCCCGCGCCGAGTTTGAATACTGCGCGGACATATACCGAGCGCAGTACACTCGTGTATAGTCGGGCAGGCTCGGCTACTCTCGCGCTCGCGTCCTGTACGTACAGGACGTGAGCGCGAGAGTAGCCGAGCCTGCCCGACTATACACGAGTGTACTGCGCTCGGTATATGTCCGCGCAGTATTCAAACTCGGCGCGGGTATCGGCGTATACCGCGCACCCACGATTTTTTTCCCCTGATTTTCAGGGCAAAAAAGTACGCGGTATACGCCGATAAATACGGTATGTACCTGATTATATGAGATCCGCAACAGACGTAATAATGTCCGCTGTCAAACAGTACACTGTATTACTACAGGGATAGAAAAAGATATGACATTACTATAGGGATTAATCTAGCCTTAATTTTAACCTCTAATTGTTTAAGTATTTGTAGAACTATTTAAATTCTTATATAAAAAAAGGAAGAGGGAGGGGGGCTAGATCAAATATATACACTATATCATCGGATTGAATTATGTTGAGATATATATATATATATATATATATATATATATATATATATATATATATATATATATATATATATATATATATATATTATATTTGTTTAGTATTTGTTCATATAGAGGATAACATAAACAAATTCAAGTACGGGTAACTAAATCCAAACTAGTGAGTATCCGAGTATAGGGCTGATGGTTTAGTAAACGTAAAATCTATATCTATAGAATTCCACTAAAGGATAGTGTTGCATAATATCATTAAAGCAGGTAATATAGACATGGACTTACTTGACAGGATCAACCTCACAGCTTGACAATCCAGCAAAGAGTGCTGGTGTGAAGGTGTGGGTGCTCTATATTTATAGCCAGACCCTCCCATCGGCTATCAGTTAAATGCAAACAGCTGACTGCAAGAAACAAAGATAGTCCCCTGAATCGGGTGGATGCGAGCATAAGGGTAATGGTTTAGTAAACCTGTAGAAACCATATCTATAGAGGTCCACTAGAGGCTAGTGTTGCATAAAATCATTAAAGCAGATAATATAGACATGAAACTTACACCACAGCAAACAATGCTGCTATGGAGGTGTGGGTGCTCTATATTTATATCAAGTCTCTCCCATCAACTATCGCAGTAAACTGCAGACAGCTGACTGCAAGAAACAAAGATAGTAGAGAGGTCCTAATTTATCCCCTGGATCTAGTGAATATTAATATAATTGGTATTTTTTGTTATTTAATATTTGTTCGTAGAAATGATAACAGACCAATAAGTTTGAATAACTAAATTCAAACTAGGGAGTACCCAAGCATAAAGGTGATGGTTTAGTAAAAAGCCCCTATCTGTAAAGATCCACTAGAGGGTAGCGTTGCATTCTATCATTGAGGCAGGTAATATGGACATGAAGGGTGCGCTAATATACAAACATAATGAAAAACAATACATACATAGGTGTAAATATAACTGTTAAGATACTAGATGATCTAGCGTGAAAGTCCATATAAACCTTTGGTGTCGAAACGATGAAGGATCAACATAGAAGGCACACACGTGATATAAAATACAAATTGAATGTGCAAATTAAATACAAGTGTGAAAAAATAATATAATCCGTGAGTCCATATAAAGAAAACAGGTCAGATCAAGTCCGATATTCATATGATGTGTAGTCCACCTTCACCAATAACTATATTCCACACCCAAGGTGAATTGAGTGAAATGGTTCCTTACCAGATGGACATGACCCTTAATTTGTTAACAAAAGGAGTCATGAACAGCTTGTGCAGCAAAGCCTGCAATTGCAAACGTGTCCTGGCGCTGGATATGCTTATGTTCAGATGGATTCCAATAGTCACATGTAATAATAGAATAATGCCAACATAGTGTAATCCGTTTAACATAATTTAAAAAGGTATAAAACTGCCAATTGGCTGCTTACATTAAGTTGTGCCCCAAACCCGGCACTGAGGCTAAGTCGCGTGGGAGATAGATTACTGATCCCGGGT
The DNA here is from genome assembly GCA_029574335.1 of Rana kukunoris. Lineage (NCBI taxonomy): Eukaryota > Metazoa > Chordata > Amphibia > Anura > Ranidae > Rana > Rana kukunoris. The sequence continues at coordinate 186,253,667 of CM056051.1, forward strand.
ACGCATCCACGCTCCACTCGTCTCTTCCTGTCCCGCTGGTTCCGTACCTCAACTGAATGGAACGCACGCCAGGATCATCTGTCTAGCGCCCGGGATCAGTAATCTATCTAGCAGCCAACAATCCAACAAGGGATGCTGGTGTAGAGGTATGGGTTCTGTGTTTATATCAAGTCCCTCGCATCAGCTATCGCAGACAGCTGACCACGAGAAACAAAGATAGTAGGGAACTCCCACTGCGCATGCACAAGGTCATCGCGTCGGGGCAGCGTCACGCACACCACATCCACGACACAATAAGCCTCAACTTCGTGCTAGGCATATCCGCTAGGAGTGGCAAAATAGAGTGTGGGCGGAGATGGAAGATCAACCCACAGTCTCTAGCGCCGCCCAGGTTCGAAGAACCGGTGGCTTTGTGTGCCAGGCAATCCCTTCGATCAACCACCGCAAATCTCAGAAAACCTGCTAAAAGGAATAGTAATACCCAAATATTGCATAACCGTTTTTAATCAATAAGAATGTTCAATATAAAGTTGACTGGCATACCGCATAGATGTTAAATATGACCCAACTAGAAGATAGAAAAGTTACATAAGCAGATACATTAATCATAAATTGTCAATTATATAAGATTTAGTGGTATTAAAAGGCAAACCAGCAGCTAATATTACATTGCACTTAAGTTAGTGCCTCATTTTTCTATGCCACCGGAGAAGCCCTCCAGAAAAGGTTTAAAGCAAAGAACATGTAGGTTAAAGGGGTTTACAACCACTTGAAGTAATTTTCTAGAAAAAAAAATCATATATTTTACCATGTCTGGTGAAACATGTCAATTGCCCCAGACAGCTAGTTGGTTAACAAAAGTAGCAAAATGGTCCATTGTAGTAATATCTGTGGAATATATTCTTGATTTATTTATTATTGGGAATATAATACTGAAAATATAGAAAAAGATTGAGATGTTACCCACTTAAGCCCTGAGCCTGTTTACACGTTAAAAACTATTTTTTTTTTTGCTAGAAAATTACTTAGAAAAAAAAATGTGTGTGTGTGTTTTTTGGGGGTTCTAACACCCAAGAGTATAAAATGGCGGTCATTGTAATACTTTTTGTCACACCGTATTTGCGCAGTGGTCTTGCAAGCGCACTTTTTTTTTTTTTTGGAAAAAATCCCCTTGTCTTATTTTTTTTAAGAAAAAAAAAACGGTAAAGCTAGCCCAATTGTTTTTTTTTTTTTTTTTTTTTATTCGTGTGAAAGATAATGTTAAGCTGAGTAAATTGATACCCAACATGTCACACTTCAAAATTGCGCCCGCTCATGGAATGGCGTCAAACTTTTACCCTTTATTCTCCATAGATGACATTTAAAAAATTCTACAGGTTGCATCTTTTGAGTTAGAGGAGGTCTAGGGCTAGAATTATTGCTCTCGCTCTACCAATCGTGGCGATACCTCACTTGTGTGGTTTGAACACCGTTTTCATATGCAGGTGCTACTCACGTATGCGTTCGCTTCTGCGCGTGAGCTTGTCGTGACGGGGCACTTTAATAACGTTTTTTTGTTTTTCTTATTTATTTTTATTTATTTTTACACTGTTTAAAAAATAAATAAAAAAATGGGTCACATTTTATTCCTATTACAAGGAATGTAAACATCCCTTGTAATAGGAAAAAGCATGACGGGTCCTCTTAAATATGAGATCTGGGGTCAAAAAGACCTCAGATCTCATATTTACACTAAAATGCAAAAATAGAAAAAAAATTACAACAAAACGTTGCTTCCGCCCTGCTATGCTATGGGGACGGGTGGGGGCCATCTTGCCCGCACTCGTATCCCGCTGATAATCATCTCGTGGCGAATCTGCCGCGCAGACCACCATTTATTTACAGCCCTGCCGCCTGAAGAGGTGGACATCGGTTGTGGCAGCAGCTGCTGCCATTTCCGAGATATCCATCTTCAAAAAGAGGACGTATATCTGCGTGCAGCGGGGCTTAAGTGATTAAAATTATTATGGAATCATCAGAAATGTATTTTCCTGTTAAGTTAACTTTTTTTTCAATTATTTTTCCAACAGATTTCACCTTCCTGGAAAGATCAGATTACTTGATGTAGGAAGCTGCTATAATCCATTTGTTAAATATGAAGATTTTCTTGCTGTTGGTATCGATATTGTGCCTGCTGTTGAGGTAAAAACGAATTTTAGTGTTTAGGTCACCACGGTGTGTACAAAAAAGTGGCATGTTTATTAAAAATGCATAAACTTAATGTAAAGTATATATGTAATGGTGTATACAATTCATAGACTTTATTTTACAAAATCATTGGGGCTTACTTACGAAAACTACATGGTGCAGCTCTGCACCATGCACAGCTGCACCAGATTCCGAGTGTACTCATTTTAGTAAATCTACCCTATGGTGTCATTGACATCATGACATTTGACATTGCATACCAAAACCTGGGCATTTGCAGCATTTTATTGTTATAATTTGAAATTTGGTATTCGTAGTTTACCCAAAACCAGGGAAACAAGACAACTTTTTAACCACTTGCCGCCCACATATATACCTCTGCAGAATGGCACGGGCAGGCAAAAGGACGTGTGTGTATATATACGTCCCCCTTAAGATAGCGGCATTGTGAACACGTGCGCCCGCTGCAAGCTCCGTGACTCCGACCGCGGGTCCCCCAGTCTTCCTAGTGACAAGACTGATCACAGCTTCCTGTAATCTGCAGCTGTGATCACTATCGTGTCACACATAGCCCATCCCCCCTACAGTTAGAATCACTCACTAGGGAAAACTTAACCCCTTCAGCGCCACCTAGTGGTTAACTTCCTCACTGCCAGTGTCATTTTCACAGTAATCTGTGCATTTTTTATAGCACTGATCGCCGTAAAAATGACTGGTCCCAAAAAATTGGTCGAAAGTGTCAGATGTGTCCGTCATAATGTCGCAGTCGCGACAAAAATCGCAGATCACCGCCATTACTAGTAAAGAATAATAAAATGTCATTCTATCCGCTATTTTGTAGACGCTACAACTTTTGTGCAAACCAATTAATATGTGCTTATTGCCATTATATATATATATATATATATATATATATATATATATATATATATATATATATATATATATATATATATATATATATATAATCTCTTTTTTTTTTTTTGGGGGGGGGGGGATATTTTATTATAGCCATAAAAGTAAAAAATTGCAGACAGACACACGCTGCTGTCGCTCTATTTTTGTTTATAGCGCAAAAAATTAAAACCGCAGAGGTGATCAAATACCACCAAAAGAAAGCTCTATTTGTGGGGGGGCATCAATTTTGTTTGGGAGCCACGTTGCAGGGACGCCTAATTGTCAGTTAAAGCAACGCAGTGCTGAATTGCAAAAAGTGGCCTGGTCTTTGGCCAGCAAAATGGTCCGGGGCTTAAGTGGTTAATGGCACAGAAAATAGTTGAGTATCCTGTCTGGATTTTTTTTTTGTCTGTCTCAACAGAGAGAAATCTCTTGAAAGTAAGGAGATATCCCTTCCAAGACATTTGTCACCAGAACAGGATTCCCCTCACCTCCAATTCCTTGTGACTCGGGTGGTTTGGAATTTACATCACTTTCTGTACCAGAGAAATGGTCACCAGGATCAATCTTCATGTTGTACCTCAGTGGGAACACAGCATTAATATCCTAGCTGAGGTTTTACCCCCTTCCACAATGTATTTCTATATATTCACTTTTTCACATTTGTGTGTGTGTTGTGTTTTTTTTTTTTTTTTTTGTGCAAGCCTATAATTAGAAAATAAACATTGTTGATGGCAATTAAAGGTTTATTAACTATATTGCCAAATAGTGTTTTGCGATCTGCAAAACAATATATAATCATCCGTGCAAGGGGGGAATAAATATATGAATAAATACTGTATGTATGTGTGTAATTACAGTGGGGATCGAAAGTTTGGGCACCCCAGGTAAAAATTTGTATTAATGTGCATAACAAAGCCAAGGAAAGATGAAAAAATCTCCAAGGCATCAAATTACAGATTAGACATTCTTATAATATGTCAAAAAAAGTTAGATTTTATTTATACTTTCAAAATTACAGAAAACCAAAAAATGGCGTCTGCAAATGTTTGGGCACCCTGCAGAGTTAATATCTTGTACGGCCCCCTTAGGCAAGTATAACAGCTTGTAAATGCTTTTTGTAGCCAGCGAATTCTTGTTTGAGGTATCTTTGCCCATTCTTCCTTACAAAAGTCTTCCAGTTCTTTGAGACTTCTGTGCGGTCTGTCATGCACTGCTCTTTTAAGGTCTATCCATAGATTTTCAATTATGTTGTCAGGTGTGTTTTGTGAAGGCCATGGCAAAACCTTAAGTTTACGCCTCTTGATGTAATCCCCGTGGACTTTGAGGTGTGTTTAGGGTCATTATCCATTTGTAGAAGCCATCCTCTCTTTAACTTCAGCTTTTTCACAGATGGCATCAAGTTACCATCCAAAATTTGCTGAAATTTTATCTATTCCATTTTTCCTTCTACTCGTGAAATGTTCCCTGTGCCACTGGCTGCAATACAACCCCAAAGCATGATTGATCCACCCCCATGCTTAACAGTTGGACAGGGGTTCCTTTCATTAAATTCTGTGCCCTTTCTTCTCCAAACGTACCTTTGCTCATTCCGGCCAAAAAGTTCTATTTTAACCTCATCGGCTTACAGAACTTGTTTCCAAGATGCATCAGGCTTGTCTATGTTCATTTGCAAAGTTCAAACACTGATTTTTGTGGTGAGGACATAGAAGAGGTTTTCCATGAAGACCATATTTGTACAAGTATCTCTTTCTTTATAGTGGCATAGTGTACCACAACTCCAGTGTCTGCCAGATCTTTCTGGAGGGATTGTGCAGTCAAACGTGGGTTTTGAATTGCTTTTCTCACAATCCTGCGAGCTGTTCTGTCTGATATTTTTCTTGGTCTTCCAGATCTTGCTTTAACTTCCACTGTTCTTGATGACTGCCATTTCTTAATTGCATTCCGAACAGAGGATATTGACATCTGAAAATGCTTTGCTATCTTCTTATAGCCTTCTCCAGCTTTGTGAGCGTCAACTATTTTCAGTTTCAGTTTTCTAGACCACTGCTTAGAAGAACCCATGGTGCTGATTGTTGGGGCAAGGTCAGCTGAGTCTGGGCATTTAAAACCTTTGAGATTGACATCAACTGGTCCTCCCAGACGATGATTCAGAACAATCCATGACACTGGCAGGTCTCAGCTTTGCAAAGGGGGCAGTGCATGCTATAAATTCTGCAGGGTGCCCAAACTTTTGGAGACCCCATTTTTTTTTTGTTTTCTGTAATTTTGAAAGTGTATGATGGAAATAAAATCTAACTTTTTTTGACAGTTTATAAGAATGTCTAATCTGTAATTTGATGCCTTTTTTGGAGATTTTTCCATCTTTCCTTGGCTTCATTATGCACATTAATACAAATTTTTACCTGGGGTGCCCAAACTTTCGATCCCCACTGTGTGTGTGTGTGTGTGTGTGTGTGTGTGTGTGTGTGTGTGTGTGTGTGTGTGTATATGTGTATGCATATATATTAAACCGTGTCACGCTATGTATTGCATTAACCACTCGGACCAAGCCCATTTTGACACTTGTTTACAAGTCCAAATTTTTATTTTTTGCTAGAAAATTATGTGCAACCCCCAAACATTATATATACATATTTTTTGTAAAGACTCTGGAGAATAAAATGGCAGTCGTTGCAATATTTTGTCACATGGTATTTGCACAGCGGCCTTTCAAACGCAATTTTATTGGGGTGGGGAAGAAATACCCTTTTTTTTAATAGAAAAAATAAGAAAACCAGTAAAGTTAGCCCAATTTCTTTGTATATTGTGGAAGTGGATGTTACGCTGAATAAATGGATCTCAATCATGCTACGGTAAAAATTGTGAACATTTGTGGAATGGCAACAAACCATGGCACATTGATCACAATATGATCGTGGCGATACCTCACATGTGATTTGAACAACATTTGTGTGCGTGACTTGCGTATGCGTTTTCTTTGCTGCCGGCAGCGATTTTTTTTTTTTTTTTTTTTTTAACTGTCCTTTTTTAAAAACAAAAAATCTGATCACTTTTATTGCTTTCACAAGGAATGTAAACCTCCTTTCTGACAGTAATAGGAGGTGACAGGTATTCTTTATGGAGTGATCGGGGGTCTCAAAAATCCCAAATCCCTCCTTTTGCACTTATTAGTATTCCGATCAGCAAAATTGGCGATTCGAAACACTTTTTTTTTTTTTTCTTTTTCTTTTTTGAATTGGCGCCATTTGGCAACCGTGTAAACCGGATGCAAACGCTTGACATTGCGTCCGGAATTTTATGACCAAGACCGAATCCAGCTTTGTTTGGGTGACAGCCTAGTGGTGTATGTGTCGGATCGGGGTTCTCCTGGTGGGATGGGAAACCTGGGAAGTACGGCTTGTGATAACAGCCAAGTGGTTAAGGTGTATTTTTTTTTTTTTTCCCCAAAAAAAAATCATTTCAAAAGCCCCTGCGCAAATACTGTCTGACATAAAAAAAAATTCTGCCTTTTACATATGAGAGAAGTGTCAGAATTGGCCCAGTTGGCAAGTGGATAAAGCAAAAAGCCCTTTCACAAGCTTGGAGAATTCATACTTCACTTATTAGGATAAAATGCATATCGGTGGAACTTTTTAGTAAACGTGCATGACAAGTAAAAGGGCAAAGCCGCTGCAGGCAGCTAGAGTTTGGTCCTAACCTTTTCATGTCCCAACCTTAATAAATAATTTAGTCAGTCCATCACTGAAAGGGACAGATGGGGAGAATTTAGAGGTGGCAGATGCATTTTTATATCATTCTCTGAATTGCTCAGCTTGTGACAGGTTTAATTTAGAGTTCATTCTTGCTGTAATGCAAATAGAAATGCATTCTGCCATTTATTTTCACACATGTTGTACTGTTTCAGAAGGATTGCCCATGAATGACAAAATGGGGCACAATACATACAAAGGCATCTTGCACTGCAGGCCTTGTTAGCAGTGTCCTCCCATACTTGTGTTTTGTGAAATGCATGACAGGGTAGGCGGTAAAGATAAATGCCTTTTTTTGGTATAATTTTTGATCATGATTTTTTTTTTGTTTACATTTTTATAGACTGTCTACAAATGCGACTTCCTGAACTTGCAAATCCAGAGACCTCTTCAGCTTGCACCTGATGCCATTGAGGCCTTCCTGAGGCAGCTGAAAAATCCCATAGATTATCTACCTGCTGAACTGTTCCATGTAGTTGTCTTTTCCCTTCTACTGTCTTATTTCCCATCACGTTACCAGCGATGGATTTGCTGTAAGAAAGCTCATGAACTACTTGCACTGAATGGCTTGCTGCTCATTATCACCCCAGATTCTTCTCATCAGAATCGTCATGCAATGATGATGAAGAGCTGGAAAATTGCCATTGAATCTCTTGGTTTCAAGCGTATGACGTACTCCAAATTTTCCCACATGCATCTCATGGCATTTAGAAAAACATCACTAAAAACTACAAGTGATCTGATTACAAGGAACTATCCGGATATGCTTTACATCCCTCAAGACTTCAATTATGTTGGAGAAGAGGAATACTCCAGCCCTTCATGTGCCAGATCTGAAATGGAAGATGAACAATTAGCCTACACGTTCTCCGAGCTACCAGACGCTCCTTACGATTCTGATTCCGGAGAGAGTCAAACCAGCTCAATGTCTTTCTACGAGTTTGAAGATCCTATTCTCCTCCTAAGCTAAACTGGTCCTTAATATTTCCAATGCCAATATGGCTGTATTGCCAATAGCAAGATACAGACTTGAACCAGAAAAAAAATAAAAACGTTTACAAAGTTTGCTATTTTCTTACTCCCTGTATTTTAGAAATTTTTACTGCTGCGGAAAACTGGATGATACTTTGTAGTAATGGTTAAACCGTTTTTTTATTTTTGTTTTTTTCATTTCTGTCTATAGGGCCTATTCACACCTGAGCATTTTGTAGCCTGAAGCTACAAAACGCTAGAGGGGGAAAAAATCCATTATTCTCAATAGAGATGGTTCACATCTCCACTCCAAAACGCCTGAAGCTCAAACAAACAAGTTCTGGCCCCCTTTTTTTTCGCTTGAATTGGGCCGATTTGGGCGTTTTTGAACGTTTGTATTCCCATAGAAACGAATGGAAACGCTTGATTTAAGAGCGCGACATCGATCGTTTTGTCGCTTTAATCTGTTCTGTGAAATAGAATATTCACCCAGGAAGAAGATAAAAAAAATCTACAAACATAGCAACAAATGATGAGATGATAATTTTTCCTATGGGTTTAAAATAAAAAAACGACAAAGTTCAAAAACGTCAGGCACCGCTGTATGCAAATGTGCGAAAACGCGCGACAAAACTTACGAAAAAACGCTCAAATGCTACGCTCAGGTGGGAATGGGGCCTTTAAGGTACCAACTGTATATCTAATTAATCTTTTGAGTAGTGTTGAAGACTAGTATTTTGCAAAAACCTTTTTGCATCCCCCCCCCCCCCTTTTTTTTTTTTTTTCTGCACCATTATTTCTGTACATTGTATGTGCACTATTCAGTTTTGGAGTAAAAGCAATATTTTGACTATCCTTTTGGGTAATGCCTTTGATGGAAGGAAATTCCACAGTATCAAAAACAATGTTTTCGTTTTTTTTGTTTTTTTTTTCTACACAATAACTTGTGTAAGTTTCTATCAATAATAATAATATTGCACAACTAGTAACTAACAGTTTTTGGGAGAAATGTATTGCACATAAGGTTTTATCTGTTTTTTTTGTTTGTTTGTTTTTCGTCCTAATACCTCGTTATGAGATTTTTGCACTGAATATAGGTTGGCCTGTTCTTCTAAGCTAAATAACTTATTCATTTTATTATTGGTATGATAATTTCGTTTTTTATTTTTTTTTTTCTCGATTGAAGTAAATGTGGCGAACAATTATTGTAAATGCTTGATATTTCCTGGTATGAAAACATCAAGTATTGACACCACAATCCAGATATATTTCAAATCCCTTATTTTGTTTATGCCAGTATTATGCTTTGCAGAAATGTTTTGTCTTCCTAATAAACTGTAGGCCATGTTAAACAATTGTAGTGTGTTGTGTTTTTTTGTTTTTGTTTGTTTCATTGAAAAAAAATAACATTTTTTGAAGTGGTTAGGAAATTAGAAACAAGTGCTTGCCTTTTTACTTGTCTAATTGCTGGAAGTAATATGTTAATTGTCAGGCGCTTATAACAATTTTTAATACACATTTTACTGTGTGTGTTTTATGTTGGCATGCATTTTAAATTGTGATTTGTAATATGGCAAGGAATAATTCTAATATTCTACAATACTTTAATGAAAATATTAATATTTTTTTACATTTAAAGATTTTATGTTTAAAATAGTGAATAACAATTACAGTATATAGTAATAGTGAGATATAATACAACTATTAAGAGTCACAATTATTTGCAATTGGGAATATAGGTTTCAGACTACCCTAGCTTTTGTCAGAACCAAACTATTTAAAAATGTAACTTACCCAAACCAAAGCCATAACTTTGATTTGTAAACTGAAAATATCAAAAAAGATGAGATAAGCTAGTAGTACACAAAGGTATACAGTAGGGGAGAAAATGATAAGGGGGATAGGGCCTACTGGGGGAAGGGTGCAACACAATTCCGGAGGCAAATTCCATGTATACTATTAATATTTGGGGATACCTGAACAAGTATAAATCACCATGACAAGAGAATTTGTGAATCAAAATTGGCTGGTAAGTAGTATATGATCCATGGTTTCCACATACTATAACATTTCTTCAATTTATTTTTATCTAGTACATCAGTTTTAGCATGTATAAAGGCTTGATTAGTTTTTTGTTTTTTTTGTTTTTTGGCTTCTGCCAAGTTCACAACAGGTGTTTTCCAAGTGCTAGCTATTGTCTGTTTTGCGGCTATCACAAATGTAAGGAATAGTATTGTATTGATTTTGTGAAAGTGGATATTGGCTAAAATCACACTATAGTAAGAGTCTCACATTTTAGGGGAGCAGCTTAGATTTATAGAGAAAAAAAAATTGGGCAATAATTAATTTGTCACGTGGCACGGATTTATTTTTACTATTAATATTGAGAAGAGCTGCCATTGGATCTGGTAAAATAGTACTCTAATAATTTGGAAGCAATTCAGAAAATCTTTTTCCGGAATATATGCACGAGTGGACCTTGCCACCAGATGTGCAAGTATATACCTTTATCCAAACAACCGCGTAAGCTGAGATCAGAGCTGTTTATTGCAAATTTGGATAACCTGACAGGAACCAAATACCAACGAGAAAGTACTTTGTATGACACCTTGTTTGCCATTACATTAGCAGAAGAGGAGCTAGTATTAGACCAGATGTTTGCTTAGGTCTTATTGTCAATCTTACAATCGAGTAAAGTACAGAGATGCAACCTTTAGCATGTGGTTCTTTTAGACATAGTCTTTCAAATTGGGATGGACTATGTAGATTATCGCTAGAATTGAGGAGCAGAGCATAGAAATTTTTAATTTGCAAATGTCTGAAAATTTTTGATTGGGGAAGCCCAAAGGTCTCGTGCAGTTCTGATAAAAAGGTCGTATGGAGGTTGTTGATGTTAAATGATCTAAACACATAATTCCAGCCGTGGACCAGGCTTTAAAAGTTCTAGGAAATATCCAAGCTGGATAAAAGGTCAGGTTTTTATAAAAAGAAAGGAGCGGGTTATCAGATTGTAGACCAGGGATCCTCAAACTTCGGCCCTCCAGCTGCTGTGGAACTACACATCCCATGAGGCATTGCAAAACTCTGACATTCACAGACATAACTAGGCATGATGGGAATTGTAGTTCCTGAACACCTGGAGGGCCATAGTTTGAAGACCCCTGTTGTAGACCATGTAAGCTTTTGTGCCGATCCCAGATTGATGGAGCATGTTTAGATAATGGATTCTTTAAAGCTCTACAATCTGAAGGGCGCCACCATAAAATATTATTTGTAGGAAGTGGATCGAAGTCTAATGCTTCAATAAATACCCATAAGGGAGTCTCCACAGTTGAATGATATTGTGATAGTTTTGTGATTGTGATAATTTGAGCTGCTTTATAATAAGTAGCAAAATCTGGAAATCCCAAACTGCCCATTGACTTGGGAAGGGTTAAGGTTTTTTTTGGGATATGGATTGGAAGTGTTCTAAATATAAAAACTTGAGTATGGTTATCTCTTCTTCTTTTTTTTTTTTTTTTTTTTTTTTATGTGTTAATTTTCCCGAACCAGGAGATCGGTAGGTCTGACCAGTTAGATAGCAAACCTCCTGATGTTTTTCAATAAAGGCTGGTAGTTGGCAGCAAATAAATCTGAGGAATTACCCATTTAAATGGTAGTGAGTTCTGTATATTCTGCTTTTCCGTTTCGCTAAGTTAAATGTTTAAAGCTGAGGATTTTTGAGCATTGACTGACTGTAAGACCTGAAATATGTGAATTCCTGTAATACCAGCATGAGATTAGGGGGAAACACTTGTGGCAAAGATAAAAATAAGAGTATGTCATCCCCGAATAAGCATATTTTGTGATGACATCCACCTAAATCAATACCCATGATTGTTGGTTCCATCCTTATTCTTTGTGCCAGGGGTTTGATGAGTAGCGGAATTTAATAAAGGCGAGATGGGACATCATTGACGCGTCTCTCTCTGTATATCAAAATCTTCCGATTTGTAGCCGAAATATTTGATATAAGCTTTGGGTTTATGATATAATAATGCAGAAATCCATCCCATAAAATGTGGGCCAAAGCCCCACTTTGAGTGTGAAACGTATATAAGACCATGATATAGTATCAAATGCTTTCTTGATATCGAGAGAGAAAGCACGAGGGGATTCGACGTGTTTTAGCGGCATTGGGGTAAAAGGGTAGCATGTCTGATATTATTATCACCAGCTTGTCGCATAGGGATGAAACCAGCTTGATCATGGTGTATTAGGTTGCCTATAATCTTATTCAGTCTGCTAGCTAGGATTTTGTCTAGAATTTTAACATCTATATTTAACAAGGAGATGGGGCGATGGTTTGACCAAACTGAGTCATCTGTGTATATGGTTTGGGGAGCATGCATATAATTGCAGTCAAGGTTTCCTTCCTGAAAGAGTGATTATCCAAAAGGGAATTGAAAGTATTTGTTTAAAACTGGTGATAGGATGTCTGAAAATTTTGTAGTAAAGAGCAGAAAATCCATCGGGACCAGGTCGTTATGTTTATTGTCAAATTCTTAATGGCCTCAGATACCTCCCCCATCAGTCACCGGTTGCTTCATTTTCAATTGAGTCTTGGACAATGTTGGAAGGGAGATATGAGAATTTTGTTATTTATTGGAACCCCCCCCCCCCCCCCTCAACTTCTATTCTACTGTCCCTGTAGAAGGAATAGGCTTAAATTTACCTTTTTGTCATAGCTCACAGCAGCCAGCTTCAGGGAAGAGCAGAGGGCGCTGACAATGGATGGCCCATAGTAAAGCTATGGGTGACATCACCACCCATGCATTACATCTGATATCAGCACACTCTTCTGAAGCTTGCCACTGGGGAGATCATGTAACCAGACTGGAGCACTCTGAGAATAGTTAAGTATGTGGATTTTCTTTCTGCAGGGTAGTTGGTATAGGGGGAAAAAAAAAGAGGGCGCACCAGCCTAGTGCATTATCCTTTAAATGGATTGGATGGATCTGCTATCATAGTTGGTATAGGAGTTGGAAAGGGGGAGCAGTTTTAGGCTGTTTTCAGGTGTGCAATGCACAATACCACATGTGATTCGGATCGGAATTGCACCTCATTCCTATTCAAATCACATGCGATGTGTGATTTGAGCCATTCGTGAAGGCTCCAGTCACACCGCATCCACACAAAAGGTGCAGGACCCCTTCTTCTTCTTTTTTTTTTTTTTTTTCTCCTCTGCACTGGAATTCACTTCGATCCAATTCTGTCAATCGAGTTTTGTAAACTGTTATAGGGTGTCAAGTCGGACATCTTTCTCAGAGTTACTTCTGGGTTTGTGAGCTCCGGCGCTGTGATTGGCCAGAGCAGCGATGACGTCACTCCTGTGCATGCCGCTAGTCACAGCATTGGTCCTGAAGCAACAGCACAAGCATTCAGTGCTCATGCGCCGATGACGTTGTGGCAGCGTATATAGTAAATATATCCTAAACTGTGTAAGTTAAGGAGATATTTAACTGCTTCCCGACCAGCCGCCACAGTTATACGGCGGCAGGTCGGCTCTGCTGGGCGAGATCACGTAGCTATACGTCATCTCGCCGAGCAGCCAATAGGGGCGTGCGCCCCCCCGCTCGCCCCCAAATCCTGTGCCCGGCGGGCGCGATCGCTTGTTACAGAGAGGAACAATGTACAATGTAAGATCTAGCACAACCTGCATAGGTATGAACCAGGCCATTTTGATTCACCACATTCACTAAGCTTAGGGCAAATGATCTTGCAACGGAATCACCAATTTTCTTTTAATTAATCAACCCCATTATGTCTGGATGGAGTGGTAGATTTTCTGCAGGAATGCAAAAGAAAACAAAACAAAAAAACACACATTTTGTCACTCACCTGATCGGGCAGAATGGTATCAAATAGAATGCCCAGCTGATGGAGAATGTAATAAACCTAAAGGGGTTGTAAAGGTACAATTTTTTTTAATTTATTTTTTTCCCCCCTAAATAGCTTCCTTTACCTTAGTGCAGTCCTCCTTCACTTACCTCATCCTTCGATTTTGCTTTTAAATGTCCTTTCTTCTAAAAAATCCTCACTTTCTGTTCTTCTGTCTGTAACTCCACACAGTAATGCAAGACTTTCTCCCTGGTGTGGAGTGTCATGCTCGCCCCGTCCCTTGGACTACAGGAGAGTCAGGACGCCCACTAACACACAGCTCCTTTCTCTATCTGCAATGTAGAGATCGTCCTGACTCTCCTGTAGTCCAAGGGAGGGGGCGAGCACGACACTCCACACCAGGAAGAAAGCTTCACATTACTGTGTGGAGTTACAGACAGAAGAACAGAAAGTGAGGATTTTTTAGAAGAAAGGACATTTAAAAGCAAAATCGAAGGATGAGGTAAGTGAAGGAGGACTGCACTAAGGTAAAGGAAGCTATTTAAGAAAAAAAAAATTGTACCTTTACAACCCCTTTTTAAGCTTTATAGAATCCCTACATGGATTTTTTTTTTCTTTTCTTTAACCACTTCCCTACCAAGTCATAGTAAAATGACGTCGGTGGGAAACTTTCGTTCTTCAGACTGGACGTAATATGACGTTCTTGCTTTTCTGGCCACTAGGGGGCGCGCGCGTGTCCCCGCCGCATTGTTTGGGACCCGGTGTGCGTGCCCAGCGACCACGATGCCCGCCGGGCACCCACGATTGCCTGCAATCACGGCAGGACCATGGATCACAGATCCATGTCCTGTCGGCGGTGAGGAGACTGATGTGTGTTCCCAGTACAGAGGAACACGCATCGATTCCTCCCCCTTGTGAGTCCCCCTCCCCCTACAGTTAGAACACACTTTAGGGAACATATTTAACCTCTTCAGTGCCCCCTAGTGTTAACCCCCTTCCCTGCCAGTCACATTTACACAGTAATCAGTTCAGTTTTATAGCACTAATCGCTGTGTAAATGTGCATGGTCCCAAAAATGTGTCAAAAGTGTCTTATATGTCCGCCGCAATGTCACAGTCACAATAAAAATCGCAGATCGCCGCTATTGCTAGTAAAAAAAAAAAAAAAAAATGCCGTAATTCTATTCCCTATTTGTAGCCGCTAGAACTTTTGTGCAAACCAAACAAATACGCTTATTGCGTTTTTTCTTTTTCTTTACCAAAAATATGTAGAAAAATACGTATCGGTCTAAACTGAGGAAAACAAGTTTAAAAAAAAAAAATATGATATTTCTTAAATCAAAAATAAAAGATATTGTGTTTTTTTTTTTTTTAAATTTACGCTCTTTTGTTTATAGCGCAAAAAATAAAAACCGCAGAGGTGATCAAATATCACCAAAAGAAAGCTTTATTTGTGGGGAAAAAAGGGGTGTCAATTTTGTTTGGGAGCCGCGTCGCACGACCGCGCAATTGTTCTTTAAAGTGCGACAGTGCTGAAAACTAAAACTTCATCTGGACAGGAAGGGGGTGAAAATGCCCTGTATGGAAGTGGTTAAATCGGGTGTGTTGGCTTAAGTTTATCACACACAGAAGAAGGTCTTGCGATATTGCAGTCACTCGCACCAAAGCCCAATTTTTGAATCATGCAAATTTTCTACACACTTGCGGCAAAAAAAAAAAAGAATGACTCAATTTCCTCTTCTAAGATAAGGAGAAGCCCCTTCTTAATTTGAATTTTCAGTTGCACAGGCATTGAAGATCAAAGCTACCCACTTCAGGATAAAAATATAATACTTTGCATTCAAACAGCAAGTCTTCCAGGTGTCAGCAGACACCTCAGCTGAGTTGAGTACCACTATTTACATACATTTTCAAGGCCTCTTAGTTTTGTTTTGTACATACAAAATGTAGTACAAATACTGTAAAACCAGAAGATATATAATGCATCTTAAAGTTTTCTTTTTAGCAAGAAGTTTTTTTTATTCAGTCTAGCTTTGAATGCTTCTATTTTTAATGTGGTTTACACCTGTGGCGACTTGGGATTCAAGTTGTGAGTCCACAAGTCAAGAGAAGAGAGATCTAAATTGAAGCAATATTTGGTGTGACCACCCTTTGCCTTCAAAACAGCATTAATTCTTCTAGGTACACTTGCACACAGTTTTTGAAGGAACTCAGCAGGTAGGTTTTTTCAAACGTCTTTGAGAACCTCTGTGTTTCCCCGAAAATAAGCCCTAGCATGATTATCGGGGAGGTCTGCAATATAAGCCCTAGTACAGTGCAAAAAAGTTGCTTTGTAAAACGGCCACACTGGCATAAGGTGCGTGTGAAAAAGGACCACACTGGCATAAGTGTGTGTGTGTGTGTGTGTGTGTGTCTCCCTACATCTATCATGCAAAATACCCCATCTGCCGCTGACCCACTGGATGTCTTCTCTTCTCCTCCTGGCTGATGTCTGTTGCCCCTCCCTCTTCAGTGCTCAGAGCAGGCTGAGCGCCCAGGGGAGCTGTAAAAAAAGGGGTACTTCTCATAAAACAGCCACAAAGGGAGACACACTGCACCCTACACCAGCACAATCCTCCCACAAAACGGACTACATAAACCTAAAAGTACTTTAGCCTCCCTGGCGGTAATCCCGAGTGTGGCTCAGGGTTACATTTTAATACCATTAGCGGTAACCCCGGGATTGCGTTGCAGAATCCTGGTCCAAGTTACTTACCTTGTCACCAGGATCCTGCGATGGACCCCCCCCGTGCCTGCGGTCTGTATCCTTCTCCCAATGCTCTGTATGCCAGACTCCATTCCCTGTGAATTCCGCGACGCATGGGGGCAGAGCCTGGTGGCAAATACTAAAAGTACACAAACATAACACATACAGTACATTGTAATCTTACAGATTACATTATTGTATCAAATAATTTCACATCCCTTTAGTCCCTGGTGCTTTTTCCAGTACCCTGCTTGTAGTTTTTTATATAGATTGTGTGTATATATATATATATATATATATATATATATATATATATATATATATATATATATATATATATACACACACACACACACACACACACACAGTACAGACCAAAAGTTTGGACAGACCTCATTCAAAGAGTTTTATTTTCATGACTATGAAAATTGTAGATTCACACTAAAACAAATAAAACAATAAAACAAAAAACAGACTACCACTCTCAGCAGTCCATATAGCCTCTGGCCACGCCCCTGACAGTAAGCTCCATAAAAGGGGTTGTCTGTGAAGGTTCCTCCTCTTTCTTTCTGCTCACGGACAGATAAGTACCTTGTTTGTGGTGTTTGTACAGTTGGAGAATACAAGGGGCTTTTGCCCTCTGTTGTTTCCCCTTATTGTTTGTAGCAATACTCCTTCTGTATTTTTTCCCATTTTTCTCTGTATTTTATTGTTTTTTTCCTCAGCCCTCCAACTCTTGTGTTGGACGTCACTGCGGTCATTATTACGCCGCTGTCCCTTTTATTACACTGCGCGGGGTTCGGGGGTTTACTTCCTCCGTTGGCTTATCCCTTTTTTCTATTTATTTTGGGCATTCGCTGTGCGCTTTACGAGCGCTCTGTCCGGTCTCCGCCATCTTTCCCCTCCTTTTCCTATCTCCCTCAGACACTCGCGCGAGTGGAAGGGGGCGGAGCTTCTGAAGCTCGCCCGCTCAACCAATCAGCGCCCAGCGGCCGTAGTCTCGCGAGACTTCGTTCCCGGGCCGCTGTAAGTCTCAGGTTCTTCCCCTCTCCGTCACCATTCGGCGCTGACGGAGGGGGGATAGGATTGGAGCCTGCTGACCCCTAGATAAGCCTGCTGATCCCAAAAGCCCTTCTTGGTCAGGTTAGGTACCGGACAGACATCAGTTAAGTCAGCACTGCTGACACATACACACTACCCGGCCAATAGTCAATTTCACCTTGCATAGACTGCATATATCCTGCTGTCACCTCCTCACCTCTTACCATGGCTGACCTTAACCAGGTGTCCCCCAGTGGGGACAACCCCTCTACAGGCATCTCCCACACCCTAAGTGCCACACAGCTTCAGGACATCATTCACATGTCCATTCAGGCTGCCCTGGCTTCTGCTACCCCATCTGCCTGGACCCAGCAACCCTTAAACACCCCAATATTACCGCCCCAGAGTGGCGAACCGCCTATTAAGAAAGGTAAAGCCTCGCACAAGAGGAAGCACACTACGGCGGTGCATGACTCCCCGGCAGGGGAAGTAAATAATTTGCTACAGGTAGCCCCCACCACGGTCTACCATCCCCAGCATCAACCTGATATGTCTCGACCCCTGGACCCCAGGGAGATTCCACAAAAGGGGTATAAAGCCATTAGAAGGGCAAAACCGGACTCATACGACGAGTCTTCAGAAGAGGACTCAGCCGACCCTTCTGAGAAGTCGGATGTATCTGAGTCCGGGTCATACATCGAAGATGCTGGGGCTACGGCGCTTAATACAGCCGCCACTCCTGCCACGCAGGACGAGGTCCTCCTAGACGCTCTTGGAGAACCCTTTTTCCACCCAGACGCAATTATCCACCCGCGCTCTGGAGAATGGACACCTCTGCCACACGTTTCACAGTACGTGGAACTTTGGGCCAGGAAGTCCTTGGATAAAAATGGACGTAATAAATTAAGGGCCGAATGCCCCAGACCCTCCATACCTAAGAAGGTTGTGGCCACCCCTGAGGTGGACCCGGTCTTAACCAAGTATCTCCTAAAGACGGGAAAATTTCAAAAGAAGGGCATCGAACGATCCTTCCGGGCTATACAAGATCGCGTCTTGGACCTTATGGGTCCACTGACAAAAATCCTTAACCTTTCCGAGCAGGCTGCGTCCTCTGGACAACCAGTTGATCTCCCGCAGCTTAGGGGTTGGGCACAAAGAGCCCTGTGTCTAGCTGGCACCGCCAACACGGCATGTTCTGTGGAAAGACGCAGGTCAATCCTCATGCGGTTAGATCCCCAGTTATCTCATCTGGCGGAATCTGAGCCCGGCCCGTCAGCCGAAGGTATGCTCTTTGGGGACATGGTCATCAAAGACATAAACAAATTTGTAGGACTGTTCACCAGTCTAGACAAGGCCCAAAGCTCCTTAAGGAGAACCGGAACCAATAAGGTTTTTAACAGGGCCGGCAGAAATAGAGGCCGTTCTGCCGGCCGTCCCACTTCCTACAGGCCACAAGGCAGACCCTTTGCTCAACACCAATACCAGGCTCCATCCTATGCCACATCGCTGGCGCAACCTGCACCCTTCTTTCCTCCCCGAGGCAGACCCTGGCGCGGACGTGGTGGACGCGGTTACCCACGATCCCGACCTCCTACTGGTGAGTATGCCCTACACCACACTCAATCACATTCCTGTGGGGGGACGTCTGAGGTATTTTACCCAAGCCTGGTCTGCGATTACGGCAGATACATGGATCTTAAACACCGTAGCAGGTTTTGTTATAGACATACTGTCCCCACCGCTTCTCAACATATTTCCTCCTCCCATTCGGTTTGCAAGACGAAAAGCTCTTCTCATAGACAAAGAGATACGAGACCTGCTGATCAAACAGGCAATTATAGAAGTAGACCCCCTTTCCCCAGGCTTCATAAGCAACCTGTTTTTGGTACGCAAGAAAGGGGGAGGTTTCCGCCCGGTGATAAATCTGAGGGACCTCAACCAATATGTCGAGTATCGACATTTCAAGATGGAGGGGATTCATTTCCTCCGAGATCTTCTACATCCTGGAGACTGGCTCGTGAAAGTAGATCTACAAGACGCATACCTTACGGTCCCTATACATTCGGAATTCCAACATCTTCTCCGGTTCCCTTGGAAAGGCAGGATGTGGCAATTCACTTGCCTCCCGTTCGGCCTGTCTTCCGCCCCATGGTGTTTCACCAAACTCATGAAACCAGTGGTGTCAGCTCTCAGAAGCAGAGGAGTACGTCTAGTAATCTATCTAGACCAGTGTTTCCCAACTCCAGTCCTCAAGGCACACCAACAGGTCATGTTTTCAGGATTTCCCTCAATTGAAACAGCTGTGGGAATTACTAAGGCAGTGGAACTGATCGAATCAGCTGTGCAAAATAATAGAAATCCTGAAAACATGACCTGTTGGTGTGCCTTGAGGACTGGAGTTGGGAAACGCTGATCTAGACGACATCCTCATCATGGCCTATTCCAGGGCTCAAGCCCTCCTCCACATGTCTTGGGCGATATCCCTGATTCTACAGCTGGGCTTTATTATCAATCACAAAAAATCCATTTTGGTCCCATCCCAGCAGATGGAATTCTTAGGCTTTACGGTAAACACCGTTCAATCCACCCTCAGCCTCCCCAAATCCAAACTTGCCCTCATCCGCAAGGAGATTCGGGCAGCCCTACGCAAGGGTCACCTATCCCTCCGTACACTAGCTCGTCTAGTGGGCTTACTTGCGGCCTCCATCCAGGCCATCTTTCCGGCCCCACTGCATTACAGGGCCCTTCAGAGGCTCAAAATTATGCATTTGAGACAGGGCCTCAAATACTCAGACGAGATTCCTCTTTGCCAGGAGACTACCGAAGAACTGAGATGGTGGCTTCACCACGCCGTCGAATGGAACGGCAGAACCATCTTCAACCCCAACCCGGACGTCGTCATAGAATCGGACGCCAGTCGTCAGGGCTGGGGTGCCCGATGCGGTACGGTCTCCACAGGAGGGACTTGGTCCGCAACGGAAACCTCTCTTCACATTAATGCACTGGAGCTTTTGGCAGCCCTTTTCGCTGTCAAGAGTTTTATGCCTCATACCTCCACACGCTGTATTCTATTCCGCATGGACAATGTGGCGGCGGTACAATATGTCAACCGTCTAGGAGGTACCAGATCCAGTATTCTGGCGCATATCGCGAAGGAGTTCTGGCACTTTTGCCTAGCCCAAGGCATTACCCCTATAGCGGAATACATCCCGGGAGTCTCCAACTCCGTAGCCGACTGGAACTCTCGATACCTTCGCGACTCCAGCGACTGGAAACTAGATCGGTCGATATTTCTTCGCTTGCAACGGCTTTGGGGACCGATGTCTACAGATCTCTTCGCCTCTCGTCTCAACCACCAACTGCCTCGCTTGTTCAGCTGGAGGCCGGACCCGGAGGCATACGCGGTGGACGCTCTTCGCCAACCTTGGCCGGAGGGGACACATTATGCGTTTCCTCCTTTTCAATTGATTCCCAGACTCCTCCTACGAATAACCAACCTGAGGGCGACTGTGGTATTGATTACGCCATGGTGGCCGACCCAACCATGGTTCCCTCTCTTACTAGGGATGACAGTAGACCTCCCCAGACTGATTCCCCATTTCCCGCATCTGCTCACCTCTCCGAGCGGGGATCTTCACCCCCTGGTTCTGGAGAACAACCTTCCACTTCTGGCGTGGTTGGTTTCGGGATCCCAACCTCAGATAGAGACCTTTCGGAATCAGCTCAGAATCTCCTCACCATGGCCTGGTCCCCCGGGACTAGATCAGCATATCGATCAGCCTGGAAACACTGGGTTCGTTGGTGTGATCAACGACAGGTTGATCCCGTACAGGCCCCTGTATCTCTAGTAGCGAATTACCTGGCAGATTCTTATGAATCCGGTAAATCCTACAGCTCTATCAACATTTATCGATCAGCTATCTCAGCCTATCACTGCCCCGTGGATTCTTTGCCAGTGGGCAGACATCCACTGGTTTGCAGACTTCTTATGCCGCGTACACACGGTCGTTTTTTGCGATGAAAAAAAAACGACGTTTTTTGTGAAGTAAAAACGACGTTTTTGAAACGTCACTTTCAAAGACGATGTTGCATACACACCATCGTTTTTTTCACAAAAAACGAGGTTACGTTCACCACACTTTTCCATTGAAGCACGCTTCATAACTAGCTTCTGGGCATGCGCGGGTTGAAAAACGTCGTTTTAAACGACGTTTTTGCTACACACGGTGACTTTTTGTGAAACAAAAAACGACGTTTTGAAAAACGACACAAAAAATTCAAGCATGTTGGAATTTTTTTTGGGTCGTTTTTTTTTAAGACAAAAAACAACGTTTTGCCCACACACGATCAATTTAAATGACGTTTTAAAAAACGACGTTTTTTTTCATCGCAAAAAACTACCGTGTGTACGCGGCATTAGAGGCGTGAAGTTTCAACGTCCCCCTAGGCCTAGATACCAAGCGACCTGGGACGTATCCAAGGTGCTTGATATGTTCGCCAGTTGGGGGGACAACGCGGACCTATCTCTGAGACTTCTATCTATGAAACTTACGGTCCTCCTATGTCTAATTTCCATCAAGAGAGTGTCAGACGTTAGGGCCCTAGACATCTCCAGGCGGCAATTTTCGCCGCTAGGCGTGGAATTTTCCATTGTCCGCAGGACCAAGACCGGCATTCATTCGGTCTTCTACCCTTCCTTCCCTGCTCATCCACTTCTCTGCGTCGTTCGTTGCCTCCAGGCATACGAATCTCAAACCGCTACCTTACGTCCCGCAGATTCTTCTCAACTTCTCGTGTCATACGTCAAACCTCACCTTCCCGTCTCATCGGCCACGCTGGCACGCTGGGTGAGGGCCGCCATGGAAATGGCGGGGATCGACGTTACCCTGTTCGGGGCTCACTACACCAGGGGTGCTATGGCCACCAAGGTAGTCGTATCAGGAGGCTCTCTTATAGATCTCTTGAGAGCGGCGGATTGGTCGTCTGAGACCACGTTCCGTCAATTTTACTTTAGACCACAGGATCATATCTCCTTGTCAGTCCTTTCCTAGGGTTACTGTGTATTGTTTAATCATGTCTACATGCCTATAAAAATTTTAGCTTTGAACTTGCATAGATATGAGCCTCCTGTCTGATATATAATTTGAGATTTTCCTAGCTTGTGACGGAAAATATTGATTATATGATGACAGGAGGCGAGTATCTTCCCTCCCGACCCTCCCTATTACGATTGTTTTCATTTTCGCAGGTTACTGAGAGCTGACCGGGTTCCGTCAGACGGATAGTCCTGTTTGGAGAATAATGGAATTCTGCCGCTTGCTTGAAAACCCTCGTTGGGAATCAGTTTATTCCGGAAACCCCTGTTGGGTCACGGTTGATGGTTAATTTCCCGTCGGAAGATGCCGGATGTTGACTGGTCGGCCTTCACAGACAACCCCTTTTATGGAGCTTACTGTCAGGGGCGTGGCCAGAGGCTATATGGACTGCTGAGAGTGGTAGTCTGTTTTTTGTTTTATTGAGTTATTAGAAATACATTCTGCTGTGAGCATTAATAAAGAAAGTTAATGCATAGATACTCGCCTCCTGTCATCATATAATCAATATTTTCCGTCACAAGCTAGGAAAATCTCGAATTAACACATGTGGAATTATATACATAACAAAAAAGTGTGAAACAACTGAAAATATGTCATATTCTAAGTTCTTCAAAGTAGCCACCTTTTGCTTTGATTACTGCATTGCACACTCTTGGCATTCTCTTGGTGAGCTTCAAGAGGTAGTCACCTGAAATGGTCTTCCAACAGTCTTGAAGGAATTCCCAGAGATGCTTAGCACTTGTTGGCCCTTTTGCCTTCACTCTGCGGTCCAGCTCACCCCAAACTAGGGTTGTCCCGATACCGATACCAGTATCGCTATCGGGACCGATACTGAGTATTTGCGGGAGTACTTGTACTCCCGCAAATACCCCCGATACCTAAATAGAATACTCCGTCCCCCCCCCCGCCGCCACATCGAAAGCCGCCGCATCGCGCCGCTGCATCGAAAGCCGCCGCATGGGTTAAACGGCGCGCGGGAACATCACAGCTTTCATTTGAATAGCTGTAGTGTTCCTGCGCGTATAGACACTCCCCCCTTGCTCGAGATTGGATGGGTGATCGTGATCTGTCCAATCCCGAGCAAGGGGGAGTGTCTATACGCGCGGGAACACTACAGCTATTCAAATGAATGCTGTGATTTTCTCGGCGCGGCGGCAAAGGTATGGGGAAAATGGCTGGAGGGACATGGCTGAAGGGACATGGCTGCATATGTGAGGGACATGGCTAGAGGGACATGGCTGAAGGGACATGGCTGCATATGTGAGAAACATGGCTGAAGGGACATGGCTGCATATGTGAGGGACATGGCTGAAGGGACATGGCTGCATATGTGAGGGACATGGCTGAAGGGACATGGCTGCATATGTGAGGGACATGGCTGCATATGTGAGGGACATGGCTGCATATGTGAGGGACATGGCTAGAGGGACATGGCTGCATATGTGAGGGACATGGCTGGAGGGACACATTTAAAAAAAAGTATCGGTATTCGGTATTGGCGACTACTTGAAAAAAAGTATCGGTACTTGTACTCGGTCCTAAAAAAGTGGTATCGCGACAACCCTACCCCAAACCATCTCGATTGGGTTCAGGTCCGGTGACTGTGGTGGCCAGGTCATCTGGCGCAGCACCCCATCACTCTCCTTCTTGGTCAAATAGCCCTTACACGGCCTGGAGGTGTGTTTGGGGTCATTGTCCTGTTGAAAAATAAATGATGGTCCAACTAAACGCAAACCGGATGGAATAGCATGCCGCTGCAAGATGCTGCGGTAGCCATGCTGGTTCAGTATGCCTTCAAATTTGAATAAATCCTCAACAGTGTCACCAGCAAAACACCCCCACACCATCACACCTCCTCCTCAATGCTTCACGGTGGGAACCAGGCATGTAGAGTCCATCCGTTCACCTTTTCTGCATCGCACAAAGACACGGTGGTTGGAACCAAAGATCTCAAGTTTGGACTCATCAGACCAAAGCACAGATTTCCACTGGTCTAATGTCCATTCCTTGTGTTCTTTAGCCCAAACAAGTCTCTTCTGCTTGTTGCCTTTCTTTAGCAGTGGTTTCCTAGCAGATATTCTACCATGAAGGCCTGATTCACACAGTCTCCTCTTAACAGTTGTTCTAGAGATGTGTCTGCTGCAAAAGGTGGCTACTTTGAAGAACCTAGAATATGACATATATTTTCAGTTGTTTCACACTTTTTTGTAATGTATATAATTCCACATGTGTTAATTCATAGTTTTGATGACTCCAGTTTGACTCGACAATTTTCATAGTCATGAAAATAAAGAAAACTCTTTGAATGAGAAGGTGTGTCCAAACTTTTGGTCTGTACTGTGTGTGTGTATATATATATATATATATATATATATATATATATATATATATACATACATACATATACACACTGTATATATACTGTTCTTTCTGCCTGGAAATTTAAGATTGTCAAAGGCAACCAAAAAGTGTCCCTTAACCACTTAACCCCCGGACCATATTGCTGTCCAAAGACCAGAGCACTTTTTGTGATTCGGCACTGCGTCGCTTTAACTGACAATTGCGCGGTCGTGCGACGTGGTTCCCAAACAAAATTGGCGTCCTTTTTTTCCCACAAATAGAGCTTTCTTTTGGTGGTATTTGATCATCTCTGCAGTTTTTATTTTTTGCGCTATAAACAAAAATAGAGCGACTATTTTGAAAAATGCAATATTTTTTACATTTTGCTATAATAAATATCCCCAAAAAAGAAATAAAACATTTTTTTTCCTCAGTTTAGGCCGATACGTATTCTTCTACATATTTTTCGTAAAAAAAAAATCGCAATTAGCGTTTATTGATTGGTTAGCGCAAAATTTATAGCGTTTACAAAAAAGGGGGTAGTTTTATGGCATTTTTATTAATATTTATTTTTTACTAGTAATGGCGGCAATCAGCGTTTTTTTTTCGGTACTGCGATATTATGGCGGACACATCGGACACTTTTGACACATTTTTGGGACCATTGGCATTTTTATAGCGATCAATGCTATAAAAATGCATTGGATTACTATAAAAATGCCATTGGCAGTGAAGGGGTTAACACTAGGGGGCGGGGAAGGGGTTAAGTATGTTCCTGGTGTGTTCTAACTGTATGGGGGGGGGTTGACTCGCTAGGGGGAATCGCTGATCTTCCGTTCATACATCGTATGAACGGGAGATCAGCGTTTCCCCCGCTGACAGGAACGAGCGGAATGTGTTTACACACATACCTCCCGTTCCCCGCTCTGTAACGAACGTGCGCGTGCCCGGCAGCGATCGCGCCCGCTGGGCACGCGCGCGGGACTCGGGGGCGTGCGGGAGGCGCGCGGGCCGCCGCCGGCGCACGCGCGCCCCCTAGTGGCCGAAAAAGATAGGACGTAGAGCTACGTGCTCTCGCCCAGCAGTGCCACCGTCCCGCAGTAATATGACGGCGGGCGGTCGGCAACCAGTTAAACGTCAAAAGTGGTTTAAGACCAGCTAGAAAACAGCGATAGTAATTTAGAATCACTTTCAGAATTGAGCGATAGTTTTGTGGTGAAATGTTGTTATTATTATATTATTTTTTATAATTATTTAAAATATTATAATTTATGATTTTGTTTTTCAAACTTTATTATACCTGAGATGCCTACTAGACTCTTGTTTGGACAGATTTAAGTGTGTTATTACTAGGAATAACAGGCCTACAACATAAAACACCAAATGTCTATGCAAAACAATGTATCGCTTTGAGTTTAAAAAATCTGACGTATTCATAGCGCCAGGGTGGCTAACCAAGATGTTTTTTTGGGGATTAAAATGATGTCAAAATATTGATCCTAAAAGTTTTTTTCTATGTACTTGTTGCTGATCTCCTACCTTTACCAACTGTGGCATCCATCTGCTTCTGAGCTCAGTAGTTCGTCTGTAATAGCCTGCTAATTTTAAAGAAAACATTTTTTAATCCCCAGGGCTTTGCTGTTTGTAAGACCAGTGGCTTTGTTTCCTCCTGTACTCCCAGCCACCAGTATTGGCACTTCCCATTTGTAGTCCTATCTACAGCAAGCAGGGTTGTACTTCCGTCCCTGCTTGCTGTAGTAGGTAAAGGGGTCTCATAGACCCTTGGTCTGTACCGCCATAGAGGTGGAGTCCTCCTCCTCCTCTGCTCCCTGCCAGCACCGCCTCCAACACTGCCCGCCATCCATCCATCCACCCACCTGTCACTGCTGCTCAGGATCGTTGGGAGACACTAGCCAAATGTCTCAAACCGATGATCTCCCATTGTGACAGATCTTGTAGGTGAAACTCTGGCCGCTGTAAAGTCCTGCCTCCTGCATTGGACCAGTGTGCTGTCTATCATGGGAGCTGGTTTAAGGGATTTTACAGTGGCTGGAGTTTTACCTACTGGATTTGTCACAACGGCAACTCAGAGAGGCTAGTGCCGTATAGTGATGTCGCGAACCTAAATTTTCCCGTTCGCGAACGCGAACTTCCGCAAATGTTTGCGAACCGGCGAACCGCCATAGACTTCAATGGGCAGGCGAATTTTAAAACACACAGGGACTCTTTCTGGCCACCAGAGTGATGGAAAAGTTGTTTCAAGGGGACTAACACCTGGACTGTGGCATGCCGGAGGGGGATCCATGGCAAAACTCCGATGGAAAATTACGTAGTTGTCGCAGAGTCCGTTTTTAATCCATAAAGGGCATAAATCACCTAACATCCCTAAATTGTTTGGAATAACGTGCTTTAAAACATCACGTTTGATGTTGTATCTATCAGGCACTGTAAGGGTTAGAGTTAGGGTTAGGGTTAGAGTTAGGGTTAGGGTTACAGATAGGGTTAGAGTTAGGGTTACAGATAGGGTTAGGGTTACAGATAGGGTTGGGGTTACAGACAAGGTTAGGGTTCACAGTGACAGACCAAACTTTGACAGACCAAACTCCCCGTTTAACGCAGCGCCAACAACCGCAAACAGTCCATCATCATTAACTGATTCACTTGTATCTGACAACTCAGCAAAGGAAGCAGCAGCGGGTACAACATCATCATCATCACACCATACGTCCATGTTTGTAATGCTGCCTGACTGAGACATATCCCATTTATCTACATCCCTTGGCAATAATTGTTGCGCATCACTCATTTCTTCCAAATCATGTGTAAATAACTCCTCTGACAGATCAAGTAAAGCAGCTGTGATGCTAGTGTTGATGGTGGCGGCAGGTGGGCGAGTGGTAACTTGAGAGGTGCCCGAAGCTGAGATGGAGGAGGATGGTGTGTCAAGGTTCCCAGCGTAAGCTGTAGTAGATTGGGTGTCCTGTGTTAGCCAGTCAACTATGTCCTCAGAACTTTTCGAGTTCAGGGTACGTGGCCTCTGAACACTAGGTAATATTCTAGGGCCAAAGGGAATCCCCGCACCACGACCACGACAGCCCCTGCGGGGTGGCCTGCCTCTGCCTGTCATTTTTTTTATATTAGTTTAGTTGTACTATGCGTGCAAGGTACTTTGACAATTGACACCAGATCTGAGTGGCACTGGTGACACTGGCAGAGGCTGGCAGAGTAGACGCTATAGGTCTGAAAAAAAAACACTCACAGACAACTAACTGTTATTCTCTATTGCATTCAAAATTGTGTGTTTTCATTTAAATGTAATGTACTGTGCCACCAGATCTGAGTGGCACTGGTGACACTGGCAGAGTAGACGCTATAGGCCTGACAAAAAAAAACACTCACAGACAACTGCTATTCTCTATTGTATTCAAAATTGTGTGTTTTCATTTAAATGTAATGTACTGTGCCACCAGATCTGAGTGGCACTGGTGACACTGGCAGAGGCTGGCAGAGTAGAAGCTATAGGCCTGACAAAAAAATACTTGCAGAAAACTAACTGCTATTCTATATTGCAGTTAAAATTGTGTTTTTTATTTAAATGTAATGTACTGTGCCACCAGATCTGAGTGGCACTGGTGACACTGGCAGAGGCTGGCAGAGTAGAAGCTATAGGCCCGACAAAATAATACCTGCAGAAAACTGCTATTCTCTATTGCAGTTAAAAAAAAATGATTGCTGATTCATTAGCCCTAACAAGGAGCAGAGATCAGATGATTCTTTCAGACCTGGAGTACTGGAAGACAGAGCAGCTTGCAGCACTGTACCCCTTTAACTAGCACAGCACCCCACAGCTCTGGGCCCCTTTAAATAGCACCCTGCACCACTGGATCCCTGTATATTACACAGCACCCTGCACCACTGGATCCCTGTATATTACACAGCACCCTGCACCACTGGATCCCTGTATATTACACAGCAGCTTGCAACACTGTACCCCTTTACATAGCACAGCAACCCACACCTCTAATCTAACTAAACTATACAGTGTATAAATATATGTACAACTGCTAAGATGTATATATATTCTCTACACACTGTAAGATTAACTACCTAAGCTGGCTGCTCTATCTATCTGACTAAAAGATATTACAGTCTCGCAGCACTGATTTAAAAAAAAAATGATTGCTGATTCATTAGCCCTAACAAGGAGCAGAGATCAGATGATTCTTTCAGAACTGGAGTACTGGAAGACAGAGCAGCTTGCAACACTGTACCCCTTTAACTAGCACAGCACCCCACAGCTCTGGGCCCCTTTAAATAGCACCCTGCACCACTGGATCCCTGTATATTACACAGCACCCTGCACCACTGGATCCCTTTATATTACACAGCACCATGCACCACTGGATCCCTGTATATTACACAGCAGCTTGCAACACTGTACCCCTTTACATAGCACAGCAACCCACACCTCTAATCTAACTAAACTATACAGTGTATAAATATATGTACAACTATTAAGATGTATATATATTCTCTACACACTGTAAGATTAACTAACTAAGCTGGCTGCTCTATCTATCTGACTAAAAGATATTACAGTCTCGCAGCACTGATTTAAAAAAAAAATGATTGCTGATTCATTAGCCCTAATAAGGGCTGTTTAAGACTTGGGAGTGCTGTTATAACAGCAGAGATCAGATAAATCTTCCAGGAATGGATTTCAGGAGCCCTAGCTAACACTGTCCCTATGCAATCGGCAGCAGAGAAACTATCCCTCCTCTCACTAAGAATCCAGCAGCAGAATGAACGTAAAATGGATGCTGCCCTACAGGTGGGAGGGTCTACTAGGGAGGGTATGCTGCTGATTGGCTGAAATGTGTCTGCTGACTGTGAGGTAGAGGGTCAAAGTTTGCTCAATGTTAATTAATAGGGGGCGGGTCGAACATTGCATATGTTCGCCCGCGGCGGCGAACGCGAACATGCCGAAATCGCCGCGAATAGTTCGCGGGCGAACTGTTCTCTACATCTCTAGTGCCGTATTCACAAAACACTTGTGTCCTAAGTTACGGCGGCGTAGCGTAAATGGGCCGGCGTAAGCTTGCGTATTTCGAAGTAGGCAGATTGTGGGCGTGTAGTATTATAATGCTCCGACTCATGTCCGATCGATTCCTAAGATACGTCAAAAAATGCCTCCGACGTGAACGTAAGTTACGCACAGCCCTATTTTAATGACGATACGCAAACAACGTAAAATACGACGCTGTTCCGACGTCCATACGTTAACATGACTTACCCCTGCTTTATGAGGGGTAAAATTACGCCGGTCATACGCCTTACATAAACTGCATATATTGATACGCTGGGCGCAACTACGTTCGTGGATCGGCATATCTAGGTCATTTGCATATTCGACGCGGAAAATCGTCGGAAGCGCCCCTAGCGGCCAGAGTATAATTGCACACAATTATACACCGGCATAGGCAAGTTACATCGGCGGAGGAAGCCTATTATCCTGCTGTGTGTTACTGAGTAGTATGGCTGGCTGGCTGCAGAATGAGGGGTATGATTTATGTTGAAGTGGGCTTGTTCACATTTAACATGTACAGACCTTGTGTACCCTCCCACATTCATTGCAATTCACAAAGCATGATGGGAAGTGTAGTTTAATTGTACTGTAGAGACAGGAGAGGATATGATGGAATCCCTGTTGTAACACCTCCTGACTTTTTTCTCTTCAATGGTAAGGAATTTCACAATGTAATAACTGTTTAGTGTAGGGGTTTGTACTTATGGGGGATTTTTTTTCTATGGTTTAACAAAAAGAAAAAGCATATACCAATGGTTTAATATTCCTAATGTAGCGCCCCTGTACTTTCAAGTATGGACGCTGTTTAAATTTAGAGGGGGAAGAGAGAATTACTTAGCTCCGGGGGCAGCACCCACCTTTAGGGTGTGCGCACATCACGGGCCCCGGCGATGTGGCCTACCAGGCCGGGGTGCACGTGCTAGGTGGAGTTCCTGACTCTGGGCCCTCATAGCCCGGAGCAACTAAAGCTACAGAGGGGCCCCAGTGACTTACTGTGTCCCCACTTCTAAGAGAAGATCCCAAGCAAGTTGTGCTGTTCGGTGGGGAGTCAGTCTGAGGAGAGCCCGGAGGCAGGCGATCCAATAGGGCCTAGACAAGCCATCGGGGATCGAGGTGACCGTACACTGGGAGTTTGTTTTATGGCAACCTGTCAGTCGGTAACCTAAAATCAAGGACTACCTGAAGACAATTCAGGCAATTACTTTACTGAGAAGGAATCGCTCCATCAAGTTGCATTCTAGAGTTGGGGCCTGTGGCAGAAGCACCACTCCTATTTCCATTGAACCAAGCCTGTGGCAGAGGCTTGCCTTCCTTCTCAAAGTTCAGAGTGATATCCCGGCTGCCAGTTCTGTGAGAGAAACTGTCCGGGTACACTACACCCACTCCGGCTGGAGTGGCGATGAAGCAAAGGTATCGTTGAAGCAGGACTGCTTCTGTACATAGTTAAGGCCTGAACCTGCAACTTATTCTTTCACCATCTTTCCTCTATTCACCTGAAGTTACCTGTTGCCGTGTTGGGCACAAGAATAAAAGCACAGAAAACGACACCTTGCTGTTTGGACATTCTATTATTGCTCATATCATCTACTCTTCATCATACCCCTAGACATGCTACAAAAGGTGACACGCTGATCCCAAATCTAACCAGCGGCTCCTGCGGGGGTAGCGCTACACGAATACAGTTTATGGAAGTGTTTGCAATGAGGTGCCAGTGAAAGTGCTTTGAACGGTTATCGTACCATGTCAAACAGAAACAAAGACTTTAATAAAAATACACTTATTTTTTTTGTGATAGCAGATTTATAACAACTATCTATTCTCAGGAAGGCAGTGCTGTTCTTAGATTAATTTCTCCAAAACTATTAATTGAACATGAATTTATTGTCAATTTTATTCTGGATAGTATAGAAACTTAGATGGTGGAGACAGTCCTTGGAGACCCATAACCATGGATCCACGCAATTTATGGGACCACCCGTTTCCTGGGGACCATTGATGTCCATCAATAGGATTAGTACTTCAATCAAAAAAATTATAAGGAGAAACGTGTGCATACAGTGTTCTAGCCCAGTGGTCTCCAAACTGCGGCCCGAGGGCCGGATGCGGCCCTTTGCGAGCCTTTATCCGGCCCTTGGGGCACTATCCCTCCCACTAATACGAGACACTATTCTGCCATCTGACACCGACAATGGAGCACCATTTCTCCCACTGACACAACCAATGGGGCACTATTCCTCCCTATGATACCAGCTGTTTACTAACAATGATGCCAGGAAAATTTCCACTCCCACTGGCCAAAGTCCAACCCTCCAAAAGTCTGGGGGGACAATAAACTGGCCCTTTGTTTAGAATGTTTGGAGACCCCTGTTCTAGCCCACAAGGTTTAAATGTGAATACACATTTAACATGTAGGAAAGCAGGCTGTAAACTTTCAACACGCATGCTTGGCTTCCCACATGTTCCTCCAAAACATGGGGTGCAAGTGTACAACGTGTGCAAGTGTAAGATGCTGGTTTGAAGCCAAAGTATAGTCACAACAACATTTTTATCTTTTTTCGATTTTTCTTCTGTTTGCTCACTTTGTATTTTGGAAATTGCTAAAAATAAACAATCAAAATATATATTTTTAAAAGCATTCTTACTTTACAGCATTTCCCCCCACCTTGCACAGTACTGTATATCGACCAGGGGCGGACTGACAACTCATGGGGCCCCCGGGCAATAGAAGATTATGGGGCCCCCGTGCTTACAGATGGCCACCAAGCCAGGTGGCAGTGCAGAGGCGGGGCAGCTAAAATCTCAGGATTTTCACATCAAAAGCATGTCGGTTTTGGACATATCAGGGACAGATGTAAAAAAAACACAGATTTTTACATACTGTCCCTGGTTTTAATGAGCCTGGCAACCCTGATGGGGCCCCCTAGTGGCATGGGGCCCTCGGGCAGTGCCCGAGTTCCTCAATGGTCAGTCCGCCCCTGATATCGACTGGAAGAGAATCATATATATCAGTCGTGGTTAAAAGCAGCTTACAGAGACATTATATAGTGTACCTGATTGCAGACTTTTTTGTAAAGTGTAATAATTATTTTTGATTAAAATGTATCACAGACATAGTTGGCATAGTTACCATAAAATTAACACAGTCGCATAAGAGTAATAATCAAAAAAAATAATAATAGTTTGCAACAAAAATAAAGGATAAATTTAGTGTGGCGTTTAGAGATTTGTTTTCTCATTTGTATTGGGTGACGATAACACAAAACGGCTTATAGTGTTATGTAGCAGTTGTTCTGCCTGAAATGTCTCTCCTACGGAGTATATAATGAGGGCAATCATTTTTATGCACAGTCTAATGATATCAGACTTTTCTAATTAAGGATGAGCTATCAACCTTTTGTTTTCTGCCTGATTTCCATGGTAACAAAGGACAGATATTTTAAATTTTTAATGGATTTAGATACATAACTCTCCTATATTTAGAAAGAGCAAATGATATTTTCACATTTCTTTCTAAATAGTTTGACCCTTTTTGCTGACAAGGGAAAACTACAAAATCTAAAGCTACTTACCAAAACAAAAGGTTTTGAGATCTGCAACCAAGGCAAACCACATCAGCACCTCTTGATCAGACACCAGATGGGCTCTTTTTGTGTCATGTCTGACTTAATTAGATGTGCAGAGTTTAAACTCTAACAAATGTTCTTACAATTATTACAACATAATATGACTTTCTGGTGAACTGAGCCCAACAAAAATGTTGCAGGCATCTTTTAGCAGAGCCTTTCTCACACTTATAATAGTGATTAACATGCCTGCATATAGTTTGCAATAGTGACGTAGTTAAAAGAGAAGCATGTTTGTTTATTGCCTATTTATACTTACCTAGGTGGATGCAGCTTCAGACCGATGCTGCATCTGTCCCCTATTGCCTCTTCACTGAGAACCGAGCCACTGAATAACACTGATGTCTTTGTTCTCTCACCTCCCAGAGCAGAGAGCTGCTGCCTGTCAGTCAGCATCTCTCCTGCTCTGCTCCTCCACGCTCATTGGAGTGCTAAGCTGTGCAGGGGCAGGGATTGTCTTAGGGGCAGTCCAGGCAACTGGTGGATCCAGACTTCTAAAAGGAGTTGTAAAGGAAACATTTTTTTTTGCTGAAATGACTGTTTACAGGGTATAGAGAAATAATAGTTAACTAATTCATTTTAAAAACGATTAAAAATAGATAAAAACCAATCATATAATGTGCCTGCAGTTTCTAGTTTCGTTTTTGCATGTTTCCTTCTTCTCTGCTGTACAGAGCCAATACAGGGCAGTGATGGTTTGGAAAACTAAACTGATTGGTGCTGTGGGGTTTTAGACACACAGTAATCACACCTCCTTGATTAGTGACCACAGAGAAAAAGCTCCCAGGACTGTGGTTATAAGGAAACGGACAATCAGGAAGTGTGGAGATCAGAGAAGAATTACAGCAACTTGAGAGCAAAAACGAACAATGAGGACATAAAAACAGCACTGCATTAAGGTAAAGGAAGCTATTAAGATTAAAAAAAAAAAATCCTTTACAAACCCTTTAAGTCGGGATGATGCGCTGCCTGGACTGAACTTGGTAAGTGGAGAGCGGACTTCAGACTGCTCGTCGCTGAAAACAGGTCACAGGTGTGCAAAATAAATTTCACTCCTGTGACCCATAGAAGCGCAGCCTAAAAAGCTCAGGTTGGACTTTTGCTTTAAGGTGTACTAATCCCACAGAGCCACCAGAGCATCCAATACTTTTGCTAGGATTACTTTACCTAGAAACAAACCTGTCCTTGTTGAACCTGAGGGCCAACAGGTCCACATTTGGCACCAACATCCTGTGCCACAGGTTGTAGAACATCTTTGGCTGTAATGAATATTCTCAGGTGCAGATGCTGATGGCTGAAATAATCTTCCTGTCAATTGTCTACATCTGGAATATACAGTACAAGGTGGACAAAGCTAAATTATGAGGTTTTGCCCCGGACAGGATCCAGTCTACCTCCTTTGCTGTAGCAAGACTTGTGGTTCCTTCCTGATGAATAATATATGCCACAATTGTGGTCCAACACTGTGGAGATAGAAAAGTCACTCAAAGTTCCATCATGTCGATTAGGAGATACGATTATGGGAGCACCAAGCCCCCTGCACTGACGGATGTCCAGGCCTCCTCCCCAGCCCAATAGGCTGGCATCCATCATGAGAATCTGTTAGAAGGGGGAAATTCCCTTACTCCAGAGCCAAATTTATGGGCCATAAAGCCACAGACAAATTGGTCTGTTCAGAGATTGACTTTTCCCCCAGTTACAGAATGTTGCGGTGTACAGGTCTGGAGTGTAATTATGCTGTGCCCAAAACTAGACCCAGATACGCCAAATTAGTTAATTCCAGTGATGATTTTTGAAGATTCAGGATCTATTGAAGTCTGTATCTCCTGAATGGTCAATGTCATGTTGTTTAACGTGCCACCTGTTCTCTTAAATTGAGGTCATCTAAGTATCCCAAAGCAGGGGTGCCACGGGAGTGCAGCAGGGCTAGTAGGTCTGGGGTGGGCACCTTGGTGAATACCTGAAGTGCAGACAAGTAGCTGAAGGGCAAGGTGACAAACTGGTAAAACAGGGGCCCCAGCAAAGTGTAGGAATAGCTAATGTTCTGTAAATATGGAGACAGGTACTGTAGGTAAACATCCTTGATGCCTGCAGTAACCATACAGTCTCCCTGGTGAAGGGAGGAAGGCAATCATAGATTTGTTAGATTCCATGCAGTATTTTTTAACTTGAATGAAGATATTTAGAATGCACCATTTGGGCTTGGGAATTGTGTACTGATTGGAGTAAAATCCCTGGATATATTTTTCCACAGAAGCTGGGCATTGACCCAAGAGAACTCAATTGAAAGTCTGTGCAGTGACACAGGAAGGTTGGAGGTGAGAAACTGAGGAGGAGGCAGAGAACAAGACTCCAGTTTGCAACCCTAGGATACCACCTCCTGCACTGAATGCAACCTGTTCAAGCATCTGCAAAGGTTAACAACCCCCCCCCCCATTCTGGGTGGCGGGGGCAAACCATTATCCAAAACAATGTTTGTCTGAACATTTGGTAGATTTGGACTTGTGAGTGCCTGGCAGGGAACCAAGCTTGGGGGGTGTTGGCATAGAGGTAACAGACCACTTCTGCAATAAATCCACACCAAATGGATACCGGGCTAATAAACACTTGGAGGTGGTGAAAGAGACTGATTGGTGTGTCCTCTGTTGAATCCGGCACCTCATCCCTATAAGGTAATAGTATAGGGTTGTAAAGAGAGGGATTATCGCTGTGCCTTAAACAAGTCACAAAAAATTGTAGTCAAACCCAAAAGTAAATATAAACATTTTATTGATATTATAAATGATTTAAAAAACATTGAAAGTAGACTAGAATTGACATGTTTCGGCAAATCGTTGCCTTCCTCAGGGGTATAAGTCAATCAATGTATTTGGTACAATCTGAATAAAAGATACATACAGATAATTAGTTTAAAGCATGTGAAAAGATGAATGTTTCAAAAAAAGGCTACGTTCTTGGAAATAAATGAACAAAAGTGGATCCAATATGTGGAAATAACCATTGTGAGAGAGCTGAGTGCCAAAACAAATGCTGTACCTACCCTAAGTCTAACAGGAAGCAGAGCCAAATGAAAGTCACCCAGAGCACCAATCAAACTTTAGTGTGGTTGCAGGGGGCTAATGTTGCATACTAAAAGACAAGAATTCAAAAAGAACTAATTAGGGGTTAAAAAGACCACGAAGTAATAACTTGTGGTTACTTGTCCCTAAGCAAGGGCTAACATAGCCTCAATACATACCTAATATAAAATACATTCGAATTTCAATAAGTAGGCGCTTATTGGAGGTGGTATGGGCAGGGCTGGATTAACATAGGGGCTATTGGAGCTGCAGCTCCAGGCCCCTTCTTCAAGATAGGCCCATTTGCCAAAAAAAAGATTGACTTTGAGGATTGTAGCTCAGCGACCAGGGGTCATAGTAGCTGAAGACCCACCCCACTACTGGTCAAAATATGGGGCTGCTATAATTTATAGTTCCGAAGATACTGGGCTGCTTGTGCAGCCTTTCAGAAGCTACATATAGAGTGGCCAGTTTAAATACAAGCTGGTAAACAGCAGAGAGGATGAGCTCACAGGGCTTATAATAATTATTTCTATATTACTTATGGTAATTAACCCCTTGCCACCCCGGCTAATTCTGACACTTCTCTCCTACATGTAAAAATCATCATTTGATTTTTACTCAAAAATTACTGAGAACCCTCAAACATTATATATATTGTTTTAGCAGACACCCTATGGAATAAAATGGTGGTCTTTGCAACTTTTTATGTTACACGGTATTTGCGCAGCAATTTTTTCAAACGTGTTTTTTTACAGGTTACATGTTTAGAGTTACAGAGGAGGTCTAGTGCTAGAATTATGGTTCTCGCTCTAACGATCATGGCATATGTAACCTGTGTGTATCTGGTTTTGAAGCCAGGGCCTACCCAGCTACTGACTATTATCTCTCCCCAGCCTGTCCCTACAGACCCTCTCACCTGCTGACCTGTGGATGGGGGAATCACTCCTGCAGTGTTATTGATTTCTGCCTGTGAATACAATGCTCAGTGTTGCTAACTATAGCTGGCAGCACTGATTGTTTTGGGAAAAACCTGACAGGCTGGTTGTACTCGTCAGATAATAGATTGACTTGTGTAAAAACCAGCTAACCCATACATAGATCGACTATGGCTGGTCTCTGCTTAATTGGAGCAATTTCAATCCATGTATGGCACGCAGTCCCTAAACATCCTTCCACAAACCTTTCTTCATTCTCCTCACCTGTATATAGTGCCCACTGTCACACTCTCTATACTTCTCTCCTGTACATACTGCTCACTGTCATACCCTCCACACTTCTCTCCTATACATAGTGCCCACTGTCATCCCCTACACACTCCTCCCCTGTACATAGTGCCCGCTGTCATACACTTCTCTCCTGTACATAGTGCCCACTGTCGTACTCTCCACATTCCTCTCCTATACATACTGCTCACTGTCATATCCTCCACACTCCTCTCCTAAACATAGTGACCACTGTAATACCCTCCACACTCCTCTCCTATACATAGTGCCCACTGTCATACCCTTCACACTTCTTGCCTATACATAGTGCCCACCGTCATACCCTCCACACTTTTCTCCTATACATAGTGCCTACTGTCATACCCTTCACACTCCTCTCCTATACATAGTGCCCACCATCATACCCTCCATACTTCTCTCCTGTGCATACTGCTCACTGTCATACCCTCTACACTTCTCTCCTATACATAGTGCCCACTGTCATACCCTTTACACTTCTCTTCTATACATAGTGCCCACTGTCATACCCTCCACACGTCTCTCCTGTACATACTGCCAACTGTCATATCCTCCCCACTCTTCTTCTGTACATACTGCTCATTGTCTTACCCTCCACACTCATCTCATGTACATACTGCTCAGTGTCATACCGTCCACACTACTCTATCGTACATACTGCCCACTTTCATAAACACCTCTATTGTACAAAGTGCCAGCTGTCATACCCTCCACACTCCTCTCCTGTACATACTGCCTATTGTCATACCCTCCACACTCCTCTCCTGTACATACTGCCTATTGTCATACCCTCCACACTCTTCTCCTGTACATACTGCTCACTGTCTTACCCTCCACACTCATTTAATGTACATACTGCTCAGTATCATACCGTCTACACTCTTCTCCTGTACATACTGCTCACTGTCATACCCTCCACACTCCTCTCCTGTACATACTGCCCACATTCATAAATTGGCTATTGTACATAGTGCGGGCTGTCATACACTCCACACTCCTCTCCTCTGCATACTGCCCACTATCTTACCCTCCACACTCCTCTCCTGTACATACTGCCCCCATCATACCCTCCACACTCCTCTCCTGTACATACTGCCCACTATCATACCATCCACACTCCTCTCCTGTACATACCGCCCACTGTGATACCCTCCACACTCCTCTCCGGTACATACTGCTCACTGTAATGCCGCGTACACACGATCACTTTTTGTGATGTAAAAAACGTCGTTTTATCTCATGAAACAAAACAACGTTTTTCAAACTTCATTTTAAAAAACAATGTTGCATACACACCATCGTTTTCTGAAAATGCTCTTGCATAGCGCGGTTACGTAAGACACTTGCGACGGCACTCTGTTCCATTGAAGCTCCCGTCTCATAACTTGCTTCTGGGCATGTGCGGGTTTAAAAACGTTGTTTTAAACGTCGTTTTGCCCACACACAATCATTTTTTGTGAAACAAAAGACGACATTCTGAAAAACGACATAAAAAATTCAAGCATGTTCGAAAAAAAATTTGGTCGTTTTTTTGAAGACATAAAACAACGTTTTGCCCACACATGGTGATTTTAAATGACGTTTTTGAAAACGTAGTTTTTTTTCATCACAAAAAACGATCGTGTGTACGCGGCATTATACCCTGCACACTCCTCTCCTGTACATACTGTAACCCAACCTTGCCCTTCACACTCCTCTCCTGTACATACTGCCCACTATCATACCATCCACACTCCTCTCCTGTACATACAGCCCACTGTGATACCCTCCACACTCCTCTCTGGTACATACTGCTCACTGTTATACCCTGCACACTCCTCTCCTGTACATACTGTAACCCAACCTTGCCCTTCACACTCCTCTCCTGTACATACTGCCAACTATCTTTCTCTCCACATTCCTCTCCTGTACATACCACCCCCATCATACCCTCCACACTCCTCTCCTGTACATACTGCCCACTGCCATACTTTCCACACTCCTCTCCTGTACATACTGCCCACTTTCATACCCTCCACATTCCTCTCCGGTACATAAAACCCTCTGTCATACCCCCACACTCCTCTCCTGTACATACTGCCCACTGTCATACTCTTCACACTTCTCTCCGGTACATATAACCCTCTGTCATACCCCCCACACTCCTCTCCTGTACATACTGCCCACTTTCATACCCTCCACATTCCTCTCCGGTACATAAAACCCTCTGTCATACCCCCCACACTCCTCTCCTGTACATACTGCCCACTGTCATACTCTTCACACTCCTCTCCGGTACATATAACCCTCTGTCATACCCCCCACACTCCTCTCCTGTACATACTGCGCACTTTCATACCCTCCACACTCCTCTCCGGTAGATACCACCCTCTGTCATACCCTCCACACTCCTCGGCTGTGCATACTGCCCACTGTCATACCCTTCAAACTGTTCTGTACATAGTGCCTTCTGCCATACCCCCCACACTCTTCTCCTGTACATAGTGCCCACTGTTAGACCCTCCACATTCCTCTCATCACCTGCACATACTTCCCAGTTTTATACATACTCCTCCCCTATGCCTCTTACCCACAAAAACAGTTCTTTAAAATTATACTGAATATCCCTAACTGCTTGCCGACCAGCCACCGCAGTTATACGGCGGCATGTCGGCTCTGCTGGGCGAGAGCCCGTAGCTATATGGCAAGCCCCTGACTCCCGTGCGCGTGCCCAGCGGGCGCGATCGCAGCTGGGCACACGCGATCGTTTGTAACAGCGAGGATCGGGAGCTGTGTGTGTAAACACACAGCTCACGGTCCTGTCAGGGAGAGAAATGCTGATCTTCTGTTCAGACAATGTATGAACAGAAGATCAGTCATTTCCCCATGTCAGTCCACCCCCCCTTCAGTTAGAACACACCCAGGAACATACTTAACCCCTTCCCCGCCCCCTAGTGTTAACCCCTTCACTGCCAGAGGCATTTTTATAGTAATCCAATGCTTTTTTATAGCACTGATCGCTATAAAAAAAAATGTGTCCAAAGTGTCCGAAGTGTCCTCCATAATGTTGCAGTAACGAAAAAAAAAATCGCTGATCATTACCATTACTAGTAAAACACAAATATTAATAAAAATGCCATAAAAATACCCCCTATTTTGTAAACCCTACAACTTTTGCGCAAACCAAACGCTTATTGCGATTTTTTTTACGAAAAATATGTAGAAGAATATGTATCGGGCCTAAACTGAGGAAAAAAAATGTTTTTTTTTTTATATATTTTTGGGGGATATTTTTTTTTTTCCAAATTTTGCTCTATTTTTGTTTATAGCGTAAAAACTAAAAACTGCAGAGGTGATCAAATACCACCAAAAGAAAGCTCTATTTGTGGGAAAAAAAAGGACGCCAATTTTGTTTAGGAGCCACGTCGCACGTCCGCACAATTGTCAGTTAAAACGACGCAGTGCCGAATTGCAAAAAGTGCTCTGGTCTTTGACCAGCAATATGGTCCGGGGGTTAAGTGGTTAATGTTACCAGCTCTAGAATGGGCACACTTTTGTTAGTTCAACTAAAGGAAATCTCCTCAGTCCTCATATTTGTTCTGCCCCTTTATTAGTACTCATTTCATTTTGTGATTACTAATATGATGTATAGAGGAACATAGGGGATCTCAGCTACTCTAAATATAGCACTTGTAAATAAATTGTCCCTTAACCACTTGCCTACTGTGCACCTACACCCCCTTCCTGCCCAGACAAAATATAAGCTTCCGGCACTGCGTCGCTTTAACTGACAATTGCGCGGTCGTGCGACGTGGCTCCCAAACAAAATTGGCGTCTTTTTTTCCCCACAAATAGAGCTTTCTTTTGGTGGTATTTGATCACCTCTGCGGTTTTTATTTTTTGCGCTATAAACAAAAATAGAGCGTCAATTTTTAAAAAAATGCAATATTTTTTCCTTTTTGCTATAATAAATAACCCAAAAAATATATAAAAAAAATATTTTTTCCCTCAGTTTAGGCCGATACGTATTCTTCTACATATTTTTGGTAAAAAAAAAATGCACTAAGCGTTTATCAATTGGTTTGCGCAAAATTTATAGCGTATACAAAATAGGGGATAGTTTATGGCATTTTTTTTTTTTTTTTTTACTATTAATGGCGGCGATCTGCGATTTTTTTATTGGGACTGCGACGTTATGGCGGACATTTCGGACACTTTTCTGACATTTTTGGGACCATTTACATTTATACAGTGAAAAATTCTATAAATATGCATTGATTACTGTATAAATGTGACTGGCAGTGAAGGGGTTAACCACTAGGGGGCGGGGAAGGGGTTAAATGTGTGTCCTATGCGTGTTCTAACTGTAGGGGGAGGGGGGGTGACTGGGGGAGGTGACCTATTGTGTCCCTATGTACAAGGGACACAATCGCTCTCCTCTCTCCCTGACAGGGACGTGCAGCTCTGTGTTTACACACAGAGCTGCACGTCCCAGCTCAGTTACTGAGCAATCGCGTGTGCCCGGCGGCGATCGTTGCCGCCGGGCACTCGCACGGGATCCCCGCAGAGCGGCGGGTGCGTGCGCGCGCGCGCCGTCGGCGACGCGCGCGCGCCCGTCCGCGGCTTTAAAGGGACATCACGTCATATGACGTGATGTCAGAACAATGGAGTCATCTGCCCGCCGTCATTTGACGGTGGGCAGATGACAAGTGGTTAAAAATATTTTTGAAATGTTGGCAACTATGCACTTAGGCACTGACCAAGGGCCACCGGGTCATTAGGGGGCCCCATAAGAGGCTTCTGGGATCCTGTGATAATAAAGCAGTGGTAAACTTTGTTAACATTACTACTTTTTAGGCCTAAGGAACTTTAAATAACCCAAAATTGGAAACAGCACTGGTAGAAGAAACAGACCGATTCCGAAGTTTTAGGCTGGATTTACACTAGTGCAAATTGGATACGGGTTTCCCTGCAGCCGGTTTACACATCTTTGGAGCGGCTGCGGTGCGAATTACACACGAGTCCTGTGCATCTTCTGGTCTGTTTCAGGTCCGAATTCAGACAAAAATGTGCCCTGAAATTGGACCTGAAGCAGTGAATGGGGAAGTACCGGACCCCTGCTGTGAGCCGCTCCATGCTGCGGTGTGAACCCAGCCTGAGAGTGGGGCACATTGCATCTATAAGAGATTAAACAATCTTCTTTAAAGTGGAAGTAAACGCACAAGACTGGGACTCCTCATGGGATAAGCTTGTTGGTCGAGGAATGGAGCGACCAGAGGCGGAATTATCACTCTCGCAACAGTCACTTGCGACTGGGCCCTGTAGTTCTCCGCCGCTTTCAGGGGGCCCTCCGACCGCCTGTTCGTTTGTGTGACCAGGGCCGGCGCTAGCTAGTTGTGCACTTGACAGGTCGGAAAATTTAGTGGGTGTGCGGTGTTGCGACTTGCGGAGGGTGCGGACGTGCGGGGGGCACTGGCGTAGCTGCCTCCTCCTAAATGTACTTTCCTGTGTCTCCGTGCATTGCCCCCATGTTCAGTCCCTGTGATTGGGCGTATGGGGTCATGTGCAGCGGCAGGGCTAGCCTGTTCACGATCGCGGTAGATCCTGATGTCCCGCCTCCGCCCATGTTCAGTCTCCTGCACACTGTGATTGGGTGAAGGCGGGACATCAGGGGCAACCACGATTGTTAACAGGTCAGACCAGCCGCCCAATCACAGCGAACCGTGGGGAAGACACAAATGTATTTTGAGACGCCGCCGTCTTCTCCTCCTCCACAGAAAGAAGATTCTCCCTTGTGATGGTGAGATGTTGCTGGCCCCCTCTGATAGTTCCGCTCTCCACTCCTCCTCGTCCATGCGTGTCCGCACAGGTGGGATAAGGTGGGGAGAGCTGCAGGCTGCTGTCTGGAGGTTTCCCCCGCCGCCCCCTCTCCTTTTCATGTCAGCAGCACGGGGAACAGAAGTCTTTTCCTGCCCGTTTTTCTTCCCTCCCCATTGGCCCAGTTTTTCTCAGCAGAGAGCAGACTACAGTCCCCAGCATGCACTCTGCTGGGGAAAAAGAGAAAACACGGAAACAAGTTGAGTCAGTGGTACACTGTAACAGGAGACATGAAAAAAGACAGTGCTGGGGGAACTAATAGCCCCAGCATCACCAGACAGAGCCATGCTGTACCCACACCACCAGAGAGAGCCACGCTGTACCCTCACCACCAGAGAGAGTCACAAAAGCCACGCTGTACCCGCACCAGCAGAGAGAGCCACAAAAGCCACCACTACCACCCCCCCTCAAGTTCCACCACTACCACCCCCCCTCAGGTTCCACCACTACCACCCCCCCTCAGGTTCCACCACTACCACCCCCCTCAAGTACCACCACTACCACCCCCCCTCAATCTAGTACTATCGCTACCACCCCCCCCCCCCCTCCAGTGCCACCACCCCCTTTAAAGTTGAAATCGGAAACAGGAATGTTTTACTTTGTTTTACAATGGAAAGAAATATAGTATCAAAATCATGCTTTTCGGGGGGGGGGGGGGGGGGGGGTTTGGCCTTTATGATTTCTTGCACCGGGGCCCTGAAGTTTCTAGTTACGCCTCTGGGAGCGACCCAGAATCAGAGTGATTCAGCAGAATCAGGAGATTGGTCAGAGGATGCTAAGATCACATGTAAATTCCACATGGCTCTTTGCAAGCAGGAAGATCCTTCCGGGATGCTGTATGGTGGGAGAGAGCTCGTGCAGCACTCCACCAAGCAGATGACATTAGCACACAGTCTCACTACTCTTACCCCTTCCACTGCAATCATCAGGGTCCCATCAGGGTTGCCAGGGTCAGTAAAACCAAGGGCAGTATGTAAAAATCTGTGTTTTTTCTGAATACAGAGGCCCTGTTGAATGAAATAGTGGCAATTGCAATTTTTCATGTTCACCATTTCA
Organism: Rana kukunoris; assembly: GCA_029574335.1. Classification (NCBI taxonomy): domain Eukaryota; kingdom Metazoa; phylum Chordata; class Amphibia; order Anura; family Ranidae; genus Rana; species Rana kukunoris. The sequence continues at coordinate 186,298,501 of CM056051.1, forward strand.
ACTGTGACCATTCACAACGATCACAAATGTAAACAAAGCTGCATTTTGCAGCCACCACTTTGTTTCCTCTTACATGTGTCCTCAGAACAGTATAACCAGTAAACAGTGTGGCTGATTGCTAAGCACACCAGTCTCAGGATCAGCAGACCAGTCTAAGCCAGCAACAGTGTTCCTGATCACTGGCCACACCAGTGCCTTTGTTGCCAGACCAGCACAATCAGCAACAGTGTTCCTGTTTGCTGCCACAACAGTGCCAGTGTCATCAGACCAGCACAGCCAGCAACAGTGTTTCCTGGACGCTAGTCACACAAGTGCCAGAGTGTCATGAGAGTGATTCCAGTGGGCACTATGTATAGGAGAGAAGTGTGGAGGGTATGATAGTGAGCATTATGTACCGGAGGGGAGTATGGAGGGTATGATGGTGGGCACTATGTATAGGAGAAAAGTGTGGAGGGTATGACAGTGGGCACTATGTATAGGAGAGGAGTGTGGGGGTATGACAGTGAGCAGTATGCACAGGAGAGGAGTGTGGAGGGTATGACGTTGGGCACTATGTTTAGGAGAGAAGTATGGAGGGTATGACAGTGGGCGCTATGTATAGGAGAGGAGTGTGGAGGGTATGACAGTGGGCACTATGTATAGGAGAGAAGTGTGGAGGATATGACAGTGAGCAGTATGTACAGGAGAACATTGTACAGGAGAGAAGTGTATGACAGCGGGCACTATGTACTGGGGAGGAGTGTGTAGGGTATGACAGTGGGCACTATGTATAGGAGAGGAGTGTGGAGGATATGACAGTGAGCAGTATGTACAGGAGAACATTGTACAGGAGAGAAGTGTATGACAGCGGGCACTATGTATTGGGGAGGAGTGTGTAGGGTATGACAGTGGGCACGACAGTGGGCACTATGTATAGGAGAGAAGTGTGGAGGTGATGACAGTGAGCAGTATGTACAAAATATTTTTGTTAGGTTATGCTATGTAAACTGGAATATGTAACAAATATAAACAAATGTGACACAGATGTTATGCCAATTTGGCTGCAAACATAAAAATACACTTGACTCTGTCATGAGAAAATGATTTGGGCTGCTGACTACCCTTATGAAGATCCTAGTTCCCTGGTTGTCATGCTGGTGCATTGTCCTCAGGGATTCTGAGTCTCTAGTCAAAACAAATATATAAAGATAAGGAATTCTGATACATTTCTGACAATCACTTAGAATTATTCTGCGATGTGACTCAAAAGTGTTGAAGCCAGATTACATTCAGGCAATTGGCATTTACAAAACAGGAACAACAATGGCAGCTCCATATTTTTTTTTATATGACAGAGTCACTTTAAGCACATGTAATTGATGTTTGTGGCCTTACCACATTTTAATTTACAAAAAGAAAATAATGAAAGATAAAGATAGGCTCATTGTAACCCTTTTTAATCCCTTTGCTACCACTGACGTAAACTATATAGAACAGAACTGTTTCCAGCTGGGCAAGTCAATATGCCCTACCTCAGCTGCATTCCTCTCTCTGCTGATCATTTGGCATTCATTAAATAAAGTACAACACAAATCAAAACCTTTTTTTTTTCGTTTTGGACAGAGTGGAGAGCGATTAGAACACATTTTAGGTATTTATTGCTGTCTGTGTCTCCATTAGGGAGATTCTCCCTCTCTATTTGTCTTGTTTTTTATTGAAAGTAAAGTAAGTAAGATCCAAAATTTTTGGTTGTTGCCAGAAAAGTAATAGAGGGGAAATGTTCCAATCTGCATACTAGTTCAGGCGACCTGGGGGGCACCAAGAGATTTCCTTAATTTGCAGGGATTTCCTCTCACTTCCTGTTTTGGCCATGGGACAGGAAGTAAAGATAAATCTCCCCAATGGGACACCGATGGCAAAATAATTCTGACAGGAGTTATAATCTTTCATTACTCTATCCCAGGGGTCTCCAAACTTCCTAAGCAAAGGGTCAGTTAACTATCCGTCAGGCTTTAGGGGGGCTGGACTGTGGCCAGTGGAAGTAAAAAACTACACTTGAAAAACCGCTGCGCAAATACTGTGTGGCAAAAAAATGCAAAACCCACCAATTTCTTCAGTAGGGCCTCTGTTTTAAAAAATATGTAATGTTTGGGGGTTGTAAAAAAAATTCTAGCAAACAATACCGGTTGCTACATGTAAACAAAAAGTGTCAGAAAAAGGCCAGGATATTTACATAAAAAATAAAAATAACAAAATGAAAGCAATAGTGTAAAATACATTTTTTAAATAAATTAATAATTTTAAAAAAAAGTGCCCCGGTTCTCCTGTGATCGCAGACTTTGGTCCCGCACACATGCAAACAGAGATCGTCCCACACGTGAGATATCACCACAAATGTCAGATTATGAGCAGTAATTCTAGCATCAGACCTCCTCTGTAAATGGAAAGTGATAACCTCTAAAGCAGGTGTCTCAAACTGGTAGCCCTCCAGCTGTTGCAGAGCTACAATTCCCACGAGACCTCATATTGCACGGCTGACAGTTACAAACATGACTCCCATAGGGAAACGCATGATGGGACTTGTAGTTCCCAGACATCCCAACCTGCAAAAACTAATTTCAGGGAGGTTTCAAACTCATTTCAGGGAAGGGTCGCTTCGCACCGGCGCCTACCCCCCAATAAAATGCCGCCTTACCAGTGCCCAATTAAATGCCTGATCACACAGCTGATTGAGCTGGGCTATTGGTCTTGGGGTCTGGCTGCTGGAGCTGGGCTGCTGGTCCTGGAGTCTGGCTGCTGAGGCCTGGCTGCTGGCCCTTGCTGCTTGGGCCAAGGGTCCAGCTGCTGGTCCTGGAGTCTGGCTGCTGAGGCCTGGCTGCTGGCCCTTGCTGCTTGGGCCAAGGGTCCGGCTGCTGGTCCTGGGGTTCAGCTGGAGCTGGTTTGCTGGTCCTGGGGTCTGGCTGCTGGAGCTGGGCTGCTAATCTTGAAGTCTGGCTGCTGGGGCCAGGGCTCGGGCTGCTAGGCCCTTGCTGCTGGGGCCAAGGGTCAGGCTGCTGGAGATGGGCTGCTTGTCCTAGGATCCAGCCGGAGCTGGGCTGCTGGTCCTGGGGTCTGGCTACTGGAGCTGGGCTGCTGGTCCTGGGGTCTGGCTACTAGGCCCTTGCTGCTGGGGCCAAAGGTGCGGTTGAGGGTCCTGGGGTCCGGCTGTTGGGGCCAAGGGTCCAGCTGAAAAAGGCCGGTGAGTCATCCCAGTCAGAGAATTCTCCAGAAGGAAGGGAGTGGGCGGAGGCAGAGAGAAGACTTTGCTCTGCAGGCTGCAGCAATCAAAAGAAAAAAAAAAACTTTCCCCAGTCAAGCAGACTCTTTCTCCACTTTCGGAAGCCGTTGCGCGGTCATCTCCTGTGTGAAAAGTACAACAGACCCAGTCACTTCTATATTAATCCGCCAGGCAGACTGGGACTGTCATGTACTTATCGCACAGGAGATTACTGATCAGCGGCTCCTGAAAGTAGAGCAAGAGTGTGCTTGACTGGGGAACGTTTTTTTTTATTATTATTATTGCTACAGCCTGCAGATCACAGTCTTCTCTCTACCTCTGGCCACCCCCCTCCTTCCCTGCTGAATAGGCTGGACTGACTCCCAAAAAAAAGTACCCATGCAGCAGCCTAAGCAGGCTGGGGACAGCAGTATGGGCTGTCCCCCGTGCCTCAGCTCGCAGCACCTTGCATTCCCCATAGACAGAGCGGCCATACTCCATTCGGCTGCTCTGCCTGTGGCTGAGTGACAGGCCTAGCCAGGAGATCGTCCTGCGCTTGCGGGTGTCCGGGAGCCCGCAACCAAATGCGGGAGACTTGAGATGTCTGAGTTCCGCAACAGCTGCAGGGCCGCCAGTTTGACGCTCCGTTCACACTGGATGCCAATGCGGAATTCGGACCTAGAATGGACCAAAAGGCACACAGGGCTCCTGTGCAAATTTGCACCAGAGCCGCATCGGAGATATGGGAACCAGCTCCATAGAGAGCCATTCACATTCTTCTACTATTGTGAATTCAATGCGGGTGATTCGCATCCAATTCGCAATAGTGTGAACCCGGCCTGAGACCCCTGCTCTAAAGGCTTTTAAAAACATTGCTCTTGGATAGTAACATTAACCACTTGCGGACCGCCGCATGTACATTAATGTCGGCAGAATGGCATGTACAGGCACATTGGCGTACCTGTATGTCCCTGCCTAGACATGGGTCGAGGGTCCGATCAGGACCCCCCCGGTACATGCGGCGGTTCCTGTGGCTCTGGGAGCGATCCGGGATGAGGGGGCGGCTATTCGTTTTTGTCCGCCCCCTCCGGATCGCTCCCAGCCAATCCGCGCGCTCCCCTGTGTGTCACTTCCTCCTCCTGTGTAAACACAGGAAGGGGGAAATGATGTAATCTCTGCTCTCGTATTTTCAACCGCCGCTGAGGAGAGATCACATCACACAGTAAGTCTGCACAACACTACACTGACACCAGTACACATAGGCACATTGACCCCTTGCGATCACCCCCCCACCCCCCTGTCACAGTGTCACTGAATGCAGTGATCATATATGGACTGATCACTGCATTTAGTGTCAGTGTGACAGGCAGTTAGTGTTAGGTTCAGGGTAGCCCCCGTACCCCCCCTAATAAAGATTTAACCCCTTGATCACTGCCCTAGTTAACCCTTTCACTCCCTATTGCCAGTGTCAGTAAGCGATCATTTTTCTGATCGCTGTATTAGTGTCGCTGTTCCCGCTAGGTAGCTATTTTTTTTTTTATTGCGATTTTTTTTTTACTAAAGACATGTGGCTAACTAAATTTTGGCATAAATGTTTGACTAAAATTTAGTTTATTTGATTTTTCTTATAACAAAAAGTAAAAAATATTGATTTTTTTTCAAAAATGACGCTCTATTTTTGTATATAGCGCAAAAAATAAAAATCGCAGAGGCGATCAAATACCACCAAAAAAAAACTCTATTTGTGGGAGGAAAAGGACGCAAATTTTGTTTGGGAGCCACGTCGTACGACCGCGCAATTGACTGTTAAAGCGGCGCAATGCCGAATCGCAAAAACCCCTTGGGTCATTTAGCAGCATATTGGTCTGGTCCTTTAGTGGTTAATGTTGTTTGTCGCCGTTGCACAATTTTAAAGCGTGACATGTTCGGTATCTAATTATTTTATTTATATCTATTTATCATCTAAAAAATGGGGTTATTGTGAGGTTTTTTTTTGCATTAAAATTCGAAAAAAGTATTATTTCCCAGAAAATTGGGTTTGAAAAACCGCTGCGCAAATACCATGTGGCGTAAAAAAAATGCAAACCCCACCAATTTATTCTCTAGGGCCCCTTACTTTCAAAAATAAATACATCTATGTTTAAAGGGTTCTAAGTAATTTTCTAGCAAAAAATACTGATTGTTACATGTGAACAAAAATATCAGAAAATACCTGGCAGAGTGGAAGTAGTTAAAAAAAAACCCGACATGGTTGTGGTGTAATATGTCTGCAGGAAAGATGTAATATCATTGAGTCAAAATATGTACAATAGAAGAATCCTCCTGTCTTCATTTCACATACAAAGTAAAGCTGAGGTAAGGTGTGAGATGTTCGCGAAGCGTCCCCGCCTCCAGCAGTGTGTCCCTTCCCGCTCCCCCTAGTCGGTGATGACGCGGCCTCAACATGGCGGCGTTCGCGGAAATAGGGAAACTTTAATGGGATTTCTGAGGCGGCGGGGATAGTTGGAAAGAACGGGACAGGGGAGCCCGGTGTACCGTACAGAACACTTGACATGAGCTCCGGTGTGCCCCGCACCTCCCCCAACCACACCGCGGCCCTGGACGACGACTTCCTCAGACGCCTCCGTGTCCTCGGTGACTGCTTCCTAAGGTTTGTTGTAGGGTGTGATACAAACGCTGAACGGGGGGGGGGAAGCGGCCAGGACTGACTGGGAGTGTTCTGTGTGTTGGGATAGTGTAGGCTGTCGCCTTTTATTTCACCGGGCAAATAACTGTGTGCTATCTGTAAATACAATCCCTGTCTTCACTTTCAGTGCTGCTCATCTCCTGCAATCTTTTCTAAACACTGTGCATGTACCCCACTGATGTCTGCAACAAGTTTACTTCCTGTCTGTGTGCATGTACCCCACTGATATCTGCAACAAGTTCACTTCCTGTCTGTGTGCATGTACCCCACTGATGTCTGCAACAAGTTTACTTCCTGTCTGTGTGCATGTACCCCACTGATGTCTGCAACAAGTTCACTTCCTGTCTATGCATGTACCCCACTGATGTCTGCAACAAGTTCACTTCCTGTCTATGCATGTACCCCACTGATGTCTGCAACAAGTTCACTTCCTGTCTATGCATGTACCCCACTGATGTCTGCAACAAGTTCACTTCCTGTCTGTATGCATGTACCCCACTAATGTCTGCAACAAGTTCACTTCCTGTCTATGCATGTACCCCACTGATGTCTGCAACAAGTTCACTTCCTGTCTGTATGCATGTACCCCACTGATGTCTGCAACAAGTTCACTTCCTGTCTGTATGCATGTACCCCACTGATGTCTGCAACAAATTAATTTCCTGTCTGTATGCATGTACCCCACTAATGTCTGCAACAAGTTCACTTCCTGTCTGTATGCATGTACCCCACTGATGTCTGCAACAAGTTCACTTCCTGTCTGTATGCATGTACCCCACTGATGTCTGCAACAAATTAATTTCCTGTCTGTATGCATGTACCCCACTAATGTCTGCAACAAGTTCACTTCCTGTCTATGCATGTACCCCACTGATGTCTGCAACAAGTTCACTTCCTGTCTATGCATGTACCCCACTGATGTCTGCAACAAGTTCACTTCCTGTCTATGCATGTACCCCACTGATGTCTGCAACAGGTTCACTTCCTGTCTATGCATGTACCCCACTGATGTCTGCAACAGGTTCACTTCCTGTCTATGCATGTACCCCACTGATGTCTGCAACAGGTTCACTTCCTGTCTGTGTGCATGTACCCCACTGATGTCTGCAACAGGTTCACTTCCTGTCTGTGTGCATGTACCCCACTGATGTCTGCAACAGGTTCACTTCCTGTCTGTGTGCATGTACCCCACTGATGTCTGCAACAGGTTCACTTCCTGTCTGTGTGCATGTACCCCACTGATGGCTGCAACAGGTTCACTTCCTGTCTGTGTGCATGTACCCCACTGATATCTGCAACAAGTTTACTTCCTGTCTGTGTGCATGTACCCCACTAATATCTGCAACAGGTTTACTTCCTGTCTGTGTGCATGTACCCCACTGATGTCTGCAACAGGTTCACTTCCTGTCTATGCATGTACCCCACTGATGTCTGCAACAAGTTCACTTCCTGTCTGTATGCATGTACCCCACTGATGTCTGCAACACGTTCACTTCCTGTCTGTGTGCATGTACCCCACTGTCTGCAACAAGTTCACTTCCTGTCTGTATGCATGTACCCCACTAATGTCTCCAACAAGTTCACTTCCTGTCTGTATGCATGTACTCCACTAATGTCTGCAACAAGTTCACTTCCTGTCTGTGTGCATGTACCCCACTGATCTCTGCAACAAGTTCATTTCCTGTCTGTGTGCATGTACCCCACTGATCCTGTCTGTATTCACGTACTCTACTGACGGCTGCACAGCATTCGCTTCCTGTCTGTGTGCACGTACCCCACTGACGGCTGCACAGCATTCGCTTCCTGTCTTCATACACATACCCTACTGACAGAAGCACAGCATTCACTTCCTGTCTTCATACACCTACCCCACTGCTGATGGCAGATCACATCTTGTCTGTATGCACTGACTGTTCTATCAGTCCGGACTCAATATAGTAATCTTGTGGATAGCCTGGGGTCAGTGTAGCTCTCCAAGTACCAGCGGGCACTGGATAAACAAAAAAGAGAGCAAAAGACTCCAGTGTAGTTATCCTTTTAATAACGAAAACAATAAAATATAACCCCTACATATAATCCTATGCACTCACAGGAAAAGCTTTCATATAACCCATCAATAATTATGAATCCCAGTCTCGGTCCTCAAGTATATGTAGGGTGCTTTGTGGAAGGCTGGGGGTTATCCATCAATGTAGCTCTTCCAAGAGAGTTGCCAGAGATGGTCACTGACAAGCCAGACCGAGGGATGGGGGTGGCCGCTCTCTTATCTTTGGCGGATAACCCAGGATAAAGCCCTAACATCCCTTGGTCTAGCTTGTCAGTGACTACAGTGCCTTGTGAAAGTATTCGGCCCCCTTGAACTTTGTGACCTTTTGCCACATTTCAGGCTTCAAACATAAAGATATAAAACTGTAATTTTTTGTGAAGAATCAACAAGTGGGACACAATCATGAAGTGGAATGAAATTTAGTAGAATATTTCAAACTTTAACAAATAAAAAACTGAAAAATTGGGCGTGCAAAATTATTCAGCCCCTTTACTTTCAGTGCAGCAAACTCTCTCCAGAAGTTCAGTGAGGATCTCTGAATGATCCAATGTTGACCTAAATGACTAATGATGATAAATAGAATCCACCTGTGTGGATCAATGCACCTGCACTGTGATAGTCTCAGAGGTCCATTTAAAGCGCAGAGAGCATCATGAAGAACAAGGAACACACCAGGCAGGTCCGAGATTCTGTTGTGGAGAAGTTTAAAGCCGGATTTGGATACAAAAAGATTTCCCAAGCTTTAAACGTCCCTCTAAACTTTCAGCTCATACAAGGAGAAGACTGATCAGAGATGCAGCCAAGAGGCCCATGATCACGCTGGATAAACTGCAGAAATCTACAGCTGAGGTGGGAGACTCTGTCCATAGGACAACAATCAGTCGTATACTGCACAAATCTGGCCTTTATGGAAGAGTGGCAAGAAGAAAGCCATTTCTAAAAGATATCCATAAAAAGTGTTGTTTAAAGTTTGCCACAAGCCACCTGGGAGACACACCAAACATGTGGAGGGAGGTGCTCTGGTCAGATGAAACCAAAATCGAACTAATAAACATATCCAGGTGTTAGAATGGCCAAGTTAAAGTCCAGACCTGAATCCAATCGAGAATCTCTGGAAAGAACTGAAAACTGCTGTTCACAAACGCTCTCCATCCAACCTCACTGAGCTCGAGCTGTTTTGTAAGGAGTAAAAACAAAAAAGTGTAGCGCTAAATATATGTGGGCTGATAAATAAGATTAAATTACAAATCTAATATCATGTGATAATAACACCAGAGTGCTCAAAAGTCCATAAATATACAGAAGGAAACCAAGATGCCCTGAAAAGATGCAGTCGTTTGCGGTATGCAAAGGCAATTAATCCGGCAACAGGTGACTTAAAGTTGAAAAAATGAAGTGAAGTGAAGATCTAAAGTGAATCCACCACCAGAATAAATGGAGGCTTACCAGAATGCATGGACACAAATAAGCCTATACTTAGTGGGTCATGCAGGCTTATAAAGTGATGGTATCCAAATTCCAGAGGTATCTTAAGTAGCAAGCTGGAAGGGGATTTCCAATATGATGCCGTATAGATGTACCAGAGACAAGGATTATCCCAATATCAGCCAATGATGATAAGGGTTTGAACCCGTATAATCAAATCAAAACTCAGCATAGGGAGAAGGATAAAAGAGAAACAGAGATGCACATAGTGTAGAACTGTATATAAAAAATTCTTCAGTGGATAAAATCAGGCATATAATCATAAAAGCAGTAGAGTCAACGGATCCGACGCGTTTCGATCCATAGATCGTCATCATGACGATCTATGGATCGAAACGCGTCGGGATCCGCTCTCTATGCTGAGTTTTGATTTGATACCTCCGGAATTTGGATACCATCACTTTATAAGCCTGCATGACCCACTAAGTATAGGCTTATTTGGGTCCATGCATTCTGGTAAGCCTCCATTTATTCTGGTGGTGGATTCACTTTAGATAGTCACTTCATTTTTTCAACTTTAAGTCACCTGTTGCCGGATTAATTGCCTTTGCATACCTCAAAGGAGGGCATCTTGGTTTCCTTCTGTATATTTACGGACTTTTGAGCACTCTGGTGTTATTATCACATGATATTGGATTTGTAATTTAATCTTATTTATCAGCCCACATATATTTAGCGCTACACTTTTTTGTTTTTATTGTTTGTTTTCCTGCAGGTTTGATCATATTGTGTTGTGTTGGCTGCTATTTATGTGTTATTTTAGGAAGCGCGGTGATATTTATACAAAAATTGTTTCGTATATTTTTTGTACATAATTTGTTTTGCAAGGAGGAATGGGCAAAAATGTCAGTCTCTCGATGTGCAAAACTGATAGAGACATACCCCAAGCGACTTACAGCTGTAATCGCAGCAAAAGGTGGCGCTACAAAGTATTAACTTAAAGCGGAGGTTCACCCTAAATATAAGCTCTCTCATGTGATCCAGCATACTGGCGTCTGCGCCAGTATGCTGGTTTTTTTTTTAAATCCCCCACTTACTGTATTGTGTCAAATTTTAATTCCTTTCCCCCGCGGTGGACGGCTCTAGTATAGCGTGTCACATCTTACGAAAATACCCGATAAGGACTCTGGTAATCTCGGCGAAAATGCGGCGCCTGCGCACAGACCTAGGAGCTGACTGCGCAGGCGCCGTATTTCTCCGAGTCCTATTCCGGCGTTTTTTGGAGAGCGTGACGCGCCATAGCCGTAGGACTCGGAGAAATACGGCGCCTGCGCAGTCAGCTCCTAGGTCTGTGCGTAGGCGCCGCATTTTCGCCGAGATTACCCGAGTCCTTATCGGGTATTTTCGTAAGATGTGACGCGCTATACTGGCGCCGTCCACCACGGGGGTAAGAAATTAAAATTCAACATAATACAGTAAGTGGGGGATTTAAAAAATAAATAAAACAGCATACTGGCGCTGACGCCAGTATGCTGGATCACATGGGAGAGCTTACATTTAGGGTGAACCACCTCTTTAAGGGGGCTGAATAATTTTGCACGCCTAATTTTTCAGTTTTTTTATTTGTTAAAAAAGTTTGAAATATCCAATAAATTTCGTTCCACTTCATGATTGTGTCCCACTTGTTAATTCTTCACAAAAAATTACAGTTTTATATCTTTGTTTGAAGCCTGAAATGTGGCAAAAGTTCGCAAAGTTTAAGGGGGCCAAATACTACCCACGGCCATCCACAGAGCACACTTAATATACGTGAGGACTGATACTAGGATTCATAATTAACTCCGCTTTCCATTCTGTTAACCCCTTCCATACAGGGCATTTTCACCCCCTTCCTGCCCAGACCAATTTTTTTAGTTTTCAGCGCTGTTGCACTTTGAATGACAATTGCGCGGTCAGGCAATACTGTACCCAAATTAAATCATTATGTTTTTTTCCCCACACAAATAGAGCTTTCGTTTGGTGGTATTTGATCATCTCTGCGGTTTTTATTTTTTGCGCTATAAACAAAAGAAGAGCGACAATTTTAAAAAAAACACAATATTTTTTCCTTTTTATTTAATACATCTCACAATATTTTTTTTAAAAAAAACTTTTTTTCCCCTCAGTTTAGACCGATACGTATTTTACGTATTTTTGGTAAAAAAAAACCGCAATAATCGTATATTGATTGGTTTGCGCAAAAGTTATAGCGTCTACAAAATAGGTGATAGATTTATGGCATTTTTATTTAATTTTTTTTACTAGTAATGGCGGGGATCTGCGTTTTTTTTTTTTGTGACCGTGACGTTGCGGCGGACATATCGGACACTTTTGACACGTTTTTGGGACCGTTCACATTTACACAGCGATTATTGCTATAAAACTGCACTAATTACTGTGTAAATGTGACTGGCAGGGAAGGGGTTAACACTAGGGGGCGCTGAAGGGGTTAAAATGTGTCCTAAAGTATGTTCTAACTGTAGGGGGAGGGGGACTCACAGGGGGAGGAGATCGATGTGTGTTCCTCTGTACTGGGAACACACATCAGTCTCCTCACCGCTGACAGGAGGTGGATCTGTGTGTTTACACATACAGATCCACACTCCTGCCGTGATTTCTGGAAATCGCGGGTGCCCGGCGGCAATCACGGCCGCCGGGCACGCGCGCGGGATCGAGGGTGGTGCAACGTCCTGTCTCATCGGCAAGGGGATCACCATGACGTGATTCCCCTATAGGCCGGTAATGAAGTGGTTAAATATTCCTGTTTAGTGGGGCAGACCAAAAAGAAGCATGTACAGTGCATCCAGAAAGTATTTACAGTGCTTCCCTTTTTCCACATTTTATGTTGGTCTTATTCCAAAATTAATTAAATTTATTATTTTTCTTAAAATTCGGAAATGATTCCCTATAATGACAACGTGAAAGAAGTGTGTTTTTGAAATCTTTTAAAATGTATTAAAAATAAAAAAACAAACAAAATCACTTGTACATAAGTATTCACAGCCTTTGTCTTGACACTCAAAATTGAGCTCAGGTGCAATCTGGTTTCCACTGATCATCCTTTAGATTATTCTACAACTTGATTGGAGCCCACCTGTGGTAAATTCAGTTGATTGGACATGATTTGGAAAGGCACACAATTGGCTATATAAGGTTAACATTGCATGTCAGAACACAAACCAAACCATGAAGTCCAAAGAATTTTCTGTAGACCTCTGAGACAGGACTGAATCGAGGCACAGATCTGGGGAAAGGTACAGAAACTTTTCAGTAGCATTGAAGGTCCCAATGAGCACAGTGGCCTCCATCATCCATAAATGAAAGAAGTTTGGAACCGCCAGGACTCCTAGAGCGGGTCGCCCAGCCAAACAGAGCGATCAGCGGAGTAGGGCCTTAGTAATTGAGGTGACCAAGAACCCGATAATCACTCTGACAGAGCTTCAGCATTTCTCTGTGGAGAGAGGAGACCCTTGCAGAAGAACAACCATCTCTTCAGCACTCCACTATTTAGGCCACTATGGTACAGTGGTCAGACGGAAGCCACTTCTCAGTAAAAGGCACATGACAGCCTGCCTGGAGTTTGCTAAAAAGCACCTGAAGGACTCTCAGACCATGAGAAACAATATTCTCTAGTCTGATGAAACAAAGATTGAACTCTTTGGCCTAAATAGCAAGTATCATGTCTGGAGGAAACCAGGCACTGCTCATCACCTGGCCAATACCATCCCTACAGTGAAGCATGGTGGTGGCAGCATCATGCTGTGGGGATGGTTTTCAGTGGCAGGAATTGTGAGACTTGTCGGGATTAAGGAAAAAATGAATGCAGCAATGTACAGAGACATCCTTGATGAAAACCTGCTCCAGGGCGCTCTGGACCTCAGACTTCCAACAGGACAACAACCCTAAGCACACAGCCAAGATAACCAAAAAGAAGCTACGGCGAAACTATGTGAATGTCCTTGTGTGGCTCAGACTTGAACCCGATTGAACGTCTCTGGAGAGATCTGAAAAATGGCTGTGCATGACGTTCCCCATCTAGATGGAGTTTAAGAGGTCATACAAAAGGAATGGGAGAAACTGCCCAAAATAGGTGTGCCAAGATTGTAGCATCATACTCAAAAAGATTTGAGGTTGTAATTGATGCCAAAGGTGCTTCAACAAAAGATTGAGTAAAGGCTGTGAATACTTATGTACATGTGAATTTTTATTTAATTTTTTTTATATAAATTTGCAAAGATTTCAAACAAACTTCTTTTAACCACTTAAGACCCGGACCAAGGGGGGCGTGGCTTGCACGCGATCTGAATGGCCGCTTGAGCACGGAGCTCCGACAGAACACCGGGGAAAACAGCGGCGAAACGATCGATTTTCGATACAAGATCGGATATAAAGTATCGAATTCCCGTGGCGGAACACATCCGATGCTGACTCGAAAACGTAAGGACAAAAAATCAGCTGAAAAGCTTATAAATCCCTGCGCCATGTCAGCCTCTGTGGGGAAACTGCCTCATGACAGGAATGGCAACACAACTGCGTCACAGCCTTCCTCATACACAGACCTTCCTGATGACAACCCTGATCTATGGGGCTCTGTACAACCGGACACTCAGGATTTGAATTCCCCTCCACATAGTCCATCATCGATTAGCCCGGCTAAATCTAAGAGGAGAATTGATGACGCATTGCAGATATCCCTTCCCAATATGGCTGTTTTACCTCATGTCCAAATGGGTCATAACGCTGCATCTATAGCTAACTATCCTACCTCAGGGATGCCAGTACTAGATACCACAATGAAAGATATGCTCTTGACACTGCAAACATCCCTCATGACAAGCTTTTCAGTAATGATGAATAACATATCAATTGAACTGAAAGGTCTGGGAGACAGAGTCCTTACTGTTGAAAACAAAATGGAGGATCAATCTGGTACCATTGATGATCTTGTTGGTGCGTACAAGGACCAGGCTGATGATACTTTGTGGGTCAAAGCCAAGCTCGCGGACCTCGAGGACCGTTCGAGAAGAAATAATATTAAGCTGAGGGGGATACCTGAGTCTGTGTCTCCGAGTGATCTGCTTAAATATGTGGATGACTTGATAGTTAAACTTATGCCTGAGACTTCTCAAATAGAGCGCATGATTGATCGCATACACCGTATACCCAAACCGAAATATATGGATGCATCTATCCCAAGGGATGTTCTTATGAGGGTTCATTTCTTCCCTACCAAAGAAAAGCTTCTGACACAGGCTAGAATACTATCAACGCTGCCTGACCCGTATAACGATATTCATCTATACGCTGACTTGTCACAATATACATTAAACCTGAGGAGGCAACTGAGATCAATCACAAAAGCCTTGATCGATCATAAAATACCATATAAATGGAAACACCCTGCTACATTGCTTATCACCAACAACGGTATGACTGTCACAGTTTCAAGGCCTCAGGAAGGACTGCAACTTCTGAACTCCTGGGGTATAAATCCGGATGTCTCCGCTGGAGAAAGGAAAGCTATGGAAAAATCACGCTTCGGGCGCAACTCACGCGAAGGTTACCACCCTCCTAAAGGGAAATGAATGTCTTGAAACTTTTCCCTTGTTTTTGCAAATTCCTTTCTTGTTTACGTGTCAACAAATTCCCCTGGTGTTCTGTTCTGTAGTGATCTAATATTTGAATATTTTTGAACTAATACCCCTACACAGTCGGTTTAATATTGTACCCGACTCTTGCTATTTGTTTTCTTTTAGTTGTTTTACTCATACAAATATTCTGTCCTACACAACTAGGGACTGTCCCTACAATCCCTGAATATTTGTAATTATTTATTTGTCTTGATTTTGCTTTAAGTTTTTTTTTTTTTTTTTTTTTTGTTTGTTTATTTGTTGTTTGGCTTAGTTGTTTGTCAAGTACCTGATTGGGACGCTTTTATCGGCCTTGTCTGATATTGCACTCCCCTATATCTTCTGGGAAGTAAGGACAAAAGAGAAAAAACAAAAAAAAAATCATATTTCCCACAAGACATCTAGATTTGTGAGTGTATTCAAATAGCTTAACCAACTCACATCACGCTAGAATGTCCATTAATTTTCTATCAGTCAATGCCAATGGCTTAAACCATCCAGCCAAAAGAGCATCCATGTGGAAAACGGCATTGACTAATAGTTGTGATGTTTTATGTGTACAGGAAACCCATTTTTCTTTAGAAAATTCGCCTGTATGCTTACATAAATCTTTCCCTTATATATTTAAGGCTAGTTACTCCCGTAAACAGAGGGGAGTTATGATAGCTATACGAGATTCTTTGTCCTTCCAAGAGTTAGGTTGCACCTTGGATCCTGAGGGCAGGTTTATCATTTTGGTCTGTTCCCTGGATAATGTTATCTACACGCTTGTGAATGTATATGCACCCAACATTCGACAGATGAAATTCCACAAAGCTGTTCTGAAGAAAATTAATGAAATTCAGCAAGGTCATCTCTTAATATGTGGGGACTTTAATTTGGTCCCAGATATTATTATGGACTCTTCTTCCAGTGCCAAAAGATTTGCTTCTCCCCTTGCGTCCTTTCTTATGGATAATGATCTTTATGATGTATGGAGGTGTTATCACGCGGCTGAAAGGGACTACACGTTCCATTCCCCGCGTCATAACACTTACTCTCGGATTGATCTGTTTATCTCTGATAAATGGCTGCTACAAAATGTAATTGACACCCGCATCCATGATATCACCTGGTCGGATCATGCACCCATCAGCATAAAATTGAAAAATGCAAATTCTCATCAAAAATCACACTTATGGCGTATAAATAACTACCTTCTACAACTACCGGATAATATTCGATATATTTCTGAAAAATTAGTTGAATTTTTCTCTAACAATGTGGGCTCTGTATCCGACCCGACGGTATTGTGGAATGCACATAAGTCCTATGTACGTGGTCTTTTGATCCAACTTGGATCGCAATACAAAAAGAAACGGACTGCAAAACTAGATAAACTAACGAAGGAATTGAATGACATTGATTCAAAAAATAGGGCTAACCCCTCTCCGACTCTCCAATCCCAACTTTATGACTTAAGACACGAATTACGCTCTATGCTCCTGCAATCTTATGACCTCAAACTTAGGAAGTTAAAGGCGCGCTCCTACGTCACCAATAATAAGGCAGGTAAAGTTATGGCATCTCGTATTAAAGGACACAGACAAAAGACTAAAATCTCGCACCTTATTGACCCCGTCACTCGAGAAAAAATTATAAATCCGCAAAAAATGGCTGATTTATTTAGCTCATACTATAGTGATTTGTATAACCTTAACAATGACGGCACTATTCAACAGCCTTCCATTGACGAGATTCATTCCTTCCTCTCTCCTTTAAAATTGCCTACATTATCAGATGATCAACTTGACCTACTGAATACCCCTTTCACCGACATTGAAATTATACATTCCATTAACTCTATGCCCAGCGCCAAGGCACCAGGCCCTGATGGTTTCTCTGGAGAATATATTAAACTGTTTAAGGAATTGTTGGTACCCCATATGAGAGACCTTTATAACCATGTTGCATCCTCGTCGTCATTTCCGAAGGAAATGCTCTCCGCATTGATTATCACGCTTCCCAAACCTGGCAAAGATCCTACCTCCCCCCCAAATTTTCGACCCATTTCTCTACTCAACATTGATCTTAAGATATATGCTAAAATAATTGCTAATAGACTGATTGATATTCTCCCTAACCTTATAAATATAGACCAAACTGGATTCATCAAGGGACGTCAAACATCTGATGCGACTAGAAGACTAATTAATGTTATTCACAATATTAATATGACTGGAACGCCTTCTCTGCTCCTATCATTGGACGCAGAGAAGGCGTTCGATAGAGTGAACTGGTCCTATTTATCATTAGCTCTACAGAAATTTGGATTCCAGGGACTTATTCTTAAAGCTATACTTGCCTTATATTCATTCCCAAATGCAAGAGTTTTTACTTCTAATCTACTATCCCGACCTTTTGATATCACTAATGGAACTCGTCAGGGTTGCCCTCTGTCGCCCCTGATTTTTAACTTAATGATAGAACCTTTGGCGGAACATATCAGGTCTCATCCTAAAATTTCGGGCATTACTATTGGTCCTCAAGTCCATAAGATCAGTCTATTTGCTGATGATATTATATTAATGTTGACTGACCCATGTACATCTCTAGTGGAAGTACAAAATATACTGTCATGGTTTGGAAGGATCTCCTATTATAAAGTAAATACCACAAAATCCTATGTGCTAGACATTGGAATTGACGCTATATCAAACAACATTCTCCAAAACACATTCCCCTATGTATGGGCGGAGAACAACATTTCATACCTTGGTATAAACCTTACGAGAACAACTAAATCCCTATTTGTACATAACTATGTTCCCCTAAAAAATAAATTACAATTGGATTTGCTCAAACTAGGAAGGAATGAATTCTCTTGGTGGGGTAGACTCTCTGCGTTTAAAATGATCCATCTGCCGCAAATTTTATATGTATTTAGAAGTGTGCCCATCCCAGTCCCTATTAAATTTTTTAAATCTCTTCAATCTTTATTGTCTAGATACATATGGAATGGCAAAAAATCCAGGTGTGCCCACCATAAACTTATCAAACATAGGATGTGGGGTGGAGTGGGCTATATCGACTTCCAGGATTACTTTTATGCATCCATTATGACACAAGCTAAAGAATGGTTTCGTTCTTCTCCAACAACAATGTGGGGAATGATCGAATCCACTTATGTCAAAGAGGGTCAGACTTATTTATGGCTGTTTGGAGCACATATGGGCATCAAAATCCCTACGCATTTGTCCCCGACGATAAAGGTGTCTATCACGACATGGCTGAAAATTCTTCAGTCTGCTGAAATTCTAGACTCTAAAATTGACGTGAAAATACCACTTCGAGTGCTGCGTTTAATTGTGAACCAAGTTCCCTTTGACCTTTGGAGTGAGAAAGGCATTGTGTATATACAAGACTTATACGACAAAAACGGAATCAAATCATTCCTTACATTGCAATCGGAATTTGACTTGCCTTCAACATACTGTTCTCATTATACTCAAATTACACGCTGCTTACAAAAATTGAATACTGCCCCTATTTACCTCCACACATCAGCATGGTCCTTCTTAAATTCTTGTGATACAAAGAAGGGAGGGATTTCCCATTTTTATAATTTATTCCAACTTAAGAGAACCTTTGTGAAATCTCCCTCCCATATACAATGGGAGGAGGACCTAGGACAGTCATTTTCCTGTGATGAATGGCTTACTGCATGTAAAATCAATCAATCAGTATCCAAGTGTACGTCCCTGTGGGAATTGTCAGTTAAGATAACCTTACGATGGTACTATACACCGGCTGTACTGTCCAAGTTCAGCAGCCAAAACTCTGATAAATGTTGGAGACTTTGTGACATTAAGGGTGATCTACTACATGTCTTATGGAGTTGTCCCCTACTTGCAAATTATTGGAAAGCCATATTTAACATCATATCTGCTTTGATTGGCTCCCCGATAAAACCTGACCCAGCTTTGGCTTTACTAACCCTGGGGATCAATGATTTTCCAACTCATGTACGCAGTTCTGTCACCCACTTTCTTCTTGCTGCCAGGTTATCCATCACTAGAAAATGGAAAGACTCTCATCCCCCATCTGTTATTGAAGCTATAGATCTGACCAATTTACATATGACGTATGAACGCATGTTAGCCACTTCTATGAATACTTTGCATAAACATGATACATTATGGCATCCTTGGGTAATATGGAACGACCAAAATGATAAACGTCTATATGTTTGAATGCCCTTTTATTTATTTTTTCTGAGGTTCTCTGGTTGCAGCAGCACCTATGCCTGCTGTGAACATTTTTTTGTTTATTGTGGGAGACACTGTGTTCTATATTCTGACTGTTTCCTTTTACTGCATGTATTGTTCCTTGATGGTACTTGAAGTTTGTATTGTAGATACTTTTGATTGTCTTCATTTAAAACTAGATTCTATGCTTATGAGAATATTCCTGTGTATTAGATTGTTTATTTGCGACCTCTGTATTGCTGTGTATTGCTACTGTATTTCATGATGTATCTTACTTATGTACATGTGAATTTTTATTTAATTTTTTTATATAAATTTGCAAAGATTTCAAACAAACTTCTTTTAACCACTTAAGACCCGGACCAAAATGCAGGTAAAGGACCAGGCCCCTTTTTGCGATTCGGCACTGCTTCACTTTAACAGACAATTGCGCGGTCGTGCGACGTGGCTCCCAAACAAAATTGGCGTCCTTTTTTATCCCACAAATAGAGCTTTCTTTTGGTGGTATTTGATCACCTTTGCGATATAAACAAAAATAGAGCTACAATTTTGAAAAAAAATGCAATATTTTTTACTTTGTGCTATGATAAATTTTCCCACAAAAATATATAAAAAAATGTTTTCCTCAGTTTAGGCTGATACGTATTCTACCTATTTTTGGTCAAAAAATCACAATAAGCGTTTATCGATTGGTTTGCGCAAAATTTATAGCGTTTACAAAATAGGGTAATTTGTTAAACGGCTGGGCATTTAACAATAGCGTACAGGTACGTGATTGTGCCCAGCCGTGCCATTCTGCCAACGTATATCGGCGTTAGGCGGTCCTTATTGGTTAACATTGTCATTATGGGGTAGTGTTTGTAGAATTCTGAGGAAAATAATGCATCTAGTTTGGGAATAAGGTTGTAACATAAAATTTGGAAAAAGTGAAGTGCTGTGAATACTTCCCGGATGCACTGTAAATGACATTGTGTCCTCATGCATCTTCTTGTTCCTGGGCAATAGTTTACCAGCAATGACCTCAGGATAAAGGGTGACAGCCCAGGAGCATTCACCTACAAAATGCAAGGCAGCTTCCAATTATGTATCCTGACAGGTTGCTTTTAGTAATTGTAGCAATTTAATGAACAGAGGTTTATTCAGTGGCTGGCTGTAAATAGATGATCAGGAATTCTCAAGTCTTGGCTTTTTCCAAAGCTTTGATAGGAAACTATATTTGCCTGATATCTAAGTCATTGTTGTGAATTATGGCCTTTACACTAGATCTGAAAATGTAATGCTAGTCTCATATAGAAAATAAAGAGTTTACTAAAGTGATAAAAATTATCATACAACAGAATAAAATTCAGAAGTGATGTGTTGTATCTGTATTGTATTTTCGAAAGACAACTGTACTGAATAAACAAGAATTTTCCGTGCTTGTCCCATCGGATAATATTGGATGAACTGTCGTGATTGGCTCTCGAAAGCTGAGTACCAACGATCAGATTATCGTATACTTTTTCCTGCCACTGTATGACTTATATCAAGCATGCCAGCTGAGCTGACCACTCTTGGATGGGACAGGATACCGTATATACTCGAGTATAAGCCACATTTTTCAGCACTTTTTTTGGTGCTGAAAATGCCCCCTTTGGCTTATACTCGAGTCACCTTTTTGCGCCTGATCTCCCGGACTTTGGGGACCCAGTACCGGCCGGCCGTAGGTCCCCTGGACCACAACTTGGCACACATGT
The DNA here is from genome assembly GCA_029574335.1 of Rana kukunoris. Lineage (NCBI taxonomy): Eukaryota > Metazoa > Chordata > Amphibia > Anura > Ranidae > Rana > Rana kukunoris. The sequence continues at coordinate 186,319,546 of CM056051.1, forward strand.
AGCTTCCTCTACAAGTGTGACAAGTTTGTTGTCCGGGAGACCTACAGCCGGGAAGCACCGATTTTTTTTTTTTCCAAAGCTGTGCACCCTTTCCATAGACTCCCATGTTAAATGGTAATTTCTTCTGTGACTTTTGGGCCCCGGTACTGGCCAGCCGTAGGTTCCCTGGACCCGAAACTTGGCACACATGTAGCCCCAGTTCTCCTCTACAAGTGTGAAAAGTTTGTTGTTTGGAAGACCTACGGCTGTACCTGTGCAGTTAACAGCATTTGATACCTGGAAGCACCCTTACCAGCTAGTGTGTGTGTGTGTGTGTGTGTGTGTGTGTGTGTGTGTGTGTGTGTTTTTAAGCTATTCTTAAACAGATTGTGTAGGCAGATAATGAAAACAGCACCAGTAGATTACTGAAGGTTAACATTGCCAGAGATGTCTGTTTTTTGCAGCTGAAGCTCATTGTTATGCTGTAAGAGCTCTAAAAATCTCTAGGCTCACATCCTGCTAGAGAATGCACACAGCCAGGAAGCAGAAACCAAACTAATCTTAAATAATACAAAAACACCTATCTCTTATGTAATATTCATAAACAGAAACATATTCAAAGGGGAAACTATGTATCGCCAAATAGCTGAACTCCTATACTAAATTATATATAGTAAAACATCTGAGACTGGGTCCACTGCTGAGAATCAAGATGAGAGAACCTGAGAAACTGCAGAATACAAACATGGGAAAGAACATGGTATTACATGGAGATGGCTAAATACAAATGCATTACTGCTAATAGGTTTTAGGGCACATGAAAACCAGAAGAACCATTGTTACCAGTCAATTTCATCCTTCACCAGGGATTTGTTATTCATCACTATAGTGTAATGTTTTGGAAGCATATATGGCCCATTTATTAAGGCGTCTGTATTTTGTGATCAATAAAAATATTGCCTGATGAAGGTTTACTAGCAATACTATGCTATGAGTAGGAGTGGTAGCATTAAAAAGCATAACCTTTATATGCTTCTGTATAGTTCACTTCAGCAGAGTGCTCTGTTTGGCAGCATTTTATAGTTCCTTAAAGGGTTAGTTTACCTTTACAAAAAAATAAAATAAAAAATATGCCAATGCCGGTATAGGGAGTTTGTAGATAAAAGCAAACTGTGCAGCTCTGACTGCATAATGCCCTTGCTAGAGGTGTAGCCATTTACATACCTCATAAAGCCTGACTGGAATACTCCTTGGACGCTGCTAGGACATAGCTAAGAGAAGCCTTCACCATTACAGAAGTGAGCTTTTTCTGATTCAAACCCCCTCGTATGTGCTTTCTCCCCTGGAGTAGTAGCTCTGAGCTTTGCGTTTGAGAGCCTACTCTTGTGATGGTGGAGGTGAGCAGTAATTACTAGGCCTCGCTTAGCAACATTCTAGACAAACTCTGGGAGTATTCCAGTCAGGCTTTATGAAGTATGTAAATTGCCTACACCTATAGCAATGGTAATATTAAACATTAATCAGAGATGCACAGTTTGTTTACAGATGTCCCTTATCTGCAATGCATAGGCAGTTTTTTGGTAAAGGTGAACTAACTCTTTACTAGTTCGAAACAAGGGAAAGAAAAGAGGGGTGCCAGGCAGCCATATAGTGTAGTATGTTAGTTTTATTCAAGATATATGAAAACAATAGTAATGCACACCCTCAAGCACGTAGGAGATCTAGGCATGTCACTGGGAAGCAGGTTCCAAGCCAGGGATGGATGGTGGCTCCACTGAGCAAGCAGAACTTATTGTGAGCTAACACGCCCTTCCCTCCGTTTTCTAGCTTCTCTTAGTCTCTTTAACTAGTTAGCCTTTGAACATACTAGGAATGACCCACCAGGTTGAAGACTATAGCTGTAGTAGCAGTTATTAGCTTGTTTCTGTTTTTATCATTGGGATCCTGGCTTTGCTGTAAAAGTGACCAGGGTGGCTGTAGAGCTGTCCGATCACTTTTTGACTCAAACTTATGCCCAACCCCACCCCCCTTCCGGGGCTAACTCTAATTGGTATTGGGGCTCTGCTGCTCCTCCCGCTCAGGATCTCAACAACTGTAGCAAACCTGAAGCACTTGCCATGAGCACTTTTAGTTCAGAGCTGTCAAAATCCCCTCTAGAAAGCTGGGTGTACAGTTGATCGATCCCATCTGTCAGGATAAGTCAAGGCAGTGGAGACATTAGGGGTCTAATAAACCCAGGATATCTCTATGAAGAGAACTTGTCACCTGCCCAGTGCTGTCACATGGAGCCTTGCCACCTATGTGATAGTAATAAAGCTAAGTAGCACACGTGAACACAAATATGTGCGTTGAGTGCATATGTGTATGTAAATGGAAATTGTGCCACATGTTAGTATTCGGAATAAAACCAATAATTGTAGGTCCCTTATTTGCAGGTAACTGGCATTTAAAAGGTTGTATATTGATAGTTTTGGGTAGCAAAATGTTTCTTTGTTGTGGGTGTATGCAGTTTTGAGGCCCACTGCATTTGGTATGCATTTACTCAACACTCCTAATCAGGGATTATATTGTGTTTCTGCATTAAAATTCATTTTAGCTTATTGTTTCCTGCAAATATTGCTACGATCAATGGTTGTGCAATTATTGTGCAACATAAAAAGTTGTGACTACTATCTTTTTATTTTACAGGGACTTTCTGAAAATGTATAAAAGAATGACAGGTTTTGTTTTCCATTTTGTCACGGCCACTTTAAGTATGCAAATCTTAATGTAAAAAGAAGTGACTCATCCAGGATTTTTTCTTGTAGTGTTATCAGCAATATCGGTCCTCAAACAAACATGTATTGTTCTGTGTAGGCAATGTAGCTATAAAAGCTATACCAAGCCATACCAATCCTGTAAGCAGACCTTGTACTTTGGAATGTTGCAAATACCAATGTTATTCAGTAACACCCTTTATATACAACTTCAAAGCTTTTATTTCATTTGATTAATTTATGCTGTACAAATATTGGAACTGTAATTTTGGATTTTTTTTTTCTTATTCCTACAGGTTGTTTAATGGAAGAGAAGAAATAGGAAACCCCTGACTGCATAGCTGCCTTCTCTATGAGAGCTTAGCTGACAAAGTGATGTACATTACAAGGAAGTAGCAGCGCCTTCAAACTTCTATATGAGAAATCAAGAATACAATCTCTTTGGCAAATCTCATTCCCACATTTTTACATGTGCAGATCACTCCGTTACTGTGTTAGTCACTGCCTCCATGCAGCAATGACACGACTCGAAGAGGCAAACCAAGAGGTCAACATGCATACATCAGTCAGATATTTGGGCTTTTTAGCCAAGATCACTTTACTAGTGGCCATATGTATGGGTCTTTATGTTAGATGGGAACAGACGGCTGAAACAATAATATTGGTAATATTTATCTTGGGCCTTTTCGTCTTTGGCATTGCAAGCATCCTTTACTACTATTTTTCTATGGAAGCTGCCAGTTTAAGCCTTTCAAATCTTTGGTTCGGGTTTCTTCTTGGTCTGCTTTGTTTTATCGATATGTCCCAGTTTAAGTATGATGTAAAAGAGGAAGCCACAAAATACTTGCTTATAGCCTCCATAATCATTCGAGCAATGTATGCACTTGTGGCGAGGGTCTGTGGTTGTGTTCGGCACCATCCCACCCTTCTAACAGCAGCAGAGTTTTTGGAACTGACTGGTTTTGCTGTTGCCAGTACCATCATGCTTGTCCAAAAGTCATTGTCCATCATCTTGCTTATCACCGCATTTGCACTGATAGTTATTGACCTGCGAATGAAATCTTTCCTGGCAATCCTAAACCTGGTTATATTTAGTGTTGTGACACCTGTGCTGTTTTTCCCATCATTAGAAATACCTGTCAATCCATTTGCATTATCTTGCTTTTTCTGCTGCATCATTAGTGAGCCTTTTCTTGACGTGTACTTTAGTGGTCTTTCGGTCACAGAACGATGGAAACCATATCTGTATCGAAGCACGATTTGCAGAAGGTTTTCGGTCATGGCTATTGGATTGATTGAACTGATATTTTTCATTCTAGCAGCCTTTAAATTGAAAGATCTACATTTATGGTATTTTGTTATTCCTGGCTTTTCCATCTTTGGCATCTTTTGGCTAATCTGCCATATTATATTTTTAATCACTCTTTGGGGTTTCCACACTAAGTTGAATGACTGCCATAAGGTATATTACAGCCATCGAACAGATAACAGCCTTGATAGGGTTATGGCCTCAAAAGGAATGCGTCATTTTTGCCTTATTTCTGAGCGTTTGGTGTTCTTCAGTCTCCTGTCAACAACAGTCCTTGGAGCTGTATCTTGGCAGGTAAGGAAAAATGTATACATATTGTACAATTTGTATTAGTATGTAGCTTAGACATTACAATATATATTCAGCAGAAATATGAACAACGAGTAAAGGATGCTCTCGGACATTGAATGGTGTCAGCCTAATAAAGTGAATAGCAAAAAAGTTGGTTTACCTTATTAAAGCAGAGCTCCGCCCAAAAGGGGAAGTTCAGCTTTAAGTACTCCTTCCCTGCCACATTTGGCATGCAATTTTTGTTTGGGGGGAGGGGGGCTTAGTTTTGACAAGTACCAGCTGCTCCTCTCTCCTAGCAGTCTTCTGGGACACATTCCAGGTCCCAGAAGACTGCCGGACCATTCAGGAGGCGCAGCACAACTCGCACATGCACATTGGGCACCCAGGTGTGATGCAGCAAACATTGTCACAGCCAGGTGCCCATAGTTGAAATGCCAGTACCAGGGAGAAAAGAGGTAGAAAAGGGATGGCTTCGATGAGCACATCTCTGGATCTTGGTACAGTTGTGTTTATTAAGTCAGCAGCTGCTTTTTTTTTTTTAGCTGCTGACTTGTAATAAACACAAAAAAGACTGGAACTCATCTTTAATGCATTAAGGTAAAAACATTTTCCAAGTTGCTCTGTGTACATGTAGACATCGGAGGAGGGGGAGGCGGCTTTGGCTTCAGTCCGCTCTGCTGTGTGAGACAGCGGGACAGAGGCAACCCAGACAGCCGTTAAAACGGTGAGATAAGTGGATACTGGAGTGGTGCGCTGGCAGGACACTCAAAAGATTCCTGCCAGCTGCATCTTTGAGGCACTGTAGGCTAAAGCGCCTCTGCGCATTGAAATCAATCTGCAGCGCCGGCAAAGCCGCCCTTTGCGGGTGGTTTTAACCCTTTTTTGGGACGCTAGCGGAGGTTAAAAGCACCCCGTTGCAGTTCGAATAGCACCAAAAAAACAATGGCAAAGCAGCACTTTACCTCCGGCGCAACTCCCCAGTGTGAAAGTAGCCTGAACTGCACTGTGTCAGGAATATGTACTACACTCCCGCTTTTGAGTATATTGTGCTGTTTTGAATAGTGTGACTGTGCTTGATTAGGAATGAATTCTGATCATTTAGAATCATTTTGCACTATAATCTATCAAGCAGATATTCTGTTTTCCTCTGTGAAAGCATGTAATACTTTGTAGTGTGAAGCAGATCTGGAGCAGATTATTAAACATGCTACCTGAGTTCTTATCTTTTTATATGCCTTTTCCATGGCATTTGCGCACTACAGCTGCATAAAATCTTAGGCCTCGTACACATGATGGGTTAAACAGAGGACAGTGGTCTGATGGACCGTTTTCATCAGTCAAAACCGATCGTGTGTGGGCCCCATAGGTTATTTAACCATTCGGTTAATGAAAAGCCAACTTGCCTTAAATTTAACCGATGGATTTCTAACCGATAGGTCAAAACCGATCGTTCGTAGGCACGACCATCGGTTAAAAATCCACGCATGCTCAGAATCAAGTCGACGCATGCTTGGAAGCATTGAACTTCATTTTTTTTAGCATGTCGTTGTGTATTACATCACCGCATTCTGACACGATCGGTTATTTTACCGATGGTGTATGGGCGCGACGGACCATCAGTCAGCTTCATCGGTTAACGCCGTTAACCGATGACAACGGTCCTTCAGACCGCTCTCATCGGATGGACTGATCATGTGAGTTTTAACAGTATGAGTTTTAACAGTGACTTCCTTCCTGTTATCAGTATAGCAGTTCAATAAGTTCAACCCTGCAACATACTGAGATTAGATTCATGGCATTTGTTGATGCAGTCACTTACTGTTTTGCATTGCTTTTTTCTAGCCAACCAGTGGGACCTTTATGAGCTTGTTTCTGATTGTCTTACCTCTTGAGTCAATGGCACACGGTCTTTTTCATGAACTTGGTAGCTGTTTGGGAGGGACTTCTGTTGGCTATGCTGTTGTAATTCCCACAAATTTTTGCAGGTAAGTTGCTTCAATGTCTGTACCCTGTAGTGTTGTCAATTAAATTGTGTACCCAGAAAGAGTATGCAGTTATAGTATAACTGTGCAGATATAGTCTTTTGTCACATTCATAATGTAGAAAAGATCCATCTTGGAAGTACAACAGTCCCTTGTACAGTTGTCCTCTAACAGATATACCCCCCCCCCCCCCCGGGTGTAGGCAACCTAGGCTCCATGCAGGCCTCACAGTGACGATCACTGAATTAGGGCTAAGGTATTTCACCTAGTGGGATGCACTTAATTATAGAACCACTGTACAAAGGTTCAGTTGCCCTTTAACTTTATTTTCCATAATCCTACAACATATTTTAAAAAGCACTTTACAGCAAGACATGTATTTAGTTTAAGATAAAGGCATTGTACACTTTTAACTTTTTTTTTCCTTTTGTTAACTAGGTGTTCATTATATTCCCTATGCTGTTTGTTTGCCACATGTTGTGGTTGTAGTTTGTAGTGTCATGGCTGACTGACTAGGCATTGCTTCAGATAGCTTGTCCCTATGCACCAAAGGCAACTTCCTGTTCCAGATAAAACAGTGTTGAGTTCATGCCTAGCCATTTTTTCTGTGTCGCATCATAAATGTGAAAGTGCTAGTGCTAATGTAATAAAAAATAATAATTCCAGCTGTATGTGTACCTGTAAATGCACTGCCTGTGTTCTGTCAGATCTAATTACTGTGTAGCTCTCACCTGCACCAGCACTAGAATGAAAGGCCCAGGGATTGTGAAATATGTAGTTTCTTCACAGAAAATGTCAAGTTTCACACTACATTAACCTTTGTAGTGCCATACCAAATACCTCATGTTTCTACTTCAAGGGGTTGCAAAGGTACCATCCCCCCCCCCCCCCCAAATAGCTTCCTTTACCTTAGTGCAGTCCTCCTTCACTTACCTCATCCTTCGAATTTGCTTCTAAATGTTCTTATTTCTTCTGAGAAATCCTCACTTTCTGTTTTTCTGTCTGTAACTCCACACAGTAATGCAAGGCTTTCTCCCTGGTGTGGAGTGTCATGCTCGCCCCGTCCCTTGGACTACAGGAGAGTCAGGACGCCCACTAACACACAGCTCCTTTCTCTATCTGCAATGTAGAGATCGTCCTGACTCTCCTGTAGTCCAAGGGAGGGGGCGAGCACGACACTCCACCAGGAAGAAAGCTTCACATTACTGTGTGGAGTTACAGACAGAAGAACAGAAAGTGAGTGTCATGACTTTCCTGTAGTCCAAGGGAGGGGGCGAGCACAACACTCCACACCAGGGAGAAATCCTTGCATTACTGTGTGGAGTTAGACAGAAGAACAGGAAGTGAGGATTTCTCAGAAGAAATAATGACATTTAAAAGCAAAATGGAAGGATGAGGTAAGTGAAGGAGGACTGCATTAGGGCCCTTTCACACGTCCGTTCAGTTCGTCCGTTTTTTGGACGTCCGTTAACGGACCTCAATGCTTCCCTATGGGTTAGCGTCCGTTAGCGGATGAGCATCCGCTAAACGTCCGTTAACATCCGTCTGCGGTAAGCTCCGTTTTTTTGGACGGAAGAAAACCCTATTTTTCTTCCGTCAAAAAACAGAACGGACGAAAAACGGACATTAGCGGATGATCCGTTTACCATCCGAACCGCTAACGTCAGTTTTTCATCAAAATATGTAAAAAAAAAAAAAAAAGTTCTAAAAAAAAAAAAAAAACGGATGAAAAAAACTGATGAAAAACTGACGGAAAACGGAACGGAAACGGATGTAAACGGACGGAAAACTGACGAAAAACTGATGAAAAAACGGATCAACTGAAGGGGGGAAAAACTGATCTAAAAAACTGAACGGACGTGTGAAAGAGCCCTAAAGGTAAAGAAGCTATTTAGGGAATTTTTTTTTACCTTTACAAACCCTTTAAAAATAAACTTCTGCTATAGGCTGTGCATACAGGGCAACATATGACACCATGAAACTACAGGATCAATGCACATCTTATGGAGGTGAAAAACACAATGTGCAGGTAGGAATGTGTACAGTGCCTTTTAAGATTTTTTTTTTATTATTGACATTTTTTTATTTGAAAGATTTTTGGCTGCCAGAACAGTAAATCAGGGAACATCTCTCACAGGGCCAAAACACATTTTTAGAGGAATGAGGAAGGGTTACAGTTAAAACTGTCAAATAGTGTTAAAATGAGATGGTATTCATGCAAAATGTGGATTAATCTGTGAAAATAAGAGAAGAAGGAAATGTTGGTAAACTTGTCCTATAGTATGGGAAACACATCAACAAATCACTACTACCACAGAAATATAGTGGCATTATTGTTGATTCTGCTCTCCTGGTGTAGCCCTAGCTGGCGGACCTTTTAATGTTAAGTCACAGAGCCTGGGCATTCATGACCACATTCCAATTTATCCTTCTGTCCCCTGCCACTGGGTTGGACCAAGCAGGAGGGGGATGCAGAGGGAGAAGAAGAGAGGATGCTTATTTGCTGCTTTGGCAGCCAGACTTTAGCCCACCCATCAAAACTGGTAGGGACTCGAGGTGGAAGCATGGCCAGGAAACGAAACCCTAAGAAATGAAGGGGAAATTCCAGGAGTGGGTATGTCAAGGTGATTCCCCATCCAGGACTGTTAGCTAGCCAGGGAGCCTGGAAAAAAGGGACAGACCTTTTGACTGGAGGGAGTTTCTAGAGGGCTTGGAGAGGAGAGGCTGCTGAAGAGGGAGCGTCTTGAGAAGTTGTGCAGGCAAATATGAAAATTCATGTGGCGAAACGGGACAGTCCCCACTCCTGTAAGTGCTCATTCAAGTAGAAGGCATTTACTCAATTCCAGCTAAGAGGAAATGTGACTTCATGAAGAAGAGCAGAGACGTTGCCAGGAGTTGTGCCATTTCTGTCAGTTATCTATCAACTATCTGGGGCATGTACTCTCTGCTAAATGAAGAAGTGGCTACTGACATCAAGCAGTTGGCAGCCGTTGCCATTTGGCCAAAGCCCTGAAATGTCAGAGCTGAGGTCCTTCCTGGAAATGTGTGGAAAGTAGGGTTGTCCCGATACCGATACTAGTATCGGTATCGGGTCCGATACCGAGTATTTGCGGGAGTACTTGTACTCCCGCAAATACCCCCGATGCCTAATCCGGATACTTTTTTTTTTTTTTTTTTCGGAGTGGGGGCGGAATGGGGGCGGAGAGAGGGCAGAGAGTGGGCGGAAAGGGGGCGGGAACCGATCGCAGAGGAGACTGAGGGGGCAGCGAGGAAGGCGGACTGGAGGCGGAGAGGAGGCGGAGAGGAAGCAAAGAAGAAAGCGGAGAGCAGAGCAGTCCCCAGGTATGTATAAAATCACTGGAGAGCTGCTTCTGCTGCCGCTGCCACCGCCGTCTAGCTGTTCGGCGCTTAAGCCAGGGAACATAACAGCTTTCATTGGAATAGCTGCTGTTCCCTGCCGCGCGTCGTCATGGCCCCTCCCCCTTGTCGGGCGCTTTTCCCAGGATTGGACAGGTGATCTGTCTATCAAAGTGCCCGGACAAGGGGGAGGGGCCATGACGACGCGCGGCAGGGACAGCAGCTATTCAAAGAAAGCTGTTATGTTCTGCTGAGCGCCGAACAACTAGACGGCGGGGGAAACATAACTGCATATGAGGGGGGGACATGGCTTCATATGGGGGGGGAGACATGGCTGCATATGGGGGGAGACATGACTGCATATGAGGGGGAGACATGGCTTATTGGGGGGGAGACATATGCATATGAGGGGGGAATGGCTGCATTTGGGGGGGAGACATGGCTGCATATGGGGGGGCATGATGCATATGAGGGGGAGACATGGCTTCATATGGGGGGGAGACATGACTGCATATGAGGGGGGAGTTATGGCTGCATTTGGGGGGAGAATGGCTGCATATGGGGGGGCATGACTGCATATGAGGGGGAGACATGGCTTCATATGGGGGGGAGACATGACTGCATATGAGGGGGGAGTTATGGCTGCATTTGGGGGGGAGACATGGCTGCATATGGGGGGAGTCATGCTGCATATGAGGGGGAGACATGGCTTCAATGGGGGGGAGCATGACTGCATATGAGAGGGGGGAGTTATGGCTGCATTTGGGGGGACACAAGGCTGCATTTGGGGCGCATTGCTGCATTTAAAAAAAAGTATCGGTATTCGGAATCGGCGAGTACATAAAAAAAAGTATCGGTACTTGTACTCGGTCCTAAAAAAGAGGCATCGGGACAACCCTAGTGGAAAGGTCTGCCAAGATTACCTGACCTCAACGAATTTGGGAAATGAAGGAGAGGAAGATGGTTTAGAAGCCACCAGACTCCACCTCCCAAACTTAAGACTCAAGTGGCTGAAGTACAGTTTACATCACACCCCTGTGCTTGCCTCTGCCGACCCTGCTTGGCTAGCCCTAGACCTCCTCTCTAACTCAAAACATGCAACCTGTAGAATTTTTTAAACGTCGCCTATGGAGATTTTAAAGGGTAAAAGTTTGTCGCCATTCCACGAGCAGACGCAAATTTTAAGCGTGACATGTTGGGTATCGATTTACTCGGCGTAACATTATCTTTCACAATATAAAAAAAAAATTGGGCTAACTTTACTGTTGTCCTATTTTTTACTTAAAAAAAAGTGTATTTTTCCCCCAAAAAAAGTGCGCTTGTAAGACCGCTGCGCAAATACGGTGTGACAGAAATATTGCGACGATCGCCATTTTATTCTCTAGGGTGTTAGAATAAAAAAATATATATAATGTTTGGGGGTTCTAATTAGAGGGAAGGAGATAGCAGTGAAAACGGTGATAAAAACACATTAGAATTGCTGTTTTACTTGTAATGCCAACGGCCACCACCAGGTGGTGCTAGGTCACAGAAGAAAGCTTGGACCTTCACAAGGTTGCAAAGCCGTGGCTTCAATTACCGGCCGTCGTGGGCCCGCCGCCATCACGCGGCGGGGGAGATGGGGGCGCACGGAGACAATTTTCTGCTGTTTAAGACAGACAATGTCTTTATTTTAAGAAGAGAAAAAAAGAAGATATAACCAAACTGATCTAAACAACCAAAAAAATAAAAAGTATTTAAACCGGGAAAATACCTGGGTAGAGTCCAAGATGGTCTTTGGTTCCTGACCTTTTTTTAAATTTATTTTTTAAACTCGCCACAACTGAAATGGCACCAGTAAGACCCCTTTCACACTGAGGGCATATTGCAGGCGCTATAGCGTTAAAAATGGCACCTGCAATCCGCCCTCAAACTGCTACTCCATTGTCTCCAGTGTGAAAGCCAGAGGGCTTTCACACTGGAGCATTGCGCTAGCAGGACGGTATAACAAATGTCCTGCTAGCCGCATCTTTGGAGTGGTGAAGGAGCGGTGTGTTTACTGCTGTTTCACTGCTGCTGCCCATTGAAATCAATGGGATAGTGCGGCTATAACCCTTTCTCTAGTGGGGCCTAAATGCGCCGCAAGTCCGCCCATAGCGTGGGCGGTAAAAAATACCAGAGTTTTACCCCTGATGCTATGGGCAGCTCAGTGTGAAAGGGGTCTAAGCGTGAATGGTTTGTCAAAAGTGTCACCACCTCTGGCTGTGCAACCCAGACATGGTTGGTAATTTCGATCCCAACTTGAAAATTCTGGAGGAAAAGAGGGTGGTACGGTGTTCAGTACAGTTTGCGGTTTGTCAGACTATCACAGAAGTTATAACCCTTTCCCATTTTTAGTCCAGACCAAACTTTTGGCTGCGATTCAGTTTGCTATGTGTCTTTTATATGCAGCTAAACTCAATGTTATGCAAATATGATAACCTTTTTGTTTCTAACCTTGTTGCTAAGTTTTGTTATGTTTACAACAAATCGAGACAAACTTTGAAATGCAGAAGGCTACATTCACACTGGTGATTTAGGCCGCAGGAATTTTCAACCCCATTCTCTACGATGTTACATGACCCGTGAAGAACACAAATATCACAGAAGTTGTTCAGATATTGACTAAAAATCACCTCCTATGTATTCAGCACTAGAGCACTGTGACGAATACAGTATATTGTTTTTGTATGTTTTGGTATAGTGTTCCCTACAAAAGAGCCTGTTTTCTCAAAAGATTTTTTATTTATTTTTTGCTTTTATTAGCCCAAATGGACAACCCATGTTGCTTCCACCAGAACATGTACAGGAACTAAACCTGCGTTCCACGGCAATGCTAAATGATATCCAGAGATTCTTTGCTTCCCACATGATAGAAACCTATGGTTGTGACTACTCTACAAGTGGTCTTACTGTTGACACCCTGCAAACAAAACTCAAGTCTTTTCTGGAACTGAGAACATCCGATGGACCCAGACATGATACCTACATACTGTACTACAGTGGACACTCTCACAGTACTGGAGAATGGGCTTTAGCAGGTATGTGCCGATCCAAAGTGAATGCTGTAAAAGATCTGGGATAAAATATATTGTGGTTACAGAATTTTGTCATTTCCACATTTTTAGCTTGAGAAGACTTAGCGAGTCCCCTGTTAATCTGGGGATTATTTGCTGAGAGCTTTTCTACTTTTATATAGCCATTACACATTGATGGCAAAGCTGGAGGTTATTTTGCTAATATAGCTGTGCACAGTTTATCAGTCAGTAATGTGTGTGACAGATGGAACAGAATGCCATTAGCTTCTATTTTTTTTCATAAATCTGGACACATTTGGACCTCTGCAGTGAAATGAATTGGACTAATCATGTTTTAAAATATTAAAGCACTTCTGAAATGTACAAATGCCAGGACATACGCAGTAGATGTTTGACAGGGTAAATATGCATGCAAGTATGTGTGCTTTATGCATATTATTCTTTCTGTCAGGCAAATTTTAAAAATAAATAAAAAGAAAACAAGAGAAATTCTCCCATTGTGGACAACACATAATGCAACATAAATCATTTTTAGACACCATTCATACTTGGGTTTCCTTATCCCTTCTATGGTATTCAGGTAGTAGCACACTTGACTTAGAATTAACTGATGCACTGTGTGCACAATTAGGCAAGTTGTAATTTTCAGGATTAATTTCATTATTGAACTACAGTGTTCCCAGTCAATCCAAAATGTTAATAAACCTCAAACCTGAATATTTGGGAAAGTGAAAGTGAGGTTTTGGCTTTCTTAGGAGACTGTGTGTACAATTATTGGGCAAATATTGGTGTGCAGAATTATTATGCAACTAAATGAAAAACCAAACATTTTCCCATCTCACTTTCCCAACTCCAAAATGTACAAATAAACATTTCAGACATAAAAAAAATTCTTTTTAACAGTCATAATCCTTCCATTCATGGAGTCTGTCAGTTTCTTGATCTGTTGATGTTCAACTTTTTGTGCAGCAGCAACCTCGGCCTCCCAGACGCTGTTCAGAGAGGTGTACTGTTTTCCTTCACCATAAATCTCCCATTTAGGAATGGCCCACAAGCTCTCAATGGGGTTTAGGTTCGGTGAGGAAGGGGCCATGTCATTATTTTTTCATCTTTAGCTCCTTTTACTGGCTATCCATGCAGTAGAGTACTTTGATGCATGGGATGAAGCATTGTTCTGGTAGCATTGTTCTGGTTCCTGGTAGCTAAAGTGTAAGTCGTTTTCAGCCAAGGTAGCTGCCATCTTTGCCTCTGTTTAACCACTTACCTACTGTGCACCTAGACCCCCTTCCTGCCCAGACAAAATATAAGCTTCCCGCACTGCGTCGCTTTAACTGACAATTGCGCGGTCGTGCAACGTGGCTCCCAAACAAAATTGGCGTCTTTTTTTTCCCACAAATAGAGCTTTGTTTTGGTGGTATTTGATCACCTCTGCGGTTTTTATTTTTTGCGCTATAAACAAAAATAGAGCGTCAATTTTTAAAAAAATGCAATATTTTTTCCTTTTTGCTATAATAAATAACCCCAAAAAATATATAAAATTTTTTTTTTTCCCTCAGTTTAGGCCGATACGTATTCTTCTACATATTTTTGGTAAAAAAAAAATGCAATAAGCGTTTATCGATTGGTTTGCGCAAAATTTATAGCGTTTACAAAATAGGGGATAGTTTATGGCATTTTTTTTTTTTTTTTTACTATTAATGGCGGCGATCTGCGATTTTTTTATTGGGACTGCGACGTTATGGCGGACATTTCGGACACTTTTCTGACATTTTTGGGACCATTTACATTTATACAGTGAAAAATGCTATAAATATGCATTGATTACTGTATAAATGTGACTGGCAGTGAAGGGGTTAACCACTAGGGGGCGGGGAAGGGGTTAAATGTGTGTCCTATGAGTGTTCTAACTGTAGGGGGAGGGGGGGTGACTGGGGGAGGTGACCGATTGTGTCCCTATGTACAAGGAACACAATCTGTCACCTCTCTCCCTGACAGGGACGTGCAGCTCTGTGTTTACATACAGAGCTGCACGTCCCAGCTCACTTACAGAGCAATCGCGTGTGCCCGGCGGCGTCGTTTTCGCAGCGCAGCGCGGACGCGCGCGCGCCCGCCCGCGGCTTTAAAGGGACATCACGTCATATGACGTGATGTCAGAACAATGGAGTCGTCTGCCCGCCGTCAATTGACGGCGGGCAGATGACAAGTGGTTAATCTACAACTGCCATGATGCTGAACATGTGATCAGTTCTGACACCAGCCATTGGATGGTTTGACAGTTTGAGAGCACAACCAATGGGAGTGTTACATTTCTGGCTCATGCCGGAAATGGAACTGTTTTATGTATGGGTTTATGTCTGGTTTAAAGTGTCTTTTTTTTCTAAACATGTTTCTTGTGTCCCTGTTGACTATTTGCAACAAAATGTTTGGTTCTGTGATCACACCCCCAATATCTGCAATTTCAAGAGTGCTGCATCCCTCTGAAAGACTTTTTGACCAGTAACTAAAAACATTTTTGGTCCATTTTGCCTGAGGAAAAGAAGCTGCCTAATTATGCACACCTTGATATAGGGTGTGATCTCCTTAGGCCACACCCTCTCTCATTACACAAATACACTTCACCTGAAGCATTGACGTTTATACAGCTTGGACAATATGCACAAAGAAATGATGACTTGGTCAAAATACTCACTTGCCTAATAATTGTGCACACAATGTATAACCACATGTTCTAAAGTTCTGAGACGTCTCTGCTGGTGGAAGTAATTGTATACATTGAGGTAATTTATCAAAACTGCAGCAGACACCATCTGGAGCAGGTGTGCATGACAACCATTTAGCTTTGATCTTCAGCTTGTTTAGTTAAGCTTTGAAAATGAAAGATCGAAGCCTTTATCTATCTAATCTAATTAAAGCGGAGGTTCACACAAAAAGTGAACCTCCGCTTTTTGGATCCCCCCCCTCAGGTGTCACATTTGGCATTTTTCAGGGGGGAGGGACAGGTATTTGCACCACTTCCGGGGAATACAGCCTCGTCACGTCAATGCCCACCTATACTAATTCTTCGAAACGGCTCAACCCTCAAATAGCATAAATGTACAATGGTTATTTTATAACTGTTTTTTTTATTTATTATAATTTCAGCAAAAGTTTGTTCAGGTTACACTGAACTACAAATGTAATATTTTTGTGGGGTGCTGAAGCTTTAGGTTAAAGCAGTAGTGAACCGCAGCATGTAAAGAAATAAAAATTCCCCTGCAAGGCAATGCTTACCTTAGAACGAAGGCATCAAGCGGCATGCCGACTGGGCTTTCTCCTTCATCCAGTCCTTGTTCTAGGTTTGCGAGTTCCGTCTGTAAGTGGGCGGAACCACAATGACATCACTCCCACACATGAGCGCTGAAGTCTTCGGCACAGAGCTCTGAAGATCCGGCACCTTCAGAGGGCATGCGCCGGTGACGTCACCAGATGCATGCAGTGTGAAAATCTCTTTAACACTGCAAGTTTAGGAGATGTTCATTGTACCTACTTACCTATGCTTATTTGGACTTACCTGGAGGTACAATTTAGTAAAAAAAGTTTACTATTTCTTTAAGGTAGACAACAGCAACCAGAAATATTTTTCTCAGCTGTGTTATTATTATTATTTTTTTTTAAAGATAGAGAAGTGTAAATTAATTAGATTGTACTGAACAATTAATTATTTCCTTTTTTTCTGTTACACAGGTGGTGAAACATTGCGATTTGAGACCATCCTTGAATGGTGGCGGGAGAAGAACAGTACATATTGCTCCCGACTTATCATTGTGTTGGATACGGAGAGCTCACCTCCTTGGGTTAAGGAAGTTCGAAAAGTTAATGATCAGTATATTGCCATTCAAGGAGCAGAGATGGCAAAGATTGTAGATATTGAGGAAGCTGACCCTCCACAGATTGGGGATTTCACTACCGAGTGGGTGGAGTACAATTGTAACCCTGACCACAATATAAGCTGGTCTGAGAAAGGACGCACTGTTAAGGCAGTATATGGGGTGTCAAAGCACTGGAGTGACTACACCTTGCATTTGCCGACAGGGAATGATGTGACAAAGCACTGGATGATTTATTTCCCTCGCATCACCTATCCCCTAGTCCACCTTGCTAACTGGTGTGGAGCCCTCAATATTCTCTGGCCTTGTAAAGTTTGCTACAAGTGTCTGAAAAGATTTAAAATGAATTGGTTTCTTCCAGCTGTGCTGGACACAGGCCAAGGATTTAAACTGGTTAAATTCTAACTACTGTTCTAAAAAAAATGGTACATTTTATTATGTTATGTATGTACAGTATATGTATTTATCTATCTCAGTGGAAATTGAGACAGATAAAGACACAGATATATAAAGATATATTTTCCCTTCCTATTTAAAAAGAAACTATGATTTTTCAGCAATGCACTGCTTTGTTACATTTGTCTGTACAGCTACATATACAGTTTTCCCATTTGTAAGTCCTATTTTCTTACTTAGTCTTCTTCTAAGTCTTTTACACTTGTGATAGTCCATACTATAAATTGGATGTTTCGATTTGGGTTTTTCCAACATCAAATGGTGTGATATACTAAAAGGTATTCTACTGAAATGCAGTATGAAATAATTTATACAGAAAGAAAAACCTATCCGATTATATGTTCTCATATTTAGGTAAATATAAAGCAATTAAAGGACCTATTGTGGTGTATTTAGTAGCATTTGTAGCATGTTTTCGCTGTTAACAAATATATTGTATATAAAATATTTATCTGAAAGGATTTACACTATAATTTATCATCTGACATTGTCAAATATATTTATGAATGTTTCTTATAGCATTTTACATAGGGACATTAAAATATATGGAGATCGTGCTATACAATTTGTCTATCCTATGACGAAAGACAGCTGAGCATAAGGATTTCTGTCTACTATGTAAAATGTGACATCTGTATAACAAAGGAAAACGTCAGATTGGTTAACGTGGAAAAAAAAAAAAAAAAAAGCTCAGGCCTACATCACTTCCTGATTTTAGTTATAATGTGACTCCAGCATAGTGTACATTTAAAACACATTTCTACCCATTTGCCTCTAAGGCAGAAAAAACGGAATTCCTATGTCCCTTGCCTTTACAGATTTCACTCTCTTTGGTTAAAGGATTTTGAGCAAACGTGTTGCCTTTTGCAAATGTATCAATAAAGCTTGGTGAACCAGTAGCATATTTTAGTCATGTAGAGTTTTGCTTTTCTTTACTACAGAATGTTTTTATTCAAAGCTGGAGCGCAATGATTAACTGCGGGAGCACTTTATTAGAATGGTAAACTTTTATCCCAGATAAAGAAGCATTGATTATCCCAGCTTGTGCATCAGTGGTAGCCTATATATTGCCATTATTTAGATCATATAAAGTTGGCGTTCGTTGTCCACAGTGACACCTCCATTATTTGCGTATTCATCCCACAAAATAGGGAGAAACGGGAACAGTCAAAGAGAAAGAATGGAACACGACAAGCACTAGACAGATAGACATCTAGCTGGCTTTTCCCTATCCTTATCTTGGCACATACATCGGTCAAAAGTATAACAAATCAGCACTTGAAGTGCAAAGGTGATGTTGGTTTCAGACAACGGAGATGGACTTTTTGGCATGATCTGCAGTACCACATTATAGATCACTGTCAGTGGTGCTCAATTTTCCAGCCAGCCAACATTTTTAGAAGGGCAGCCCCTATATATCTCTCATGGACAGGTTTACTTTAAATTGAAAGCTGTCACCAGCTTTAGTGGAAAATCATGCTGGATCATCTAATTGGGTTTTTCTAACTTTTTGGGGAAAGTCAAACTGTAAATCGAACGTTTTGTCAAGCTCAAACAACTTCTATGTATTTTAAACATTCTTAGTCAATAGTGACATGTTCCCCTGTTCATGAAATGCACAAATGCCTTTTGTTTGATATTTCAGAAAGTATTTCAAGAATTTTCACTGGAGGAAATTCTAGTAACAAATTGCACTTTTATACGTTTCCGCACCAACTACACCAATGCTATTTAGTTTACATAGAAAAAATATTTGGAATGATTTAGTTTTGTATAACTTTTGTGGTTTTGCCAAACATATTCTGTGTAGTTCAGTCAGTGTGTTTTTACAAGTTAATTTGCACTTATTATAAAAAAAATGACTGTCATCCCTTCTTGTGCAGATACCAACTAGGAATGTGAACATAAAGAGCACCAGTAAAACCTCAGGGATTTCAGGAAATATGCAAATGTTCATTTTATTCATGACTTAAATATGTTTGTATTAAATCTATGCAATATGTTAATGTTATGTAAATACACCATTGTTGTTGTTTTCCTTCTCTGCCAATACATATCCTAAATGCCTCCTTCTCTCCAATGTACATAACACATTGGCGGCTGCTTGTTACTTATATATATTAGTTTTTTTACATATAAAGCATTTATGTTGGTTACGGTTTGCTTTACAATCTTCTGTTTTATGTGATATAGGAATGAAAATTATTTGTGTAAATGTAAATAAATATATTTTATGATTTTTTTTTTTTCATTCACTTTTGTTTGCGTTTTATTTTTTATCAAAGTCTAAGTTTTAATAATAAACAAATACATAAATAATTAAAAACTCAAGGGACATTACTTCCCTTCAGTGTGTTGTGTCCCTTGTGCTTAAATTACATTTGATTAAATGAGAAAAAAACGGTGTGTGGCCCCTCCAATCCATATCGGGCCCTTTATGGCCTTTTATGGGGAACCCCATGGCAAATTAGGAAAAATAGCATGGGACCCACCTCCCCAATTCCATAGCAAACTTATCCGAGCATACAGCCTGGCAGCCCAGAAAAGAGGGTGGGGGGGGGGGTGAGTGAGACTGCCCCCCTCCTAAGCCATACCAGGCCACTAGCCTTCAACATTAAAAAAAATACCTTTTTTTTTTTTTTACTTTGGATTGGGGTTTCCCTTAAAATCTATATCGGACCAAAAAGGGCCTGGTATGGATTAGGAGGAACCCCCACAACCTTTGTTTCACAATTTTTTTTTATTGCTTGCCAAGGTTTTTTTTATGGCTCATCTGTTCTTAACTACTTCCCACCCGGCCGCTGCATATATACGGCCGGGTGGGCACTCTCTCCTTCTGAGTGAACATTCAGGAACGTCCCTAAGAAGGAGGGCAATCGAGAGCGTGCGTTCCCGCGCAGCCGCACAATCCCAATGCACTCGTGTCACCCGGACATGGCGCATCTCTGATCAGCAGGAGGGCTCTGTAATTGGACACGGCCGTCATGTGATCAGGAGGGCCAATCAGTAAAATCGCATGTCCCAATGATCATTTCCACACATATGTCTGTGATCACCTGCACACATCTGTACATGATCATTTGCGTACATCTGTCCCTGATCACACAAACCAATTATTATACACTTAACAGGATTTTTTTTACCAAAAACATGTAGATTTTTCCGCTTATATCGCAATAAATAAATACCACCAAAATAAAGCTCTATTTGTGCGAACAAAATGATTACAATTTTATTTGGGTACAGTGTAGCATGACTGCGCAATTCTCATTGAAAGTGCGAGAGCACTGAAAGCTGAAAATTGGTCTGGGAAGGAAGGGGGCGAAAGTGCCCAGTATTGATGTGGTTAGGAGCGTGGCGGCTGTCTTCTCGACCTGCTCCTTAACCAGCTATTGTTAAAGAAGCCAGTGGCTGCGGCTCCAAAAATTTGTATCTGAACCATAGCTACATCGTGTCTGAATGGCTGAATATCTACTGAGGAATTTTACACTGGACATGTATAAACCTAGCCTAAAGCTTCTATTAATGGAGGAGGCTGACCTTTTGATCACCTGCCCATCCATTCATAGAAGCTGTAGCATCAACTTCTCTAAATGGAGGAATTGAACAGAAAGGGCAGGCCTAGCTGGACACTTGTCATGAGTGCCTATGACAATTCCCTTAGTTTAATTAACCCCTGCAAAAACAGAATATTGCAGGCGGGTGGGGTTGGGCATCAGAGGAGAAGGATTTTTGCTAAACAAGCACTCAGCAACACAAGGGACACAAACAGGGGTGGACTGACAACTTATGGGGCCCACAGGCAATAGGAGATAATGGGTCCCCCGGGCAATAGGAGATAATGGGTCCCCCAGGCAATAGGAGATTTAGGGGCCCCACAGTATACACACATAGTATACACACAAACACACTGAGAAGGTACTGTAGAGGCGGGGCAGTTATAATCTTGGGATTTTGGGTAATGGACATTTCAGGGACAGATGGAAAAAAAAACAACATATATTTTACATACTGTCCCTGGTTTTACTGAGGCTGGCAACCCTGATGGGGCATCCTAGTGGCATGGGGCCCTCGGGCAGTCTGCCCCTGGACACGTATCATTGAAGGTAGTAAGTAATGTCCCTTCTGCTTTATTCTTAATTTTTTTTTTTAGTTAGGCTTTAAAATAACATTTCTATGCTGGACATGATTGGAGTTATTACATCAAATAGGGAAGAGCAGTAATGTAGATCCATTGGATTTCACAGATTAAAGCAGCATGAATAGTAAAGAAAGATACAGTATCTCACAAAAGTGTGTACACCCCTCACATTTTTGTAAATACTTTGTTATATCTTTTCATGTGACACCACTGAAGAAATTACACTTTGCTGCAATGTAAAGTAGTGAGTGTACAGCTTGTATAGCGGTGTAAATTTGCTGTCACTTCAAAAACACACAGCCATTAATGTCTAAACCGCTAGTAACAAAAGTGAGTACACCCCTAAGTGAAAATGTCCAAATTTTGCCCAAAATGTCAATATTTTGTGTGGCCACCATTTTTTTTTTCCAACACTGCCTTAACCCTCTTGGGCATAGAGTTCACCAGAGCTTCACAGGTTGCCACTGAATTCTTCTTCCACTCCTCCATGACGACATCACAGAGCTGGTGGATGTTAGAGACCTTTCGCTCCTCCACGCTTCGTTTGAGGATACCCCACAGATACTCAATAGGGTTTAGGTCTGGTGAAATACTTGAGCAGTCCATCACCTTTACCCCCAGCTTCTTTAGCAAGGCAGTGGTAGTCTTGGAGGTGTGTTTGAGGTCGTTATGTTGGAATACTGCCCTGCGGCCCAGTCTCCGAAGGGAGGGGATCATGCTCTGCTTTAGTATGTCACAGTACATGTTGGCATTCATGGTCCCCTCAATGAACTGTAGCTCCCCCTTGTCGGCAGCACTCATGCAGCCCCAGACCATGACACTCCCACTACCATGCTTGACTGTAAGCAAGAAACACTTGTCTTTGTACTCCTCACCTGGTTGCTGCCACACACACACTTCACACCATCTGAACCAAATAAGTTTATCTTGGTCTCCTCGGACCACAGGACATGGTTCCAGTAATCCATGTCCTTAGTCTCCTTGTCTTCAGCATCATTGTCTTTTCAGTCTTTTGTGCATCATCTTTAGAAGAGGCTTCCTTCTGGGATGACAGCCATGCAGACCAATTTGATGCAGAGTGTGGCATATGGTTCTGAGCACTGACAGGCGAACCCCCCCCCCCCCACCCCTTTACCCTCTGCAGCAGTGCTGGCACCACTCATATATCTATTTCCCAAAGACAACCTCTGGATATGACACTGAGCACGCACACTCAACTTCTTTGGTCGACCATGGCGAGGCCTGTTCTAAGTAGAACCTGTCATGTTAAACCACTGTATGGTCTTGGCCACCGTGCTGCAGCTCAGTTTTGTTGCCAGCGGTTTAGACATTAATGGCTGTGTTGAGTTATTTTGAGGGGATGGCAAATTTACACAGTTATACAAGCTGTACATGTACCACTTTACTTTGTAGCAGTGCTACTTTTTTTAGCGCTGTCACATGAAAAGATATATTAAAATGATTTACAAAAATGTGAGGGGTATACTGTAACTTCTGCTTGGAATTTAAGTTGCAGTTTACCTTAAAGTGGTTGTAAACCTCAGACATGAAATAAGAACATCCTTCTATACTGTGTTCTTGTCTCTATCCCAAGTACTGAGCATGATTTCCCTCTGCTGCTTCCTTCCTCTGCATTCATCATGAGTCACTTCTGGCAGGGTTACCTGACACCAGGAGATAAAAAGGAGAGTTCCAGGGGCAGGAAAACTGCAGCTCCAGCTCGGAGCTCCCCTTTACTGAGATATGCACTGTGAGACTTCAGATCCGCGCCCCTACTGCTAAAGCTGAGCAAAAAATCCTTTGATATGCATGTTTTTAGAATGATCTACAAAAGAAATGGCTGCAGATAAACAGGTACATTTCATGTAGAAGGATTTGTTTTATCTCTGTATCTCCTAATGCGAGTCACTTCACTGGGTATACATAAGGGTCTCAAAAAAATTGAATATCGTCAAAAAATTTATTTTAGTAAACTTGTTATATAGATTTGTCATATTTCAAGATTTTTTCTTTTAATTTTGATGATTATGGCTTATAGCTATCATTCAGTATCTCAAAAGATTTGAATAGTGTGAAAAAATTCAATATTGTAGACTCATGGTGTCACCCTCTAATCAGCTAATTAACTCAAATCACCTGTGAAGGTTTTCTGAGCCTTTAAATTGTCTCTCTGGACTGGTTTAGTAGGTTGCACAATCATGGGGAAGACTGCTGACTTGACAGTTGTCCAGAAGACAGTCATTTACACCCTCCGCAAGGAGGGTAAGTCCCAAAAGGTCATTGCTAAAGAAGCTGGCTGTACACAGAGTGTATCCAAGCATATTAATGGAAGGTTGAGTGGAAGGAAAAAGTGTGGTGGAAAAAGGTGCACAAGCAACAGGGATAACCACAGCCTTGAGAGGATTGTGAAGCAAAGGCCTTTTAAGAATTTGGGGGAGATTTACAAGGAGTGGACTACGGCTGGTGTCAGTGCTTCATGGGCTACAACTGTCTCATTCCTTGTGTCAAGCTTCTCCTGAACCAGAAACAACGTCATACGCATCTTACCTGGGCTAAGGAGAAAAAGGGCTTGACTATTGCTCAGTGGTCCAAAGTCCTCTTTTTGTATAAAAGTAAATTTTTCATTTAATTTGGAAATCAGGGTCCCAGAGTCTGGAGGAAGAGTGGAGAGGCACAAAATCAAATATGCATGATGAGCAGTGTGAGGTTTACACAGTCAGTGATGATTTGGGGAGCCATGTCATCTGCTGGTGTTGGTCCACTGTGTTTCATCAAGTCCACAGTCAGCACATCCCTATACCAGGTCAATTCTACAGCACTTCATGCTTCCCTGTGCTGACCAGTTTCATGGAGATTGGAGAAATATAAAGAACGGAAAAATTGACTTTTTAGGCACCACTAAAGATTTAGTAAAAAATGATTTTTAATATAAATATTAATGATAAAAATTCATATTACAGGGATACTGGTAGTATCCTAAACATACAAAGTACTGTAAGAAATAAACCACATATAACACCACAAGATCAGGTATATAACCGTTGTGACTGAATTCAGAATTGAACAATGTCTCATCAAGCTGTAGTGATGAAGGATTCCATTGCCAGGCGATGTTATCTGATTTGTCACTGTTTAAAGTCTTGGGTGCTTATAGGATCATTCTTGGGGGGCTCGACATGTTTTGTGGGCTTTTGCTGCTTCGTCAGGAGCTTGAGTACTACAATGCAAAATATAGGTAAATATTGAGACCGTATAGATACACAGACATCATGTTCTAAGAAATGCCACAATAGCATAAATATCGCATTTAGTCTGTGTTTGTAACTTACCAGTTCTCTGGTAGTATTGGAAAAGTGTGGCCTTCACTCAACCCCTCACTCTGTCATTCCACCGCAACACCCAGCCGGGTGGAGGGATAACCTCAAATCTGTTAAAAAGCGTGGTATGGCATGTTTTGATCCATTGACACGTATAGGGGAGCACTTTTTTATGAACTCAATATAATGATATAAATGAGCAGAAAAAAAAAAATAGTAGAGAAAAGAAAGAAAAAAACTAACTATGTGTATCTGTGTATACATATGAGGATACACGCCCACATGTATACGCATGTGCATGCGCTGCTTCGTATTATAGAATAAATATTGACTGTCATAGTAATAAATGCAGCCTGCAATCATTATCAAAGATGGATAAATATCTCTATATACACATATATACCTGTACATGTGTGCATGGACTGCTTAACATTTATTTAGAAATAAAGAGCCTATAAAATAGAGAGTGGTGGCTATAATAGTAATGATTGCAGCCTGAAGTTACCATCGAAGATGGATGAATATCCTAATATTTAATAATTACATAGGTATAAACTATCTATAGTTCTGAAATGTAGATCTATAATAGCAATAAAACTTACTTGTATGGTGAAAATAACTAACAACCAGGCACCAATAAGTGTCTCCTAGTGGATTCAGGTTGAATGGAGCCAGCGAGGACAACACAGCTAACCAACAATCATAGGGTCAATCGTGTTGTCCTCGCTGGCTCCATTGATAGTGATTGCAGGCTGCATTTATTACTATGACAGTCAATATTTATTCTATAATACGAAGCAGCGCATGCACATGCGTATACATGTGGGCGTGTATCCTCATATGTATACACAGATACACATAGTTAGTTTTTTTCTTTCTTTTCTCTACTATTTTTTTTCTGCTCATTTATATCATTATATTGAGTTCATAAAAAAGTGCTCCCCTATACGTGTCAATGGATCAAAACATGCCATACCATGCTTTTTAACAGATTTGAGGTTATCCCTCCACCCGGCTGGGTGTTGCGGTGGAATGACAGAGTGAGGGGTTGGGTGAAGGCCACACTTTTCCAATACTACCAGAGAACTGGTAAGTTACAAACACAGACTAAATGCGATATTTATGCTATTGTGGCATTTCTTAGAACATGATGTCTGTGTATCTATACGGTCTCAATATTTACCTATATTTTGCATTGTAGTACTCAAGCTCCTGACGAAGCGGCAAAAGCCCGCAAAACATGTCGAGCCCCCCAAGAATGATCCTATAAGCACCCAAGACTTCAAACAGTGACAAATCAGATAACATCGCCTGGCAATGGAATCCTTCATCACTACAGCTTGATGAGACATTGTTCGATTCTGAATTCAGTCACAACGATTATATACCTGATCTTGTGGTGTTATATGTGGTTTATTTCTTACAGTACTTTGTATGTTTAGGATACTACCAGTATCCCTGTAATATGAATTTTTATCATTAATATTTATATTAAAAATCATTTTTTACTAAATCTTTAGTGGTGCCTAAAAAGTCAATTTTTCCGTTCTTTATATTTCTCCAATACTCATTAGGACGAGGCACTATAGTTACCAAAGGTGTTAATTGCCACCTCAGGGCACAGCAATTAAAAAACTCCAGTTTCATGGAGATACAGATTTTGTTTTCCAGCAGGACTTGGCACCTGCACACCCTGCCAAAAGTTCCAATACACGGTTTAACCACTTCCAGCCAAAGGACATTATATGACGTCCTTGACTTTCAGTGGGAATATCTTACTTGACGTGATTGTAGCCGCTTTAAATTTGTGAATCAGTACTGCTTGGACCTTGAAGAAGGGGAAACACCCAGAAAGTTTGTCCTGAAAAATTGTATGTTAGTGCAAATAAAAAAAGTATCACGGACAGTACTCAATTTTTTCAGTGGGAATATCTGAATGAGGCCTGCAGCTACAGGTCTCATTCAGATTTCCTTGTTTTCAGCTGGCGATTCTGTGCAGCATAAGAATGATCATAGTGGTAGTTCCACCACTTGATAATTTTTACAGGCAACAGGAATGGAACCCCCCCCCCCCCCTCCCGCCGCCATCCAGTGCTTCTCCGGGTTCTCCCGTGTCATTAGGGACCCGGAGAAAGAATCGGCCGCCGCCAGATGACGACCATAGAGATTTCCAGTGACCAGATGGTCAACAGTAATCTCT
Organism: Rana kukunoris; assembly: GCA_029574335.1. NCBI lineage: Eukaryota > Metazoa > Chordata > Amphibia > Anura > Ranidae > Rana > Rana kukunoris. The sequence goes on from CM056051.1 coordinate 186,346,256, forward strand.
ATGACTGTCAGAGGCCCGGGGGCGACTGTACATCTATATGCTGTGGCCTCTGAAAAGGGCCCCGTTAAAATTTGGAAAACATCAAAAAGTTCATTTATTTCAGAAATTCAATTAAAAAAGTAAGGCTGGTATATTATATAGATTCATTACACACAGCATTTCTTTCTTTTGATTTTTATGATTTTGGCTTACAGCTAGTGAAAACCCAAAATTCACTAACTCAGCAAAGTAGAATATTACAGAACACCAATAAAAAAGGATTTTTAATACAGAAATGTTGGCTTACTAAAACACGTCCATGCATAGTATAATATGCATCCAATACTTGGTCGGGGCTCCTTTTGCATAAATTACTGCATCAATGCAGGGTGGCATGAAGGCGATCAGCCTGTGGCACTGCTGAGGTGTTATGGAAGCCCAAGTTGCTTTAAAAGCGGCCTTTAGCTCGCCTGCATTGTTGGGTCTGGTGTTTCTCCTCTTCCTTGACAACACCCCACAGATTTTCTATGGGGTTTAGGTCAGACAAGATTGCTGGCCAATCAAGCACAGTGATACCATGATCATTAACAACTTCCATACCAGGCCTATTCTGACACTTCCTTACTACACTTTGACACACCACGCAGAGGCCTTCACCCCTGAACACACCGAGACACCCCCTATGGAGAGCGGACCACCCAAGCCCAGTGCAGCCCCCAGCGAGAACTCGGAGCACCCCGGAAGGACCCCCAGTCAGGTACACAGCAGGCCCAGCTCAGAGAGCATGGGGAGGAAAGGACAGGGAGAGACACTCTGACACAGACAGTAATAGCCCGGTCATATGTGTACCTCGGAGCATGTAGCTCACCGGCCACCCCTGGAGCAACGGAGTGTGTTTATAGGAATGTTTGACCATTCTTCCAGAACCGCATCTGTGAGGTCAGGTCACTGATGTTGGAGAAAAGGCCTGGCTCACAATCTGCCCTCTAATTTGTCCCAAAAGTGTTCTATTGGGTGGAGGTGCAGGCCAGTCAAGTTCCAACACCCCAAACTCGCTCATCCATGTCTTTATGGACCTTGGTTTGTTCATTAGCAAGCAGTTATGTTGGAACAGGAAGGGCCAATTTCAAACTGTTCCCACAAAGTTGGGAGCAAAAAATGTTTCCAAAATGTCTTGGTATGCTGACGCCTTAAGAGTTCCCTTCACTAGAACTAGAACACAAAAAGAACATCTATAAGCGAGACCCTTATCTGTTACCAACACCCCTAATAATAATAGAGAATGAGGAATCCCCCAAGATGGGGCTTTAACAGTAACAATTGATTCAAGTGACGTAAATAATTTCAATAAAAGTTTATTTATACAAAAAATACAAAGAAAAATTGTTTAAAAGCAAAGTTCACAGGTGCATATTGGACTCTTCCACACGGGTAAGTTCAGGCCCAAAACTTACCCCTGTGGAAGAGTCCAATACGCCCCCGTGAACTTTGCTTTTAAACAATTTTTCTTTGTAATTTTTGTATAAATAAACTTTTATTGAAATTATTTACGTCACTTGAATCAATTGTTACCGTTAAAGCCCCACCTTGGGGGATTCCTCCTTCTCTTTCACTAGAACTAGGGGGCCAAGTCCAACCCCGGAAAAACAACCCCACACCATAATCCCCCCTCCATCATATGGTTTGGACCAGTGCACAAAGCAAGCTCCATAAATACATGGATGAGCAAGTTTGGGGTACAGGAACTTGACTGGCCTGCACAGAATCCTGGTCTCAACCCGATAGAACATCTTTGGGATAATTTAGAGTGGAGACTGCGAGCCAGGCCTTCTCATACAACATCAGTGCCTGACCTCACAAATGCGCTTTCTGGAAGAATGATCAAACAATCCCATAGAAACACTCTTGAAACCTTGTGGTCAGCCTTCTGAGAAGACTTAAAGCTGTTATAGCTGAAAAGGGTAAGCCAACTCAATATTTAACTCTACGGACTAAGACTGACATGTCATCAAAGTTCCTGTGCATGTAAAGGCAGGTGTCCAATACTTTTGGTAATATAGTGTACGTAGTTCGTACTTTTTTGCCTCTGAGGCAGCATTCTGAGCAGTTATTCACTGAGCACATTTGTTTTACTGTCCTTTTTCAGGAAATTGCTATTTCAGGCTCTCCTCTGTCCCTGTCTCCTCTGTTATTTCTGTAGTTGTGCCCTTGGTGTTGGAAACTGGACCTGCACTGGAAGTGACATGTTAATACACATGGGCCAACACATTCTGTATAATTACCTACTTCATATGTAGGCTATATATGCCACCCGAGGAAGGCACGCTGATGAGAAATATCTAAAAGAACTGAGCTTCCATTGACATGTATATGGCCTAGAATGATAGAGTGGTGCTATAGGGAGCACTGACCACATTACAAGATGGAAGTTTTCACAAGAGCTATTTCATTGAAGCAAATGTGTTTTTCTGCTGCCTATTTTTTCTTGCTTCGTCATTGATTGGAAGCTTGTCTCCCTTCCATGGCCTAAGAAAGTGAAAGAAAATAAGTATTAAAAGGCATACTGTATTCCAATTTTAAAGACATAGTAAACGCATACAGTATAAAGTGATATAACTTGAAGCAAACCAGAACTCCAAATCAAAAACCATGTTTATATACAATTTCCGCCCAAAAATATATATGCGCTGCTGCTTATTTCTTTTTAGTTTTTTATTGTAATTTATCGAAATCACTGCAGATGTTTGTTTTCGAATTGACACGAAAATGTCCTTTCTGTTAATCCAAATCAAAAATACAAAATAAAGCCCACTTTTAACAATAAAACATGAAAGCTCTAAGGGGTGATAACTTTTAGGGATCAAACACATGGAAATTTCTATGCATTTTATATGACTATCGTACATTTCTTGGTGCTTTCCTGTGCTCGGAGCTGCAGGTGCTGCATATAATCTATTATACATGGTTTAACTAAAGAATTATTTTTGAGACAAATGTTTCCTATGTGTCTTGGTAACTCCAAACTTTTACGCTAATGTGCAGAAAAATACGCAACCCAACAAACATGGTGGGAACAGGGAAAAGGGAATTTTGAGCTGTAAATTCTATATCTTGGACACAGACAAAATATTCATACACCATGGGTTATACCTCAGGTGTATGAACACTGGCAGGATTTTTTAGCAGGCAATGCAGAGTAAACCAAGGAATGCATGGTAAGTGGCTTGTGTCCTGTATTGCACTCCAATTCATGGAATTTACAGGAAAGTCAACAATTAATTGTATGGTATAGACACATATTCATACACCATGGGCCACCCCAAATCAATGAGTATGAAGGGAGGGCTACAACTAGGAACACAGAATGGTGTCAACAGGCCCAAAAAACAACAGGCGTCAAAGAACCAAGATCAGAGCGCCACTGCTAGAATCTTGAGGTCAAAAGCTGCATCAGCAGAAGATTGGATATCCACATGATAAAATGATATAGACCAGGTGGCAGCCCTACAGAGGCTGAGTACTGAAATGCCTAGAAAACTCCCACCAATGGGCACGTAACAGCACAGGAGGAGGAAATTCTTTATCCACAGTGCATTGGTTGATTTTGAAGCATGGTACCCCTTGCAAAGTCTTAAGGAAAGAACAAACAGGGAATTTGTTTTTTGATCAAAGAAGTAGCTTTAAGGCATACTCTAATACAGTGGCTCTCAACCTGGGGGTCGGGACCCCCTTGGGGGTCAAATGAGGATTTGCCAGGGGTCACCAAAACCTGGGCTGTTCCTGAAGCCTGCAGCCGCCCACTGAGCCTCTTCACAGCCGCCCATTTAGTTCACGGCATAGCTGGGGGGCAGGGGCTAGAGGTCAGCTGACTGGTGAGGAATGTGAAGTGGGAGGGGCTGGAGGAGATCCTATCTGCTGATTTCAGCATAGGTGTCACTGCTACGAGAAACCACAAAGTCGGAGACACAGTGAGTAACACAAGCTGTGATTAGAGTTGCCTTTAAAAGTCCCCACTACAGTTCTCAGATCAGCAGATGACCTTGATCAAGAGCACCTAAGTTGGCTGATCCCAACTCCCCAACAGCACTGCCCCTGATCCCAACTCCCCGCCAGCACTGCCACTGATCCCATACTCCCCACCGGGGAGTAAGAGAAGGAATAAAAATAGAGAATACATGGAAGGGAAAGGAAAAGAGGGGGAGGAACAAAAAAAAAGGGAGAGAAAGAATAAGAAAGACGGCTAGAGAGGGATGGTGAAAACAAACAAGAAATGAGGATAGAGAGAGATAAAAAAGGAAAGAAAGGAGAACAAAGAGAAAGAGTGTTGCCGGACTCATGGAGCGCTAAATGTCCGTGGGTTGTGGGCACAAATTACTTGTCTTACCTTGGGTGCCGACAACCCATGATAGGAAAATATTTTTACTGTTAGGGGTCCCCACAACTTGGGAAATTTTATCAAGGGGTCACGTCACTAGAAGGTTGAGAACCACTGCTCTAATAGCTCTGACTATGCCCGAGCAATGCAGCAACAATTCCTTTGGATGTTTAGTAGCAGAGCACAAGGATCACAGTAAAATGTCCTCACTGAGGTGGAATGCTATAACCACCTTTAAAAGAAAGAATGGCTACTGACTTCTGAACTCCACCTCACTTTCTTAGGCATAAAACAACCTTGTAGTTATTAAGTATGAGGAAAGGGTCTTTACGGGAAAGGGCTGCCAGTTCAGAAACTTCTGACAGACATGATACCTACTAAAAAGGCTACTTGCCAGCAAAAACCTACAGAGGAATATCTCTGATGTGTTCAAGGCTGATTTCTCTAAGGCAACAAAATGATGATCCCATGGAGGCACCTTGAATAAGGATTTTTACAAGGGATTGTGCCATCAGGGGGCTTTTTAAAAGAATGGATAAGGCAGATACCTGCCCTTTAAAGGTGCTTAGAGCTAAGTTCTAGTCAAGACCTGTTTGCAGAAAAAATGCTATGCACAGAGTCATTTCTGGGGCTGAATTGATGGCGTTCACACCAGGCAAAATAAGATTTCCAGGTACAATAAATCTTTCTGAAAGTGGCTTTTCTTGCTTTTAGCAAAGAAGGAATCACAGACTTAGAAATGCCTTTATCCTTTAAGACCTGGGTTTCAACAGCCATTCTTTTAAAGACAGAGATTTAGGATCAGGATGCAATAGAAGACCTTAAGATAGCAGATCTGACCTGTTGGAAAGGGGCCAGAAATTGTCTGACAAAAAAATGAGTATGCTTATGTACTGAGTTCTTTTGTGACAATTTGGTGCAATTAGAACCACTGCTTTTCTCTCTTGTGTAGCAGGCGAGGTAGAATTCACACTGGAGGGAAGGCATACATTAGCCTTAACTGAAACAGGATTGTAAGGGCAGGGCTAGAGTGTCCCTGTTTTTGGCAACAGAGGTAGCATGTTGTTGAATTTGGAGGCTAGGATGTCCACATCCCGAATCGCCCATTTTGTCAGACTGAACATGTCTCGGTAAAGAGACCGTTCCCATTGGTCCATTTGATTGTGTCTGAGATAATCCACCTGCCAATTGTGCACTCCTGGGATGTGGACTGCAAAATCAATGAACAGTGAGTTTCTTTCCGTGAGTAAATGTGGTTTGCGTCCTTCAAGGCAGACAGGACCTTTGTGCCCTCCTAATGGTTGTTATATGCCCCTGTGGTAGCATTATCTAACTGCACCCATATTGGGTGACCTTTCGATGTTAATTACTACTGACCCCTGATTATCGCCTCACTTTTTATTGACCCCTGATTATCTGAACTCCACCTCACTTTCTACTGAGCTCTGTACTCCACCTTACTACAGACATCTGAACTCCACCTCACTTTCTACTGACCTCTGAACTCCGCTTCACTTACTATTGACATCTGGACTCAACCTCACTTTCTACTAACCTCTGAACTCCGCCTCACTTGCTACTGACATCTGGACTCAACCTCATTTTCTACTAACCTCTGAACTCTGCCTTACTTACTAGTGACATCTGAACTCCCCCTCACTTTCTACTGACCCCTGAACTCCGCCTCCCTTACTACTGACATCTGAACTCCACCTCACTTTCTACTAACCTCTAAACTCCGCCTCACTTACTACTGACATCTGAACTCAGCCTCACTTACTACTGACATCTTGACTCAACCTCACTTTCTACTGACCTCTGAACTCCACCTCACCTACTACTGACATCTGCACTCCACCTCATTATCTACTGACCTCTGAACACCGCCCCACTTACTACAGAGTTCAGAGGTCAGTAGTGACACAGAGTACAGAGTGCAGCAATAAGTGACCCTCTCTATCTCAGAGAGTTGATGGACAACAGGTCCCAGAAAACCTTCACCGGTGATGATAAAAAACAATATAGGTGACAGTCCCTCCACCTCCGATCTTATTTCTACTCTCACCTTAAAGCATGGACTCCTGAGCTAACAGGTAGTCATGCAAGCAGATCCCACAATACCACTGGGTTTATACGGATCAAAGCTCCTTTACAGACTGCTTAAATCTCAGTAAGGGCGCCAGACCATAAATGATAAAAAAGGAGAAGATCTAAGTGCTTACTGTACAATAGTGTACTTTTATTAATGTCAAATCACTGAAAACTCACATTTAATTACAATACATTCAGCATGAAATACAGACATATGTCTGTCTGGTTACGAAGGATATCAATGGGTGACGTTATCCATACATTGCTCCTCCGTAACACACTCCGATCTAGATGCCTGCTTCACAGATCATTTTGTTCAATGGCCAAAGAGCTGTGTCTCTCGCCGCTTTGTTTGGCATTGGCTGTTGCCATAATAACAGTGTATTATAAATAAGCTGACGGGTGACGCCGTGGCCATGCCCCGCTGAGGAAGTTCACACGAATGTAACGTGTGCATGGGATGATTAGGGTGTGTACAGGTAAATAAGTTTATCTTGGTCTTATCAGACCACAGGAAATGGTTTTAGTAATCCATGTCCTTAGACTGCTTGTCTTTAGCAAACAGTTTGCAGGCTTTCTTGTGCACCATCTTTAGAAGAGGCTTCCTTCTGGGACCTCAGCCATGCAGACCAATTTGATGCAGTGTGCAGCATATGGTCTGAGCACTGACAGACTGACCCCCTCAACCACTACAGCAATGCTGGCAGCACTCATACGTCTATTTCACAAAGACAACCTCTGGATACGATGCTGAGCACGTGCACTCAACTTCTTTGGTCGACCGTGGCGAAGGCCTGTTTTGAGTGGAACCTGTCCTGTTAAACCGCTGTATGGTCTTGGCCACCATGCTGCAGCTCAGTTTCAGGGTCTTGGCAATCTTCTTAAAGCCTAGACAATCTTTATGTAAAGCAACAATTATTTTTTCAGATACTCAGAGAGTTCTTTGCCCTGAGGTGCAATGTTGAACTTCCAGTGACCAGTATGAGAGAGTGAGAGCGATAACACCAAATTTAACTCACCTGCTCCCCATTCACACCTGAGACCTTGTTGTCCTTAATGTCTGCGTGTTGAGTTATTTTGAGAGGACAGAAAATGTACACTGTTATACAAGCTGTGCACTCACTAATTGTAGCAAATGTAATTTCTTCATTGTCATATGAAAATATATTATAAAATATTTACAAAAATGTGAGGGGTGTACTCACTTTTGTGAGATAATGTGTGTGTGTGTATATATATATGTAATGGGATGACCCGTGACGCCCAGAGACTTTTGAGAGATGGGGGATACTCCTGTGCCAGCAGCACTAAGGACTCTTGGGTCTAAGTTCACCCTGTGCCCTGGGCATAGGGTGGCTGATAAATGATAATTCATGTATTGCAGGATATCTTGAGATATTACAAGTGTTGGCTTATTCTGACCCTACCGGTCAATAAGAGTGACTCATTCCTCTGTATAACAGGCTGTTGAGGTGTTAAGTGAGGCTGGCTCCTGAAAGACATTCCATTGTCTATTGTATGATGCCAATACTGTGTTGTATCTATTGTAACTGATTAAGTCAATTATGTTTAGTAAAGGAATGTGACTAGTCAAGCTATATGCGGAGCCAGGCTGTCTGGATAATGCATTCTGTTACAATTAGTAATTAACTCAACTGAATGTCATTATCTAAAGGAATGTGACTTCTCAGGTGTAGTAATTAGGTCATGTTAAAAATGTCAGCCCAGTGCCGAAATGTCTGGATACTGATTAGTGATTAGCTCAACTGGATGTCGTTATCTAAAAGAATGTGATTGAAGCCCCCCATGGTGTGATGTGTGGGTGGAGAGTTCATTGTTCCTGTGATTAACTTTAACATGCTGTACTGTATATAAGAAAGCTAAGATACCATTAAAGAGTTCATACATTTTGAAACCAGAGGATAGGGCTGTCAGTCTCATTTTCTGGGGAATTGATATGGATCGTGTCTGCTGGTTTGTCAGTGTGTCGGATAAGCTGTCGTGGGTGGTTGGAAGGTTGTAAACAATGTTGACCGTTACATATATATATATATATATATATATATACCGTATTTGCTGGTGTATAAGGCGACTGGGTGTATATGACGACCCCCTAATTTTATTTTTTTCTTAAGATTTTTTGCCTGTACTCTGCGTATAAGACGACCCCCCTTCCCCTTGTAGCCTGCTCGGATTAGCAGAGGTTGTTACTCCAATCCGAGCAGGCTCTGTATTCATTTGAATACATTTCTCACTGGGATTGGCTAAGCGGTATATACTGTATGTAGCTGAAGCTACATACAGTATTACCGCACATCCAGCAGGCACCCGAACAGCTGACCCAGCGTATAAGGCGACACCTGATTTTTGGCCAGTTTTTTAAAGTGTAATAGGTAGTCTTATACGCCAGCAAATACAGTGTATGTATATATATATATATATATATCTATATATAGATATATATATATAGATATATATATATATCTATGTATAGATATATAGATATATATATATATATAGATATATATATATATCTATATATATATCTATATATATATATATATCTATATATATATATATATCTATATATATATAGATATATATATATATCTATATATAGATAGATAGATAGATAGATAGATAGATAGATAGATAGATAGATAGATAGATAGATAGATATACACACAGTATATCTGCTGTCACCCCCTCTATGATAAAATAAACCAGTATATTATATATTAGAAACAAATGACTGGACAACGTATAAGCACACACTGAGGAATGGGTATAGATCGGCTTTATCTCTGTTAACCACTTAATGACCGCCTAACGCCCATATACGTCAGCAGAATGGCACAGCTGGGCACAATCACGTACCTATAAGTGATTGTTACATGCCCAGTCGTAGGTCGCGCACCCACGACCCGGTCCGAAGCTCCATGACTGTGGCACCCGTGGACCCGATCGCCGCCGAAGTCCCGTGATCGGTCCCGGAGCTGAAGAACAGAGAGGTGTGTAAACACACCTTCCCTGTTCTTCGTTGTGGCGCTGTCATTGATTGTCTGTTCGTCACACGTCCAGCCCTGCCCCCCTACAGTTAGAAACACATATGAGGTCACACTTAACCCCTTCAGCGCCCATAGTGGTTAACTCCCAAACTGCAATTGTCATTTTCACAGTAATCAATGCATTTTTATAGCATTTTTTGCTGTGAAAATGACAATGGTTCCAAAAATGTGTCAAAATTGTCCGATGTGTCTCCGCCATAATGTCGCAGTCACGAAAAAAATCGCTGATCGCCACCATTAGTAGTAAAAAAAATAATAATAATAAAAATTAAATAAAACTATCCCCTATTTTGTAAACGCTATAAATTTTGCGCAAACCAATCGATAAACGCTAATTGCGATTTTTTGTTTTTACCAAAAATATGTAGAAGAATACCTATCTGCCTAAACTGAGGAAAAAAATATTTTTTTATATATTTTTGGGGGATATTTATTATAGCAAACAGTAAAAAAATATTGAATTTTTTTCAAAATTGTCTTTAAATTTTTGTTTATAACGCAAAAAATAAAAACCGCAGAGGTGATCAAATACCACCAAAAAAAGCTCTATTTGTAGGAAAAAAAGAACGCTAATTTTGTTTGGGAGCCACGTCCCACGACTGTGCAATTGTCAGTTAAAACGACGCAGTGCCAAATCTCAAAAAGGGGCCTGGTCCGTTACCTGCATTTTGGTCCGGGTCTTAAGTGGTTAATGTTTATAAAAAATATTGAAGACTTGTCCACTTCTGTAATGTCGTTCACTGCTCTGTGACATGAGGGATACTAATCTAGGTTTTTAAAACTTTTAATATGTAGGAAAAGTCAAATCATGATCATTGGCACAGCCTCCAATTTAAATTATGAAAATGAATTATAATTAATAATGTAGGTACTGTAGTAAATATTTTAGGAGGATAAATGCAGCTCAGCCAGCACAATGCATAATTAGAAGATATTATACACTCTTAGTAATTATTACATTGTTATTATGTAAACATGACTGATAAAAAATGCTATGCTCTTTAAACTGACAGTGAATTGCATGACAATGGAGGAAGAGTCTTTTTATGCAACTGGCCTGTAATAAACCCAGAGCTCTCAAAAAGCCATTCATATTCATTGCCATCATATTACTGCCTGTAATGCCAGTAAGCTCATCTTGCAGTTATTGAGACTTAAAAGTCAATCTAAAAATGACCTTAAATTATGCGGCAAAATGCCCTAAACCATACAAAAGAAAGCAATCTCCGAAAGCATAATTTACAAAGAAGCATTTTTGCTCGATAGGGTTTAAATTTGTCTGAAAAGGGAAAGGCAATCAGCTGTTGTCTCGTATCAAGGTGGCACAATGTCAGATGAGGCTACTAAACACAACACTTTATCTCCTGTTGCAGATGGTAGATAGACAAGTGATGGTGTCAATGTCAGTAAATCAGACAGCAGCAATTGTCACTGATGTCAAAACACATGGTCCACAAATATCCCAGCAAGCCGAGCCAAGCCACTGGTCTACTGTGCAAAGAATTTAGCATTATATACTGGATTGTTACACTGGATGATGAAAACAGTGGTGCAATATATTTTTAAATATTAATTTCATAATACATTTCCTAATAAGAATGTAATTCTCATAAAAAACTGTCTGTGCAATAACTCTAAAGGATTTTATACTTGTTATATTTTTATTATAAATTTTGAAGCAACATTTTTTTAAAGCGACACACACTGATCTGTATTAAATTGTTTGGAATCATTTGATTTCAGCAGTTGATGACATCTTAAAGTGACAGCCAGTTTATTGGAAAATTGTACTTTAACCACTTTGAATCCGCGTCACGGGTTGACGTCTTTGGACGTGACTGCCTTTCCCCGCTCCCTGCGCGTCCCCGCGAGCGCGCATCGGCGAAAAACTGTGTTGGCCGTGTCCCTTGGACACAGCCAATCACAGATCGTGCTGAATGGCCAATCGCAGAGGCCATTCAGCACTCGATCCCGCTGTCCAATGAGAGATGATCTCAATTGTAAACAAATGAGATCATCTCTCATCGCCGGCTTTCTCTCCTCACACACAGCGTGTGAGGAGAGAAAGAGTGACAGCGGTTAAGTGAGTTTAAAAAAAAAAAAAAGTTAAAGTTAAATACAGCGCCAGTGTCTCTGCCAGTGCCACCTGCCAGTGCAAACAGCCTGTGCCACCTGCCAGTGCAAACAGCCTGTGCCACCTGTCCCTGCCATCGGTGCCACCTGCCCCCAGTGCCATCTGCCCCTGCCCCCAGTGCCATCTGCCCCTGCCATCAGTGCCATCTGCCCCTGCCATCAGTGCCACCTGCCCCTGCCATCAGTGCCACCTGCCCCTGCCATCTGCCGTAAGTGCCATCTGCCATCAGTGCAATCTGCCATCAGTGTCACCTGCCAGTGCAATCTACCATCAGTGCCACCTGCCAGTGCAATCTACCATCAGTGCCACCTGCCAGTGCCATCTGCCAGTGCCACCTGCCATCAGTGCTATCTGCCCGTGCCACCTGCCCGTGCCATCTGCCATCAGTGCCATCTGTCATCAGTGCTATCTGCCCGTGCCATCGGTGCCATCTGCCATCCGTGCCATCTGCCCGTGCCAGCTGCCATTAGTGCTACCTGCAATTAGTGTAATCTGCCATCAGTGTCACCTGCCAGTGCAATCTCCCATCAGTGCCACCTGCCAGTGCAATCTACCATCAGTGCCACCTGCCAGTGCCACCTGCCTGTGCCATCTGCCTGTGCCACCTGCCATCAGTGCTATCTGCCCGTGCCACCTGCCCGTGCCATCTGCCATCAGTACCATCTGTCATCAGTGCTATCTGCCCGTGCCATCGGTGCCATCTGCCATCCGTGCCATCTGTGCCATCTGCCATTAGTGCTACCTGCCATTAGTGCTACCTGCCATCAGTGCCATCTACCAACAGTCCGTGCCATTTGCCGTCAGTGCCACCTGTCAGTGTCATCAGTGCCAACAATGGCTAAAAGATCCTTTTCACTTGAGGAGGCATATGAAATTATGGCGGCTGACGAGAGCAACGGGGAGCTTTGCGATTCGGATTCCCCTGAAAATTCCGACAACGAATCTGACGTCACCTATGAGCCGATAGTCAGCAGTGGAGAAGAGACATCCTCGGAGGAGGAGGAGGAGGAGGAAGAAGAAGAGGAGGAAGAAGAAGAAGAGGAGGAGGGTCCACCCGTCAGAAGAAGGCGTATTGCTAAGGAGGCAGTGCCATCCACCAGCACCGCTGTGCCATCCACCAGCACCGCTGTGCCATCCACCAGTACCGCAATACCTCAGCAAGCAAGGTCACGTACCAGTGGGGTGTCACCTCAGTCCCAAAGGGTTAGGTCCCATGCCAGCCTTCCCTATTCCCTTCAGAACCCCCTGTGGCTTCCTTCTAATTCAGGAGAAGCCAACATTCCCCCTTTCACTGCCCAGCCAGGAGTCCAGGTGGACACAGAAAATTTTGCCCCGATTAACTTTTTTTATTTAATTTTCACCGACAACATGCTTGCCTCAATTGTTACCCAGTGCAATCTTTATGCAGAACAATGTATTTCCAGTAACCCCACATCCCATTATGCCCGTCCCTTCGAGTGGAGAGCCCTAACAGTGGAAGAGTTTAAAACATTTTTGGGCCTCATATTCTGTATGGGACTAAACCACAAAAAACAGCTACGTGCCTATTGGTGAAACCGCCCCATCTACCACATGCCCATCTTTTCCTCAAAAATGCCCAGGTCCAGATATCAATTGATAATGAGATTCGTACACTACAACGACAATACCCAGTGCCCTCCCCGAAATGACCCAAGTTTTGATAAACTTTATAAAATTCGGCCACTACTTAATTATTTTTCCGAAATTTTCCCCCAGTTGTTTACCCCGGACCAACAAATATGTGTAGACGAATTCTTAGTAAAATTTTCTGGCAGGCTGGGCATAAAACAATTCATTCCCAGTAAAAGGGCCCTCTATGGGGTGAAGCTCTATAAATTATGTGACCGAGCCACAGGTTATACGTATGCCTTCAACGTATACGAAGGAAAGGACAGCCAGCTACACCCCCCCTAATTGTCCAGACTACGTAGGAACCAGCGGGAAAATTGTTTGGCAACTCCTGAACCCACTCATGGAGAAAGGATACCACTTGTATGTGGACAATTTCTACACAAGTTTGCCCCTGTTCCGAAACCTTTTCCAAAAAAATACCCCAGCATGCGGCACCGTGCGATCAAACCGGAAGGGCTTTCCTCAAAGTCTTGTCATCAAAAAATTTGAAAAAGGGGAGACGGCGAGTTTACGTACAAAGGAAGTTCTGGCTGTGAAATGGAGGGACAAAAGGGATGTGTACGTGCTTTCTACCAACCACAACAACACATTCGTTGAGACCAGAACGAGGAATGGGCTAATCCAGAAACCGAAATGCATTCATGACTACAATAAGTTCATGGGGGGGTGTCGATTTGAATGACCAGATGCTGGAACCCTACCTTTCTACAAGAAGATCATACCAGTGGTATAAAAAAGTTTCAATTTATTTGTTCAATTTGGCCGCGTACAACACATATGTGATATATCGTAAATCCACTCCAAGGCCCAAACCCTACCTTTTCTACCTGGAGGAAATCACCACTGCCCTTTTATACCCCAGCAACCCACCAGCATACATTCGATCCGATGTGGTTAGCCGACTCAACGAGCGCCACTTTCCAGATAAACTCCCTCCCAGACCAACAGGCCATGAATGCCAAAAAAGATGCAAGGTGTGCTCCAAAGCAGGAGTGAGAAGAGACACCATTTATTATTGTCCTAAATGCCCTTCCCAACCAGCCCTCTGCGTAGTTGGTTGTTTCGCCCGTTACCATACCTCACTAAATTATTATGACCCCGGCTTGTTATTTGACCACGATTCTGCCTACCGATTCTGTTTATACCTCTGCCTGATCTGGAACTGACCCTGGACTGTTATTTGACCACGCTTATGCCTACCGATTCTGTTTATACCTCTGCCTGATCTGGAACTGACCCTGGACTGTTATTTGACCACGATTATGCCTACCGATTCTGTTTATACCTCTGCCTGATCTGGAACTGACCCTGGACTGTTTTACCATTCTTTTTGCCTGCCTCTTGGACTGATCTTTTACCCTGCCAGTGGACTAGTGGGATTCATAGCACAGGGGTCTCACATATGTGAGGGGCTCCAGAATTTGTTTTTCTGGATGAAGAAAACAATTGTTTTTGTTTTCTCATTCTAGATTAGGGTCTGGTTGCCCGGAGGCTTCAAAGAGATTTGGGTGGGAGAAGCCTCCACCCCTATCCCCATTCTGTCCTGAACGAGGCCCTACTTCTGCCTGTAGGACCTATGCCATCATGCCTCTGCCTGTTGCATGAACTGACCACCTGCACTAACCCTGACGGGACAGTATTCCTGCCTGGACAATTGTGTATGCCGTTGCTGACCAAGTCCCTGCCTGCTGCCTGGACCAGTGCTATCCTGCTGTGTAGAACTGCGCTACTATTACCACAGGTAATCTTTTGTTTACGCTTTGCTCAGCATAATGTATTTTGGGGTGTAACTCTTGGTATGTGCATGCTATGTGTCTCTGGAACACCGGACCGTGTTCCTTGCATGTTTGATCTCTGTATGTGGTCAGGCTGTGTAGAAGTCTCACACATGGGGTATCGTTTTACTCAGGAGGAGTAGCAGAATGTATTTTGGGGTGTCATTTTTGCTATCTAAATGCTATGTGTTGGAAATATCTTAGAAACGGACAACTTTGTGTAAAAAAAATGTGTTTTCATTTTTTTTCCACGTGTTCCAAAAACTTCTGGAAAACAATGAACCGTTCAAAAGACTCATTATGCCTCATAGATTATACGTTGGGGTGTTAGCTTTCCAAAATAGGGTCATTTTGTGGGTAATTTCATTATCCTGGTGTTCCAGGGCCTTCAAAAGTGTAATAGGTAGTCAACTAGTTAGATGTGCAATTTATGCTTCTAAAACCCCGGATGGCGCTTCCTGCATGTTGGGCCTCCGTATGTGGCCAGGCAGTGAAAAAGTCTCACACATGGGGTATCGTTTTACTCAGGAGGAGTAGCAGAATGTATTTTGGGGTGTCATTTTTGCTATCTAAATGCTATGTGTTGGAAATATCTTAGAAACGGACAACTTTGTGTAAAAAAAATGCGTTTTCATTTTTTTTCCACGTGTTCCAAAAACTTCTGGAAAACAATGAACCGTTCAAAAGACTCATTATGCCTCATAGATTATACGTTGGGGTGTTAGCTTTCCAAAATGGGGTAATTTTGTGGGTAATTTCATTATCCTGGTGTTCCAGGGCCTTCAAAAGTGTAATAGGTAGTCAACTAGTTAGATGTGCAATTTATGCTCCTAAAACCCCTGATGGCGCTTCCTGCATGTTGGGCCTCCGTATGTGGCCAGGCAGTGAAAAAGTCTCACACATGGGGTATCGTTTTACTCAGGAGGAGTAGCAGAATGTATTTTGGGGTGTAATTTGTGGTATGCACATGCCATGTGAGAGAAATAAGCTATTACAATGACAATTTTGAGAACATTTTTAAATAAAAAATACAAATCTTAATTTTGCAAGGTATTTTGGGAAAAAATTACAACTTCAAATACCTCACCATGCCTCTTAATAAATACCTTGGAATGTTTACTTTCCAAAATGGGGTTATTTGGGGGGAATTTGTACTTTCCTGGCTTGTTGGGGTCTCAAGAAATGAGATAGGCCTTCAGTACATCAGGTGTAATCAGATGTGATAATTTTTTATGATTTGCACTATAGCTTGTAGACTCTAAAATTTTCACACAGACCAAATAATTTCGAAAAATTTTGGGTTATTTTTATCAAAGACATGTAGCAGTATAAATTGTGCCCAAAATTTATGAAGAAAAATTAATAATTTGCAAAATTTTATCACAGAAACTAAGAAAAAATCATTTTTTTTCAAAATTTTCAGTATTTTTTTATTAATAGCGCAAAAAATAAAAAACCCAGAGATGATCAAATACCACCAAAAGAAAGCTCTATTTGTGGAAAGAAAAGGACAAAAAAATCATTTAGGTATAGTGTTGCATGACTGAGTAATTATCATTCAAAGTGTGAGAGTGCTGAAAGCTGAAAATTGCTCTGGGCAGGAAGGGTGTTTAAGTGCCCAGTAAGCAAGTGGTTAAAGCTGAAGTTTAGGTCTGATTAGTATTTTAAGCATATCTCATACCTGACCAATCCCTATGTGAGCTGCCAATCACTGTAGTAGTCACCACTACTAAAGGTAAAGCAGAAGTCTTCCAGGTCCGCCATTCATGGAAAGCCTTGTATTTTTTTTCAATACCAGGCATTCTCTGATTGGAGGAGGTGGGGTGGTGACATCACTATCTCCCCCTGCTCCAGTCAGAGAATGCTTTGTAACCACTCTCTAATGGGGGCACTGCTGGGCCCTGTGGTTACTTTTCAGAATTGCATCTGCTCAGCATTGGACATGGAAGACTACTGTAGTAGTGGTGACTACTACAATGATTTACAGTTTACACAGCGATTAGTCAGGTATGAGATATGCATACTTACATACTTGGTCAAAAATGGACCAATGTAACTATGCACAAAATAAATTACACCTAAACTTAATCTTTAAAGCAGGCATATCACATTCAAATTCCGCTGAAACAGTGGGCCTAACTGACAGAATTAGGTGGCATTTCAAACCGTATGACCATATTGAGCTGTACTAGGCAACCTTGATAAAGTCATTACTGATGAAACGCGTTGGGCGGAGCACCCGCAAGGCGCAAATCATAAATAGTGGTGATTCATGTTGAAAGTTGCAGCCCGACCAATATGATGGTGTGATCTGTCAGCTGGACTCTGCAGTAAGTGCTGAGCCACAGGTTGCATCTTGTTCTGCACAGCAATGTTGAAGCCTTTGGGGCAGATTCACAGAGAATTAGATTCTCGTAGAGTATCAGAAATACACTACGCCACCGTTTTTTACCTGGCTCTACGTGGAATCCAGGTAGATTTTGTCCAGTAAACAACGGCGGCGTAGTGTATTTCTCCCGTCGCAATCCATCTGCGCGAGTAGGGGGCGTGAAGCATTTAAAATAGGCACGTTCCCGCGGCGATCGAACTGCGCATGCTCCGTTCGCAAATTTCCCGCCGTGCATTGCGCGAAAACACGTCGTCACGTCGTTTACGTACATTCCTATTCCCGAACGAGTTACATTAAAAAAAAAAAATATTTTCAAATCGACGGCCATACTTTACATGGGTTACGCACTGTTAGACCAGCAAAAAGCTCCTCTAACATTACGTAGCCAAAAAATGACGTAGGCGATTGCGAGGGACACTCGTACCTTCGTGGATCGCCGTAAAAACTCATTTGCATATCCTGACGCATGAAAACGACGCAAACTCCTCCCAGCGGCCGCAAAAATATCGCAGTGTAGATCCGAAGGCTTACGAGGACGTAAGCCTCTCGGATCGAAGCCCGAAGCCGCCGTATCATGGTTTGAGGATTCAAACTAGTGATACGGCGCGCGAAATTTGAAATTACTCCTGTCTAACACCAGTTAGACAGGCGTAATTGCTCTGTGAATCTGGGCCTTTGTTTTTAATACTTCCGTGAGTGTGGTTTATATCTAAAAAGGGATAACAAATAGTATATAGAGAGCACTATTTATCCTTTTATGGCTAGATTTTGCTGAGGAATTAAATAAACTGGAGAAAGAAGAATTAGTGTGTCAGGTGTCCAGCTGATCCCGGCTTTAAAGGAAACAGGTATATTAGGACCTTTTATAATTTAAAGGCCTTAAACTAAGGTGAGAATCCATCTTTAACCTCTCCGATGGTGGTGGAGAAAAAAAAATGCACATTGGGAATTAATTTCAGTTTTGGGAAGGAGAGTTATCACTTCTTTGCTGCACAGACTGATTAATGTATGGACTCATTTTGATAGAGCTATATATTAGCCACTAGAGGGCCGCGCTATAGACAAAAGACATCCACAGCGTGGCTCTCAAGTGTCGGGTGGACGTCTTTTGTTTACATTACCCGCGAGCACCACTAGGTGGCGCGCAGCGGGTCAACACTGTGCCGCCGCATCGCTGAGGATCGGATGCGTGTACCTGGCGGCCGCGATGTCTGTCGGGTACACGCAATCGGCGGTGACAGCAGGGACGTGGTGCTCTGTGTGTAAACACAGAGCTCCATGTCCTGTCAGTGAAATGAGACAGATGCTGTGTCCCTTGTACATAGGGACACAGCATCGGTCACCTCCCCCAGTCCCCACCTCCCCCCACACAGTTAGAACACACCCAGGGAAAACATTTAACCCCTTCCTCACCCCTAGTGTTAACCCCTTCCCTGCCAGTCACATTTATACAGTAATTAGTGCATTTTTATAGCACTGATCACTGGATAAATGTGAATGGTCCCAAATTTGTGTCAAAGTGTCCAATATGTCCGCCGCAATATCGCAGGCCTGACAAAAAAATTAAAATAAATCATAAATCTATCCCCTATTTTGTAGGCGCTATAAATTTTGTGCAAACCAATCAATATACGCTTATTGCGATTTTTTTTTAACACAAATATGTAGAAGAATACGTATCGGCCTAAACTGAGGAAAAAAACATGTTTTTTAAAAAAAAAAAATGGGATATTATTATAACAAAAAGTAAAAAATATTGTCTTTTTTTTCCAAATTTCTGTATTTTTTTGTTTATAACGCAAAAGATTAAAATCGCAGAGGTGATCAAATACCACCAAAAGAAATCTCTATTTGTGGGGAAAAAATTATAAAAATATAATTTTGGTACAGTGTTGTATGACTGCGTAATTGTCATTCAAAATGCGTCAGCGCTAAAAGCTGAAAATTGGTCTGGGCACAAAGGGGGTTTAAGTGCCCAGTAATGAAGTGGTTAAGATTGTAAAAGATTTTTTATATATTATCATAATTATTTTTGTTAGCGTAAAAAAAAAGTTATTTTTTGATAAAACGCTATCCCCCCATTATTATTATTATTTTTAAACTATTCATATTTTACATTTTTTATACATTTTGTTTGTTACATTTGTCACATAAACAATGCACACAGTTGAAAAAAGCCATTATTTATGTGTAAGTATGTTTGCTGTGCTTTGGAACAGAAACCTAATTTTAGTGTCATAAATGGGAGAGAATAAAATGTATACTTTTTATCTACAGTACCACTATTTTTTTAACTAACAATTATTTGTTCCTGGTAGGATTCAAACTCAGAACCCCAAGCTGCAAGGTGTGCATGCTAATTATCAGCCACTTATTAGCTAAAAAATACAAACTTGAGGGCCTGGACAAACACAGTGCACCATGTTGCCAATAATGCAAGTATATTGTGTCCTTGACAACATATCGTCAGACTGTTGGCAGAAAAAGTATACGCCAGTCCCAAAACTTTACAGTCACCATCAGCCTGTGGAGTGTCGCTAGTCAGCAATGACCATTTTGTTCTGGGAAGAATGTGGCTACCACTTAGAGAGACAGCAGGGTGGGAAGTGTGGTGAAGTAAGTGAAACATTTGCAAATTCTTTGTAAATACCTGCTGTGCACATTGCTTTTCAGACCAGCATTTACAAACCAATTAATGTGTAAATTAAAAATTACGGATCAAATTTACTCTCCAGGCATCTTTATTAAGACTAACTCAATATTGATATTGGTACTATCCTATTACCAGTGCCAGCTACTAAGTGATTTTATAGATTCTGACAGACGTGACCAAGTAAATGAAAGAGCCAGACAGTAATGGGTATCCAAGACTGTTGGGCAGCTAAGATGGTGTTATCTTTTTATTGTTGCAATCATAGTTGCTAATATAAAGTAAAACCTATGATGAGAAAAATATGGAGGCTGCTTTGCCAATCTGTTTCTAAAGTTGCTGGTTGCCCACGCTGATCAACTAGTTAACACTTTGAGCAGGTACTGAAATCACTGACTTCAACACTGGAGCAGGTCCAGAAATTATAAAAATTAAGAGAAAGATTTTTTTTAAATAAGTAACTTCCCAAGTCTTATCTAATAATGAAAACATTTTAAAAATGCACATGTCTTTCATGCATGCAAGGATAAACACCAGCAAGTGTGAAGAAGACCATTGAGTTAATCCTTATTTAAAATATCCACTACATGTGAATATTAAAAGAGGTAAAGTTAGGCCACTTTGAATAATTCAGTTAATTTGAAAGAATAGGGACACGTGAACTAGAGGAGAAAAACATCATATTGCGGAAAGTTAGTTAGCTTTTTCAATATTTGGGCTAAAATATGCTGTCCATGATTGAATATCAGTATGTTTGGGCTTGACTTTACTATTTATTTACTATCTATGCAGGCTAGAGAGAATTAAAGTGTAACTAAATGCCTGCAAGCTCCAGCACTGGTAGCTTTTTCCGGGGTCCTGGTTTTTGGCCATCTTGATTGGCTAGTGCATATATACACACTGCTCAAAAAAATTAAAGGAACACTTTGAAAACATATCAGATCTCAACGGGCAAAAATCACATGCTGGATATCTATACTAATATGGACTGGGTAATGTATTAGGAATGAAAGGATGGCATATCATTTGATGTAAATTAAAATTATCCACCTACAGAGGGCTGAATTCAAAGACACCCCAAAAATCAAAGTGAAAAAATTATGCAGCAAGCTAGTCCATTTTGCTGAAATTTCATTGCAACAACGCAAAATGGTCCTCAGTAATTTGTATGCCCCCCCAAGTGCTTGTATGCATGCCTGACAACATCAGGGCATGCTCCTAATGAGACAACGGATGGTGTCCTGGGGTATTTCCTCCCAGATTTGGACCAGAGCATCACTGAGTTCCTGAACAGACTAAGGTGCAACCTCGCGGCACCGGATGGACCGAAACATAATGTCCCAGAGGTGTTCTTTTGAATTTAGGTCAGGTGAGCGTGGGGGCCATTTAATGGTATAAATTTCTTCATTCTCCAGGAACTGGCTGCATGCTCTCGCCACATGAGGCAGGGCATTGTCGTGGAGGAACCCAGGACTCACTGCACCAGCGTAGGGTCTGACAATGGGTCCAAGGATTTCATCCCGATACCTAATAGCATTCAGGGTGCAATTGTGTAGCCTGTAGAGGTCTGTGCGTACCTCCATGGATATGCCTCCCCAGACCATCACTGACCCATCACCAAACCGGTCACGCTGAACGATGTAAGATGCAGCATAAAGTACTCTGTGGCTTCTCCAGACTCTTTCACGTCTGTCACATATGCTCAGGGTGAACCTGCGCTCATCTGTGAAAAGCATGGGGCACCAGTTGGGGATCTACCAATTCTGGTGTTCAATGGAAAATGCCAATCGAGCTCCACAGTGTCCAGCAGTGAGCACAGAGCACACTAGAGGATGTCGAGCCCTCAGGCCACCCCCATGAAGTCTGTTTCTGATTGTTTGGTCAGAGACATTCACACCAGTGGCCTGCTGGAGGTCATTTTGTAGGGCTCTGGCAGTGCTCATCCTGTTCCTCCTTGCACAAAGGAGCAGATTACGATCCTGCTGATGGGTTAAGGACCTTCTATGGCTCTGTCCAGCTTCCGTAGAGTAACTTCCTGTCTCCTGGAATCTCCTCCATGCTCTTCAGACTGTGCTGGGAGACACGGCAAACCTTATGTCAATGACACGTATTGATGTGCCATCCTGGAGTTGGACTGCCTGTACAACCTTTATAGGGTCCAAGTATCGCCTCATGCTACCAGTAGTGACACTGACCCTAGCCAAATGCAAAATTAGTGAAAAACAGTCAGAGAAGATAAGTAGGGGAAAAACATGTCAGACACCTTCACCTGAAAAAAACTGTTTTGGAGGTTGTCTCATTGTTGCCCATCTAGTGCACCTGTGGTTAATTTCAATTAACAGCAAAGCAGCTGAAACTGATTAACAACCCCCTCTGTATACACCCCTCCCCCTATATAGTTACATAGTTACATAGTAGGCAAGGTTGAAAAAAGACACAAGTCCATCAAGTCCAACCTATGTGTGTGATTTTATGTGCTTATCTAATAACTTTTTGAAACTATTGATGCTCCCTGCTGAAACCACTGCCTATGGAAGAGAATTCAACATCCTAACCATTCCTACAGTAAAGAACCCTCTACGCAGTATAAGGTTAAACTGCTTTTCTTCTAATTTTAGTGAATGGCCGGGTGTCTTATTAAATTCTCTTTCGCAAAAAAAGTTTTATCCCTATTGTGGATATTTGTACAGTATTTGTACATTGAAATCATATCCCCTCTCAAGCGTCTCTTCTTCAGAGAGAATAAGTTCAGTGCTCGTAACCTTTCCTCATAACTAATGTCCTCCAGTCACTTTATTCATTTTGTTGCCCTTCTTTGGACTCTCTGCAGTTCCAGCAAATCCTTACTGAGGACTGGTGTCCAGAACTGGACAGCATACTATAGATGCAGCTGGACCAGAGTCTTGTAGAGTGGCATAATTATCGATCTATCTCTGGAGTGAATCCCATTTTTAATGCATGTCAATATTCTGTTTGCTTTGCTTGCAGCAGATTGGCATTGCATGCCATTGCTGAGCCTGTCATCTACTAGGACCTCCAGGTCCTTTTCCATCCTAGATTCCCTCAGAGGTTCTCCCCCCAGTAGTTTGCATTCATATTTTTGCCACACAAATGCATTATTTTACATTTTTCTACATTAAACCTCATTTACCATGTAGTTGCCCACCCCATTAATTTGTGCAGATCTTCTTGCAAGGTTTCCACATCCTGCGGAAAAGTTATTGCCCTGCTTAGGTTAGTATCGTCCGCAAATACTGAGATTAAGCTGTTTTTTCCATCCTCCATGTAGTTTATATTTATTATGAATAAATTAAATAGCATTGGTCCCAGGACAGAACCCTGGGGAACACCACTTTCCACCCAGGACCATTCCGAGTACTCCCATTATATAACCACCCTCTGAACTCGCCCCAGTTTTAAATCCATGTACTCACCCTACGGTCCATGCCAAGAGACCTTACTTTGTACAGTAAACGTTTATGGGGAACTGTATTAAATGCTTTTGCAAAATCCAGATCTACCACATATATGGGCCTTCCTTTATCTAGATGGCAGCTCACCTCCTCATAGAAGGTTAATAGATTGGTTTGGCAAGAATGATTCTTCATTAATCCATGCTGATTACTGCTAATGATACCTTTGTCAGTTTGTAGATTAGCCAACAGAGGTAGAAAATCCTCAATTTGCATTTACTCTACCCACCTTCTTAACAGCTGGTCAGATATCAGATGCACATGGAGTGTGCATTGTTTTTAATGTGTTGAGCAAGTCATGGGCTTGCATTGTGAGATGGAGCACTAAAACAGAACTATTCTGTAGTACTGCTAAACAGGACATAGAGCCTGCTTATTTAATATTCAAATTTGGCTGCCCCACATACATGTAAAATTACAAACTATTCATTTAAGCTTTTTAAATAATCAAATTATTAATTATTATTAATACTTTAAATAATCAAAACTTTATTGGTAATGCTATTTGTATTTAGTCGATCTACTTTACACTCACATCCCAAAAATAATTGAAAAGACAGTACATTTTCTTTAATGCATTTGCTTATATAGTCAAAACATAATATTTTGATTATGTTTGTCTATCAAGTGTGCTCTTATTTTTGATTTTTGCATAATGTTTTTGGACAATTCTTACCATAATCTAAACTTTGCCTTCAAAAGTCTTATTTTATGAGTATAAACAGCTGTGTTTATGCCTCTCTGAATTTCCTATTTCATTATGAAGTTATCACCATGCTGCGTGTGAGCAATAGGCAGTCTGAGGCACTGTGGCTACCAGCTGGCACTGGAACATTCTTCTATAATAAAAGGTATTAGTCAGGCACCATTCCCTATTGTCTTGATTATATATTTTTTTCTTCGTTCATTTTATAGGCGCCAACATAAAAAACAAATGCAATCAAAGCCAATTTTTAGGCACATATGTGCTGTGACATAAAATCACTGTAAGCAGCAGTTATACTTTCATAAAATGCAAATCTAAACAATGTTGTATTTTTAATGAATCTTTCTCTGTTTGCATACAATACAGATGAGAATGTTGTGTATTGTCATTTTTCCAAACAGTCAAATGCTCCAACAGTTAATTTATAATGAAGCTCCAGCTATGTGTTTAAAAAAAGTTTTCCTGGGTGATGGCTTGTATTTAAAATATCTTTATTTAGCCACAATTGGCATACAGACCACCCCTCCTTGACCCATTTCACCCTGATGTGCCTATTCACAAGAATGTGTTTGGTATTCCACCGCCTCCTTGGGACTGGGAGAATTGATGGGCTTCTTGACCAACACTTGGAGTGTCTTTAGTTGGGGAGAGATGTCAGTCTGCTAGGCAGATACGGCTTGTGATGTGATCTCTTCATTAAATGTTTGGACCTTTGCTTATGAATCCAAGGTGCTTGTAACATATGTTCTGTACCTGTGACTGATATCAGCCAACCTTCTGGCCATTATTGAAGCACACTCTTACCTTTGGCTCTACCCAAGAATACGTGCAATGGGAATATATTGTGTAAGAACATGAAATGCAGAGTGATGTCCAGCACTTTGGGGGAATGACAGCTCTATATAACCTGATGTGGCTCATCTCCTAACTAAACAAATAGCATTTAGGAGTAGTATGACCAATATCCCTTTTGGGTCCAGAGCAGGGTCATGGATGGGATTTACCTGCCCCCTAGAATTGTGAGATAAGCTGAAGGTAGTGGTAGCGCTGTGTAGCAGCAAGTAGGGTGTAAAGCTCTGGTCACACTCTTTCTCCCACCTGGGGCATAATTTAAGTTTTCTCAGAGATAAGCTGTGTTTTGGAAAGAAGGGCTGTATGCAAACTGTTCTAAAGCAGCCTGTAGGTCTAAGATGACCCAAAATGTCTCATAACTAGCCAGGAGGCTGAATGTTTTTTTACATACTGGATTGTGCTGATACAGACCCCTGGGAATAAAACCCTTTTGCTTTTTGTGTGATGGAAAGGTGATAAATAAACACAGGCTGGAAGCTCTTAAACATACTTTGGCACCTGGACTACCTCTCTGAAAGCTCTACAGTAGAAGTTGACTCCCAACAGTAGACAGACAAAAATGGAAAATGGGGAATTACTGTGATTACATAAATGAAAAGGAAAAACATTATCTTGAATGTACTGTATTGTAGTTGCTTTTGGTAACCAAAAGACCAATCAAATCTCTGATGCCCTGTTACTGTGCTCTACCCTGTGGAGCTACCAGCATATAAATTTATATCTGTGCCAGCAATAAAAAAAAAAAAGTGAAATAACTGAGATGTGTTTTTTTTTCTTCCAATAAACCTTGAAGGCTATACAAAGTAATAGTAGGCCAAACGAAAAAAGAACAGAGCAGAATATGTTTGACTATGCAGATGTATACCTACTTGTTATACATTCTGGTCAGAGTTCCTGGATAGCTTCCTTTAAACATCTAGCAGAAGAAAAAGGTAAGCTTAGTGCTAGACAATATTACATACAATACCTATAAATTCTCTATTTATTTGTTGGTTTTGTTCTTATGATTATTATTATTATCTTCTTAAGTGTTTTATGCAAAGTACTCACCAATGGCAAATTAAACTGATTACCAATACTGTATTGTTTTCTTGGCATTTCCAAGACATTTGATAAGCGGTTAATAAGGTTCAGTGTGTGTCTGAAAGGCAACCTGCATGCTTGACAAATGCTCAAATATCATACAAGTTATCTCTGACATTTAGTTGTAGTCACATTATCCAAATACTTCAGAGCATGTCCAACAACCTAGGTCAGCTTAGTGGAGGCCTCCAAAGATGGGGTTGGGAAATTGTCATGTAAGGTTTGTGGTCATCTTAAAAACATAAGCATACTTTCACAGAACAATAACACAGCTAGCCTTAAGATTTAGGCACTCCTAATATGTTACCATGATTATGCATGAGACTAAAAAACTGTGCAATTTTTTAATTAATATTAGAGAATATTGCTATTACTAACGATATGCCCCTTTATCAGTACAGAGGTTAATGATGCTCTACTCCACAAGAGATCTGCTAATGCGTAATGAAGCATTTGTGATAAATTGAATACTTCTTCCTGTAAATCAGCTGGGATACTCCCAGACCTTTTCAAGTGAAAAGAAAGAAGCTGTGACGAAAAGATATCAAGCCAGTGGTTAAGTACTTAACAGTCTCAATCATTACTGTAATTGGTATTAACAAACCTTTGCGCCCTTAAAAACAAGCTTTCTGGTATTACTTCATTTATTTAGCAAACAATTGCATGCTTTAACAGTTTTGCTGCACAAAGCACATCCTTTATGTGATAAAATGTATTAAAATGTTTACATCAAAATTTCCATTTTTTTTAAATTATTAGTCATTTCTATTTTCATTAGTCATTTATAATGTTTGCACACACTTATGTACACAATCTTTTAGATTGGCAACATAAAACATGAAGGATAATTTGAGCTCTCGTAATTTGCATTAACAATGCTATGAAAAGTGTTAATATGGTCCAAAAAAGACTGAAGTAAAATAAAAAAAAAAAAAAAACACTTGGACAAGATCGCTTACACCCATGAGTTTTCAAAGAGCTAAGATCAGTTATTTATACTATATTATTTCTGAAGTCTGGAGACTTGCCAGTGACTGGCATTGTGCCAATGGCTCTATATCTCTCCAAGATAACCTTCTCTTGTATTAAGGGCATTTGCATCACACATTATACAAATGTTTTGTGTCCCAGTGATTCAGTTAGAGGTTATGAGGATGCAAGCTCTCTTTTTTTTAAATGCTCTGGATGAGTACAAACTCTCCATATGAATCTATTAAGTGTGTGCAGTGCATGTGTGGGACAGTGGCGACTGGTGCTCAACATTTTTTGGGGGGCGCAAACAAACTGAACAAAACAAACATCAATTGCAGCCTCACTGTGCCCATCAAATACAGCCACTGTGCCCATCAAACGCAATCACTGTGCCCACCAAACGCAGTCACTGTGCCCATCAAATGCTGCCACTGTGCCCATATCAGTTGGATATGCAATCAGATAGATATATTACTAACAACCTTCACTTTCTTTTTACAGCAGTTGTGCAGTGTGTCTAAGTATGACTCTAGAGCAGCTTTTCTGAACTATTTCAGGAACCCTTGAAATAAGTTTCCCCACTCAGGGAACCCCTGTTAAAATGACTATATCTACAATTAATGATACATCAGTGTGATGGTCAGTGGGGAGAATGCTCTCTAGGGCTTTAGTCATTAGGAATAAATAGCCCCTTACAGATAGCTAAAAATATCAATTGCTCATTGCTTAAAGCGGAGGTTCACCCTAAATATAAGCTCTCCCATGTGATCCAGCATACTGGCGTCAGCGCCAGTATGCTGTTTTTTTTTTTTTTAATCCCCCACTTACTGTATTATGCTAGAATTTAATTTTTTTCCCCCGCGGTGGACGGCTCTAGTATTGCTCTTCACATCTTGCGAAAATACCCGATAAGGACTCGGGTAATCTCGGCGAAAATGCGGCGCCTGCGCACAGACCTCGGAGCTGACTGCGCAGGCGCCGTATTTCTCCGAGTCCTATTTCGGCGTTTTTCGGAGGGCATGACGCGCCATAGCCGTAGGACTCGGAGAAATACGGCGCCTGCACAGTCAGCTCCTAGGTCTGTGCGCAGGCGCCGCATTTTCGCCGAGATTACCCGAGTCCTTATCGGGTATTTTCGCAAGATGTGACGCGCTATACTGGCGCCGTCCACCATGGGGGTAAGAGATTAAAATACAACATAATACAGTAAGTGATGGATTAAAAAATAAAAAAAACAGCATACTGGCGCTGACGCCAGTATGCTGGATCACATGGGAGGGCTTATATTTAGGGTGAACCACCTCTTTAAGTAACACCTAGCAACCTCTGGAGGAACTCTAGGTTTCTATTGAACCCTAGTTGAAAAACCCTGCTCTAGAGTATAACAATCACTAAAAAGGTAACCCCAGTAATTCACACTGACCTAATCAGACACATCCTCCTGCCTACCTACAAGCCTGTGTGGGGACGCAGGCTGAGTGGCATGGCTGTTACTCTGCCAGCTCAAGGCATTTTAATGAAAGCAGCATTTTTACTGAGGATAATTTATTATTCAGGTATTGTAAAGCATTTCCAAGTAAAAGTCAGTCACAAATCATAAGACATGGAAGTGTTAAGAGATTCAAATGTGTGAGATTCCAAGTAAACCTTATAGAAAATGTGTGCCCTCTTCTAAAATACTGTAGAACTGGACTAACACTTTGTCAAAGAGCAAGTACTTCCTAAACACCAGCTTGTATGCCTAGGTACCTCTAAAATCCAGACCAATGTTTGATGTAATTAGCACTTGGTGCATTCCTGCATAATGTGCCCTACTATTGGTCCATCATTGTGCGTAACAAAAAGATAAAACATCACAAATCATCCTGGATTTTGGAAGGGTTACAAAGGAGCAAGATGATATATAGTCAAATACATGTGTTTGCTGCGTCTGAGTGCCAGCACCCTTTTTTTTTGGGGGGGGGGGACTCATTTATTTTAATTAAATATTAATATATTAATAAATCCATTTTAAGACTCTGAATGTTACATTATTGATATGTACTATATAAATTTTAAATAAAGACAACATGTAAACAAGGTTTATTAGTCCTTTGAAATTATGATTAGAGCTAATGAAGGGGTGAATAGTTCATTTCTAAACTACATATTCTAAAACATTTAGCAAGATGGTTATAAATGTGCAAATACATTCTTTCCATTTGTTATGTTTTCAAAAAGAGTCCTATTTGAAAGCTTGTAGGCAGTTAATTATAATGTATTATGAAAAATGAGGGACTGTATGTAATGAATTTATGGCACTTTAAAGTTTGCTGAAAAGCATAAATCATAGTTCTGCACCCTGAAGCGACTAACCAGAATTCAACTATCATTTTATAAATATTTCTCCTGAAATGCCTACCTAAAACATGTTTTTTTTTTTTAAATATGCCAAAACCTACCTTTGAAGGTTATACTAATGCACACTGAAAATATAGTTTCAACAACATATTATTTTCTGTTTTTCAAACCTAAGACTGCAATGTTTAGCTATAGCTCCACAAGCTACTGCACGCATCATAATCAGGTTACTCAGAATACCTACACAAAAACCTGTTGCTTCACTTATTTTGGGGCATCGTTCTCTTCTCTGTATTGATGTTCTCTGGCTGTTAAAATATAAATGTGTAATAATATATGCTGTTAGAGTTACTGGTAGTTACAGCTCCCTACATCTTCTCCTAACTTGTGATGTTGATCACATAAGCCATCTTTTGGCTATGTTACAAATGTATGAATGCCAGTGATTAAAATACGCTCTTCAAATAATAATATTGTAGCTTGTACTAGAGATACACAGTCAAGAAGTTTTCCTTTTTTTAAATACATTTCTGCAAGTGATAAAATGTTAGTCAACCGAACATATGTATAAAAGATCACCAGCACTCCAGGATAAAGGCAAGATGAATATTTATTGTACCACCAATGCTCTAAAACCAAAGACATCCCCTTTTTAAGTTGTGCTTGCCCAGTTGCCCAACTTATTTTTTATCTTGAAAAAGAGACAAATGCTAGCAGGCTTTTTTTTTTATGTTTTAAGTCTCTCTCTTATATAAATTCAGAAGGACTCCAGATCAGGTGTGATGAAAGTATTGTTCTTTTTGGCAGATTCTTGCTTTAAGAATTTAGTTAAACTACATGTGCAGAGGATATGTTGATATTTTATCATTTAAAGCAGCAGTAAACTGCAGGTGGTTAAAAAAAAAAAATAGTCCCTGCAAGGCAATGTATGCATCGCATACCATCATATTATGAGAGACTTACTTTAGAACAAAGCCCTCTAGTGCCGCAATGTCACAGCTGAGAGGGCTGATATCTTCCCCCGGTCTTCCAGCTACATGAGTGACCAGGGGAGCAATGATGTCACTCATGTGCATGCGTGCGAGAGCCACCGTTTATGGCACAGGCTCTGAAGGTCTGTGTCACGAATGTCACGTCTACCCCAATGCAGGTGGTCAGACACTATAGATTGTTACTGTGTGCTTGACCTATAGCAGCCCCCTTTCCCTTAAGGCAAGCAGGTACTTGTTTGCCCCAGGACTTAAACACAATGCTATAGGGTCTGGCTACCAGACCAGGGCAGATGCGAACTGAACAAAGCAAACAGGTACTTGCAGTTTCACAGTGTGGTTCAAAGACAGTTAAGGTAAAAACAGGCTGAATTCAGGGGATAATCCAGTATCTGTTCCAGGTAAAAGGCAAGCTGAGTTCAGGGGATAGTCCAATGCAGGTAATACTCAGGGAATCCAACAGCAAGCAAGGCAGACTAACAGGAGGCTTGGTCTGGGACAATGCAGGTAAGTATGTCTCTATCACAAGCAAGTGATAGAGTGTTCGGTTTGCTTATATTAGGTGACTGACCAGATTAATCAGCCAACAGGTGAATGCAGACAGGAAGGAAAAGCAACAGCCAAAATCTGGGTGCTGGAATGAGGAACAGGGGCACTAAGTGATCATGACAGTCTGGCACTGTAAGCCAGAGTTTCAGAGCGCATGCACCGGTGATGTAATCAGCTGCATGCACTCTGAATATAAGTTTAGTAAATATTCACAATATCTACAGGTAAGCTATATTATAGACTTACTTATAGGTATAAGTGGTGTAACAGAGATTTACCATCACTTTAAATTATAACTAAAAGCCATTTTTTTTTTAGTTTAAGGATAGATTTGAGAGAAACTAGAAAATCTGAGAGGTTTTTAGTGCTGTCTGGGCCACTGTTAAATACAGTAGATTCTCCCTGTTTGTCATGTTTATTCTATCCCATTTATTTAGAGATGTCAATGTATGCAGCGCTTAAAGCGGGGGTTCCACGGGATATCATTTTTTTTTTTTTGCATTATTCCTCTAGTCATATCTTTACTACATCACAGCCCGGGTGTCCCACTCCTTTAGCCGGCGTCATCGCGGTAACGGAGCAAACGATATTTTATAAAACAATCCGACAGACGTTTCCATATTAACTCCAGGCACTGTGAAGCCCACATGGTATTCTTCCCGGGATACGGTAAATGCTGGCCTCCCAGCATTCACCGCTCGATCCCGCGCATGTGCAGTGTTGATGGCGAGCGTCGCCGTCAACACTACACTGTTGCCATAACAACAGCCGGCATAATAAGCTCACGCCCCATTGTGCAGGCTTCTACCTTTGCTATCAGCTGCAGCTCAAAACGTTCCAAGGCCCGCTTGCCGAGTCACGTGACCGGCGAGATCTCACGCGATTTGAGCAGAGCGCGTCTCCTGGGATTGTCAGGACTGAGTCCCAGGAGAGATAGCGACGTCGGGGGAGAATAGAGATACACGCCCACTCCCCCGCGGTTGGATTTTGATTGACAGGGCAGAAACGCAACCAGAAACGGGGTAAGGATAAAGAAAAAAAAACGTATTTGTTATTTTTAATGCCTTGCTGTTTTATTGCGATAAAGTCGAAAATTAGGGTGAACCTCCGCTTTAATATATATATATTGTACATTCACATCAGTTCCTGCCCTCAAGGAGCATACAATCTAAGGTCCCTAACGGACATTCATACATACACATACTATGGACAATTTAGACAAGAGCCAGTTAACCTACCAGCATGTCTTTGGAGTGTGGGAGGAAACCAGAGTACCATGAGGAAACCCACAAAGGCACAGGGAGAATATGCAAACTCCAGTCAGGTAGTGTCATAGATGAAATTCAAACTGGTGACCCTATTGTGCTAATTATCATCAAAAGTGAAATTGAAAAAAATATCCAATTTTGAGTTGTTCCCTGCACAATAATAGAGGGAAATCCTCCAATGGGGATACTAGTTCTGCTGATGACAACCTTATAATCACTCAATTTGTAGTGCCCATTGTTTGAATATGGCAGAGGAAGGGAAGGAAATGCCCCCAATAGGATACAGAATAAAATATGACCAGAGTTATAACCCTATTTCACTCTATCCCCAAAAATTGGATAGTAGAAAAAATTGTGAGAAAAAAAATGTGAGGTCAAATGTATTATTACTTTTATTCTTCATATTTTAGGTCCATATTCAGTACAGTGTGTGTGTGTGTTTTCCTAAAATTATAATGCTAAATACAGTTTTTGTAGAGCACTGCTTTCCTGTCATGTGACCTCCCTCTGCTTCCCTTCCCGAGTAAGTGAGTACAGAGGGAGGGGCTGAGATTACCCCATGATGAATGCAAGCCAGCAGAGGGAGGTCACATGACTAGGCAAGGCTCTGCAAAGAAGGTATTTAGCATTATAATTTTAGGAAAACACACATACTGTACTAAACAGGGACATAAAACAGAGAGGATTAAAGTAAGTAGTACACGTTTCTTTACTTTCAAGCACTTGAGCAGCTGCAGGGAATAAAATTACACGGGGGGAGATTAGCTCTCTCACAGGCTATGGAACTGATAGGGGGAGATTCAGAGACACTGGATGACAGAGGAATGTAAACTGACCACGCTTTTAGAGATCAGCAGCCATGATACATGTTGGTCAGTTTACAGAGGGGGAGACAGGAACAGGAAGGATAATGTAGAACATAGGATGGGACATAAGGTTACAACCTCTTTCAATGCACTATTTGCATGATTAAAATTGGCAGGACTATGGCTGAGGTTGAGGGTTTACATTTTTTACATCTGAAATGTTTATTTTCATAGAGGAGTCTAAATACTGCATGTTAAATTGGTGTGCTCATACGCAAGAAATGTAGTCTACCTTCTTGGCGGTATCATAGAGTGCAGTTTGACTAATTCTTTTGACAGAGATCCTGTGTTTGCTTCTTGGATTGGTGAAACAGCAGAAAATTGGATAAAGCTGATGGCTGACAATGCTGGACTTTGTTTTGCTAGAATGAAAAGCATAAAGTTAACCATTCAAATACTAAATAAGGAAGCCAGATTTTACTTATGTACATTAGCAAATTATCTTCAATTCTAATCCCCAATTTTTATAGACATGTATAGACATGTATAGTATAAATTAGCGTTGCACCGATATGGTCATCGGTGCCCATACTAAGCATTTGTACTCATGCAAATGCTTTGTTACTAAAACTGATACCTTTAAGTGTGCAGACTGTAAGTGCCGGTTCACAGCCATTAACAGGAAGTTTTGTATTGTATTATTATTATCATTATTATTATTTAGGTACTTATATAGCGCCGTCAATTTACGCAGTGCTTTTACATATACATTGTACATTCACATCGGTCATGACCTTGTGGTAAAAGTCTTGATATAACATTATAACTTGAGCT
This sequence comes from Rana kukunoris, assembly GCA_029574335.1. NCBI lineage: Eukaryota > Metazoa > Chordata > Amphibia > Anura > Ranidae > Rana > Rana kukunoris. The sequence goes on from CM056051.1 coordinate 186,380,242, forward strand.
ACAGAATTCAGCAGTGCTTGTGTATAGATGCCCTCTACCTGTACTGATACTATTGGGGAAGGCCCAACTAAGTTCTTGGGTAGATTTCTGACTAGTTTGCGCCCTAACACTCCTCGTTGAAGTTGGTGGATTTGGTTTAACTGCTCGTTTATGAATTAATACAAGGCTTCTCCTCTGATTGGCTGAGGTGGAGAGGCAGGTTGATGACATCACAATCAGCCAATCAAAGGAAGCCTTGTATTCATTCATAAAATACAAAACTTACTGTGAATGGCTAAGCAGCACTCAGGCCGACTTGATTTTGTTCTGGGAATGGGATGGGAAGTTCCCGTACTACTGTTGGAACAGTGCTGTAAATAAATAGTATGCAGTTGATGCTACAAACAATGTATACAACGCTCACAGTGGGTGAATGTATTAATAAAGGAGATTATTTAAAGTTAAATTAAACATGGGGTTAGGCTTTAAACTGTAAAGTGTATATAGTATACACTAGTAACCACTAGTGCCAATTTACCACCTAATGTGTATGAGAAAATGCAGCTGCTACCTCATACCAGTTCAACGTAATTACAATAACACAAAATAAGTGCTGGGCAGCACTTGCAAAATAAAACAATGTGCAAAAAACACAAAAACAACATTAACAGAAACTGTTTCTATTAAACCTCTATAATGAGTGCCCAGTACAAAATAGTGTTACTCTTGTATTCAGGATCCAAAGACAGCAATAACAGTCCATGAAAGAGTGAGGATAGTACTTGTGTCTTGACACAAAAGATCACCCCTTGCTGTAATGTATTACCATTAGGGATGAGCTTCATATATGAGTCGAACTGTTTGGCTAATGACAGCTTGCAAAAAACGGAGAGACATAATTGGCCAAAGCCAAGGTGGCTTTGGTCAATTATGGCTCAGGGGGTTTAGTACACGCCCCACACTATAAAAGGCCGCCTGCAGGCCCAGGTTCTCAAAGACGTTTTACGACAATAACCTGCATATTAGGCTTTAAAATTAGCACTTTTGAATTCGAATGTTCGAGTCCCATAGACGCTAATGGGGTTCTAAATGTTCGCGCAAACAGTCGGTCCGTTCGAAGGTTCTGGTGCGAACCGAACGGGGGGGTGTTCGGCTCATCCATCCCTAATCACCATGTGCTCATATGAAACAATCCGCACCCACCAGATTACATAAGACTCCTTGTTATACAACAAGAATAGTCAGCCACACTTTGTGGTCATTCAGGGACCAGATCATACCACTGGGTTGGCACCTTGTGTGGATATTCTCTCCTTGCTGGTCAGTGGATCAATATCCCAATTGCTCGGATGTCAAGGAACAGAAATTGAAAAAGTATGACTGATCTATACAATCTGTTAGGAAGCCGTTGTCCAATCTGTGTGCGTTCCATCTAAAAATTATGAACTGGGAGTTCATCTTTATGCGTTTCGTCATCATGTGATGTCCTCAGAAGCAGTAAATAAATAACTGAAAGTGTCTTATATCTTTTATAGCTTCATCCTGATAATGAATTACAGGCTGATTTTATTCACATAGGGTACTCTAAGTTGTAATATGGCAATTTGTCATTCTATCAGTTCACAGCTCCATGCCCGTCATGCCTGCATATTGTACTATAAAAGATGCCTAGGAGAAAAGCAGATGAAAAAATATGGTAAAAGCCCAGTTTTTGCATGCTCTTTTGGGCACGTTTGATGTTAATGCATTATGTTGACCAGGAAAATTATTTATTATGGCCATTAGAGTGTAATAACATGTGAGCGCACATAAATGCATTTCTGCACGTTTGTGCAGGGGTTATTTTCAGCTCAAATGCTCCTCTTCACATGTGCAAGTGCTGTTTTTTTTTGTTCACCTATAAACACTCCTGCTTCTAAACGCCTGGAGACGTCTGTGTGTGCATGGGCACACATGGAGAGGCATTAAGAGGTAGAGAAGAAAAGTCAAATGCCTGTAAAAGAGGGGTTTTTGAGCTGCAGTGCGCATGAGGCTCCAAATGCTTAAAAGCTCATCGCCAGGCACTATAAAAACATACCTGAAACTTCCCTCTTATTCTCTAGAGCATGTCCTTGCATTCATTTTGTTCTTGTACTGTGTTCTGGGATCAGGAAATAGCTTTCATTACTACCTGTAGTGTCATCCTCAGACCTGTAAAAATGTTGCAGGAGCAGCTCCTTGGAGGAAAGATTAGGAGAGTCCCCTGGGTCAGTTCCTATTTCTGTAAAATAAATTACCCTAAGGCACATACTCAAGCGCTCACAAATGATTGTTGTGTCACAGTTTAAAAGTCCACTATGTGAAAGCATGAAGTTGCAGTCAATAGGTGGCAGGAGATAATCAGCTGTCAAGGGGAACAAATGATTGAAATAAATTGCTATGCAGTAGAAACTGGGTAATGAATACCAATGAAGGCATAACTAGTGATCCGCAGCACCAGGTGATTCAGATCAGAGAAAGATCCATGGAAAGGTGCACACAAATAGCCAGGGGGCTAGATCAATAAAAGTGTCAACGTTTATTAAAACATTACTGGAAGACTTACATAACAGTCTCTGGGAAGCACTTCAGAGGTGAAAATTGTAAAGCTGTGAACAGCAGACACAAACCAGGGACCGCTGAGCTGGATGGCGGTAAGCCACACTGCTGTCGATCAAGAAGCTGTCAGCATGTGCACTGAGCCCTTTACCGATCTGGGCTGAGTAGCACTGGAGTTGGACTCACAGTTACTCAGGACAGCAAAGAGAGTGGGGGATCCGCTCAACAGCTGTGTGAGATGTTGGACCGCTGGGCCAGGAGATGGAATGTCAGACTTCCAGGGGTACAGATCGCTGTCAGCGTGTGAGACTTCCCTCTGAAGCAGTGGCGGCCCGCCCATAGGGACGCACGGGCGCCGCCCCCCCTCCCGCAGTCACAGAAAAAAAACAAAAAAAACGAGCCCTTTAAGAACTTTTATTCGGCTAAAATGTCATTTTGACATTTTAGCCGAAGTTCTGGCGGCCGTCTATAGAGGGCGCTGCAGCGCCACCCCTCTCTCGCAAATAACACACGTTCAATGCAATGCATTGAACGTGTATTATTGTTGCCAGCTGCCTGGTCTATTCATATAACCGGACATGGGTCGCCGGCTACCTGAATAGCGGCAGCTGGTTGGCTGAGGGGAACTGCCTATCAAAGCCAGCAGCTCTGATAGGCTTTTCCAGTACCGCCCTCCGGCTCTCGGAAGTCTATATTCGGAGCGCAGGCAACCTGCGGTCCTTGCATAAGACTGACGGCCGTTTCAGCCAATCAGGTTCCCGGATTCTGGTTATCAGGAACCTGATTGGCTGAAGCTTCTCGACGACGGCAGAAGACATCGAGGGAGGACATGGAAGCGTCAGGTAAGTGTTTTTTTTCACAGGGAAAGGGGCATCATGGGGCACAGTGGCATCATGGGGCACAGTGGCATCATGGGGCACAGTGGCATCATGGGGCACAGACAGTGGTGACAAAGGGCACAGAGGCGACAATGAGCACAGTGGCATGGGGCACAGTGGTGACAATTAAAGGGCACAGTGGTGACAACTGATGGCACAGTGACTGCATATGATGGCATGGCACAGTGGTGACAATTGATGGCACAGCGGCTGCGTTTGATGGCATGGCACAGTGGTGACAATTGATGGCACAGTGGTGGCGTTTGATGGCATGGCACAGTGGTGACAATTGATGGCACAGTGGTGGCGTTTGATGGCATGGCACAGTGGTGACAATTGATGGCACAGTGACTGCATATGATGGCATGGCACAGTGGTGACAATTGATGGCACAGTGACTGCATTTGATGGCATGGCACAGTGGTGACAATTGATGGGCACAGTAGCTGCGTTTGATGGCATGGCACAGTGGTGACAATTGATGGCACAGTGGTGGCGTTTGATGGTATGGCACAGTGGTGACAATTGATGGCACAGTGACTGCATATGATGGCATGGCACAGTGGTGACAATTGATGGCACAGTGACTGCATTTGATGGCATGGCACAGTGGTGACAATTGATGGCACAGTGACTGCGTTTGATGGCATGGCACAGTGGTGGCGTTTGATGGCATGGCACAGTGGTGACAATTGATGGCACAGTGGTGGCGTTTGATGGCATGGCACAGTGGTGACAATTGATGGCACAGTGGCTGCATTTGGTGGCATGGCACAGTGGTGACAATTGATGGCACAGTTGCTGTGTTGCATGGCACAGTGATGACAATTGATGGCACAGTGGCTGCATTTGGTGGCATGGCACAGTGGTGACAATTGATGGCACAGTTGCTGTGTTGCATGGCACAGTGGCTGCATTTGATGGCATGGCACAGTGGTGACAATTTATGGCACAGTGGCTGCATTTGGTGGCATGGCACAGTGGTGACAATTGATGGCACAGTTTCTGTGTTTGATGGCATGGCACAGTGGTGACAATTGATGGCACAGTGGCTGCATTTGGTGGCATGGCACAGCGGTGACAATTGATGGCACAGTTGCTGTGTTGCATGGCACAGTGGCTGCATTTGATGGCATGGCACAGTGGTGACAATTGATGGCACAGTTGCTGTGTTTGATGGCATGGCACGGTGGTGACAATTGATGGCACAGTGGCTGCATTTGGTGGCATGGCACAGTGGTGACAATTGATGGCACAGTTTCTGTGTTTGATGGCATGGCACAGTGGTGACAATTGATGGCACAGTGTCGACAATTGATGGCACAGCGGCTGCGTTTGATGGCATGGCACAGTGGTGACAATTGATGGCACAGTTGCTGTGTTGCATGGCACAGTGGCTGCATTTGATGGCATGGCACAGTGGTGACAATTGATGACACAGTTGCTGTGTTTGATGGCATGGCACAGTGGTGACAATTGATGGCACAGTGGCTGCATTTGGTGGCATGGCACAGTGGTGACAATTGATGGCACAGTTTCTGTGTTTGATAGCATGGCACAGTGGTGACAATTGATGGCACAGTGGCTGCATTTGGTGGCATGGCACAGTGGTGACAATTGATGGCACAGTTTCTGTGTTTGATGGCATGGCACAGTGATGACAATTGATGGCACAGTGGCTGCATTTGGTGGCATGGCACAGTGGCTGCATGTGATGGGCACAGTGAGGCTGCAATATTTTTTTTTGTTGTTTGCGCCCCCCCAAAAATTTTGAGCACCAGCCGTCACTGCTCTGAAGTGTTGGAAGAGACCAAAGTCAGTGGATTGAGTGGGCCGACGAACATGATTCCGGGACCTGCCCTTTTGTCAACCTCATGCCACTCCGGGTAAAAACAAGGCTCTCCTTGCTGTCCTGAGTCCCTGTGAGTCCAACTCCAGTGCTACTCAGCCCTCTGCATACCCTATGGCTAGTTATGGGCAAGTTTGCCAAGGTTTGAAGATTCAACTAAGCTTGCTCAAAATTCAGTGAACCTGAATTTAGAGGCAAATCATATTAATGTCTATAGGGGCAACATTTCTTGTTAAATCCGGGGTTTTTTTTTTGGGCAAACTGCTGTCCAAAAATATATTAGAAGCTGGGCACTACTGTGTGGAACATATAATGCCAACAAAAAAGTTTAAGGAATATCATAGAGCAAGTAGAGGCTTTGAGGACAACATTTAGAATACACATATCCTTTAATAACCTGCCTGGGGAAGCTGTAATATTGTACACAGTGTTATGGAACAGTACTATTTTTACAGACAGGTTTTTTTGGGTCATTCCATCTGTATTAAGCTCATCACAAGCAATAGGTAGATCTAGGGGCCCTCCGACAAAAGTGGTTGACAGAAACACGTCAGAGCATTGCTATGCAGCATACCCTTTGTCGGCATCTTCTCGCCTTACCTACCCGGGATCACAGCTGGAGCGGTGAAGAGGTTAGACGGGAGCGACCGACCATGACTATATGTGATGATATATGCCCTATATTTATATAATAAATGTGAGTGTTTTATCATTAGTTTTACATGAATAAAATAGTGTTGTATGGTATCACACTATGTGGAATTTGTTCTACCTATCGCTCATGATGAGCTTAATATAAATAGAATGACCCAGTAACCTGTGAGTGTCTGCTTGGCTGATAGATGTCTATAACCAGCTTAAATCTGGTAAGTGGATCCCCAAGAGGGCTTGAACACAGGCGGTGATGACGCTTTAACATTTTTTACAGGTTACTATTTTCGAGTTTCAGAGGAGGACTAGTGCTAGAATTGTTGCACACGCTCTGACGCACGCAACAATACCTCACATGTGGGGTTTGAACGGCGTTTACATATGTGGGTGGGACCTGCATGCGTGTTCGCCTTCTGCGTTGAGATAATGGGGACAGGTGCGTTTTTAAAAATTAATTTTATTTTTATTTTACTTATTTTTTTTTTACACTTTTTTTTTATATATTTTTTTGGATCAATTTTATTCCTTTTACAAGGAATGTAAACATCCCTTGTAATAGGAATCAGTGTGACAGGTCCTCTTTATGGAGAGATGTGTGGTCAATAAGACCCCACATCTTTCCTCCAGGCTTACAAGCATGAAATCGGTGAAAAAAATCACAGATCACATGCCGACAGCCGCGACTGCGGCTTTGTTTACTTCCGGGTACCGGGCATGACGTCATAACGTCACGCCTGGTCCTCCGACGGTCATAGAGATGACTGTGACCATCTGGTCACCAGTCATCTCTATGGTTCTTCACCAAGCACCGGCCAATTCGCTCTCCAGACCCCCTATGGCACGGGAGAGCCCGGAGAAGCACCGGATGGCGGCGGGAGGGGGGAACGTCAGGCAGGCATCATTCAGATATCGCCGCACAAAGCCGAGGACGTCCCAGGGACGTCCTCGGTGGTCAAGAGGTTAATAGTATGGATCAAAGAAAAAATACTACACAAGGCAGACTTTTTGAGGCAATCACAGGGACATGAGAATTAAGAAAAGGTTTTAATACAAAAAAATTACATATATATCATAAAATCCATTGAAAAATAAATAAAAAAATGTACAGAATATATACAAGCAATATTTTCTTTCGTCTCGCCTACGCGTTTCGCCTGGCGGCTTCTTCAGGACTTCAGGAGTTTGAGAGAGAGTTTTGACAATAAAGAATTGCTAATTTCATACATCAAGTAGACTGCTATCCATCCAATTCCACCGAGGGTAAAGTAGTAATAGATGTGTAAGTTGTGTATAGCTTGAAAAGAGCTCAATATAGCCCATATATCCTATGGTTGGCAGCAAACCGTAATATATTCAAAGCAGATAAACGGATAAATTCTGAAATGAAGTCAGAAACAGAGAAACCGGGACCAGTAAGGCAATAAGCATGGGGCACAGCCAAGAAGGAATCTAAGTCCAAAAAGGTAGACAGCCACGCTGTAGTGTCCACTATAGGACAAGCCAGAGGGTTGGAAGCCTTAATGTGAAATAAGTGTAGTTTGTCCCGGGGGGAGTAGCCAATGCTGCACGCCCTTAATAGTATGGCTAGGCCCAAATTAACTGTAGACAAAGAGCACAGGCTGGGGCTTTATTACAAAAATTAAGACTTGCAGAGGACACAGACATAAAACTGGCCAGTGGTCAGGACAGTTTTAATTAAGGCCAAAATGTACTAGAGATAAAGAAGACAGGCAGGTGTTTTACTTTAGGAATTAGATGCCTGCAGATGATACTGAAGTGTAGAATTAACCAGTACCAGGGCAATTTTAATGAGCAAATTTACTAGTGACAAAAAGCACCGAATGGAATTTTCGTAGAAAAATTAGGATACATCAGATGATATAGCAGTGTAAATATGGCCAGAAGCAGGACAAAAATAAATTAAACCCCCAAAATATCAATACCTCTGAAGCAAAAGCCTTGTAAAGAACCAAAATACTACTCCCTTTGATAATAGCCACATTTTTGTTCTTGTTTATAGGATACCTTGCAGTAAAAAACATTTGTTATGGACAGGACAGCAGCTAAAAGTAACTGCTGACCTCAAATCAACCACAATAAAAGACAAAAAGGGAGTTGATTGCCCAAAAAGCTAGCAATCAAAGTAAAGTTACTAAAATGCCACAAATCTCTCCCTGTAAAGTTGCTAAGCTTTTTCTATGATTTCCCTACAATAGGTTACAATTCACTAACAGGGTTCACTGTGCCTTCACCCCCATTTTTGTTAGTTAGAAGGTTGTCTTATCCAGAATCCCCTTATATGACAATTTGAGCCTGTTGGCCATAGTTGTACAGTGCTTTATGGTTTAAAAAAATATATACCTTATAAGCAAATCTGCGAAAAAGTATTGGATTCACCTTGAAGCCAAAGTAGCACTGAATTCAAACTTAATTGCTACCTGTGACAGCACTGGCAACACTGACTTTTCAACATCCAGCACAGGAAACAGCAGACAGTTTCTAGGGGGAGAGAGCCAGTGCTGAGAAATGTAAACAAAAAAGAGAATGGGGATTGGATGGGGGGGGGGGTGTTCTGTTGTCCAGCAGGGTAGAAGTAGGCAGGGCTGAGAACACAGGTTAGGATTTTACAAGCAAAATAACATTTGTCAGCTCACAACAAGATATTAGAAGCTCACTAGATTTTTGGAAGGCTCAACAGCTATTTTTATGTACTTCCATAATTTTTGCACAGTGAAATGTTTACAGTATGTATTCCTGTCAGTTTCAGGATACAGTCTGTACTTATTTGGCTAAACGGAGTCAAGAGGAGGAATTAGGGGTCTAATAGACCCCCTAATGTCTTCATGAAGAGAACCAAAAAAAAGAGAACCAAAAAATGATCAGCGTGCTTATAGTCCATTGAAGACTCCAAGTCTGTCTGCTGTGTTGGCAGAGAGGACTTGTAGTTTATTGTTCGCAGAATCCTATGAATGATGAAGATCTTGTATAGGAACATTTCAAGTATTGAATTACATTTTGCAATTTTTGGACTGAAAAAAATGATTTGATAAACAGCTGTTCTAATAACATGCCGCATAAAAAAATTACAACTAACATCATTTTAATCTATGGCTGTTCTGATTTCAAATAAGTATATGTTATAGGGTTTTCTGTATGTTTTCATATAAAATTGTGCATTTTAGCAGGTTTGAGCAAAAAAAAAAAAAAACACTGGCAACAGAAGGGTTATGGACACAAAACTATTGAAACAAACCAACATAGCTAAATTGGACTACTAGGTTAGAGAGAACTCATAATAAGAATGACAAGCTTTTAAAATGAAAATTCCATACCATTAAGCAAGAACCGCAATAGTCATAGTTCATTAAAGTAAATGGAAAATAGTCTAAAACTCTGCTGGAACAAGGTATTATACCACTGTGTTCACACCACAGGAAAGTGCTATTATGATTTATGACTTTTGATTTTATATAAAAACGCAGCTTTCAAATCCAAGGATGCATCATACATAAAAAACAAACGTTAATGAGTGCAATGAAACTGAAAAGGGCAAAACTGCATAGAAGAATTGTTTCCTAACTAAAAAGGATAGTCGACATAACTGCGTGTGATGTGATATTCCCAGCTTCATTCATCTTCTGTTTTATGGCTTTGTTTTTGGGTTTTGGTAGCTGTTAAACTTTTTCTTGACCACTGTACTTATCTTCAGAGCATTCATGGGGTCTTACGTGCCATTATCATAAAAATATATATTTGCACCTGAATTTCATTCTATGTATACAGGGCAAAGATGTGAACCTCTATAGCCGTGTAAACACGATCGGATTTCTGATGGACTCAAATGCGATCGATTTTTTCGTCGGATATCCGATGAAGCTGACTTTCATCAGTCTTGCATACACACTATCAGACTAAATTCCGACCGTGCCAAAACGCGGTGACGTAAAACACTACGATGAGCCGAAAAAATTAAGTTCAATGCTTTCGACTTCATTCTGAGCATGCGTGGATTTTTCCTCCGATTGAGTTCCACACAGGCGATCGGAATTTATTGGTTTTTTATCCATAGGAAAAATGTATACATGTTCTATTTTTTTACACTGATGGAAAAAAGACCAATGGGGCCCCCACACGATTGATTTGTCTGATGAAAACAGTCCATCGGTCTTTTTTTATCGGACAAACCGATCGTGTGTACACGGCTTTAATCTCTGAAGTTATTCTATGCTTCTTTGTACTGTTCTTAACATTTTTCAATAAAATGTATTGAAATGAAAAATATCAGCACAACTTTATAGAGTGTAGATCCTCTTTGTTTATCATATTGCTTTAGGCTGGCCATGTGCAACTTGAAGAAAGCACCCAGAAAATACCAATTTCACCATTAATTTTAACTACTGGACCTTGTGATTGTTGTAAGAGGTTTTTATTGCAGAAAGAGATTTTATAACGTATTGGAAAATGTAAGTCACCGGTAAGAAATCATTCCATTTTTTATGATCTAGCCTGATCAGGCAGAACAGAATGGTAGAATGTAAATATTAAAAAATAAAAACATTTCTGTGCTGGGGTAAATAAAGTAGCAAGCAAAAGCAGCCTACACTGAAATCTGTGATGCCAAATTTGTAAAGAAAATCAATAAAATATTGTTGCGCTAAATCAATAATCGAATATAACAATCCACAATAATAAATCAACAAATTAATGCGCATAAAAATCTTAATTAAATAAATTCCCAATTCATAAAGTGCAAGCATAAAGAAAAGTAAAAAAAAAGAGTTCATAATTGACCCCACTTTGATAGGAAGTCTGTGATCCCGCATCAAAAGTGCTTTATACACCCAAGGTGTCCTTATGCCGTTAGTCACCCCCTTGCTCCGAACTCAAACAGTAGCGAAATGCAAAGCAAAGCGACAAAACCTCAGAGCGCGATATGTTTATAAATCTGTCTCTTTAATGACAGAAATGCACTTAAATAAATTCCGTTGCAATATTGCATTAAAAGCATACAAGACGATTTCAAAGCAGGGGGTCTCCAAACGCCAATATCCCGCCAAGCCGATAGCGTAATGACATCACATGTAGCCAAGTGCTTTTGACCATTCCATTAGTATGGTCCCCACTGTTTGGTAATAGGCTATTTTAATCATTCAGCACAGAGTGATATCACGGTGGTGACAAGCACCGGAAGAACTTTTATGAACAGACCATTCATTTCACAACTATCAAGTTTTTGATGGTCCCTTGTTTTGGGATAAAAGCCAATTGTTTACATCTGCACTTGGATATGGGGGTACACACTTCCTATCATGTTGGAGATTACATATCAATTATGAACTATTTTCTTTAAAAAAAATGTATGCTTGCATTTTACAAATTGGGACATTATTTTTAATTATTTTTTTATGCACATTAAGTTTGTGGATATATTATTGTGGATTGTTATATTGGATTATTGATTAAGCGCCACACTATTTTATTGATCTTCTTTAGAATGTAAATATTATCCCTTCCCTGTTAGGGTGGAGGGCAGTCATTATTCCAGGTATTGTTTGTTGCTTCGTTGGTATAACTAAGCTAAACACAAATAGGGGGTAATTTACTATAGTGCTTATAGTGCAAATGTGCATTTACGTAAATAAACACTCTCAAAGTAGCGAAACTGCGCTAATTAGCACCCAACTGGAATTCACTAAAGCTCCCAGACAACAGATAGCGCCCAAACCATGACTCTTGCTAGAACCTGGAAAATTGCACATGGAAATATTGTTTAGAGCATGATACGATCGCCTAAATGGTACTTAAATATGTGGGATATTGTTTAAAGATAATCTGCTTTTAATCTGCTTTCAAAAGTCTTATATACACTGAAATATCTTTAGGAGTCTGAGAAGAGATTTATTTCCCATCTCTGTACAACTATGTGCCAGCACAACTGAGCAAACTACTCTAATTTTAACTCCCATTCCTTTTTTACAGAGCGCTGGGCTAAAATGCATTTTTGAGAGTGAAAATGTGCGCTATATAGCCCAATGCAAGTTTCAGCCATTGATTATAATGGTACAGTTGTAACTTCCCCAAATAAATACTTTTAATGTTGAGGTGAAATGTTGAGCAATGACAATTGCACGGTCATGCAACACTGTACCCAAATGAAATCTTTATGTTTTTTTCCCCCCACAAACAGAGAATTCTTTTGGTGGTATTTGATCATCTCTGCGGTTTTTATTTTTTGCGCTATAAACAAAAGAAGAGCGACAATTTAAAAAAAAACACAATATTTTTTCCTTTTTATTTAATACATCTCACAATATTTAAAAAAAAAAAACTTTTTTCCCCTCAGTTTAGACCGATACGTATTCTGCGTATTTTTGGTAAAAGAAAAAAACGCAATAATCGTATATTGATTGGTTTGCACAAAAGTTATAGGGGCAGATTCACATAGAAATAGATTATCGTAGCGTATCAGAAATACACTACGCCGCCGTTTTTTACCTGGCTCTACGTGGAATTCAGGTAGATTTTGTCCAGTAAACGACGGCGGCGTAGTGTATTTCTCCCGTCGCAATCCATCTGCGCGAGTAGGGGGCGTGAAGCATTTAAAATAGGCGCGTTCCCGCGGCGATCGAACTGCGCATGCTCCGTTCCCAAATTTCCCGCCGTGCATTGCGCGAAATCACGTCGTGACGTCATTCGTTGTTTATGTAGCGTCGTTTACGGGCGATCCTAGTCCCGAACGAGTTACGTAAACAAAAAATAAAAAAAAATTAAATTCGAAGCGGGAACGACGGCCATACTTAACATGGGCTACGTAACGTTAGAGCAGCAAAAAGCTGCTCTAACGTAACGTTAGAGCAGCAAAAAGCTGCTCTTTTCCTCGGCAAAAAGCTGCTCTAACATTACGTACAAAAAAATAGACGAAAGCGATTGCGACGACCACTCGTATCTTCGGGAATCGCCGTAAAAAAACATTTGCATATCCTGACGCATCAAAACGACGCAAACTCCTCCCAGCGGCCGCAAATAGATGGCAGCGTAGATCCGAAGGCTTACGAAGACGTAAGCCTCTCGGATCGAAGCCCGAAGCCGCCGTATCATGGTTTGAGGATTCAAACTAGTGATACGGCGCGCGAAATTTGAACACCAGTTAGACAGGCGTAATTGCTCTATGAATCTGGCCCATAGCGTCTACAAAATAGGTGATAGATTTATGGCATTTTTATTTTTATTTTTTTACTAGTAATGGCGGGGATCTGCGTTTTTTTTTTTTTGTGACCGTGACGTTGCGGCGGACATATCGGACACTTTTGACACGTTTTTGGGACCGTTCACATTTACACAACGATTAGTGCTATAAAACTGCACTGATTACTGTGTAAATGTGACTGGCAGGGAAGGGGTTAACACTAGGGGGCGCTGAAGGGGTTAAAATGTGTCCTAAAGTATGTTCTAACTGTAGGGGGAGGGGGACTCACAGGGGGAGGAGATCGATGTGTGTTCCTCTGTACTGGGAACACACATCAGTCTCCTCACCGCTGACAGGAGGTGGATCTGTGTGTTTACACACACAGATCCACACTCCTGATGTGATTGCCGAAAATCGCGGGTGCCCGGCGGCAATCACGGCCGTCGGGCATGCGTGCGGGATCGCGAGTGGTGCCCTAGAACGCCGTGAAGACTGGACGTTGTGCAACGTCCAGTCTCATCGGCGAGGGGATCACCATGACGCGATTCCCCTATGGGCTGGTAAGGAAGGGGTTAAACAAAGCTCCTGACTCATGTCCTTCCATAAAATGTCTAAAAGTAGTATTTATGTGTAGGAAGGTTCCACCACCATTGCAAATCATGTCATATGTTTTCCATAGGCAAGTACTCTGTTGCCAATTTGTGCAAAGCAGCCCTCACAAAGTTGTCATTTCCTGTTTTGTACCCTCCTCATGCCCAATAACATACAAGTTTGATTTGGAGTTTTTTTGGCTCACTGCTCATGGCCAGAGCCTTGGACATTTGTTATTTTGAGGTTTAGCTGCACAGATATCAATGCTGATGCATTCTATCATTTGTAAAGAGTGTGTATTCCTGATGAACAGATGTGAGCACTTGAGGACTACATGAAGAGACAGAATCAATTACACTGGTGGGTGTGTCCTTTACTGGGTGTGTCCAGGTGTGTTCGCAAACATAGCTAGGTTATTTAAAGGCCTGCTTGTGTTTGGCTTAAATCTTTCTTTGCAGCATGTATATTGGGTTTCAAATAGATATGTTTTTTGTGGGGTTCTTTTTTTTTAGGGGGGGTCATAATTCCTGACCCACACCCCACTAAGGCTGTGATTTGATGATTGCTTCCAAATTTTACATGTTAGGCCTCGTACACACGACCGAGGAACTCCTCGGCGAAATACATCGTTTTCTTCGTCGAGGTCCTTGTTCGGCTGTCGGGGAACTCGACGAGCCAATTTTTTCCATTCCCGTTGAGGAAAAAGAGAACATGCTCTCTTTTTGGCTCGTCGAGTTTCTCAACAGTTTCCTCGACGAAAAATGTACACACGACCGGTTTCCTCGGCAAAACACGTCTCCCAACAAGTTTCTTGCTGGATTCTGCCGAGGAAACCGGTCGTGTGTACGAGGCCTGAGACTTAGCGAGTTACGGCAATTCACGAATGTACGAGCGGCTGGCGCATTCCTTTTACGTTGTTTGCGTAAGCGTAAAGTTACCCCTGCTATATAGAGGCATACACCATGTTAAGTATGGATGTCGGGTCAGCGTCAATTTTTCTGTCATTCACGTCGTTTGTGTAAACCTTTCGCGAATAGGGATTTGCGTAAGTTATGTTCACGTCGTTTTCATTGACTATTCGCAACGTGATTTCACGCATGCGCCCTGGTATACGTCCATGGCCGGCGCATGCGCAGTTCAAAAAATACGTTGTTTGCGTCGGGTCATTCATAATTAAAATAAAACACGCCCACCTCTTGTTCATTTGAATTACACCTGCGAACGCCGGCCCATTTACGCCACGCCGCCGTAAGTTACAGCAGAATTGCTTTGAAAATAAGGATACGTCGCTGTAACTTACAGCGGCATAGAGTAAATGGGACATGCCGCGCCGGCGGGGCATGTATGTGGATCTGGCCCGTATTTATAAGTGCAAACTATTCATACCCCTTCAAATCTGTATTAAATCTAGTTGCATATAAAAGTATTTGGTTGTGCACACATGCAAGTCCTTGAGTAGAAAGTGTAATGGGGGGGGGGGGGATACAAATAAAATAATCCCTGCTCCAATGCTGAATTTCCAAGTTCTATTAATTCTTTTGCAGACTAGGTAAACCATGAAGTATCTCAACTAAATGTGAATTCTCTTAGTACCAAACTGAGAAACAAATACCCCAAAAATTATTTTTTAAACAAAATTTGAAGTGCCCCCTCCCCCCAAATCGATACGAGGCCCTTTTGGGTCTGGCATAGATTTTAAGGGGAACTCCATGCCAAAAGAAAAGGGGAACTCCATGCCAAAAGAAAATTGAGCGAGCACCACCCCTCCCGAACTATACCAGGCCACCTGCCCTCAACATGGCAAGGGTGCTTTAGGGTGCCCCCAAAGCACCTTTTTCCCATGTTGATGGGGACAAGGGCTTCTTCCCAACAACCCTGGCTGGTGGTTGTCAGGGTGTGCAGACGGGGGGGTTTATCAGAATCTAGAAGCCCCCTTTAACAAAGGGACCCCCCAGATCCTACGTGAATGGGTATCGGATACATTGTATCATTACCCTTTCACCCAAAAAGTGTAAAAAAATACAGACCACAAGAGTTTTTGACAAATCCTTTATTACAAAAAAAAGGTTCCCGTGTACAAATCCATCGTCAATCATGGCGCCCAATGGCACCGAAAAATCGAAAAAAAAAATGCTCTGCCTCGATGGGAGGGCTCCCGTCGACTGCTGTCTCTTCAATGGATGTTCATTATACTTTTAATAAAGGATTTGTCAAAGACTGTCTCTTGTGTTTTTTTTTTTTTTACACTTTTTGGGTTAACCCGATACCCATTCACATGGGGGGGACATGATCTGGGGGCTTCCAGATTCTGATAGGCCCCCGCCCATAGATCCTGACAACCTGGAGATTCAAGCCAGGGTTGTCTGGAAGAGGCACTTGTCCCCATCAACATGAGGACAAGGTGCTTTGGGGAGCACCCTCCCCATGTTGAGGGCATGTGGTCTGGTTTGGGTCAGAAGGGGGGCTGCTCTCTCATTCCCCACCTATCCTGACCTCTAGGCTGCATGCTCAGATAAGGGTCTGGTATTGATTTGGGGGGGGGGGGGTTCCCCTTAAAATCCATACCAGACCCAAAGGACCTGTATTGACTGCAAGGGGGACCCAACGCCATTTTTTCCAATTTGTTTTCCTAATAGTCAATGCCACATCAGCATGAGCATGGTTGTTTCCATAATATTATTGGCTCATTTGCAAAACATTATTGTATAGAATTAAAAACATTAACCACTTGCCCCTTTTTGCGATTCGGAACTGTGCCGCTTTAAATGACAACTGCACGGTCGTGCGACGTGGCTCCCAAACAAAATTGGCATCCTTTTTTTCCCACAAATAGAGCTTTCTTTTGGTGGTAGTTGGTCACCTCTGTGGTTTTTATTTTTTGCGCTATAAACAAAAAATAGGGTGACAATTTTAAAAAAAATCGATATTTTTTACTTTTTGCTATAATAAATATCCCCAAAAAGGATATTAAAAAAAAATGTGTGGGGTCCCCCCAAATTCAATTAGGGTCTGGTGTGGATTTTTGGGGGGAACTCCACCTCATTTATTTTTTTACATTTGGGGTGAAGTTCCCCTTAAAATCCATACCAGACCTGAAGGGTCTGGAATGGATATTTGGGGGGAACCCCACATAATTTTTTTTTTATTTGACGCGGGTTCCCTCTAATATCCACACCAGACCTGAGGGCCTGGTTATTGAATTTGGGGGGAACCCCACGCATTTTTTTATGAATGACTTTTCTCTGTATTGCTGGGAACCGACAATTCATTATAGCCACAAGTAATTTTAAATGACTTTTCTCCTTCAGAAATTACATTTTGTGCAGGGACAGTTCTAAGCACAGGAACGTGTGCTACTTTATAGGCATACTATAGACACCCCCCCCCCCCCCCCACGTACGAAATTTAAAGGAATATTTCAATTTTATTTTTTCACTTTAAGCACTATTAAATTCACTGCTCCCGAAAAAACTGCCATTTTTAAAACTGTTTTTGCATTGATACATGTCCCCTGGGGCATTGATACATGTCCCCAAGCACTTTTTAGGACAATAACTTGCATATTAGCCTTTAAAATTAGCACTTTAGATTTCAAACGTTCGAGTCCCATAGACTTCAATGGGGTTCTAAAGTTCACACAAACTTTTGGTCTGTTCGCAGGTTCTGGTGCGAACCGAACGTGGGGGGGGGGGGGGTGTTCGGCTCATCCCTAATCATGACATTTTGGGACCATTGTCATTTTCACAGCTAAAAGTGCTATAAAAATGCACTGATTACTCTGAAAATGACAATTGCAGTTTAGGAATTAACCACTAGGGGGCACTGAAGGGGTTAAGTGTGACCTCATGTGTGTTTCTAACTGTAGGGGCGCGGGACTGGACGTTTGACGTTATCAGGGAATGGACGATAACTGTATTTACACACACCTCTCCCCGTTCTTCCGCTACTGAGACAGATCGCGGGACACCGGCCGCGATCGGGTCTCGCTGGTGCGGTCACGGAGCTTCGGACCCGGGTCGCGAGTGCGCCGCCGCTGGCACGCTCGCGATCCCACGTCTTGGCTCTTAAAGGGGATGTACAGGTACATGCTTGTGCCCAGCCGTGCCATTCTGCTGACGTATATTGGCGTGAAGGGGTCCTTAAGTGGTTAAATGCATTTTCTATGCATGATTCTGCTCAGCCGAATAGGCTAGTGATCAGTACTTCTACCTTGAAAGACTCAGGCCTTAAATGACTTGTGTGTTCAAATCCCACAGAGGGCATCACCTCCCTAAAGATTGAATTGATTAAAGAATGAACATAAATAAGTACCGCTTCATAGTCACATAAAAAAAAATAACAGAACAATTAAGTAAGTGTAAATGTTCAATACATGTAACTTTACAGAATAGCAAACAAAACTATGCAATACTCATTCATAACTGCTTTATTTATCAAAAGAAGAAAAAAAAAATAGGAATACTAATTGGAATATACATCAATAGATGCACACAAGGTAGAGCACATCTCACATAAAAAAAGTTTTCTTCACATACATGTATCATGGTTGCAGTGCAGTGCTATATAATAACTTGGTAACACTTGGCACTTGCAGATCCGCAGAATTGCAGATTTAATTTTCATTCTTAAATAAAATAGAATTTAAATAAAATAGAATTTAATTCTTTAAAAAAAAAGATTACATAATATTAATAACAAAAAAAAAACATGTCTCACTATGCTAATTAATGGAAGTAAATAAAGAAAAACACAAATTACTATTGAAGTACCAAATACTGTTCGCTTCACTTAAATGTCTTCCTCCATAAACAGGAAATTGTTAGAAATAAGGCAACAGACTCACAAAGAAACAGCTGTGTGTGTAAAATTACCATCCTCCACCTGGAACTATTAACTATAATTAAATAGTTTATAAAAAATAAAATATAGCAGAAAAAAGGGGTTTTCATAAAACAGATGGCCAGTACTGAAAACAAGGGACATTTCAAGGGACATGCATTTCCATGTCTAAGTCTTAAGCTGACGATACATTAACCACTTCAGCCCCGGACCATATTGCTGGTCAATGACCGGGCCACTTTTTGCGATTCGGCACTGCTTCGCTTTAACTGACAATTGCGCGGTCGTGCGATGTGGCTCCCACACAAAATTGGTGACTTTCTTTTCCCACAAATAGAGCTTTCTTTTGGTGGTATTTGATCACCTCTGCGGTTTTAATTTTTTGCGCTATAAACAAAAATAGAGGGCCAATTATGAAAAAAAAATGAATATATTTTACTTTTTGCTGTAATAATTAGCCCCAAAAATATATAAAAAAACATATTTTTTCCTCAATTAGGCTGATACGTATTCTTCTACATATTTTTTGTAAAAAATAATCGCAATAATCGTTTATTGATTGGTTTGCGCAAAAGTTATAGCGTTTACAAAATAGGGGATAGTTTTATGGCATTTTTATTAATATTTTTTTTTTATACTAGTACTGGCGATCAGCGATTTTTTTCGGTACTGCAGCATCACGGCAGACCCTTCGGACACTTTTGACACATTTTTGGGACCATTGGCATTTTTATAGCGATCAGTGCTATAAAAACGCATTGATTACTATAAAAATGCCACTGGCAGGGAAGGGGTTAACACTAGGGGGCGAGGAAGGGGTTAAGTATGTTGCCTGGGTGTGTTCTAACTGAAGGGGGATGGACTGACTGGGGGAAATGACTGATCGCTGTTCATACATTGTATGAACAGAAGATCAGGCATTTCTCTCCTGACAGGACCGGGAGCTGTATGTTTACACACATAGCTACGTGATCTCGCCCAGCAGAACCGACCTTCCGCTGTTATACGGCGGCTGGTCGGCAAGCAGTTAAAGTGATGTAAAGTCTAGTTTTTTTTCAATAAAAATAACAAACAAGTTATACTTACCTCCTCTGTGTAGTGGATTTTCGAAGAGCAGCCCAGATTCCCTTCTCGGGTCCCACTTCTCTGCTCCTGGCCCATCCCTCCTGTCAAGTGCCTCCACAGGAAGCAGCTAGCTATCGGGGCACCTGATCCGAGTCACAGCTCCCTGTATCTATTCAATCTCTCCTGATTTGCTGACTGACTTTGGTTGACAGCAGCGGGAGCCAATGGATCCGTTGCTGTGTCTCAGCCAATCAGGACAGAGAGTCTCGGACGGCTGAGCCACTTGTGGAAATTGCTGGACAGAGATGGCAAAAATAAATAAAAAATATCCCAATAAGCTTATATTTATTTGTTTTTGCAAACGTTATAGCTTCGACAAACCATGGGATATATACTGGAATTTTTATCTATTTATTATTTGTATACTAGTAATGGTGGCAATCAACGATATAGCGAAACTGTCATATTGTGGCGAACAAGCGGACACTGACACTTTTGACACTTTGTGGAAACCAGTGACACTAATACAGTAATCTGTGCTAAAAATATGCACTGTCGCTGTACTAATGACACTGGCTGGAAAGGGGTTAAACATCTAAGGCGATCAAAGGCTTGAATATCAGAATGGAACTCTGCCTTGTTTACATAAGCAGAGCTCCGTTCTGAGTCTCTGCTCGACGATCGGCGATGCTGGCAGACATAGAGTGCCCGGAACTTCTTCACAGAAGAAGTGGTGCACGTGCACCCCCTGCAGGCATTAGGTGTTGGATTACATATATATATATATATATATATATTAGGGCTGCGGAAATTAACGATTAATTGTTCGATTAATCGTTAATTTCTTTGATCGACTAAAAACATTTTGATCGACGATCCGCGGAGTGAGCTCCGCGGTCTCGCCGATAGGAAAGACCGCGGCTTCGGCCTAGCTCTGGAGCCGCGGCCATCTTGGTCCACCCGGCGGCAAGCAAGTAGCGGCGCGCTGACGTCATCATCACCCGCAGCATCCGGCATCCTCCTTCTCCCCCCTCAGCGCCAAGTTCCCCTACATGTAGCTCCGCGCTACTTCCGGGTACTTCCGGGTTTCCTCGTCGGGTCGGCTCTAGGTATGGTGGACTGGTGGAGCAGGAGGCGGCAGGGGGGATTGTGCTGGTGGTGGTGCTGCGGGACCTGGCTGGGACACCCAAGATGAGAACAGGAGGCTGAGCCGTGAACAGGTGGAGGGAGAGATGTGCGAGGCAGTGCTGCAGCTGCTGGGGAGAAGGTAATGCTGGTGTACAGAGAGCTGTCTATGTGATATCGGATGAGCTGTATTATATGTCACACTTCTCCCCGTCACACTGCTCCTTCACCTGACACACTGCTCCCCCACGTGACACACTGCCCCCCCCCCCCAGAACTGCTACCCCACCTGACACACTGCCCCCCCAGAAACTGCTTCCCCACCTGTCACACTGCTCCCCCACCTGTCACACTGCCCCCCCCAGAACTGCTCCCCACCTGTCACACTGCCCCCCCTTTGACAAACTGCTCCCCCCACCTGTCACACTGCTCCCCTGGCTGTGTCTACCCCCCCTACCGCCCCTGGCTGTGTCTAACCCCCTCCCTACCGCCCCTGGCTGTGTCTAACCCCCCCTACCACCCCTGGCTGTGTCTAACCCCCCCTACCACCCCTGGCTGTGTCTAACCCCCCCTACCACCCCTGGCTGTGTCTAACCCCCCTACCACCACCCCTACCACCACCCCTGGCTGTGTCTAACCCCCCTACCACCACCCCTGGCTGTGTCTAACCCCCCTACCACCACCCCTGGCTGTGTCTAACCCCCCTACCACCACCCCTGGCTGTGTCTAACCCCCCTACCACCACCCCTGGCTGTGTCTAACCCCCCCTACCACCCCTGGCTGTGTCTAACCCCCCTACCACTACCCCTGGCTGTGTCTAACCCCCCTACCACCACCCCTGGCTGTGTCTAACCCCCCTACCACCACCCCTGGCTGTGTCTAACCCCCCTACCACCACCCCTGGCTGTGTCTAACCCCCCTACCACCACCCCTGGCTGTGTCTAACCCCCCTACCACCACCTCTGGCTGTGTCTAACCCCCCTACCACCACCACCCCTGGCTGTGTCTAACCCCCCTACCACCACCCCTGGCTGTGTCTAACCACCCCTGGCTGTGTCTAACCCCCCCTACCACCCCTGGCTGTGTCTAACCCCCCCCCACCCTACCACCCCTGGCTGTGTCTAACCCCCCCCACCCTACCACCCCTGGCTGTGTCTAACCCCCCCCCCCTACCACCCCTGGCTGTGTCTACACCCCCTACCACCCCTGGCTGTGTCTAACCCCCTACCACCCCTGGCTGTGTCTAACCCCCTACCACCCCTGGCTGTGTCTAACCCCCTACCACCCATGGCTGTGTCTAACCCCCCCTACCACCCCGGCTGTGTCTAACCCTCCCTACCACCCCTGCCTGTGTTTAACCCCCCCACCACCCCTGCCTGTGTCTAACCCCCTCCCTACTACCCCTGGCTATGTCTAACATGCCTACCACCCCTGTCTCCTGTGTAACACCCCTACAAACCCTGTGTCTTACCCCCTCTTTAGCACCCCTCTGAGAAGCATGCGGCGGCGGCGGAATGGCGGAGCCTGCTGCATCCAGGCAACACAACGTTCACAGGGGAGTCAGGGATAGAGAGTGTGACAGACAGCCCAGCCGACAGTGACAGGTGATGGTGGCAGAGGGGGATACGATGGAGGTAGGGGTGATGGTGGCACCGCAGGAGGAGATTGGAGGCAGGGGAGATTGTGGCACCGCAGAGGGGGGTGAAGGCAGCTGGTGTTGGTGGCAGAGGGGATAGAGGCAGGAGGTGATGTGACTAAATCATTTGCCCTTATTATATTGAAATTATGTTTTTTTACCTTAATGTCTATTACATTTTATTTAGTAACTTTTGCGAAATGCCAGTAAAAATGTGGCTGTGCCAGTAAATTTCGGATGTCGTGAAAGTAAATTTCAATCTGGTAGGTTGGCAACATTGGGGGGGCCCTTCATGGTTTCATGCATCGGGGCCCTGAAGGTTCTAGTTACGCCACTGCGCCCGCCTGCTTGCATCGTGCACGTGTCAGTGTCAGCTACTCTGCGGACGGGTCCTCCTGCCTTAAGAAGGTAAGAGAGGACAACCATCATGTATAGCATGCGGGCAGATGTGTATATGAAAGCATGCAGGCAGATGTGTATATGAAAGCATGCAGGCAGATGTGTATAGGAAAGTATGGGGGCAGATGTGTATATGAAAAGCATGGGGGCAGATGTGTATATTACAGCATGGGGGTAGATGCTGTAATATACACATCTGCTCCCATACTGCAAGAATATACACATCTGCCCCCATGCTGCCCCCACCACATTTACCACTGACTAATGCAGAGTTGCAATGCAAGGAGATCAGCTAAAAGTAGTTGTATCTGTATGTGCGTTAATTAATCGAAATTAGTCGATTAATCGATTTAAAAAAAAAAACGATTAATCGAACACAAAAATTTTAATCAGTCACAGCCCTAATATATATATATATATATATATATATATATATATATATATGTGATCCTGTGCACAGCTGGACCACCCTATAGCAAAACTGCTATACGGTGGTCAGCAAGTAGTTGATATTCTACTAGTGCTCAACCTTTTGAAGGACGAGGGTCAACTAAGTGATTCAGTAACCGGCTGTGTGCCACAATGAACTATGGGGTTTTACCACCCCCCAAACTAAAAATGTAAACAAGCCTTTACTGTCCTGAGCCCCCTATAGGGCTGCAGTACACAGATGTACTGCATTTTGCACACACCACGGGTGCAGTGCACCTGAGGCTTTCCTGTGGGTTAGCTGCGCTGAGCAATAGACTTCTATCTTTTATTACATCTCATGGGTGTGGTACACTTTCTGAAAGCACACCAAAATTGCTGCATTTAGAAGCTTTCAGAAAAGCACCAAACCCGCAGGATATAATAGAAGTCTATGGCTCAGTGCAGCTAACCCGCAGGAATGCTGCAGGTGGACTGCACTTGTGGATCAGTATGAGAGCAGCCCATTAATCCTTTTTTAGAAGTACTATTATGCTCATTGTAAAAGTGCAGTGTATTTGATGTTAAATACACTAATCTTTTTCTCTTCCAGATTCTGCTGACATTGCTCCCCAAGCTGCTAGAAAGGTCCCAGGCGAGGTGTACTTGGTATCACTCCACCAGGGACAAGAGCCAACGCTACAGAGAAAGTATCGGCTTATGCAGCTCCTGCTCTCTCTGTAGCTGCCTGCTTCCTCTACTGCCAGTGCCAGGTCCATAACCTCTGATGCTCTGTGATGTTGGGTCAACAACAAGTTTTGCCGACCCACCATCCCAGAGCATGGGCATGCACATCCGTGGTTTGAGGTCATGGGCCACATCAGAGGGCTCTGCGGCCCAGGGGTTGAGCAGCCCTGTACGGGGTTGAGCAGCCCTGTACTAGTGTACAGACGGTCCTCAGAAATCAGGGACGATGTACAGCTCTGCTGGTATCAGCCAAGCACTATACTGTTCAGATGGTAAGGCTAAGCACTGTTGCAAACCAAATATCCTACTTAGCCCACCCCTCTCTGGAAAAAATATTAGGTGGGGAGTCCTTTGTGACTTCAGGTTTTCAAACAAAAACCGGACCTATTACCAACCACAACAAATACTTGTGATTAGAAAATAGTGATTTCTAACTGAACTACTGTAAAGCTACTGTAATGTAAAAGTAAGTATGGCTGGCTTAAATCTTAACAATTACATGTATAATGTGGTATAACACTAACACAGGTTTTACAATGGTAAAGACCCACATCTAAAAAAAAAAACTAAAGGTCAGATAAGAAATCAAATGCAACAATCAGTATACACATTTGATATATTTCATAAGATTTTTTAAATGATTTAACCCCTTGGTGCCGATGTAACACGGTCTCACTAGACTGGGCTTTTTTCTGTCGGGCCGCATATTTGTAAGGCGCATTCCGAACACAGAGACTGGGGTCTCACCGAAAGCCCAGAGCCCTGTTCTTACAACTGTGACCCGGAACTTCTGATTTCAGGTCTCCTGATCGATGTGATAGCCTTTGATTGGCTATCACAGAGATCGGTCACTGTGAAGCCCACCCCTGTGTTTTCTGTCTCTGTGAATAGAAGAGAGACATACATTGTGGGCCAGATTCTCAAAAGAATTGCGCCGGTGTATCTACCGATACACCGGCGTAATTCGAATTTCCCGCCGACGTATCATTGTTTTCTATCCAGAAAACACGATATGCTGGATTTACGCTAAGATCCGACTGGTGTAAGTCACTTACACCGTTGGATCTTAAATGTAATGTTACGCAGGCCACTAGGTGGCGTTTACGTTGATTTCTCATTTGACTATGCAAATGAGCCTGATACGCCGATTACCGAGCGTTTTTTTCCGTTCGCGAATAGGGCTTTGCGTAAATGACGCTCACGACGGCTTCATTGACATTTTCCGACGTGGGTTGGAGCATGCGCACTGGGCTATTTTTACGGCCGGCGCATGCGCAGTTCGATCGGCGCGGGGGCACGCTTAATTTAAATACAAGCCGCCCCCTTTGAATTACGCGGCCTTACGCCGGGTCATTTACACTACGCCGCCGCAAATTACGGAGCAAGCGCTTTGAGAATACGGCACTTGCTCCAGTAAGTTGCCGCGGCGTAGTGTAAATGGCATACGCTACGCCGCTGCGGATTCTACGTGAATCTGGCCCTGTATCTTTCGATCCATTTCGAGAAAGAGAAAAAAAAACGAAATCAAGGTTTGATCTAGATCAGTGCCAGGGTTAGTGTTTGGGTCAGGGTCAAAGGTCAAGGTCAGGTTTAAAGGTTAGGGTCAGTATTTTTTGGACCAGCTTTTTAAAAAAATTATCAGTGACAGTCAGTGTGTTTTAAGTAGGATAAAAAAAAGCAAAATGTGCACTGTTGTTTCTGGGCTGTACTACAGGTACAAACAACTACCATACACATATGTGGTATCCCTGCAATCGTCATGAGCAGGAAAATGTATTTTGGGTTGTTCTTTGATGGTAGGTTATAGTAGTAGCAAGAGATATACAGTTACATTAAGAAAAAACTATTTTACTATTTGGGCCAGTGTTCTTTTGATAATAAAAAAATTAATAAAAATCAGGAGATATCTATTACGACTTACCACCAAATGAAAACCCAATTTGTCCAGGAAAAACAAGGTATAATCCACCCGGATGCACAAAACAGTCGTGATGATTTGTACGGTTGCAAAATTGGGCTTTAAGATTTGTATTACTCTTAGGCACAAAGGGGTTAATGCAGTGCCGATCCTGACCTCCCTGGGCCCCTAAGCAAAATGACATGTCACATGGGGGTGCTGCCAAAAGTGACATGTCACATTAAAGATTAAAGTTGAGAAGCGGGGGGAGGGGGTGTTCTGCTGTCGAAAATGACATCTTACATTAAAGTGAGAAGCAGGGGTGCTGACGTCTTACCTCTTCTCCCATGCAGCCAGCGAGTTGAGAAGTGGGGTGAGGGGCCGAAAATGACTTCTCATCCGGTGGGGCCTCTAGTAATTTTGGGGGCCCTCCGCAGCTTTGCGGGGCCCTAAGCGGCTTGCATAGTGAGCCTATAGGGCGGATCGGCCCTGGGTTAATGTAACATACTGTATAGGACCCCACATCACCTAAGATCTAAGGTTTTTAAAGTATGGTTTATATGCAATGAATGTGTCTATCATTTCACTGCATGTAATGTGCCATGAAACTGCTGCATTCAGGACAACGGCACAAATTTAAATTGAACTATTGAGTGAAACAGTCCAAGTAGCCTAGGCAATTATCATGCAGTACCCTACTCAGGTAAACTATTCAGGTGTGAAGGAGCTCTGAAAGTTTAATTCAGTAAACACTGCAAAGTATTAAAGCAATCTCTGCAGACTGGTTTCACTTGATAAGTGCCAACACCTATTGTAGCCACACCAATTGTCATTCGTGGGTTTATAATTATTATTGGGTTAAATTTCCTATTTGATATTCAATATCTATCAAGAACCTCTAGAATCACTTGAGAATAAGACAACAGAAATTATTCATCAAGTGGACTATGTTCCTTCCTTGCACTACAATGCCTGATTTGCCAGGAAGGTGTCAAAATGTGACTACTGTGTGATTATTTTTTTTTGACAAGGGGGTAATTTCTAAAGCTGTCTGTGGGTGAGATACCTCTCAATCCTAAACAGTATGCAGACGTAGCTCTTGCGTGTTTTCTTCTGCTTTCCAATTCAGGGGTTTTGACATAGCTGGTCACAGTACCACAACGGAAAGACGCTTTAAATTGGTCCTGATGAAGTGACTCTGGGATTTTACTCCTATGAATTGCTGGGTTACAAAACAAAACAATATATGAGTCATTTAGTGCAGGTCCAAAAAGATTATTTTTACCATACATATTTGCTAGCATTAACAAAAAGGTCAATGCTATGACTTGTTTTGCAGATCTCTTAACCAAATTTCTGTCTTTCAGTTAACATTTGGAGAGGAAAATAAATCATACAACACTGCTTTGTGTCACACTGGAATCAATAGGACATTTCCTTGATCTGCATGTAAAGAAAAAAATTAATATATATATTCTATAGCTCCCAACTGTCTCTGATTTTGAGGGACTGTCTGCCAGGGCTGGGCTTAGCCCTTCCTTCTCTGTGCTGGCGGCTCAGCTGTCAGCTAATTGCCAGCTCCCATCTCTCCACAGTGATCCACCTGTTCAAGATCCGCTTGTCAGCTCTGCCTACGTAAAGCCTTCCAGTTCATTTGCTCTTTGCCTTCGCCTGTGTTAACATCACAAGAGACTTTCTCCTGCGTTCCTGTTGAAGACCTGCTTGACTAATGTTCCCTCTGGGTACAGATCCTGCTTGCTGTACGACTTCCTTTATCGCTGGCTCTTGGACATTGGCTTGGCTGACTACCTGATCCAGTTACTGAACTCTGGCTATGTTTTGACTACACATAGTCTGTTTACCTTTTGATTTTTATTATTAAACAAGTGTGATTTAACTGTACTTCTATCTCGGTCTGATTCATGGTTTCTGACACTGTCCTTGATTCAGAATAAAGTCCCTCTGTCTCTCTTTCCTCCTCATTTGTCCCTCATTTTGGTCTGATCTATATATTTGTATATACAATGCACTATTTATCTTTCAAAAAGTGTTTTCCAGTGCTAAAACTTTCCTCCAATTTCTAAATTGCTGCATTTGTAAATCCCATAAGCCAATATAAAGGAATAGTAGTGGTAAAAAAGCACTTGTGGGTTTAACCAATAATAGTTTTTTGTACAATTTTCCTTTAAGGGGGCGTGGCAGAGGGTGTGTCCTGTGCCTACATACTTTTGCTAATAGGTGTCCCCCATTCCCATCTCAGAAAGTTGGGAGGTATGTATATTCTAACAATAATTTTGTTACAGTGTATGTGTGAATGAAGTCTGCGAAACACTGTTTGAAGGTTTCATTCACAGCTTTCTGTGCTTCTAGATTGGGACAATCTTAAATGTTGGAACTTGACATAAAGTCCCAAAACTCATTGCCTTGGTAGTGCCATGTAGCACCCATAAAATGTGGGAAGGCAAACTGTGTGAAGGTAAGTGTGGCCACATGGGGGTTATTTATGAAAGGCAAATCCACTTTGCACTACAAGTGCGACATGCACTTGAAATTGTACTGAAAGTGCACTTGGAAGTGCAGTCGCTGTAAATCTGAGGGGGACATGCAAGGAAAATAAAAAACAGCATTTTAGCTTGCACATGATTGGATAATAAAATCAGCAGAGCTTCCTCTCATTTCAGATCCACCCCTCAGATTTACAACGACTGCACTTTCAAGTGCACTTTGCTAGTGCAAAGTGGATTTGACGTTCGTAAATAAGCCCAGTAGTATACACACCTTCAAAATGAGGGGAAAAAAAGTAAATTGTGGATTTTTTTTACAAGGGGAAGAAGGGACCTATAGAAAGAAATATGAGACAGAAGGAAAGGAAGGGAATTCCTGAAAACTGTAATGTGATTAGATTGCATTTCACTGTGAAACCATATTCAAAGGCAAATTAACACTTTAAATAATACACTGAGTGGGCCGGGTCTTACCAGGTGCAGAAGATGTTCTTTTAGATAGAATGGAATTTTGCACTGAAGGGAAAACACGTGGAAGATTTACCACTGTGTGTGGTACATTTAATGACCACAGAAAACTAGAGACAAAAAAGAAAAAGAAAACATATGCTGTAAGCCCACTCATTTCTAGCTGTCCATGCTCTTAGTTTTATTTTGCAATGACAAATATTTGCATGGCCTTACTCTGCATATTCTGCTTCAAAGGACTAGCTGAGAAAAGCATAATAGCAGAAAACACCGAATAGACAATTTATATCATTAGGGGAAAGTTGAAGTCTCACAATTAGCTGAGAAAAGAATGTGTTATGAATTTTCAGCACTTATCACCGAGTTACAAAATATTACAACAAAAGTTCAACAAAGGCTCAGAACATCCTGTATCATCACAAACGAGTACTGTATAGAGATAACCGAATGAAACAAGACAGTAATGTAGCTGATACAGGTATTTTTTAACCACATAATATATGAATCTCCAACAAATATTTTTGCATAAATATGTCCATTTATCATTTAGTAGTGAGTGTGATACAACATTATTCATGAAACTTGCCTCTGTAGAATGATGTACACTTATGTTGGTAGTGTTGAAGACTATGTTGAAGACTATGTTAAAGGGTAAATTCACCTATTCACAAAAAAGGTTCACAGAGTCCTGTGTCTCTGATGTCATCACGCCTATTGATGGTCACGGCGAGCAAAACAAACACAGAAAGCCTCGTAGAGAAGCCGCGACTATATCTATTTCTTATAACACCGCTCATTACAAACTTCAATGTTGTAAGTGTGATTTTATAAAATTGTTGGTTTAATAAATCCTGCAGTATAGTATTACACTATGGAGTTTCTCTCACTTTTTTCTTTCTGAGATGTATAGATTGGCCATAAATCTCTGATATCCAGACATCAGCATAGGTCTATAGGGATACTTTAAACCCCTGTGCCTGAAGAGACCACCGTAATAGTGGTCATCTATTTGTGGTAAGGAGACTACATACTGTACTCACTTCCGGGTGTCTTCTTAGCAGATGAAGGTTCTACCATCAGGTTTTTTTCATCCTCTGCATGTCTATGAAATTACATCTTTAAAATTTAATGCACAGTATTTCTTACGATTATTTTCCAGCTATCCATAATTGGGACTTTGAATCTTTTTATTTGTGATCGTTTTTGGATTTTGGAACTCTGACATTATCATTTTTTGATCAGTGCTCTAGCCACTTATTTTGGATTTTATATTGACTTATTAACACCAATGTCAAGCTTTTTCCACCTCTTTCTTTTCTTGATGGTTAATATTTCACATTGACACCTAATTTTGATGTATAAATACACTGGTATTCATATATTCGTTGTCTTCTCAAATGTTATTTGCTTAAGTTGCAGTAATAACCTTATTCACTTTTACATTTCCTCTTCACCATGGGGATTTAATCATATTTTAATGCCGTACCTCACTATACAATACTAATACTCTACTGCTCAAAAAAGTACACACATAGATAGAATAAGATTCAAAATGTTATTTATGTGAAATCATACCAGCGAAAAAACGGTTGATTATATTTAAAAGCCATATAAACAAGAAAAGTCTTTAAAAACAGCACAATGGAAGTCAGCAGCCCTACCATTGGACCAAATTAAACAAACTTTCTTGGCTTATGTTAAATGAAAAACTGACGGCAATTGTGCACGACAAAATTAAGCTGTTTAACAAAATATGGGACCCAAGGATCAGTTACTTGACAAATGACCCCTGGACACTTACTGACCAGGGAGTCTCCTGTGGGGTATAGCATGGAGAATGGAGTCTTCCCCCTCCTTCTTCCTTCTCTCCCCCTAATGTCTTTTTTTCTCTGGGACTATTGTGTTGTTGGGCCAGGGTTTGCCACTCCGCGGTTTGGGGGGACGGGTTATCCCTGACTTTCTGCTGGGGTGACCTGCTTCTCCTGGCGCGGCGGGTGTGCCCTAGAGCCCTAACCATATAATTGTTATAAGGATACAGGATAAAGTGAGATGCTCAACGCAGATGGTCCATTCCATGACAGGTTTTATCGTATACCATAAAAAGTAGAAAATGTACTTGCAGACTGTGGACTTGCCCCTCCGCAAGTTACAAGTGCATTTTCTATTTTTTATTTTATACAACAAAGTGGACTGATAAGTATATCCAGTGGGCGATAGTTATAAAGCCCCTTTCAGGAGAAATGTAAAGTAGTTCATATGTTTACTGTGGATAGGGCCTAACATATAAGGGGTATTGTTTAGACTTGTGTTCATGGTATATGTTGTTTTTAAAGACTTTCTTATTTATATGGCTTTTATAGTCAACCAGTTTTTTTGCTGGTATGATTTGACATAAACATTTTGGATCTTATTATATGTATATGTGTACTGTTTTGAGGAGTAGTGCACCCTTTAGTCCCGGTTCACACTAGCGCGATGCAGGAACCAATGCAATTCCAGTGTGGGTTCCTCCATCACATAAGACTCAGGCACTTGACACTGTTCTATGCGAACCGCTGCGGGTGTCAATAGAAAGTTAATGAAAGTTAATGACACTGCATATCGCAGTATGAACTGTCAAATGGTGCAAGAATCGGATCGCATTGGTGTGAACACTCATGCAATCTGATTACAGTGCAGACCAAAAAAAGGGTCCTGCACTGTTTTGGTGCGAATGTGATGCGAATTCAGCCATACAATCTGTTGTTCCTCCATAAATACAGTGCAGTGAATGACAATTTTCACCTTAGGACAAGGTAAAACTAATTAGAACAAAGCCTGGAAACTATCACATCTCAGGCCGCGTACACACGATCGAATTTATCTGCTGGAAACGGTCCGACGGACCGTTTCAGCAGACAAATTCGATCGTGTGTACGGGTGAGCAGACAGGTTTTACCAGCAGACAAATTTTAAAGCATGCT
Source organism: Rana kukunoris (assembly GCA_029574335.1). Classification (NCBI taxonomy): domain Eukaryota; kingdom Metazoa; phylum Chordata; class Amphibia; order Anura; family Ranidae; genus Rana; species Rana kukunoris. The sequence continues at coordinate 186,412,004 of CM056051.1, forward strand.
TTAAAATCTGTCTGCTGGGAACCCGTCTGTCCGACATGTCTGCTGGTTAGTACACTAACCAGCGAACATATCTGTCCGCACATGCGTCGAATGGATTCGACGCATGCGTGGAAGTATCTTACTTCCTGGTTCGGTGACGTGGCGGCGTCAACGTCACCGCCATGTCACCGCGCTGTCTGCCGGTGGGGATTTTGGTTTGATCGTGTGTACAGTGATCAACCGAATATATCCCAGTAGACAAATCCGATCAAAACGGTCTGTCAGACCGATTTGATCGGATTTATTTAGTGGTGTGTACGCGGCCTAAGGGCTGATAAGCTACAAAAAGATTAAATTTTTTTTGTTGTTGTTGGATATGTTTTAATTGTGTTTTTCTGTATGCCCTTTAATCTATTGTTACACTTAGTTTTAAAAAATCTGTGATTAGAAGGTGGTAATTATATTGTAGGCATAGACAGGGCTGTGTGCCTTCACAACGTGCAGTGCTGATTGCCCCTACTGTCTGGACTTCCCCCCATGTTGACTAGGGACCATGGAATATGGACTAGGCAGGGCCTAGAGCAGTGCACATGACTGCAACTATAATGCTCATTTTGTACTACAACAGAACAAGGGTGTGTTTCTCTACACACTAATGGCCACTGAAATAAATCGTAGGAATTTATTAAAATGTATTACAAAGACTGTATATGCTTGTTACTTATGGGGGGGGTGGGTATAAAGGCTCCAACAATATATAAGAAGGTTGGTGATCACAAATGAGTTACTTGTTCCTAAACAGGAGTCCCTACTGATGATTCTACCCCACAGTATTTATGCAGAGCAGGGGAACAAATAAAATGCCCAAAGGCCAACTTTAGGTCAGTGGGGCAATATACAAAAAAAATGGAGATCTTATCTTGTCCAAATAAAAAGATCACCTAAACTGGTGATAACTGTCCTTAGCACGATATTACACCTCATTAAATAAAGCCATTATTGGAGATGCCAACTTGTTCTCTTAAATCAAGTGACAAAATGCAATGAATCTGCCTTTTCAATTGGGCCTCCTCCAGTTATAAAGACTGGGTTTTTCAAAAGACCACCTAGACCTCAACAAGGAGTCTACCAACCCCCTTCTCAATAAATCCAGGGGCGGATCTATGGGGGGCCAACGGGGAAATTGCCAGGACCAGGAAATTTGTTGTGGTCTAGGCGGATGAGAGAGTGGGCGGCTCTGTGTGTCTCTCCATGGGTGGGCGGGCCAGGCTGCCGGGTCAGTGTGTGGGCAGCTCAGCTTGAGCACCCAGCTGGCCAATCAGCTAGCCGGTGGGCAGGGGAGCAGAGAGATGAGATAATTGCATCCATGCAGTAACTTCTGCCCTCACCGTGCAGGCAGCGTGGGCAGCAGAGAGATTACATTATCTCTCTGCTGCCTGACTCTGGGAGTCCTGGAAGTCTGGGACACAGCAAGAAACAATCAAAACACCACCTTAGCAGGCAGGTTACAATCTGCAAGGTTTGGCTGGTGACGTGGCAAGTGATAATCCGTTAGGTGTGGCAGTGACATGGCAAGTGACAATCCGCAAATTGTGGCAGGTGACGTGGGAGTAGAATGTACACCGCTCTAAGGCTGTCTGCAAATTAACCACTTGAGGCCTGCGCTATCGCCGAATGACGGCAACGGCGCGGACCTCAATTTCCAACATGCCGTCATTTGACGGCAGCTGCTTCCTTGTTCCCTGCGCGGGCTCTGGAGCGCGCGTCGGGGAAATTCTGTTGCTGGCCGTGTCCCTTGGACACAGCCAATCACAGATCGCCTTGAACGGCCAATCAGAGTGGCTGTTCAGATGCGATCTGTGGACGAATGAGAGATGATCTCAAATGTAAACAAATGAGATCATCTCTCATCGCCGCTTCTCCCTCCTCACACAGAGACAGCGTGTGAGGAGGGAGAACGTTCTGTGAGTCAGTGATATCGCCTATACAGTGCCACCACTGCCCATACAGTGCCACCACAGTGCCCATACAGTGCCACCTGTGCCAATACAGTGCCACTTGTGCCAATACAGTGTCACTTGTGCCCATACAGTTCACATCTGTGCCAACACAGTGCCACCTGTGCTCATACAGTGCCACCTGTGGCAATACAGTGCCACTTGTGCCAATACAGTGTCACTTGTGCCCATACAGTTCACATCTGTGCCAACACAGTGCCACCTGTGCTCATACAGTGCCACCTGTGCCCATACAGTGCCACCACAGTGCCACCTGTGCCCATACAGTGCCCACTGTGCCCATACAGTGCCCATACAGTTGCCACCTGTGCCCATACAGTGCCATCTGTGCCCATACAGTGCCCACCTGTGCCCATACAGTGCCCACCTGTGCCAATACAGTGCCCACCTGTGCCAATACAGTGTCACTTGTGCCAATACAGTGTCACTTGTGCCCATACAGTTCACATCTGTGCCAACACAGTGCCACCTGTGCTCATACAGTGCCCACCTGTGCCAATACAGTGCCCACCTGTGCCAATACAGTGCCCACCTGTGCCACCTCATCAGTGCTCACCCGTGCTAATCAGTGCCGCCAATCAGTGCTCACCTGTGCCGCCAATCAGTGCCCACCTGTGCCGCCAATCAGTGCCCACCTGTGTTGTGCCGCCAATCAGTGCTCACCTGTGCCGTGCCGCCAATCAGTGCTCACCTGTGCCGCCAATCAGTGCTCACCTGTGCCGCCAATCAGTGCCCACCTGTGCCGCCAATCAGTGCCCACCTGTGCCGCCTCATCGGTGCCACCTCAGTGCCACCTGTGCCAATCCATGCCCATCTGCTCCGCCAATCCGTGCCCATCTGCTCCGCCAAAACATGTCAAAAAGATCCTATTCACTAGAGGAGGCATACCAAATTATTTCTGCGCCCAATGAGAGCAACATGGACCTCTCTCGTTCAAACTCCACTTCCAATTTTTCTTCTGAGTCGGACGTCAACTATGAGCCAGCCCTCCGTAGCGGAACACTGAGTGACTCCGAGGAGGAAGATAGCCGGCCCGCTAAACAAAGGCGTTCTGGTCAGGAGGCAGTGCCATCCACCAGCACTGCAGTGCCTTCCACCAGCACTGGAGTGCCTTCCACCAGCACTGCAGTGCTTTCCACCAGCACTGCAGTGCTTTCCACCAGCACTGCAGTGCCTTCCACCAGCACCGCAGTGCCTCGGCAAGAAAGGCCAAAGACCCATGCCGGCCTTCCCTATGCCCTTGAGAACCCTTTGTGGCTTCCTCCAAATTCCGGAGAAGCCAACATTCCCCCTTTCACGGCCCAGCCAGGAGTCCAAGTGGACACGGAGAATTTTTCCCCAATCGATTTTTTCAACCTGATGTTCACAGAGGACATGCTATCTGAAATTGTGGCCCAGTGCAACCTATTTGCACAGCAATTTATTGAAAGAAATCCCACATCCTATCATGCCCGTCCCTTCCAGTGGAGAGACCTTACAGTGGAGGAGTTGAAATTTTTTTTAGGCCTCACATTATGTATGGGACTCAACCCAAAAAAATCTTCACGTGCCTTTTGGTCCAAAAACCCAATTTATCACATGCCAATCTTCTCCAGCATAATGCCCAGATCCCGATACTATGCCATCATGAGATTCCTACATTTCAACGACAATACCCAGTGCCATCCCCGAAATCATCCAAATCATGACAGGCTTTTCAAAATTCGGCCCTTATTGAATTATTTTTCTGAAAAATTCCCCCAATTGTATACCCCGGACCAACACATCTGTGTGGATGAGTCCCTTGTGAAATTCACTGGCAGGCTTCAAATAAAACAATTCATCCCCAGCAAAAGAGCCCGCTATGGCGTGAAGATATACAAAATGTGTGACCGAGTCACAGGATACTTGTATGCCTTCAGAGTGTACGAAGGCAAGGACACCCAGCTGAATCCCCCTAATTGCCCAGACTACTTGGGATCAAGTGGCAAAATTGTTTGGGACCTCATCACCCCTCTATTGGAAAAGGGATACCATCTATACGTGGATAACTTCTATACCTCCCTTCCCCTGTTCCACAACCTGCACCGGAAGAAGACGCCAGCATGTGGCACCATCAGGAATAATCGGAAAGGCTTTCCTCAAAGTCTCGTGAATAAGAAGCTGAGAAGTGGAGAATCGGCAAGTCTGAGAAATAAGGAGGCCCTGGCAGTGAAGTGGAAGGACAGAAGGGATGTTTACATGCTATCCACCATCCACAATGACACCGTCGTTGAAACCCGCAGAAGGCGTGGCACCGTCATTCAAAAGCCAACATGCATCCAGGACTATAATTTGTTTATGGGGGGGGGTCGACTTCAATGACCAGATGCTTGAACCCTATCTTGCCACAAGGCGGACGTACCATTGGTACAAAAAAGTTGCCATTTATTTTTTTCAATTGGCCATATACAACTCTTATGTAATATACCGCAACTCCACCCAAAACCCCAAACACTTCCTTGGCTACCAAGAGGACCTTATCACTGCCCTTATTTTCCCGAACGGCCCACCCCAAACTATCCGATCTGACGTTTTAAGTCGTCTCGTCGAGCGTAATTTTCCCGGTAGAGTCCCTCCCACAGAAACAGTCCAACGACGTCAAAAAAGATGCAAGGTGTGTACCAGTCAAGGAATCAGACGAGACACATCTTTCCAGTGTGCCGATTGCCCTTCACAGCCTGGCCTCTGTCTAATTGACTGTTTTCAGCTTTACCATACCAAACTAAATTATTAATCCTCCATTCCTGCCTTCACACACCTTCACACCCCTTATGCCACTGCCTGCTCTGTAACTGACCCCGGCTTGTTTTTTGACCACGATTCTGCCTAATGATTTTGTAATACCTCTGCCTGATCTGGAACTGACCCCGGCTTGTTTTTTGACCATTCTTCTGCCTAACGATTCTGTAATGCCTCTGCCTGATCTGGAACTGACCTCGGACTGTTTGACCATGCCTTTTGCCTGCCTCTTGGACTGATCTTGTACCCTGCTACTGGACTAGTGGGATTTAACACAGGGGTCTCACATATGTGAGGGGCTCCAGAAAAGTTTTTCTAGATGAAGAAAAACATTTTTTCTGTTTTCTCGTCCTAGATTAGGGTCTGGTTGCCCGGAGGCTTCAAAGAGATTTGGGTGGGAGAAGCCTCTACCCCTGTCCCCATTCTGTCCTACCCCTGTCCCCATTCTGTCCTAAACGAGGCCCTACTTCTGCCTGTTACCTGTAGGACCTATGCCATCATGCCTTTGCCGGTTGCATGAACTGACTACTTGTATATGCTGTTGCTGACCAAGTCCCTGCCTGCTGCCTGGACCAGTGCTATCCTGCTGTGTAGAACTGTGCTACTATTACCACAGGTAATCTTTTGTTTACACTTTGCTCAGCATAATGTATTTTGGGGTGTAATTCTTGGTATGTGCATGCTATGTGTCTCTGGAACACCTGACGTTGTTCCTTGCATGTTGGATCTCTGTATGTGGTCAGGCTGTGTAGAAGTCTCACACATGTGGTATCGTTGTACTCAGAAGGAGTAGCAGAATGTATTTTGGGGTGTCATTTTTGCTATCTAAATGTTATGTGTTGGAAATATCTTAGAAACCGACAACTTTGTGTAAAAAAAATATGCGTTTTCATTTTTTTTCCACGTTCCAAAAACTTCTGGAAACAAATGACCTGTTCAAAAGACTCATTATGCCTCATAGATTATACAGTGGGGTGTTAGCTTTACAAAATGGGGTCACTTTGTGGGTAATTCCATTGTCCTGGTGTTCCAGGGCCTTCAAAAGTGTAATAGGTAATCAACTAGTTAGATGTGCAATTTATGCTCCTAAAACCCCTGATGGCGCTTCCTGCATGTTGGGCCTCTGTATGTGGCCAGGCAGTGAAAAAGTCTCACACATGGGGTACCGTTCTACTCAGGAGGAGTAGCAGAATGTATTTTGGGGAGTCATTTTTGCTATGTACATTCTATGTGTTGGAAATATCTTAGAAACGGACAACTTTGTGTAAAAAAAATGCGTTTTCATTTTTTTTCCACATTTTCCAAAAACTGCTGGAAACAAATAAACCGTTCAAAAGACTAATTATGCCTCATTGATGATACATTGGGATGTTAGCTTTCCAAAATGGGGTCATTTTGTTGGTAATTCCATTGTCCTGGTGTTCCAGGGCCTTCAAAAGTGTAATAGGTAGTCAACTAGTTAGATGTGCAATTTATGCTCCTAAAACCCCTGATGGCGCTTCCTGCATGTTGGGCCTCTGTATGTGGCCAGGCAGTGAAAAAGTCTCACACATGGGGTATCGTTTTACTCAGGAGGAGTAGCAGAATGTATTTTGGGGTGTCATTTGTGGTATGCACATGCCATGTGAGAGAAATGAGCTATTACAATGAAAATTTTGAGAACATTTTTAAATAAAAAATAAAAATCTTAATTTTGCAAAGTATTGTGGGAAAAAATTACAACTTCAAATAACTCACCATGCCCATTAATAAATACCTTGGAATGTCTACTTTCTAAAAAGTGGTTATTTGGGGGGCATTTGTACTTTCCTGGCTTGTTAGGGTCTCAAGAAATGAGATAGGCCTTCAATACATCAGGTGTGATCAGATGTGATATATTTTTATGATTTGCACTATAGTTTGTAGACTCTAAAACTTTCACACAGACCAAATAATTTCCAAAAATGTTGAGTTATTTTTATCAAAGACATGTAGCAGTATAAATTGTGGGCAAAATTTATGAAGAAAAATTAATCATTTGCAAAATTTTATCACAGAAACTAAGAAAAAATATTTTTTTTCCAAATTTTCTGTCTTTTTTCATTAATAGCGCAAAAAATTAAAAACCCAGAGGTGATCAAATACCACCAAAAGAAAGCTCTGTTTGTATGAAAAAAAGGACAAAAAAATCATTTGGGTACAGTGTTGCATGACTGAGTAATTGTCATTCAAAGTGGGAGAGCGCTGAAAGCTGAAAATTGCTCTGGGCAGGAGGGGTGTTTAAGTGCCCAGTATGGAAGTGGTTAAAGATCTCTTGATACTGCTCTGGCAACAAGACTGGGTGCCTGCTGAGGTTCAAAACCTGGAAATTCCATGCAACAAAGAGAAAAAGCGGCACATCCAGAGACAAAGAAAAATGTGTTGGTTTATTGTAGAGTCAAAGGTTTAAAAAATATGACACACAAGGAATCCAAACTGTTCAGAAAAAGCGTTTCACACAAAGTGCTTATTCATTGCAATGAATAAGCACTTTGTGTGAAACGTGTTTGCTGAACAGTTTGGATTCCTTGTGTGTCATGTTTTTTAAACCTTTGACTCTAAAAATCTTCATCTCTGGATGTGCCGCTTTTTCTCTTTGTTGCAGGTGACGTAGCAAGTGACAATCCACAAGGTGTGGCAAGTGATGTAGCAAGTGACAATCCACAAGGTGTAGCAGGTGATCTGGCAAGTGACAATTCACAAGGTGTGGCAAGTGACAATCCGCAACATATGGCAGGTGACCTGGCAAGTGACAATCTGCATCTGGTGGCAGGCAAGTGACAATTTGCAATGTGTGGTAGGCGATGGTGGCAAGTGACACACTCTGGGCTGCCACTGATTCAGCATTATGGTGAGTTGAACCCAGTGGCGGCCCGCCCATAGGGACGCACGGGCGCCGCCCCCCCTCCCGCAGTCACAAAAAAAAAAAACGGGCCCTTTAAGAACTTTTATTCGGCTAAAATGTCATTTTGACATTTTAGCCGAAGTTCTGGCGGCCGTCTATAGAGGGCCCTGCAGCGCCACCCCCTCTCGCAAGTAACACACGTTCAATGCAATGCATTGAACATGTGTTATTGTTGCCAGCTGCCTGGTCTATTCATATAACCGGACATGGGTCTCCGGTTACCCGAATAGCGGCAGCTGGTTGGCTGAGGGGAACTGCCTATCAAAGCCAGCGGCTCTGATAGGCTTTTCCAGTACCGCCCTCCGGCTCTCGGAAGTCTATACTCGGAGCGCAGGCAACCTGCGTTCCTTGCATAAGACTGACGGCCGTTTCAGCCAATCAGGTTCCTGGATTCTGGTTATCAGGAACCTGATTGGCAGAAGCTTCTCCACGGCGGCAGAAGACATTGAGGGAGGACATGGAAGCGTCAGGTAAGTGTTTTTTTTACAGGGAAAGGGGCATCATGGGGCACAGTGGCATCATGGGGCACAGTGTTGACAAAGGACACAGAGGCGACAATGAGCACAGTGGCATGGGGCACAGTGACTGCATATAATGGCATGGCACAGTGGTGACAATTGATGGCACAGCGGCTGCGTTTGATGGCATGGCACAGAGGTGACAATTGATGGGCACAGTTTCTGTGTTTGATGGCATGGCACAGTGGTGACAATTGATGGCACAGCGGCTGCATTTGATGGCATGGCACAGAGGTGACAATTGATGGGCACAGTAGCTGCGTTTGATGGCATGGCACAGTGGTGACAATTGATGGCACAGCGGCTGCGTTTGATGGCATGGCACAGAGGTGACAATTGATGGGCACAGTAGCTGCGTTTGATGGCATGGCACAGTGGTGACAATTGATGGCACAGTGGTGGCGTTTGATGGCATGGCACAGTGGTGACAATTGATGGCACAGTGACTGCATATGATGGCATGGCACAGTGGTGACAATTGATGGCACAGTGACTGCGTTTGATGGCATGGCACAGTGGTGACAATTGATGGGCACAGTAGCTGTGTTTGATGGCATGGCACAGTGGTGACAATTGATGGCACAGTGGTGGCGTTTGATGGCATGGCACAGTGGTGACAATTGATGGCACAGTGGTGGCGTTTGATGGCATGGCACAGTGGTGACAATTGATGGCACAGTGGCTGCATTTGGTGGCATGGCACAGTGGTGACAATTGATGGCACAGTTGCTGTGTTGCATGGCACAGTGGTGACAATTGATGGCACAGTGGCTGCATTTGTTGGCATGGCACAGTGGTGACAATTGATGGCACAGTTGCTGTGTTGCATGGCACAGTGGTGACAATTGATGGCACAGTGGCTGCATTTGTTGGCATGGCACAGTGGTGACAATTGATGGCACAGTTGCTGTGTTGCATGGCACAGTGGCTGCATTTGATGGCATGGCACAGTGGCGACAATTGATGGCACAGTTGCTGTGTTTGATGGCATGGCACAGTGGTGACAATTGATGGCACAGTGGCTGCATTTGGTGGCATGGCACAGTGGTGACAATTGATGGCACAGTTTCTGTGTTTGATGGCATGGCACACTGGTGACAATTGATGGCACAGTGGCTGCATTTGGTGGCATGGCACAGTGGTGACAATTGATGGCACAGTTTTTGTGTTTGATGGCATGGCACAGTGGTGACACTTGATGGCACAGTTACTGCATTTGATGGCATGGCACAGTGGTGACAATTGATGGCACAGTGGTGGCGTTTGATGGCATGGCACAGTGGTGACAATTGATGGCACAGTGACTGCATATGATGGCATGGCACAGTGGTGACAATTGATGGCAAGGTGACTGCATTTGATGGCATGGCACAGTGGTGACAATTGATGGGCACAGTAGCTGCGTTTGATGGCATGGCACAGTGGTGACAATTGATGGCACAGTGGTGGCGTTTGATGGCATGGCATAGTGGTGACAATTGATGGCACAGTGACTGCATATGATGGCATGGCACAGTGGTGACAATTGATGGCACAGTGACTGCATTTGATGGCATGGCACAGTGGTGACAATTGATGGCACAGTGACTGCTCTTGATGGCATGGCACAGTGGTGACAATTGATGGGCACAGTATCTGTGTTTGATGGCATGGCACAGTGGTGACAATTGATGGCACAGTGGTGGCATTTGATGGCATGGCACAGTGGTGACAATTGATGGCACAGTGGTGGCGTTTGATGGCATGGCACAGTGGTGACAATTGATGGCACAGTGGTGGCGTTTGATGGCATGGCACAGTGGTGACAATTGATGGCACAGTGGCTGCATTTGGTGGCATGGCACAGTGGTGACAATTGATGGCACAGTTGCTGTGTATCATGGCACAGTGATGACAATTGATGGCACAGTGGCTGCATTTGGTGGCATAGCACCAGTGGTGACAATTGATGGCACAGTTGCTGTGTTGCATGGCACAGTGGCTGCATTTGATGGCATGGCACAGTGGTGACAATTGATGGCACAGTTGCTGTGTTTGATGGCATGGCACAGTGGTGACAATTGATGGCACAGTGGCTGCATTTGGTGGCATGGCACAGTGGTGACAATTGATGGCACAGTTTCTGTGTTTGATGGCATGGCACAGTGGTGACAATTGATGGCACAGTGGCTGCATTTGGTGGCATGGCACAGTGGTGACAATTGATGGCACAGTGGCTGCATTTGGTGGCATGGCACAGTGGTGACAATTGATGGCACAGTTGCTGTGTTGCATGGCACAGTGGCTGCATTTGATGGCATGGCACAGTGGTGACAATTGATGGCACAGTTGCTGTGTTTGATGGCATGGCACAGTGGTGACAATTGATGGCACAGTGGCTGCATTTGGTGGCATGGCACAGTGGTGACAATTGATGGCACAGTTTCTGTGTTTGATGGCATGGCACATTGGTGACAATTGATGGCACAGTGGCTGCATTTGGTGGCATGGCACAGTGGTGACAATTGATGGCACAGTTTCTGTGTTTGATGGCATGGCACAGTGGTGACAATTGATGGCACATTGGCTGCATTTGGTGGCATGGCACAGTGGTGACAATTGATGGCACAGTTTCTGTGTTTGATGGCATGGCACAGTGGTGACAATTGATGGCACAGTGGCTGCATTTGGTGGCATGGCACAGTGGTGACAATTGATGGCACAGTTTCTGTGTTTGATGGCATGGCACAGTGGTGACAATTGATGACACAGTGGCTGCATTTGATGGCATGGCACAGTGGTGACAATTGATGGCACAGTGGCTGCATTTGATGGCATGGCACAGTTTCTGTGTTTGATGGCATGGCACAGTGATGACAATTGATGGCACAGTGGCTGCATTTGGTGGCATGGCACAGTGGCTGCATGTGATGGGCACAGTGAGGCTGCAATATTGTTTTTTTCATTTGCGCCCCCCCAAAAATTTTGAGCACCAGCCGCCACTGGTTGAACCATATACTTTTATATCACAATGTAATAATAGAAATAATGCGCTTCAATCATCCTGACACCATAACCATGGTGTCGGGATGATTAAAGCACCAACATCAGCCATTTCAAAGGTTGTATCATATTTCCTGAATTTATATCTAAAAAACTTTCATGCTAAACACTCAATGTATGCTGTAGATATTTAACACATCAAAGTTGACTGAATGAGCAGATGTATCTACTGCCCCTTGGTACGCAGTTAACAGAAGAATTTATGATGAATAATATCCAGCAAGTCTGCATGATATTTGTGGCTCAGTTGCTAAGCACCACATGCAGTCAGAATCACTTCAGTGCTAAAGAGTGAGTTAAAGCACCAGGGGACACACTGTTCTTAAAAAGAATACTAACAAGCAAAGCTGAAACCCTAGATGTTATGGAGAAGGATGCTTTAAGGCATATTTATTGGAGAAAATACTTAATGGCTTTGTTCAGTATAATAAAAACCTGCAGAACAACACCATTGAATTTTAATCTAAAATCCCTTATTGTAGCTAAAAGATTGCTATTTAACAATTGTGACATTTCTGGAAAAATACACACTCATACATTTCAAGCAAATTATTGTTTTCTGCACACACAATGCTTCTTTACATTTTGGTAACAATAATGTTCGGTTCCTTATGGATGCTCAATAGATGTTCTTTACAGGTTCATATAATGCTCAATTGTTTCAAAGATCAAAGAGAAGGGTGAAGGGGCAAACTGAACATTGTCAAGAGCATGAACATACAGGCACAATGGTGTAAAAATGTCTATAGACATAAGATGATTGTCACCTGATCCAACTAGCTGCATTTGGATCATGGGGTGGTCAATGTCATACGTCTATTGGCTCTTGGAACTTGTAGACAGGCATAGTGACTTCCCTCAGGGGAAGAATAGATTGGTCTGGTCACATTTTCCCAGCCGTATAAAAGCTGTCATCAAGAATGTCCTCCTACCACCCAGTGATGGGACAACGTACATGGGTTCAATTTGCTAAGGGGTTTAGCTAATCTTGTTTGAAATTCAGTAAGCTCCAACCTAGAAATAAATCATGTTAATAATGGCTACATTCACACTTTCAAACGTGCCCAACAGAGTTTACATAGAGAACCCCAGTGGAGATTTCCAGCGATTAGCTGTGGGAGGCAACCTTAATTGATAGCTATGAAAGGCTGCCAATTTCCTCAGCTAATCGTGGTGAGTGATTGCCTCTGGCCACGATTAGCTGCAGGAGTCAATAGCCTGCTAACGCATTCAATGATCATATTACCCTAACAATACAATCTGTAAACAGGAATATAATTACCATAGCTAAACAACAGCCAGCATAAACTATGCTACTCTAGAAACTAATAACTTACAGTGATATAATTAACTTGAGCTAATTAACTGGTCACTTAAACCAGCCTAGGGGGAGTGCACAGAATACTATCAGACAGACAAACAATAGGTGACTCAATGAACCATGGAATCCACATCTAAGTAATGCTTTGATCAATCAGGAGTCACAAACTTCATGGTCTAGAACAGGCTATGAGGCAAAGCACTTACAATTTCCCAGTAGTCTGATTATATTAACAGCTGCTATGAGTCTCACAAAGTAAAGCAGTCATTGCTGGTGATGGGGCAGCTAGGCTCTAAACAGGGAACCAGGCCTAGATTTCCAGATTCTGTATATTTTGTGAAGACACAAACTTGATATCATCATCAAGACCACTCCAAGGGTCCCCCAGGCATACCCTCCCAAAGATTAGTGTTCCCTTAAATGCCAGGGCCCATAGCCAGTGGGTAAGAGACTTGCTCCTAGTCCTCTCCAAAAGCCCCTGTCCTGGTTAGGTCTGTCACATTTCTCCCCCATCAAAAGTGAACTAGCAGGGTCCCAGACCTCCACCTGGTCTGGAACTGCGTTAGTCGGGCAGAGTGAACCCACATAGGTGGTCAAGCTGATTTCCAGTCTTGGCTGCAGGGAAAGGTTGCCGTCGGTAGGTGTGGAACAGAGGTCACGAACCCTCTGTCTGGCTGCCAGCGCTTCAGATGGGTGGTCTTTACCATTCGGCTCGGTCTGCTGCAGGGGAGAGAGGCCGATTGCCCCATCTCCCTATAGCCTTGGAGACACTGTAGGTACTAAGCAGAGGCCAGTGGTGCTCTGCCCTGTTGCTAGCTAGCTAACTAATAACTTACAGTGATATAATTAACTTGAGCTAATTAACTGGTCACTTAAACTAGCCTAGGTTAGGCTAGGTTAAGAGCACAGAATACTAGCATACAGAAGACCCAAATAACCATGGAATCCAAATCTAAGCAATGCTTTGATGAATCAGGAGTTACAGACTTGTGGCAATGGCAATGGCAAAGCTCATACAATGTCCCAGTAGTCTAATTATATTACCATCTGCTATGAGTCTCACAGTGTAAAGCAGTCATTGCTGGTGATGGGGCAGATAGGCCCTAAACAGGGATCCCAGGCCTAGATTTCCAAAGTCTGTATGTTTTGGGGAGAAATGAACCTGATATCATCAACAAGACCATTCCAAGGTTCCCCTTAGGCATACACCTCTGAAAGAGTAGTATTCTCTTAACCTCAATGGCAGTATTACCAAGTATGGCTCGGGTGAAATTTCAGTACCAAAAGCGGTAACCCCGAGCCACACTCGGGATCACATCGCAGGATCCATGTAGAGCAGTGGGCGGGAGCACCTTGGTCAAATGATGATTTGCCAGGGGTCACCGAATTCTGGACTGTTCCTGAAGCCCGCACCACTCTCACAGCCTTTTTGTGGCCGCCCAACAGGGCTGTCCCTGGACTCCGCGGCCACCCACTCAGCCTCTTCGCAGACGCCCATTCAGTTCATGGCATGGCTGGGGGGCGAGAGACTAGAGGTCAGCTGACTGGCAAGTAATGTGAAGTGGAAGGGGCTGGAGGAGACCCTAGGTCCTGATTTTGGCATAGGTGTCACTGCTACAAGACACCACAAAGTCGAAGACACAGTGAGTAGCACTACCTGTGATTAGAGTTGCCATTAAAAGTCCCCACTACATATCAGCAGATGACCTTGATCAAGAGCACCTAAGTTGGCTGATCAGAAATAAGGAAAGAGAGAGATAAGAGGAAAAGAAAAGGAGAACAAAGAGAAATAGTGGTACATCCTAAAATGTACCATAAGGGTTTTAATACTGTACGAGTAAAATAGACTCAGGGAGTGCTAAATGTCCATGGGTTAGGGACGCAAATTACTTGCCTTGCCTTGGGTGCTGACAACCAACGATACGAAAGTAATTTTATTGTTAGGGGTCCCCACAACTTCGGAAATTTGAAGGTTGAGAACTACTGATGTAGAGGTTACTTACCTTGTCCCCTGTCTCCCCGCTGTGATCTGCCAGCCGCCATGTCTTGCTTGATTCACAGTGCCGAGCTCCATTCCCTGCGAGGCTTGCAACGCACAGGGACGGAGTTCGGCACCAAATTCTAAAAAGTAAAAAACACAGTACACATACAGTATACTGTAATCTTACAGATTATAGTACTGTATCAAATAATTACACACCCCCTTTGTCCCTAGTTGTCTGTCCAGTGCCCTGCATGCACTTTTATATAATAAATACTGTTCTTTCTGCCTGGAAACTGGAGATTGTCCATAGCAACCAAAAGGGTCCCTTTACATCAAAAGTGCTTTTAGACCAGCTACTGTAGAAAACAGTAGCTGGTCTACTGTGACAAATGTGACATAATTTGATGTCTGTGGGTAGCTTAATGCTAGTGAGTGGGTTTAGTATTTTTTGAAGACAAAGCCTTTAAATAAAACAGACTGGAAAAAAAAAGTCTTATTTTAGTGTGACCTCCAAGACAACCTTCATGGTGTGAATCTGTTGTTCTGAATGCAGCTGCACAAAGCAGCCACACAGCAAAAATGATACAAAAAAGATGTGAAATTCATTTGCTGTTTATATGCGTTGTGATGCATGACGATTCCAAGAAATTTTCTGAGCCAGGCTAAAATGTACCATCTGACTAAACATTTGTGACTTTATTTCTCATTATACTGTGAAGATGGTAGGTAATACTTATCGTTGGTTCTTACCTCTTACAACTCCCTAGCAGATTTGGTACCATTTCTTTCACTCTTCTATGTTTACAACTATAAATTCCAGTATTTTTTTTTCTGTCCATATCTACTAGGAGAATGTTTCTTCTTAATAATCTGAACTAGCAGCGTGCTGTACTGTGTTAGTTTAATCTAAAGCTAAACAATATTCACACAAAAATACCTGGATTCCTGAAGCCCCATTCATATCTGAGCAATGCAGAATTGCAAGCAGAGTTACGCAATTGTGTGCGCGATTCTGGATCAGCTGAAGTCGCGGAAAAACATGCAACACGCTTAGGGTCGTCCCAGCTATGCAGTTTGTCACACTACAAATACCACAAAACATACACTGAAAAAACCGACAAAGCTCCACGCCCCAAAAGGGGCAGGGCAGCACATTCAAGTGGGTTTAAAAAAATAAGGCATTCAGGAGGTGGCAAGATTGCCTCCTGAATGGTTCCCCCAGCCACTGCTATACCACCCTCTGAAAAGTGATGAGGATCCACTGAGGATCGCTTTTCAGAGGGTGGTAAGCACTGCTGCCAATGTGAAAAAGCCATCTGTTAATGCAGCACATACAATTGTGCTTTATTTTAAACTGATTGTAAACCCTGACACATTTAAGGTGTTATACTTACCTGCTCTATGCCATGGTGTTGCACAAAGCAGCCCGGTCCTCCTCTTCTGGGGTCCTCCGCCAGTCCCCCTGGCTCTTCCTCTTTTCCATGTGTCACCATAGGAATTAGGAAATCGCTTCCTACTGTGGCACACTGGCAGGCTCGATCTTGAGCCATGCTGTCTGCATCCATTGACACACACAGTGCGGCTCAGCCCCACTCCCTCATCACATGATTTTTAGATATGTGCACTCCCGTTCGTAGGAATGTTATTTTTGTATTAAAATGTTCATTTTCGTACCCGCGGGATAATGTGTACATACGAAAAAATTAAAGTACCAAAATACGAAAACGACAGGATTACGAATGAGCCGCATAATGAACAACCGCAAATACGAACGAACGATCCGATGAAAATACGACAAAATGAAAACGGCAAAAGAACGAAAATGACATCTATAACAAAAGATTTGCATTCTGTATTTTGTTTGAATCCTTTTCTGTTTGTATTTTCAGTCGTATGTTCATTGTTCATATGACATCTGTAACAAAAGATTTGCATTCTGTATTTTGAATTCCTTTTTTCTGTTTGTATTTTGTATTCAAAATACAGAATGCAAATCTTTTGTTATAGATGTCATATGAACAATGAACATACGACTGAAAATACAAACAGAAAAGGATTCAAACAAAATACAGAATGCAAATCTTTTCTTATAGATGTCATATGAACATGAACATACGACTGAAAATACCAAAAGAAAAAGGATTCATTTCATTGACGAAAATTCACGAAAATTATTGTCTAAAAAGTAACGAACATGAATTAAACAGAATAACGAACCATCCCGCATGTACGAAAATAAAACAGTAACGAAAATACGAAACTATCGGAATACGAAAAAATCGCGTTGGAAGAAAAACAAACGGGAACGAACAGGAAAACGGGCGTCTTACGAAAAACGAACGGAAACGAACCTACGGAACGACACAAAACGGAACAAAAAAAAACAAAAAAAAATTCTGTGCACATGTCTAATGATTTTATTGACAGCAACAGGAGCCAATGGTTCCCACTGCTATCAATCTGTCCTATGAGGAGAGAGCAGAGAGAGAGAGAGACACTTCTCTGGTGCACTGTGCTGTATGGAGATTGGGCTCAGGTAAGTATAAGGGGGACTGGGAAGGGAGCTGCACAGGGAAGTTTTTTTACCTTCATGCAGAGAATACATTAAGGTAAAAAAAATCTTTTGCCTTTACAACCACTTTAAGCTCCCAGGAAGAAGGACAGGCAAGATCAATTAGTAGTTTCTGTACTTGCTGAAAATGTTTTTAAAATGAAAATTGGAAACTAATGCAGGCACCACATATATGGACCAGAAAACTGCAATGTATACTTTTGTTTTGTTTTGGGGTTTACATATACTTTAAATCAAAGTTGCACTAGGCATAGGTTCAGGTTTGCTTGAAAAGGTGGCCCCATCAATAGCACACACTTTTTTCTTTGTTTACTCTGTTTGGCAACCAAGAGCAAAAAGTGTCACATCACTTTCTCAAACTCAATCTTTCTAAAACTGAGCTTGTTATATTTCCTCCTTCCCGGTACCCCCCATGACTTTACCATTAAGATTAACAGCACAACCATTGGTCCCTCCACAAAAGCCAGGGTGCTGGGTGTAATCCTTGACTCTGACCTCTCCTTCAGCCCCCCACATCTAATCACTGGTAAATCTTGACGCTTTTTTTTTAAAGTCAGCAGCTACAAATACTGCAGCTGCTGACTTTTAATATATGGACACTTACCTGTCCAGGGCGCCCGCGATATCGGCACCCAAAGCCAATCTGTCGCTCGGCTCTTGGGTGCTGCCGCTGCCATTTTCACTAAGACAATCAGGAAGTGAAGCCTTGCGGCTTCACTTCCTGGTTTCCTACTGCGCATGTGCGAGTCACGCTGCGCGATCCCACTGGTCCCTGCAGTCTTCTAGGACCTGTGTTTCTCCCAGAATACAGCGGGGGGACAGAGAAGGCGGCGGACGTGGTGAAATGGGAGTAAATACCTGGTTTACACAGGTATCTGCTCCCTCCTTCCCCTGAAAGGTACCAAATTAGACACTGGAGGGAGGGAGGATTCCGAAAAGTGGAAGTTCCATTTTTGGGTGAAACTCTGCTTTAGCCTCCGCAACATCCCTAGAATTTGACCCTTCCTGACTAACGACACCACAAAGGAACTCCCTGGTTATTTCCTGCCTCGACTACTGCAACTCTCTCCTGAATGGCCTACCCTTATGCAGGCTACCCCCCCCCTTCAGTGTATTATGAATGGAATGCTGCTGCTAGAATAATACACCTCACTAACCGATCCATAACTGCTGTTCCTCTCTGTCAATTCCTTCACTGGCTTCCCCTACCCCACCGTATAAAATTAAAAATGCTAATCACAAAATACAAGGCCATCCACAACATTGCCCCAAGCTACATCACCAACCTCATTTGCAGATAGCGCCCAAATCATCCCCTCCTCCAGGACCTCTGGCTCTCTAGAGCACTTGTTACCTCCTCCCATGCTAGTGGTGCATACAATTATAATAACAGAAATGTTTTAAATATGTACATCAATTGTATTTTATTATGATTATGTATAGGGGGTTTCACCACTATTTGCACATTGCGTCTCTGCAATATTTATTAACTTTTGCAGAGAGAGTGACACCATCACTACTATGTCCTTATAAACTGGTTGATTTGCATATCTGTTATTATTATATGTAGGAGGTTTCACTATTATTTGCACATTGACGTTCTGCAATTTCTCAAAATAGTTTTGCGGAAGGGATTACACCATCACTACTATATTGCAATACATTGGTTGATTTGCACTGGATATTCATTATAGGTTTTACCATTGCACTTATAAGTCCATTTGAACAATTTTATAGATGAAGTGTAAGGAGAACAGCATTTTTTGCTTTTTATTGATTCACGTTAGATGAGAAAACCAGCTAACAAGATTCTCTCATAGCTTTTGAGAGTTTTTAAGTTGCATGGTACTTGTTTTACTTGATTAGTTATGTCCTATATACATAGGACAAAACATATGTAATCACTGGCCCCGCATAACTGGTAAACACTGGCCCTGCATATTGGTGGTCAGTGTGAACCTGTATGCTGGTGCTATGTGCATGGTTTAGGAGGATGCTATGTGCAGGGTGCAGGAGGATGCTATGTGCAGGGTGCAAGAGGATGCTATGTACAGAGTGCAGGGATCAGGAGTGCGTTGTACAGAGTGCAAGGTCCAGGAATGCGTTGTACAGAGTGCAAGGTTCAGGAATCCGTTGTACAGAGTTTAAGGTTCAGGAATGTGTAATACAGAGTGCAAGGTTCAGGAATATGTTTAATACAGAGTGCATTGTACAGAGTGCAAAGTTCAGGAATGCATTTCATACAGAGTACAAAGTTCAGAAATGTGTTGTATGGAGTGCAAGGTTCAGGAGTGCATTGTACAGAGGGCAAAGTTCAGGAATACCTTTCATACAGAGTGCAAAGTTCAGGAAAGCGTTTCAGAGTGCAAAGTTCAGGAATGCGTTCTTTAGAGTGCAAGGTTCAGGAATGCGTTGTACGGAGAGCAAAATTCATGAATGCATTTCATACAGAGTGCAAAGTTTAGGAGTGCGTTGTACAGAGTGCAAGGTTTCATTATTTATTTGGTTAAGGGTGTGCTTGTGGGGTCTTCAATCCCATGAACTGGGGTGGTTAAGCTTTGTGATGCCTTACACTTACTATGCCCCAGTTTAGGGGTCACATTCCTGTTTCATTCCTGAAAATTTTCATAAAGAAATCAGTTTGTTTTTGAAAAGTGAGAGTAAACCGGGGCATCAGGTGGAAACCTACATGGCCATTGACATTTGGAATATTACAAACTGAGCCCTGGTTCACATTGTCATATGATTTGAAAGGTCTATGGCTATGGCACTGTTCAAATCGGTGCAACGCCGACTTTGTGGTACCGCATCGATTTGAAAAAGCGGATTCTGCACTACTTTTGTCGATGTCTTTAAAGTCCTACCTGAAGACACACTGAAATGCGGCATTGAAATTGTGCGATTTCAGATGAAGTCACACAATTTCAAAGCCGCATTCAATGGGAACAGGGGCTAAATGCAAGATATCCCATTTAAAAAGCACCATACCGCAGTAAAAAAATAAATATTTTCTAAAGTCGAGTACCAAGATTTATGTTTAAAAATATGCATTTTTAACAAATATTTGGCAGATGTCTATGACACACTCTCTACTGTAGACAGATGTTTTAGATGTCATAATGTTTATATTTGTTCATTTTGAAATGTCGGAAAATATTTTGGCAAGAAACTGATTTGCCTAAGGTCTATTGCATTTCATCTAAGGGACCTAAATACCACTGAGCTGAAAAAATTATAGGATATGCGCTTTCTTGAATTTCTTATTGCCCCAGGTATTTAGCATTAGATTATAGAAGAAATATGACTTTTTTTGAAATCTAGATCTATTTAAATTTACTGGTACTATTGTATTTCTTTGACAATAGAGTCATTATGCTTGCATGAGAAGATGACAGAGCAGAAAATGCAATCTGAAGCTTAATGCTGCAAGCCTATCTTTGCTTGAACAATTTTTTTTTTTTAGTTTATAACAGGAGCAGAAACAACCTTATATCCATGAATATAAAATAGAATATCCGTGCATTCATTTAAAATGCTTCTTTTTTTTAAAGGGTCCTAAGTGGAAATGAATAAAAAAATTAGAAAAATACTTGTAATCAAGTATTAGAGATCAGTGGGTGAAAAATTATTTTGCATTGGTGTTGCTTTTGTCATACAATTGATGCATTTTCCATGCACTTCAATGTATGATGAAAAAAAACATAACAAGGTTATGAGATTTACCCCACAGTTTATTTCTGCCACTAGGTGTCCTCAGTCTAATGACCAGATTCATTCCATCGACTTACTTTGAGCCGGGGATCCTCCCCAGCCTGTCACTGAACAGTGAAAGCAGTAGCAGCAATGTACCGTATATATACTCGTGTATAAGCTGAAATTTTCAGCAATTTTTTTTGTGCTGAAAATGCCCCCCTTTGGCTTAAACTCGAGTCACCATTTTGCGCCTGATCTCCCGGAATTTGGGGACCCGGTAGCAGCTGGCACACATGGCACACGTGTAGCCCCACTCTTCCTCTACAAGTGTGAGAAGTTTGTTGCCTGGGGGACCTACGCCAGTGGAGCACCAATTTTTCAAAGCCGGGCACCCCTTCCATAGACTCCTATGTTAAACAGCCATTTCTCTGGTGACTTTGGGGACCTGGTACTTGGCACACATGTAGCCCAATTTCTCCTCTACAAGTGTGCAAAGTTTGTTGTCTGGGGGACCAATAGCTGGGGAGCACCAATTTTTCAAAGCCGGGCACCCCTTCCATAGACTCCTATGTTAAACAGCCATTTCTCTGGTGACTTTTGGCACACGTGTAGCCCCACTCTTCCTCTACAAGTGTGAGAAGTTTGTTGCCTGGGGGACCTACGCCAGTGGAGCACCAATTTTTCAAAGCCGGGCACCCCTTCCATAGACTCCTATGTTAAACAGCCATTTCTCTGGTGACTTTGGGGACCTGGTACTTGGCACACATGTAGCCCCATTTCTCCTCTACAAGTGTGCAAAGTTTGTTGTCTGGGGGACCAACGGCTGGGGAGCACTGATTTTTCACACCCAGACACCCCTTCCATAGACTCCCATGTTAAACGTCAGTCTAGTCATGGGCACAGTGAGGCATGGGCACAGTGAGGCATGCACATGGGCACAGTGAGGCAAAGTGAGTCATGCAGATGGACACCCTAGACTTATACACAAGTCAGTACGTTTTCCCATTTTTTTGGACACCCTCTGCTTATATTCGGGTCGGTTTATACTCAAGTATATGCGGTTGTTGTTGTTATTATTATTATTATTATTATTATTATTATACAGGATTTATATAGCGCCAACAGTTTGCGCAGCGCTTTACATCAGGGAAGACAGTACCGTCATAATACAATTCAATACAGGAGGGATCAGAGGGCTAAATGAGCTTATCTCTTTTGCTTGACTTTCTCCCCTTATAATTTTTTTTGTCATGAACTGATTGGCTCATTGTGCTGTTTGCATTTAAAAATACAGTGCCTTGAAAAAGTATTCATACCCCTTGAAATTTTCCACATTTTGTCATGTTACAACCAAAAACATAAATATATTTTACTGGGATTTTATGTGATAGACCAACACAAAGTGGCACATAATTGTGAAGTATAAGGAAATTTATAAATGGTTTTCCATTTCTTTTTACAAATACATATCTGAAAAGTGTGGTGTGAATTTGTATTCAGCTCCCTTTACTCTGATATCCCTAACTAAAATCTAGTGTAACAAATTGTCTTTAGAAGTCACCTACTTAGAAATAAAGTTCACCTGTGTGTATTTTAATCTCAGTACAAATACAGCTGTTCTGTAAAGCCCTTAGAGGTTTGTTAGAAAACCTTAGTGAACAAATAGCATCATGAAGGCCAAGGAACACACCAGACAGGTCAGCGATAAAAAAATATCCCAAGCTTTGAACATCTCACAGGGCACTGTTCAATCCATCATTCGAAAATGGAAAGCGTATGGCACAACTGCAAACCTACCAAGACATGGACGTCCACCTAAACTGACAGGCCGGGCAAGGTCAAGGTCAAGTTGCCAGAAAGAAGCATTGGCCTCAACACGGGCAGGGTGCTTTAGGATTACCCCCAAAGCACCTTTTTCCCATGTTGATGGGGACAAGGGCCTTATACCCACAACCCTTGCCCGGTGGTTGTGGGGGTCTGCAGACTTATCAGAATCTAGAAGCCCCCTTTAACAAGGGGGGCCCAAGATCCTTCCCATCTATGTGAATGTGTACAGGGTACATTGTATCCCTACTCATTCACCAAAAAGTGTCAAAAATTATAAAACACAAAAGACAGTTTTTGACAATTCCTTTAGTTAAAAAAAAGTTTCCTGCGATGTCAATCCTTCTTTAATCACGGTGCCGACGGACCTGAAAAATAGAAGGAAACAAAGCTGATGGGAGGCGTCCTGCTGACTTTAACAAGGGCCCTCACCCATTCACAAAAAAAAATGTCAAAAAGTAAAAAACACAAAAGACAGGTTTTTGACAATTTCTTTATTAAAAAATAAAAATAAATTGTCCATCCTTTTTTAATCACGGTGCCAACTGACCAGACAAAGAGAAAAAAAAGAAGCTCCATCTCCATAGGAGGTGTCCCAACGA
Source organism: Rana kukunoris (assembly GCA_029574335.1). NCBI lineage: Eukaryota > Metazoa > Chordata > Amphibia > Anura > Ranidae > Rana > Rana kukunoris. The sequence continues at coordinate 186,435,240 of CM056051.1, forward strand.
CTGCTGTCTTTTCGCGGTGACAGCTGTTATATAGGCAAGGGCACCCAGTGATGTAACCAAGTCACCCTGCCCATTCTGATGTCATGTAAAGCAGTATGAAAATCACTGCTCCTAGAAAAAAACGGTTGTTTTGTAAAACTTTTTTTTGCATTGATACATGTCCTCTGGGGCAGTACTCGAGTCCCCATACACTTTTTTTGGCAATAACGTGCATATAAGCCTTTAAAATGAGCACTTTTGATTTTTCATTTTTGTGTCCCGTAGACTTTACCGGTGTTTCCATGTTTGCACAAATATTTTGCCTGTTCGCATGTTCTGGTGCGAAACGAACCAGGGGGTGTTTGGCTCATTCTTTACCTTCACTATAAGGGTTCATTAACACTAGCCCAAAGCCCACAACGGGAACAGTTGGCATGTGAGCACCAGTGTTTTGAACTGCAGAGCTATGCAACATATGGAATGCAGAGAAATACTGTGTTCTGGTGTAAACACGATACACAAAAAACTTTTGTCATTTTAGATACCAGTGTTTATCCATAAGGAAAAATACAGATGACTACACATAATGTGAATCATAGCTAAGAACATGTTGGCATCTGTTATCACAAATGCCAGCACATTCAATGAGTTTTTATATAAGTTTGTGATTCATGACCATTGCATTTATTTGTTTTGTTTCTATTTAATTTGCTTTTCTTAGAGAACTATTACTTACCTATTGTAGAACTCAGATATATGAAGGCTGTTAAAGTCCTTTATATGTAAAAATCGGACAGACGAGTAGTTCATTTGTAAAGCCTAAAATAAAAAAGACATACTGTTAAATATTTTGCATGCATGCTTCAAAAGCCAATAATTATAGTTTTATGAATGTGAGGATATGAATATTAGCAATCCAATGTAATGTAATGCCAAGTGCTGGGATACAGAGCATATACTAAATCTATATTTTAATTAAAGATGATACAATATATCTTTACTAAGCATTACTGTTTCTTAAACAGTGTAACCAGTATTCCCTTTTTCCTTCTTTAGGTCATTTAAGGCAAAAAAATTACTTCCCTTTGAGTGGAAGTGCCTTGTTAAAAATGCAAAAGAAGTCAGCTTAGCCACCCACTCACTGTCAGCTTGTCAAGATGATTGCTAACAGAGGTGAGTAGAGGAGGGATGACCTGTTCAAAGGTACTGTTTAATCACTGATGGACTTTGGAAAACCAATATAAAACGTATAGAAATTGCAGGGTAAGACAGAAATGCAGGGTATGTAGAAATATACAGTACATTTTGATACAGTACACAACTTTGACATAGACCAGTGTTGACAGACAATGAAAGTGTTATAGTGTATCTGTGGTCAGTCTATGGACAATTAAGTATTTCCAGAATTATAACAAGCAGTTAAAAAGCTTTAAAACAAGCCCTCACTCACCTTTGTACATGCAGGCACTGTAAGGCAATTCATCCTCAATTTTCCCAGTGGAAATACCGAAATAGCTATCTCTTTAAATGTATTTGTGGCCAGGCTATGGCGTTTTTGAGCATTCACATATCCCTAACATTTAGAAATGAACTTTAAAGTGGAGTTTCACCCAAAAATTGAACTTCCGCTTTAAGTGAAAGTGACCCATTGACATGTCATATGTAATTTGGGGGGGGGGGGGGCGGATACCCTTTTTTTTTAGCCGGGTGTGCCCACAGTAAGAATGCCGGTGCCATGAAGAGGAGGGGGGAGGAGCGGGGCTTCGTACCTCCCCGCATCGCTGGGCCATAAGACAGGTGAGTGTCTGGTTATTAAAAGTCAGTAGCTTCCCTTTTTTGTAGCTGCTGACTTTAAAGAAAAATTGGGCAAAACTCTGCTTTAAAGCGAAAGTAAACTCTGCAGTCCCTATGGTGCTTTTCATCTATTTTGTTCTAATCACTTTTTAGCAAGCATTACATAGTCTAATCCATCCACAATCGCCTATTACTTACTTTGAAAAATGTTACCTTCCAGGATAAGGTAACGCGATCTTCAATGCTGTTAGAATATAATTTCTGCCCTTTCATACTTCCCTTCGCCATAATCTTGCACAATCGTGATCCGACGTTACTGAGGCAACCAAGCGTCGCCAGTCATAGTTGACATGTTTTACATTGTTTTAGTGCTTTAAAATATACCCATTCTGAGTACCGTGTTTCCCCAAAAATAAGCCTGGGTCTTATATTAATTATGCCAACAAAAGACATAGTAGGGCTTATTTTCAGGGTAGGTCTTACCATGTAATGTGCTGTCTTCTCTTCCTCTCCCTCCCTGCCTGTCAGGAATCCCCAGTGTGAACTGAGTTAAAATGCTTGTAAAATCATATAATCCACTCTATTACAGTATTATATAATGTACAATGTGTGCGTTTCTGTAATATAATTGTGCCAAATACATTTGTTATAGCGCCACTCTGTGCTTCTGTTACCCGCCGGAGCTCTCTTCCCCGCAATTATATTGCAGAAACACACACATTGTACATTATATAACACTGTAATAGGTAGGTCTTATATTGCAGCCCTCCTGGAAAATAACGCTAGGTCTTATTTTCAGGGTAGGTCATATTTTTGGGGAAACAGGGTATATGTGTGCCTGTCAGTCAAATGGCTTGGAATATACTGTACCTACTGGTCAATACCTAAGGGCATGTCGCAACTGTATGGACCAGGTGCATTTTGAACAGGAGGCGAACAGGAGGCGAAAGTCCTGGGAGACAGATTTCAGGATGGGGTTATAACAGGAAATGGCTTGCAATAGTCTACAATAGAGCCAGGGACAGTGAACATGAATCTCTTATTTTTAAACAACAGGACAATAAAAAAATGATCCCTCTATAACAGCATATTCATGGATTATTGTGGATATTGATCCCTGGGTGGAGTCACTACTGCACTCTTCACCTTAACTTATCGATTTATATCAAATGCTGGTCTTCAACAGATCTACCTTTATGACCTTACAAACATAGTCCCACTCCTCACCATTTGAATACTGATTTATTTAGGAAGGCTTACCCCTGCTTTCCATTGACTTTAAAAGCCACAATCTGTGGGCTCACCCAATGTCTATACTATGTGGAGTTGAGAGGTGGATTGGGTTTCATCATTATATTTAGTGTATTCTATGTAGTACCATTATCTATCTTGTATATATTTATTTGACATAAATAAATATTGTTTTAATTGTTCCAGTGAGTTAAAATTCCATTTACACAACAGGGATGGTTGAGCCCAATTAAGGCTTTTTATTTCAGTTCTTCATATTCACAACTTTTTTTTTTTATTGATTCTTACAGGTGCAGAGAAAGAGGTTTGGCAGCGAAATGCGTAGACCCTTTATCTCAAGGACATACATCGAAAGTATAATGAACCACTGTATCACAAGCTTTTATGATGTCTCAAAAATGTTTTTAACTGATTTTCAATAAAATTTGTTCTATTTTGTATTCTTTGGATATTGACATTTAACGGTCGTTCAAGGTATAATTAGAGTCCCATCACAAATTGCTCTTTCACTATGATACTTTTGGGATGATACCTTGCTACACCACAGTTCCTTACAATACTCCATCGGAATCACTATAACTGCATTAAGGAAATGGCAGCTGAAATATAATAAACGCTTCATCACTCCCACCCCCACTCTTTGGCTCTCTTGATTGGATGAGGATTGACTCAGTGACACTCTCTGGAGTTTCAGCAAAAATCTGTTGCATCTTCTTTAGCTCAGAGATTTCAGTCTTCCATTTAAACTATGCACAAATGCTAAATCTGGCCATATATAAGTAGAATTTTGTTCAAACATTTTGGTTTGGTAAACAATTATTCAATTTTCTAATTATTGTGGGGACAAATTGATGATCATTTTTAAATATAGTGGCAAGAACATTTGAAGGAGCAGGATGAAAAATGTTCCTTAAATTAACACATTTCTAAGGCCCCGTACACACGAGGAGACATGTCCAATGAAAACGGTCCGCAGACCATTTTCATCGGACATGTCTCCTGCAGGATTTTGGTCCGGCGGTGTACACACCATCGGACGAAAATCCCCTTGGACAGAAAACGCGGTGACGTGGCGGTGACGTTGACACTGCCACTTTACCAAACCAGGAAATAAAATGCTTCCACGCATGCGTTGAATCCATTCGACGCATGCGGGGCATTTCTGTCCGCTAGTTAGTCGTACTAACCAGCGGACATGTCTGACGGACATGTTTCCAGCGGACAAGTTTTAAAGCATGTTTTAAAACTTTTGTCCGCTGGAAACCTGTCCGCTAGGCCGTACACGCGATCGAATCTGTCCGCTGAAACTGGTCTGACCAGTTTCAGCGGACATGTTCGATCGTGTGTATGCGGCCTTACAGTGCATGTGGTTTTCGCTCCATTTATTATAAAATTGAATGGTAAAAGCAATCAAAATTTTGAAATACTTTGAAACGTAATTCATCAAGTCTCTGTTGGTATGATCAATTTTTCATAAAAACAATATAAATGGTCCATCGAGTTTGCCCCATTTTTTTAAAACGTATACATTTTTTTGTTAACTTTTTTGTCTTAGTATAGATCGGTAACTGTGCATGTTTGAATGCACTTACCGGCTGACTCACAACCTCTGCTGGAAGTCTATTCCAAGCATCAGCTACTCTTTTGGTATTAGATTAGATTAAGATTAGTTTTGAACTTTCCTTCTGCAAGTTTGAGGTGAAGTCCCCAAGTTCCTTAACTTGGCTTCAAGAACATTTGTATAAAAATCAATCAGTGTATGGCCAGCTTAAGCCTCATCTCTGAGGGCCAGTAATTCTGTCAAAATTGGACTTTTATTACTATATTCCATAAAATGTATATTCTTCACCACCTTCCAATGCCCAGAAGCTGTACCAAGACTTGCATCACCAATCCCTCTCCTTCCCATGATGTGATCTATATGTATATGCCCTTAACAGACTATCCTGATCCAGTCTACATAACCCTGGGTCCAGATCCATCCAATCAACAGGTCTACACTCCTCCCCTCTTTCCCCCAGCCTATCAGCAGACATCAACCCCTCCCCTCTCTCCTCCCCCCACCTCTCATAAGCCCGCCAGGCAAGCATGGGCATAGGTCTGACTAATCCATGTCACCAGTGTATCTGAAAGCTGCAGGGCGTCTCTCTCTCCCATAGACAAACGAAGATTACTGTGATCCGCATCAGGACTAATCATCGGTTGGAAGAGAACCACTTGGTCTTCAGAAGAAAGATCAAAACTCATCTCTTTTGATAACAAAAGAGACAGGAACAATAAGCGCCCAGAGGTGATTTAGTTTGCATGTGCTGCGCTATATAAGTTCTTCACTCACTCACTCACTCATTATATGCCTATGACCTCTAACTCTCTTGTAAGTTTTTTTAATCCCATTGTGCCTGTAATAAATCTCTTAACTACTGCACTTAGAGGTGCCTTTCTCTTTCCTTTAAAGACCGGACAGACCTTATTAAATACTTCTTTACCTCTTTCCTGTTTATTTTACCACCGCTAATGTCTGTTTTTTGTAATAGCTTTTCTTTAAATATTTTCTGGCACTGTTTTTCCATTCCTTTTAAAATTGTTAAGCTAATTCTCTAATTGTTTTAATCAGAAACAAAAGAATTCTTGCCTCTTGTTTCTTTTATGATTGGTCCAAACAAACTATTCTAAGTTATTCTGCCACTGTCAGCACTTTATCATAACGTAGTAGCATTAACTACAGTCAGGGGCGGACTGACAACTCATGGGGCCCCGGGACAATAGAAGATTATGGGGCCCCTGGGCTTACAGATGGGCACCACACCAGGAGGCAGTGTAGAGGCGGGGCAGCTAAAATCTCAGGATTTTCACATGAAAAGCATGTTGGTTTCCGACATATCAGGGACAGATGTAAAAAAAACATAGATTTTTACATACTGTCCCCGGTTTTACTGAGCCTGGCAACCCCGATGGGGCCCCCTAGTGGCATGGGGCCCTCGGGCAGTGCCTGAGTGATTTAATGGTCAGTCCGCCCCTGGCTACAGTACATACAGTATGCATCACAGGAGACTTCTCGTCTGCAGCAAGAACAAAATCAAGTCAAGATAAGTGCTTTTCAGCCATCCAGAGGAAGCCTTGTATGTTTAAGCAATGAATACAAGGCTTTCTTTGATTGGCTGAGGTAGAAAGATGGGCAGATTATGTCATTATATCTGAAACTTTGAGAGCAGAACCTGCTTGCCCAGTACCAACTGCAGTAAATGCAGAACCTCTGCCTCTCACTTTAGGCTTGCCTGATAATATGAAAATGAGGATTACCTAAGGCCAGCCACAGAGGGTTCAAATCTCGACCGGTTCGATTCGATATTAACGGGCAGGCTGAATGTACCAAGTTAATCGATCAATAAATTTGGGTACAACCAGGCTGCCGGATTTGCTTGCAATTATCACATGCAGCTGCTATAGCTGCTAGCGATAATCACTGTCTTCTCTCGGCAGGGACAGCTTTCCCCCTCCCCTACCACCCCCCTGCCAGTAGAAGACAGTTGGTTGGAAGGAAGAATTCCCATTAAAACTATCTGTGTTGATGGAGGAATTGTGCAAATTTCTTTCCTGCATCCCATGGTTGCAGGTAAGAAATTTACACTGTCTATGGCTGGCCTAACTTTATCATAATTTTGGGCAATAGGAAGACTGAAATGTGGTATCTTGGTGGACTTCAAATAAGGGCAGCTTTTCCTGTGTCAGTCACATGTTACCACCTCCCCTTACACCCCAAAAAATATCCTTGAAAAAAGTTATTAATTTAAAACATACTCACCTAAACAAAATTGAAAAACTAAACCTCAACTCTAAAACATAAAACCTTGATCCTATATTTATATATTGTGAGGGATTAGCTCGGTAGCGGGTGTGTGTGACCCCCTGGATGGGTTCACTACACGCTGAACTATACAGAAAAGCAGTTGAGGATGGTTGAAAACAAAAGATATGCTTTATTCTTCCATATTTCTGGACACAAGGGCAAGCATAACATAAAATAAACCCTGGCCACTTGGGGCGTCTACCTTCGCAACACAGGAACCTACCTATGGGGTCTGGCACAGCCTACTGCTGGGCAGACACTGCTGGTCATAGTCTTTTTGATTTTTATCACACAGAAAAATCAACAACCACCTCACCTCTTCAGAAGTCTTTCTGACTGCTCCTTAACTCAAAAAGCCTCAGGATGCAGCAATCAGTAGTCATCCTTTGAATGTCTCATAGAGGCCTTAATTTGCTTCATTCTGAACAGCTGAAGTTTTCCAACGCCCTAAACCTTTCTGGCTATTTCTGCAGCTAACACCTAATAGTAATTGGTGAATTGTCTAAACAAGGCAGAAATGTATCTCCTGTCTGTGACAACACCCACAGATTTACCTGACTTCCTGTCACAATATATATCTATCTATCTATCTATCTATCTATCTATCTATCTATCTATCTATCTATCTATCTATCTATCTATATATCTATCTGTATGTATATATATAAGCTAGCCCTAAAACAGTTTTTTTTTTTTAAATTTAAAATGGATTGTTGGTTCTATGCAGTGTGAACACAGGGGGTTCACACAATCATATGTAGCGTACCATACTGCAATAGCACTGTAAAAAGAAAAACACAACTATCTCTCCCTGCAAGCACTGTCAACTCTCCCTATCTACTCCAACTCACACCGGCAAAAGGCTGCTTGGAACCATGACTTTTATAATGAGGGCTGGCACATAAACCTCTCATTACTGGCCCTTTGAAAAGGCCAAGAAGTGGATTATTGGCAATTGGCTGTTATAGCGATCTAAAGCCACATTAATTCAACATTTTCCTGGACAGCAAACCATTTGGGTTTGCCTTGAACCCACATTCATCCAGAACCCAAAGCCCACCCCCAGTGCCTACAGCTATGGGGGCCTGTTTTGAACTTCTTTAACGAATTTCCTGCTTGATAAGAACCAGATTCACTTTAAATTGTCTAGCAAAGTGAAAGTTGGATTGTAAAAAGATGTTTGAAAAAGGCGTTAGAAAACAGTCATAAACTGGGTAATCAACACCACAAGGGTCAACACATAAAACATTGCCTAGGCATGGCAGACAAACCAACTGAAGTTGACAAAACATCTGCTAAGTGTTCAGTATTTCCGGCCCAATAAAAATGAATTGTTAATACTATATGAAAATATACTGTATATAGTTAGCAACAATACCTTTTCTTGATCGTCATTCAGTGTAATGTATGCATTATTTTCCTGTGTTATGTACTTTTGAATGTTTCCTCGTAGAATAAGGGAACAGACATGAGATGAATTGAGACGTAGGCTGTAATTTAAATCTTTAATAGCTTCCTCTTCCTTTTGCATTGTACACCACACTAGAGCTCTGACGCAGTACACATCCTGAATGAGACAATAAAATGCATTAAATAAAGATGAAGTTTTCTTTTACGCTTTCACAGAATGTCTGCAAAACTTGTTTGCCATACCTCTTTAATGTAACAGTTAGTACACTAACAACTACTTAGTCAGTGTGCAATTATTACAAATTTTATTAAACCTGGATTTTTCTTTCTTTTATATATTTTTTTTTTACCTGGTCATCCTATATTTAACACATTTCCTCTCAGAATTCACTCTCCACACACCACACTTTATTCTATAAATCAATACAGTTTTATCTTTTAGATCTAGCAGGAATTTTGTAAGTTATGTTGTGTTTCTGTCCGCTAATAATAATTTTAGAGTATTTTTAGCAAAAAAAATTTTTTTTTTAAATTTCAATATTTTTTTTGGAGGGGGTTGGGGTAGCCTGTCAATCAAGCTGTATGGGGCCTGTGATTTCTAACAGCAGCCCTGCCTTAAGCAATAGTATTACTGTTATTACTAGTATTATTAATAGTAATCCTTTTATTGGTTATAAATGCAAGTCTGATTCCTATTAATTAGCCAAGATTTTTTTTTTCGTTGCCATTGTGTCACTTTTGTTTTGATACCCAGAAAAATGAGCAACACAAAACAGTCGATAGCATCAATGAATATGAATATAAAAAACCTGAGGCATAAATTCCATGAATGGACCTTATCTGGTATAGGGAAGAGTGTACATTTTCACCATTAAAAATAGAAAATTATTTTATGCACATGTATTTGTAACCTGAAAATAAAGAAAATTTACAGGGTTTAAGCTGTCTAGAACAACGGCAGTTTCTGCATCTTGTAGAGCTTTCTTTGTTTGACCTGTAACAGAGAACAGAGATCACATTTAAAGCAATATTACAACAAACCAGCAATTAATCGTAATGCATAGCTGTTATACTGTTTTGATTATGTTAGTACTAAACATATAGACCCAGATTCACAGAGAGTTTGGCGCACATTACGCCACCGTATCGCAAATGCTGTACGCTACGCCGATGCAGCATGGAGAGGCAAGCACTGCATTCAGCAAGCTATTGCTCCCAACGCTGCGTTGGCGTGGCGTAAGTTTCGAAGGCGCAGGCCGGCGTAGGTGGAAGTGGGAGTGAGCATGCAAATGATGGTCCGAGCATGGTGCAGTGTTTTACGCTAGGCGTATCACGAACTGCGCATGCGCCATGACATAGCCGTGAGGTGAGCGCATGAAACAGCACCCTTATGCGCATGCTCACAACCACACGGGACAAATGCTTAAGCTACGCCGGATCACCACGTACGTCGTGAACGTAACGTACGCCCAATACGCCGGCCTGTGTTCTCTGGTGCAGACCTTTGCATGTCTATTGCTGGGTTGCGCCTCATCTATGGGGAATAACTTTCCGATGGATGTAAAACTTACACACACCTCGCGTAGCATGCGTCGGGCGCACTTACATTCGTGAATCACCGTATTTCCCTCATTCGCATATTTGAATGCCTAATCAATGGGAGCAGCTAAATGCGTCCAGACGAAAAGTGCGCCCACGCTACGCCGGCGTATGCAAGCTACGTCGGCGTAGGGTGGCCAGTTTTTAGGCGTATGTTGGTTTGTAGGTCCGGCGCACAGATACGCCGGTGCACATTTGCACTTACCGGCGCAAATTTCCACTTACATCGGTATAAGTGCTTTATGAATCTGGGCCATAGTTTCCACCATCTATATATACAGTATTTAATCAAATAGTAAGCTGTACTGGGTCTGTGTGAAGATTCCATTTTAGATATGCAAACCCTCCTAGTTGAAAGGCTAACTAGTTTGTGAAGAGTCTCAGATTTATAAGCCCCATACACACTATCAGTTTTCCTGCAGGTTTTTCTCTTCAGGTTTACCAAAACCATCCAATATGAGGTCAAACCTTAAGGCCGCGTACACACGATCGAACATGTCCGCTGAAACTGGTCGGCAGACCAGTTTCATCGGATATGTTTGATCGTGTGTACGACCTATCGGACCGTTTTCCAGCGGACAAAAGTTTCAAAACATGCTTAGAAACCTGTCCGCTGGAAACCTGTCCATCGGACATGTTCGATGGTTAGTACACGAAATCATCGGACCAAAATCCCGCGCATGCTCAGAATCAAGTCGACGCATGCTTGGAAGCATTGAACTTCGTTTTTTCATCACGTTATTGTGTTCTACGTGACCGCGTTCTGGTCCGAGGGGATTTTGGTCCGATGGTGTGTACGCACATCAGACCAACAGACCACTTCAGCCTGGTCCGATGAAAACGGTCCGTCGGACATGTTTCATCGGACATGTCTGATCGTGTGTATGTGGCCTAAGGCCGCGTACACACGATGAGATACGTCTGCTCAAACTTGCCCGACGACAGTTTAGAGCGGACATGTCTCATCGGATTTTGGTCCGATGGCATGTACACACCATCGGATCAAAATCCCCACCGGCAGACAGCGCGGTGACGTGGCGGTGATGTTGACGCTGCCACGTCACCGCACCAGGTCCATTTGACGCATGTGCGGGAAGATATGTTCGCTGGTGAGTGTACTGACCAGCGGACATATCCGACGGACATGTCTCCGGCGGACAAATTTTAAAGCATGTTTGAAATTGCCGCTGGTCAGACATGTCCGCTAGCCCATACACACAATCGGATTTGTCCGCTGAACTGGTCCATCGGACCAGTCTCAGCAGACAAATTCGATCGTGTGTGTACGCGGCCTAAGAGTTTCAATTTGTATGCAATCAGGCAGGCCCTTGCACTACATGGCTTTGGTAAACCTGAAGAGAAAAACCTGCAGGAAAACTAATAGTGTGTATGGGGCTTTATTGTCACTGTTAGGTATCAATGCATACTCACACAGAGCAGATCCATTTTCTTGAACATCCAATAGCAAGGAAACATGTGTACTTCATAAAATTAATAGGGTTGGTATAATAAAGGATTAGAGAAGTTACACTAAAATTTAACAATGAAACAAATAATTAGAAAATAGATAAATAGGCAAAGAGTATGAGGAACAATAAAAATATAAAAAAATAATGCAGCCAAACTGGACTCAGCAACTATATGTTACAATATGTACAAGTGTAATGCCTTGTAAACACGATCAGAATTTCCGATGCAAAAAGTCAGACGGAATTTTTTAATCGGATATTTCCGACTGTGTGTGTGCCCCAACTGAGTTTTTCTATCGCAAATTCCGATGGACTTAGAAAGAGAACATGTTTTTTTTTGTGGGAAATTTCGTTCCTCTGTAAGGAGAAAAAAACATGCATGCTCAGAATCAAGTCGACACATGCTCGGAAGCATTGAACTTCATTTTTCTCGGCTCGTCTTAGTGTTTTGGACGTTCAGAATTTGGTATGACAGTGTGTATGCAAGACAGCTTGAATGGAATTCTGTCAGAAAAATCAGTTGGAGTTTATCCAAACGGAAAATCTGATCGTGTGTACGGGGCATAACTCTAGAGAGAATCTTAAGGGAAGTCATGTAATCATCAGAGAAATGTTTCTATCAGCACAGAGTCTCTTTGAAATGCCCCATAGCTTTTATTGCAAGTTCTTGTTTGTTCTTTATTTAGACTAAAACATTTTTTTTGATTTTAACACTACAGAAGCATATGCATTTGTAGATCTAACTCGACAATAGGACTTATAACAAGAACATACCCAAACCCATGGCTCTGCTCCAGATTTTCTCCTGTCATTCCAGTCACAGATGACTGGGGTGCTGGCTACGACAGATATCTCCACTCTCAGTCAATTTAAAAAAATATAAGCTGCACTCCAAAGCTTAGCTCTTCTTTTTGTGTTTGACTTGTCAAAAAACACTGCATACATTGATGTCTCTACCCAAAACCAACCTTCCTTGATGCATTTTACCACCGCTGGCTTGCTGAGACTTCCCTTATCCTTGTGAGTAAGCCAGCAGTGGTGAAACGTGTCAGAGAAGGTTGGTTTACATGAAGATATCAATGTATGAAGTCTTTTTTCGACCAATTAAACACAGAAAGAAGAGTTATGTTTTGGAGTGTGCTTTATATTTTGATACTTTAGACAATAGAACTGTTAAGGAGACCTTGCACTAAAATGCAAGGTCCACATATGTGGCTGCCTTCACCCGCTGTTCCCAAAACAATGCATCACGAAAATAAAAAATAAATAAAAAAGAAGAAACACACACATTGAAAGACGATGTATTAAAAAAACCTCAACTACGACTTTTAGCTGCTTCCTCTTACTAAAATAATAAAGGGGTCTTGGGAAAGCTCAGGATCCCAAATCTCACAATAGGACACTACTATTGTAGTGTGTTCTTGAGAGTTTTGGAATCCTCCACTTTCCCAGGATCTCACAAGAAGGCCCACTATCGTTGGTAAAACAAAAATCCTCCTGCGCTCTGGTGTTTTGCCAAAACCGGGTACTGCAGTGTAGTCTCACAGCAAAGTCTATAGTCTTGCGGCCCTCCTTAGAACAAAAGGGTGTTCATATGGCTAAAAACAAAGAGAAAAGAAAGGAGGGCGCACCACTTAATTTTTTTTTTTTTTTATTCAAAACAGAATAAAAGCAATAGTCCTACTCACAAGGACAATTGAGTAAGCGCTTTTCAGACAGCTGGACTGGACCTTGCGGCACCTGCCAGTGGAACCTCTGACATCTAGATGGCTGACATGTTTCTGAGATGTACCCCTTTCCTCAAAGCCTAAGTGGGCCGTGGTAACTCTCTCCTGTATGTCCTCAGTAATATATGTATGTGTGTGTGCACATGTGCAAAGAAGGACCCCGACTCAGATGACCGTTGATTGGCAGGCCCCACCCCTCTCATGTAGCCCATAGTTCCACCCCTAAAAGATAGGTACAAATAGCGTATCCAAGGGGAGGCATCATATCAAAAAGGCTCCTTGGCTATAAATTGACAGATGCAATGTATACAACCTTCTTACTTTAGGGGGTAGTGGAAAGACCACAGGGGAATGGAGGAGGTGAGCACAAAATATCGTAGGGGGCACCACATATGGCTAGACATAGGGATCCTTAGCTGCTCCTCTTCACACAGTAAGAGAGACAGGGACAGCAGTGGGGCCGTATACAGCAGACATTCCAATGTACTGGATATCCCCGAGCGCACGCCGTTGCGGAACCAGGAAGTGTGGGTACCTCCTGCGTTCCACCCCGCACTTCTGGCTGCGCCAAAACATCACTATGGGTGGGTGGGGCTACGTAAGAGGGGTGGGGCCTGCCAATCAACGGTCATATGAGTCGGGGGCCTTCTTTGCACATGTGCACACACATATATTACTGAGGACATACAGGAAACAGTTACCACGGACCACTATCGTTAGTGCCTTAGGCTTCTCTTAGGGAGCCTGCTAGAAGATTGAGAGTGAGGTAAGTCGTGTTTTAGGATTTTATCTCAAAGTATTTGTTTATTTTCATAATGCAGAATTTTAACATCGGGAGGTGGGGAGCAGCCGTATATTCGAACATTGCATTTTAGTGCAAAGTCTGCTTTAACAACAATTAAAATCTGACTACTCAAACATAACCTAAAAATAACAGTTATTTTTTGTGCATATATACTGTGTGTATATATATATATATATATATATATATATATACACACACACACACCTGCTCATGCTACTTTGTGCTACTGCAAGCGGTTCATGTAGGTATATTTAGCCAGTAAATCCTGCAAATGTTTCTGCCCTCTGTGCACTGCATCACTTATAGTTATAACAAATGTTTGAGAAATGAGCCTGCTAGTTTGGGAATATTTACTTTTCGCCAGAAGCATACTAAGTGGAATACATTAGGAAGTTCCAGAAGATACATTCCATGGGGTATTATTTAGCAGTTGTATTCAAGAACACCAATGTGTTCATTATGACTACTGCAAACAAAATAACTGGTTCATGCAGAGATAATACTGTTTTAATGTCTACATATGCATAGCTGCCAGAGTGTGAATTCTCCAAAGGCACTTTACCGATTGGCAAACCTATGAAAGTGTACTACATGCGGTGCCTCCACCACGTTAGCAAAACAGAAAAATAGTCATGTGAAAAAACTCTGTCATATTTTGGCAAGTATTCTTAGCTTATAGTTGTTGCAGAGTTTCTACTGTTATCTTTCCATCTGCTGTGTCTCTGTTTGAGAGTATGTACTGAAGACAGGCTTCTTGGTAGTTAAAACCAACCATAGATGTCATTAGGGAGAATTGATTAGGAAATGAACAGTCATATTAATTTGTCTTCTGACAATGGTTTCCTTATGAAATTATTATTATAAAACCGTTTAAAGCTGCAGTTTACCTAAAAAAAATCCCTACAGTTTTAATCACATCACTTAAACATAATGCAGTATGCCCCATGTTGTGCAGGCAGCAGGATCCTGGAGAAATCTTTAGTGCAGGAATGCCTGTCCTCTTCCTTTCTGTGAACATCCAGCACTGCAGTTGTTAGCAGCTTCAGGTCATCGACAGATGGTTCAATGGGGACATGCCACCCCTCCCCTTTTTCCTTTTCCTCCATTGGGAAAAGTTATTTCACTGATTACACTGCATGATCTGTGAATATTTACTATGATCATCAGCTTCATCTAGTGTCCATTATGCAGTATTATCCTGATTCTCGTTATTCTCAATGAATGAAAAACCTTTGATCTGGAGAAAAAAAAGCCTAATGACATTTGTTATTGGGAAGAGGTTGTGGGCACACTTAATGGGATTTTAGATGTGAATCTTTTAATGGATCCTTACTTGTTTACTGAGCTATTTAGATTTTTCACTGCTTAAGCCACCAAAACGGATTACTGTCATATGTGCGCTGTTTGTGGCTCGAAGACAAAATGCCCTTAAGTGGACTTCCCCTCACCCTCCAACCATATCTGACTGGATATCCAAGTATGCACAGACCTCTCATCTGCAGACATCACCATCCAAACTTCTAGGCACTTGTGCCACTCAAGGCTTCCGTGCCTCCTGTTTACGCTATCAGGGGTACCATTTTGGAGATGTAAAAGATTGCCTTCCTCTCCACGTCAGGCTCCATCTCCATCTACGTGACACATGCTCTATGTTGGACTTTGAGGTTTTATTTTGTTTGTTTGTTGTTTGAGTATTTTGTGGTTGCTTTTGGTTTGTTGTGCGTCTTTGAGATATGTTCTTTCTACCTTTTTTGTATATGTGTACGTATTTATAGTAAGAAAAATTAAAATGAAATCTGATTAAAAAGAAAAAAAAATATTTGTTTTTGCCTCTGTGCGCAGAATTAATGTATATGTCGTTTCACAGGATAAATAAGTATTACTATTCTTTTTTAAATACACCCAATAATATGGAAGCCAAATGTGGTTAGCCAAGACACACTTTTTGTCAGCACAGGTTTTCTTAAATAAGGTTTTCCAAAAAGCAAATAGCCTTAAAGTTTTTCTCCAGGATGGGGAAGGGTTAGAGATTTGGCAGGTTTTTACTCTCAGGCCGCGTACACACGGCAGAGAACCTCGACGGGCAGAACACATCGTTCCGCCCGTCGAGGTTCCCTGCCGGCCGTCGAAATCGGCGACCCGCCCGTCGGGAATGGCAACCAGCCATTCATCCAGGCGGGCCGTCGAGCAAATAGAGAGCGTGCTCTCTATTTCTGCTCGACGGGCTTCCCGATGGGAAGCTCGCCGAGAGCGTACACACGGCCGAGGTCCTCGCTGGAATGCAGCTTCCAGCGAGGTTCTCGCTGGTTTCCAGCGAGAACCTCGGTCGTGTGTACGCCGCCTCAGGAAACCAGCGAGAACCTCGCTGGAAGCTGCATTCCAGCGAGGACCTCGGCCGTGTGTACGCTCTCGGCGAGCTTCCCGTCGGGAAGCCCGTCGAGCAGAAATAGAGAGCACGCTCTCTATTTGCTCGACGGCCCGCCTGGATGAATGGCTGGTTGCAATTCCCGACGGGCGGGTCGCCGATTTCGACGGCCGGCAGGGAACCTCGACGGGCGGAACGATGTGTTCTGCCCGTCGAGGTTCTCTGCTGTGTGTACGCGGCCTGAGACAGAATGTGAGCGTAAGGCTGACCGTAGATAGATTGAAATCTGGCCTGTTCAGCAGGGGTCAGCCAAATTTCAATCAATGTGTGGCTGCTCCCACTTGATAGATGTCGATCTAATGATTTCAAATGGGTCTGTTGGAGTCCCTACTGTCAGTGTACAATGACTCAGCGGGCAAGATTTCCCCTCTCCACCGTTATTGTGTGGATTGCAGAATCAGTATGTTTTTGAAAATGATCCGAATATGGCCAGTCTAAAT
This sequence comes from Rana kukunoris, assembly GCA_029574335.1. Taxonomy (NCBI): domain Eukaryota; kingdom Metazoa; phylum Chordata; class Amphibia; order Anura; family Ranidae; genus Rana; species Rana kukunoris. The sequence goes on from CM056051.1 coordinate 186,451,986, forward strand.
CTTCCCAGTGGGGATACAGACACCAATAAGAACTTTAGTCAATGTTTTCTGACTAGTTGCTACTGGATATTGTACAATACATTACCATACTGGTTAATGTAACTTGTTCTGTGTCCCAAAAAAATCTGTATGATAAACCATTCATACATTTCCATCTTACCACATTTAACAAATCCAAATGCTCGACGAGTCAATACAGGGGTGTGCAGAAATGTTCCCACAGAGCAGCCAACAGTGCAGATTTTCTGTATAGGAAAAAAAGGTTTTTTAAAGTTGTGAGCCCAATAGTAATGTATAGTGAAGTTTCATTCTGACAAACAAATCCTAAAAGCAAGCATTGTGTTCTGTGCTGTTTTTATCTAACCTAGGGTGCTCTGGGAATTCTTTCTCAAATGTGTAATGTTTATTTGTAAAACAAAGATTGTAAATTACAAATAGGGTAAACAATGATATAATGATATATTAACATTATAAACGTAAAAAAAAATAAAAACATAAAGCTAAACCCGACAATTTAAATGTAATTTTAGAATAAACCTATAGTGCCTCATCAATGCATTGTTCAGTGCCTGGCTAACCTATCATCAGGCCCAAGAACTGTCATGAGAGAGGAGAAGAGGATGCCTTATCCTATGCAAATATCTACTTTCAGAAAGTTGCCAGTTGCTGTAGAAAAAGATGTAAAACTTTGGGGACCAATAACACCATGCTGACGGGAGGTAGGGGAATGATATTGTGAAGGAAGCTTCAGAATTAGTAATCTTTCTTAGAAGTCATTATGGTTTTGCTTTAAACCATTCAGGGCAGCCAGCAGTGCTCATGACTGATAAATTTCAGATCTGTATGCTAACGATGTTATTTATTTGTGGACATTAGCTTGTATAGTCTTTAATTTATCTCAAATTAAAATACTAATTTTGCCCAGCAGGGGTGTATTGGAGCTGAATAAAGACCTGCAGTACTCCTACAGGGCACTGACTATGTCCGAATTACATTGTAATTCATTTTATAATTGCATTGCTTGTGTTTAGAAAAACACAAACATTATAACCTGAGGGGGCACATAACAAGGTATGAGGCTGACAGCATGCTCTTATCTATTAATTCATTTACTTAGAGAAGATTAACAAAATAAAGGAAAATCTGCAATGAGAGTAAAAGGGGTATCTAGAGTGTGTGTAATGACTAGCAATTGCTGTGTAAGAATCTAAACATGAGAGAGAGCGCAAATTGCTTCATTTCTACAACAAGTAATCATTTGAGATTGAATGCATATGTTAAAACAAGTCATTGCAGTCAGATTCCAAACTTGCCATCATTCTTAGCAAATGTTTGCATAACTCAGTGCTTGTGTATTCTACAGTACCTAATCCTTTTCCAGAATATACTAATTATAAAGAACCTGCTTAAAGGTGTCAATCCTACTCAAGAAGTCGTCACGTTTTGTGTAATTGTGATAAATTTGCAAAATTGAGGAGGAATTTGTAAAAACTGGACATAGAGAACAAAATTTGTTGATATATGGTTTTTGCCAATTATGATGGTATCTTTCCTTACATTGAGCTTCAATCACAATATAGATTTAGTAAATGCAACAATATCACTTCCATATGCCATACTTAGAAAGCTCTCATTGGACCCCACCAATCTTAACAACCTACAGCCCCATTTCCTTTCTCCTCTTTTTATCAAAATTCCTTGAATGTCTAGTCTTCAAATGACTGAGCGACCACCTCACTGAGAATAACCTTCCTGTTCCCTTTCAGTCTGGATTTTGTCCTCAACACTCCACAGAAACATCTCTCCTAAAACTTACAAATAATCTGCTAATGCCTAAAACCAATGGACACTATTCCTCCTACTCCTACTCCTTAAAGAGGTTGTAAAGGATTTTCCCCCCTCCTAAATAGCTTCCTTTACCTTAGTGCAGTCCTCCTTCACTTACCTTATCCTTTCATTTTGATTTTAAATGTCCTTATTTCTTCTGAGAAATCCTCACTTCCTGTTCTTCCGTCTGTAACGCAACACTGTAATGCAAGGCTTTCTTCCTGGTGTGGAGAAAGCAAGCAGGAGGGTCAGGACGCCCCCTAACACACAGCTCATTTCTCTATCTGCAAAGTAGAGAGCGTCCTGACTTGCCTGCTCGCCCCCTCAAGAGGCTTTCTCCACACCAGGGAGAAAGCCTCGCTTTACGGTGTTGAGTTACAGAAAATAGAGAAAAAAGGTGGAATCGCGCTAAATAAGGGGCTGTGACCTAATACAGGGCACAATACGTGATGGAATCAATCAATGTGGGAATACAACCTGTAGACGCACAGAGAAATGCAAAAAACCACACCAAAAGAAACGTGAGCTTATGAGAGGTCCACCTAATAAAGTCAAAACACTACTTATAATTTGTGGCTATGATCATGTGAAGAACACAAACATAAGTGATGTATATGTGCAGTGTGGAAATGGTGTTGAGTTACAGACAGAAGAACAAAAAGTGAGCATTTCTCAGAAGAAATAAGGACATTTAAAAGCAAAATCGAAGCATGAGGTAAGTGAAGGAGGACTGCACTAAGGTAAAGGAAGCTATTTAAGGGGAAAAAAATCCACGGTACTGCACACTGCTTTGGCTTGAATCCTGCTTGTTTTGGAAGACAACACTCACAAATCGAGTTAACCACGTTACTCGGAATCCGAGGTTCCACTGTACTCTGTTTTGTCAATGTGCAAATCAAAGGGATGAGCTTTAGTCTGCAGATGTCAGTTAGGCCATGTTTATGCTTATCTTTGGGGGCAGTAAAAACATGACATTGAGCTGCGTTTTTACCACCTCAACCACTTCCCCTTAAGCTGTGTGGCAGTGCAAATGAGCACTTAAAAGGTAACTGCACTTTGAGGGGAAAAAATAACAAATAAAAAAATATATAGCATATACCATTGCTACACATTGTCATTAAATGTTATTAAAAATACCTTTCCGTTTCAATCTGCAGCACAGTAATGTTCTGTAAAATTCAATGAAACATGATAATCAGGAGGCGTTTTGTACACAGGTGTACAGAATGCCTCCAAAAATGGCATTTCCTGCTTGTGTGGTTGGCTCACTGATTCTCACAGAAATCTACACTAAGACAAAAGTCAGATTTCAGGCATCCCTTGCAATAGAAATGTAAGTTTCGGTGAGATACTACCCAAGGGTTAATCACTTCTAAAGGGATGCAGACACTGCAGTTTTCCTCATTAGAACACAGAAAATGCATCATTTGATATATAATGAACTAGGCCCCCCTATTCAGAATGGTGAAACAATGAGCCTTTCCTTCACAGCAATAAAAAGGCAGGAATCTGCTACAAAGTTTGCTAAAATATTTGCACATTTAGACTTTTAGACAATATTTGCCCACTCTTTTTCGCAGAACTGCTCAAGTTCAGTTAAATTTCATGGTGACAATTTGTGGACTGCAGTCTTCAAGTCATTCCACAGATTTTCAATAGGGTTTAAGTCTGGGATCTGACTAAGTCATGCAAGGACACTCACCTTTTTCTCCTTCAACCACTGTGTGGAAATTTTTGCTGTGTACTTTGGGTCATTGTCATGTTGGAAGCTAAACCTTCTTCCCATTGACAACTTCATGGGAAAGAGCAGTAGATTTTCCTCAAGAATTTGGTGGTATTTTGCCCCATCCATTTTTTTTCTATGCTGAAAAGTGCTTCAGTCCCTGCTGCAGAGAAACACCCCCATGGACAGGATCTTACCACCTCCATGCTTTACTGTAGGAATGGTATTATTTGGATGGTGAGTTGTATTGGATTTCCGCTGGTGTATCGTTTAGTGTTGAGGCGAAATAATTCAAGTGTAACTCTGCTTTTGTTGAGAAAAAAACATTCCCTTCTGTTCTGGGTGATCTATGCACATTGCAAGGATTATATTAACCTTTGTTGCAGATTCCTACCTTTTGTTATTCTGAAGAAATCCCTGTGTGCTTGTCTGTGTCTCTGTTCTGAGTGGGTCTAATGGGAGTGGTTTCGTAATTAACTGTCAGGTGTGCAGCTGGAAAGCACTAATGAGGAAGTCTGCTGGGCCTGCATCCCTTTAGATATGCTCCTACTGAAAGTATTGCTCCAAAAATTACATTTTTGTTGCAGGGGGTGCCTGAAATCTGACTTTTATCTTAGGCAGACTTCTGGGAAAATTGGCGAGCCAATCACACAAGCAGGAAATTATGTTTCTGGGGAGTAGACTGAAGTCCACAAATGGTCACCATCAAATTAAACTGAACTTAAGCAGTTCTGCAAAGAAGAATGGGCAAATATTGCACACTCTAGATGTGCAAAGTTAGTAGAGACATATCTCAACAGACTAAAGGCTGTAAATAAAGCAAATGACAGTTCAACAAAATACTGACATAAGAGGGGTGATCCTTTTTCCAAGTCATTCTGTTTTTGATTGTATTAAATGTTTTTCTGACATGTTGTTTTTATATCTTTCACCTGGATATTATACGTTGCACTAATAAGTACAGCTGGATAAAATACAAACTGTCTGTCCTCAGTTAAGGCTACAAATCAACAAAATGTGATTATTTCAATGGGGATTACAAAAAAGAAATTCCCCTGAGTGGACTTTAAAAGCATAGATCTGGAAAAAATTGTTTTGTCACACTAAAGTGTAATGCTGGCCATACACTCCACGAAAAATCGTCCGAACGAACTTTCGAAAAACAAAAGTTCTGTCGTGAGTGCAAACGGTAGTGTCATCATGTAATGACCGATAAATCGTTCAGTGGACATAAAAAAAAAAAAAGGGTTCGTTTTTTTTTTTACATATACCTAGTGCAGAAAGTTTGGCCGGGAAACACATTAACCTTCCGATTTATCGTTCGTTTGGCAGAAAATTTCCAAACTTGTCCTTCGTTTTTTCGGCTCAAAAACGTCCAAATGATTTTCGATTTTGTGCCCATTAACTGGCCAAAAAACGAAAGATCTTTCTTAACGACCGATTTTTTGGCCGAATTTTCGTATAGTGTATGGCCGGCATAAGTATTACAAAATTTGTTTATACCAAAATTTAAAAACAGAAGTTGGAATGTATACAAATCTGAAAATACAACTTCAATGTTTCAAGCATGAGAGCAGATGTCTTCTGTCACCAGTAGCTTTTCAAAATACAAGATTTTTTTATCAGGCGTGTATTGAGAAGACAAAGGCGTGTATATGCTTCATTGATGTTGAAGGCCTCGTACACACGATCAAATCTGTCTGCTGGAAACGGTCTGCTAGACCGTCCCAGCAGACAGATTCGATCGTGTGTACGGCCGAGCCGACGGATTTGGCCACCCGACAGATTTCAAAGCATGCTTTGAAATCTATCGGGTGGGAATCCGTCCGCCCGACATGTCTGCTGGTTAGTACACTTACCAGCAGACATGTCGTCCCGCACCGCCGCCGAATGGATTCGGCGCATGCGCGGAAGTGTTTTACTTCCTGGTGCGGTGACGTGGCGGCGTCAACGTCACCGCCACGTCACCGACACGTCAGCGCGCCGTCTGCTGGCGGGGATTTTGGTTTGCTCGTGTGTACACGCGAGCAAACCAAAATCCCAGCAGACAGATTTGAACAAATCTGCCTGCTCGTGTGTACGAGGCCGAACAGAAAATTATTCCAATCTTTATAGTTAAAGCCAATATAAGAGGAAGTAGGAGTGTGCCCGAATGTAGTTCAGCCTGTTTTCGAAGTCACTCGGAGGACCTGTGAGGGCGTAGTGGCCCGACGTGCCGAGAGGGTGTGTGCAAAGGCACTGGGGTTCACAAGAGGGCAGTGTAGGCCTTTAGTTTTGTAACATGTAGAGCGCACAATCCTGATATCCAGCTTGATTGATGTGGATGCTGAACCGCACTGGCCATCTACATTCGGGCACACTCCTACTTCCTCTTATATTGGTTTTAACTATAAAGATGACAGTTGGAAAAAATGTCTGTTAAACATCAATGAAGCATATACACGCCTTTTTCTTCGCAAAACACCCCTGATGAAAAAATTGTGTATTTTGAAACGTGTCGGGTTACAGAAGACATCTGCTGACTACACACCAAGTATTTATACACTTTTACTAGGCTGCATTTTAACCACTTGCCAACCAGTCCATGCAGCTTTACTGCTACAGAGCAGCCACTAATACATACATGATTCTGCATTTCCAGGTAGGGGGTGTGCAGGCTGTGCTGTGATTAGACACAGCACAAGCCAATCAGAGTGTGCTGGCCAGTGGATGACCGCTGGCACCTGCTGATCTGGCGAGGAGGAAGACAGGACAAAGCTCTATCAATGTAAACAATACAGAGGTCTGTCTTGTCAGTGGGGATATGTTGATTATTTTTCTCTGCAAAGTAGGGAATAAAAACCAGCCCATCCCTTAGTAAAAGCATCTCACAGTACACACAAACATTTAACCCTTTGATCACCCTAGACGTTAAAGTGGTTGCAACCCTGAAAACAAAAATGCTCCTATCCCTGTAAGGCACAGATATAGCACAGTGTGTTTGCCATGTCAATTGTCCCTTTCTATGTTGTACATTACCAGGCTGATCCTGCCAGTTACTATCTCCCCCTCTGTAAACTGACCACATTTATCATGGCTGCTGATGTCTGATAGCGAGGCCAGTTTATGTTTATAGCCATCTCCTCAGCATCTCCGCATCTCCCCCGCCTCTCTCCCTGTCAGTTCTGTAGTCTGTGTGAGAGCTGATCTCCTCTCCGCTACTGTCCTCTCCTCTCATGCCTCTTGTGTAATTCTATTCCCTGCAGCTGCGCCAGAGCTTGTAAAGTAAAGAAACATGTAATAATTACTTTGCAGAACCCCACCATGCAGACACATAATCTTCCACTGCAAGCTTGCATTCATTATAGAGGAATCTCAGCCCCCTCCCACTGTGCTCTCTTAAAACGGGAAAGAAAAGCAGAGGGATGTCACATGACAGCACAGCAGGGCTTTGCAAAGAAGGTGTTTAGCATTATAATTTTAGGAAAACACACACACACACACACACTGTACTGAACAGGGACCTAAAATGGAGAGAATCAAAGTAATTAATACATGTGACATTACACCCACTTTAACTCCTTCTCAGCCAGTGTCAATAGTACAGTGACAGTGCATATTTTTAGCACTGATCACTGTATTAGTGTCACTGGTTCCCACAAAGTGTCAGTGTCAGACTGCCCACCATACTATATTTTAGTCCTGCTAAAAGTCACTGATCGCCACTAGTATAAAAAAAAATGTATATATAACATAGTTTGTAGATGCTATAATGTTCGGGTAAACCAGTGTTTCTCAACTCCAGTCCTCAAGGCCCCCCAACAGGTCAGGTTTTCAGGATTTCCATTATTTTGCACAGGTGATTTGATCAGTTTCACTGCCTTAGTAATTCCCACAGCCTTTTCATCTGAGGGAAATCCTGAAAACATGACCTGTTGGGGGGGCTTGAGGGCTGGAGTTGAGAAACACTGGGGTAAACCAATCAATATACGCTTATCAGGATTTTTTTTACCAAAAATATGTAGCAGAATACAAACTGGCCAAATTTATGAAGAAATTAGATTTTTTTATATTTTTTTATTGGATATGTTTTATGGCAAAAAGTAAAATTTTTTTTTTTTGTTCAAAATCTTCTGTCTTTTTTCATTTATAGAGCAAAAGATTTAAAACCCAGTGGTGGTCAAATACCACCAAAAGGAAGCACTATTGGTGGGGGAAAAAATATATACATTTTGTTTGAGTACAGCATTGTATGACTATGTAATTGTCAGGTGAAATAACGCTGGGCCAAAAGGCAAAACATAGCCTGGTCAGGAATGGGGGTAAATCTTTCAGAGGGTAAGTGGTTAAACAGGACCCACACTGCCAACTTTTAATCAAGAAATAAAAAGTTTAAGTTTATTTATTTGACTGAAAAAGCCACCAAAGGGTTGTACTGATGTATAGCATGTAGATACTTTTACTAGGCCCCATTTCAAACAGGACTTCTAATCAGTAAATCAACATTACAGTTAATTTTTTTGTTGAAAAAGACCCTAAAATATTATAGTGACTACAAGTACAGCAGGGCTCAAAATTTCAAATCTTGAGTTACTAGCCAGGCCTCAAGGGTTACTCAGCACCAGTTGCCCCGCCCAACCCTTACCCTGCCCCGCCACTAAAACACACCCTCATAAATTATCTCATGAAGTTAAGCTTAAATGTTTTATGCAGAATTAAGTTATAAAAATAAATATTAACAACAACTTTATCCATGTCCACCAATGCAGCCTGTGCCCACCAGTGCAGCCTGTGCCATCAATGCAGCCTGTGTCACCAATGCAGCCCATTTCCCCAATGCATCCATGTCCCCAATGCAGCCTGTGCCTGCCAATACAGCCTGTGTCCACCAACGCAGCTGTGTCCCCAGTGCAGCCCGTGTCCCCAGTGCAGCCCGTGTCCGCCAGTGCAGCCTGTGTCACCAATGCATCCTGTGTCCCCAATGCAGCCTGTTTTGCCAATGCAGCTTGGGTAAGATTCTCATGCAAAGTACAACTTCCATTGCAAAGAGATCTACCTCCTATTAGTCTTTAGTAACAAATCCCATACCTCCTCACTGCACTAAGGCTACTAAGAACAATGAGTTTTATAGGAAAGGGGCTGGCCCATAATAAAATCCATAGTTCAGGGGACAGCAAGTTTATTGTTGGTAATTCGCTGCTTGATTTGTTAATTTTCTGCAAATTACTTATTTTTTTGATCAAACACATGGTCAACCCGTATTTAAAGTTCATCCTTAATAGCAGATCATAAACAGACTATATCAGAAAATATTCTGATTGGTTGCTTTGGATTACAACACCTTGCTCTTTGGGTTATAGAAAATGTCTATATTTTAGAGGCAAATTTTGAGAAAAAAAAAAAAAGGAACGCACTTAGAACATACCTTTTGCATAGATGAGGCTTGTAATGCTTTAGTATACTGCAATACTGCTTTTCCATGCCGATTTATATTTTGAAAAGCAATACCTAAGTGATAATAGGTTTCATAAATCTGAAACAAAAAAACAATATTACTGCAAAATCTACAAAATCACATTATAAATGTGTTATAAATACATGTACAACCAAGAATGCTTTTTTAGAGATCATTAAGAAACCTAAGAATGTAGGTATGTAAATACACATTTTTGCTTACAGACAGAAAGCTTTAAACAAATTCTCAATGGAACATAAGCAATATACACTATGGGCATCCTATTCTAAGGCCGCGTACACACGATCAGACTGGTCCGATGAAACTGGTCTTAAGACCAGTTTCATCGGACCAATTCGATGGTGTGTACGGCCCATCGGACCGTTGTCTGTCGGACAGATTCGATGGTTAATACACAAAAGCATCGGACCAAAAACCCGCGCATGCTCACAATCGACGTCGACGAATGCTTGGAAGCATCGAACTTCGTTTTTTCAGCACGTCGTTGTGTTCTACGTCACCGCGTTCTGGTCTGATCGGATTTTTGGCCTGATGGTGTGTACGCACATGGGACCATCAGACCACTTCAGCGTGGTCTGATGAAAACGGTCCGTCGGACCAGTTTCATCGGACCGGTCTGATCGTGTGTACGTGGCCTAACACTGATTTTCGTATATAACATTTGTTCAGCAAGGTGTGATTGCACAAAAAGATCTCAAAATGTTGTTAGCACAAGGAGGCCTTTTCAAATGTTTGTTTATAGAGCCAAATCACTGAATAGTACATTGATGGTAAATATTACCAGTGTTTCACGTTCTATCAGAAGTAAAATAGGCTGCAATGATATTGTAATAAATTAGTAAAAGTAGCTTATGCTTGAAACATTTCTGTACCAGATTTTCTCAGAGGCAGCGCCTTTGATGTCACGGTCACACTTACTGACACATTGCGTCCACCGGACTTTCTCAAAGGCAGCCTTTGGATGTAGCCATGTTGTTAAAAATCACTGATTGCCAACATTACCAGTAAAACAATAAAAAAATAAAAAGTTCATAAATATATCCAATAATTTGTAGGCGCTATAACTTTTGCGCAAACCAATCAATATACTCTTATTGGGATTTTCTTACCAAAAATATGTAGAAGAATGCATATTGGCCTAAATTGATGAAGAATTTTTTTTTTTTTTTTAATATGTGTAGCACTGACCCCCGAAGGAGCTGCTGGTTTGATTTGGGCCTGCACTCTAACAATAAACCCCACTAACTTGGCTCAATCCCCTTGGCACAGCTGTGATGCAATGCAATACAATACAATGTAAGACAGTACAAAAGACCTGTATTGTAACCCCAGGATCCACTGACTGTACCTGGTGGGAGAAAACAATACGCCACAAAAACTGGATACTTAACCAGAGATATATTTTACTGTAGAATATGCAAAAAAGTGATTACAGTAATTGTGCTGTCATCCCAACATAAGACAGCAGCACAATAGATTTCAATATAAACAATTTGAACCAACAGTATACATATATATATATATGTCTATACCTAGGAGCTCCCCCTCCTTTATAAGCTATGCGTGAGATCTCATTTAAAGTACTTAGTCCTGGGTCTTCTTTTCTTCGCTAGCTAAAGTGGCTCCTTGTGATTTGTAATCCACAGTTTTGGTAAGTTAAATTGAAGTGAAAATGCTCCTGGTGTAGCTGTAACAACTATTTTAACATTGCTTGAGACATCAAGGTAGATAGACCTCAAGCCTTCTCAGTGTCAGTTGCTCTGCTCCTTCGTGGAACTATAATTCCCAGTGAGGCCTGTGTATGAGTCTAACTGCGTGTGAAATTTAACAAACTGTGGGCCGTGATCCGCTCACCCACTGGATAGAGGCTCCGTGTGGTAACTTTAGTCCGGTAACTTCTCCGTCAGCTGGGCCAATCGCTCTCTTCAGCTCCGCTGGGTGAATCCCATCCTCCGATGCTCGGATGAGTGTCTCTGGGTCTCTCCAATCTGGCCACCGTCTCCCCTCAGGTCCTCTCAGGCAGACCACAAAACTCCAAGCGAACTAAAATGGCTGCTCCGGCTCCTTTTATCTCCTACCCAGCATGCACTGCTCAAGAAGGTGTTCCTGGGTAGCTGATCAAACTTCCTGCTGAAAAACGTCAGCTTCCTCCTTTACAACAGTCACTTCCTCTTTCTTGTGCTTCTGTCAGGAAAACTTAAAGGGGTGTTCCAGCCAAAAATGGTGTTTATTAAAAGTCAGCAGATACAAAAAGTGTAGCTGCTGGCTTTTAATAAACACTCACTTACCTGCTCCTGCGTTCCAGCGACACGCCGACCGGGGCTCCGCTCCTCTCCCCCCCTCCCCGGCCGGCGTCTCCATCCCGACTATGGGCACCCAGCTGTGACAGCCTTCGGCTTCACGGCCGGGCACCCACTGCGCATGCGTGGGCCGCACTGCGCATGCGCGCGCGGCGCGGCTCGTCGCTGATTGGACAGGCGATCGCATGGGACCTGTCATGTGTCCCATGCGATCGCCTACAGGGAGGGGCTGGTGTAGGCGATTAAGGCTTAATCGCCTAACCAGCCCCTCGGCGGAAGCAGGAAGTGGGACAGGAAGTCCCACTCCTCCTGAAGCCCCCACTCCCCCCCCCCAAAAAAATTACATGCCAAATGTGGCATGTAAGGGGGAGGGGAGGGGGTTAAGGGAAACTTAATTTTTAGGGTGGAACTCCTCTTTAAATATTTACACTTCCAGTATTTGGCCACTAGATGGCTCCAAATACTCAAACATAGCAATGTCCATAGACGTTTTATTAAAGTATGCAAACACACATCAGATATAGGAGAATATCAGCGCTACATATGTATTATAGAAGAAAGTAAAAAATATATAATTTTTTTTCAAAATTGTCAGTCTTTTTGTGTTTATAGCGCAAAAAATTAAAATTGCAGAGGTGATCAAATACCACCAAAATAAAGCTCTATTTGTTGGAAAAAAAGACATCAATTTTATTTTGGCGCACAACAGCGTAATTGTCAGTTAAAGCAACACAGTGCCGTATCGCAAAAAATGGCCTGGTCATTAAGGGGGTAAATCCTTTCCGGGGTGGAAGTGGTTAATAGCTATGAATTAGGCTCAATAGCAGGAAATTCTTATGCAGTCTTTAAAGTAAGTCTTCTGCCAGCTATGTTGGGGCCCTTGAAGATGTTGGTACACTGAAGGGAACATGTCTGCAAACAGTGGATCAGTTAATGAAACACTGGTCTCCTGGGAGAACTGAATGAGGAATGGCCAGACAGAGATTAACTCTTTAGAATAGGATGGTGATATACACCCTGGGGAGCAAGGTTAACAGCGATCTTTGTTAATCAATGTGTGCTGTCCTTAGAAAGTGTAGGGCAATAGATTTTCCAAGGCAACTTGACACAAAGTCAGATAATGGGTCACAAGTATGATTAATTGCCCATTTACTAACAACACAGTATTTATAGAAGCCAGCCTTCTTGTACTAGTATTCCAAGGTTTCTCCCTCAGTTTCTCTTCCTCATGCAGCTAGTAAGACCACAATGCCAATGGAGAGGGACAGGGGAGGGGTAAACACGGACACTGTGCAGGGGCTCAATGTGTCTCCTTATCAACCGATGATATCATAATAAAAATCTGTGACTTTATGTAAAAAGGCAGGCTTGATCCCCTCTTTTTGAGAAATTTGGGGCAATTTATAGGCATTTTGCTTCAGACAGCATCCCAGGGTGTCATGGCACCCTGGTTGAGAAAGGCTGCTTAGATTTTTCCTGCAAGCTTTCTTTATTTAGTAAACAACAGCTTGTGGAGCCAGTCTGTATGATGAGGCCACAATTTAGTGCAACCCGTACAAGATTAGAGGATTTTTTGGATAAATACTTTGGCAGACTTTGGATACAAATAACAAAATTGTGCACCACAGTGAGCATGCCTTATGTGAATAAGTCAAATAATAGTACACTCGGGTCAAGATTAACGTTTTTATTAAGATAAAATCTGGTGTCTCTTGCAGACTTTGGAAAGAAGTAACAGGTGCGGAAAAACTGGGCTTTGGGTGTTGGTTGTACCTTCACACTTTAACCTTATAGAGGTACTCTCGATAAAAGCAAAAATTCTCCCTTTCTGTAGACTCAGATATAAGAGGAGGTGCTCCTAGATCCAATGACTGTGATATTGGCCACATCCCTGGTAAACATGCAACAAAGAGAAGTGTACCCCCTAAGTGGGACTTTGAAAGCCAAAACACAATGTTGATATAAAAAACATATTTATTTGGACAAGAACAGCCTGTTGGCATTTACTATAAACGCACACTAAGCACCTAATTGCATACAAACAGAAAACCTACTAAATACTCATATGAAATCACCAAAAACAATATGGGCCAGATTCAGGTAGAGTTGCGCTGGAGTATTTCGATATGCGCCGCGTAACTGTCAAGATGCGCCGTTGTATCTCCGCGGCCATACCCACGAACCTAGATGCGCCAGAAAACGGGCCATTTCCGACCGGCTTAACTTTCCGACGCCAGAGTATCGTCAGCGCATAGTTTCGCTTGGCGCATCAGTCGCGCCAATTGATTTCCCCTGCAAATATGCAAATGAGGGAGATTTCCCAATTCTCGAACGGATTAGCACCATACGCTGGCTACATGCGCCGCGCATATGTCGTCCGTCCGTCGCAAAGTTATTTCTACAAATAGCTGCTTTATCTTTACTCCAGACGGCCTCAGGTCAGCAGGAGAGCAGCTACAGCAGCGTTACCGACAATAAGAGCTAGCTGAGCACCCCCACTTGCAGGACAACACCTCTGTCCCTGCTTGTCTGTCAACTTTTACAGCCATGGAGGAAGACATCATAGGTCTCCATAGGCGAGATGACGGCTGACAGCTCCTGGCCTTTAAAGTTCAGCTTTCTCCTGTGTGTTTGCGGGGAACGGGAGCAGCCATCTCAGAACAAAAGTAACTTCACTGCGGGGAGGGGGAACAGGATATACTTTAGTGCGGGAATGGCGCATCTACGGGCGCATTTAAACGCCCAACGGAACGCATTGCGCTGTCGTTTCCAAGGAAGTGGTGCCGACGGAAGTTGTGAGCATGCGCACTGGGATGCATTGACAGTCGACGCATGCGCAGTATGTTCGCCGCGGGATCGCGCCTAGTTTAAATAATACACGCCCCGTACCCGCCCAATTTGAACAACGCCGGCTCATTTTCGATACGCTGCCGCAACTTTAGGAGCAAGTGCTTCATGAATAACAGCACTTGCTCCTAAAATTTCGCCAGAGTAACGTAAATGAGAAGCGTTACTCCAGATTAAAGATTCGCCCATCTACCTGAATCTGGCCCTATGTGTGCCAGAATTGGCAAAAAAAGGAACAAAACATAACATGATACACAACATAAGATATAACATCCAAACACTCTCCAAATAGTTGATGTTGCCCGAAGCGTTTCTGGTTTTTAACAAACCATCATCAGGGTCTTCAGGAGTGGATTAGTGCGAAATTAACATTCGCTAATAGATTATGTGTAGATATCCCCAGAGCAGTGGCTGCTGGTGCTCAAAATTTTTGGGGGGCGCAAAGGAAAAAAAATTTCAGTCTCACTGTGCCCAAACGCAGCCACTGTGCCATGCTATCAAACGCAGCCACTGTGCCATCAATTTGCACCACTGTGCCATGCCATCAAATGCAGCCACTGTTCCATCAATTCGCATCACTGTGCCATGCCATTAAACCAGCCACTGTGCCATCAATTGTCACGAATGTTCCATGCCATTAAACCAGCCACTGTGCCATCCATTGTCACCACGGTGCCATGCCATTAAACCAGCCACTGTGCCATCCATTGTCACCACTGTGCCCATGGTCACCGCTGTGCCAATTGTCCCCACTGTGCCCTGTAAATTGCTCTCTCCCCCCCCCCGGCACTTACCTTTACTGGAGTCAGGCATCCACGTCCCACGATGTCTTCTCCCGCCCTCGATGACTGACAGGCGTCTCAGCCAATCAGGTTACCGGTAGCCAGAACCGGCCAACCTGATTGGCTGAGACGCCTGTCATCTTATCCAAGGGGCGTACAGTCTGTGCGCTCCGAGAATAAGCTTCCGGGACCCGAGGGCTGTATTGGGAAAGCCTATCAGAGCTGTTGGCTCTGATAGAAATTTCCGTACAGCCAACCAGCTGGCGTTATTCAGATGGCCGGACATGAGCGCCGACCATCTGAATAACAGCGGCAGCGGCGATAATAACATAGATTCGTACAATGCATGAATCTATGTTATTATACTCAGTGGCGGTGAGAGCCAGAGGGGGCGGCGCTTCAGCGCCCTCTATGGACGAACCGCCACTGCCCCAGAGTCGTTCATGAACATAGTTATGTACAGGAGAAGATGGATACTAATGTCCTCCAAGCGAACACTCCCAAGAAACTGGACTTCAGTAAAGCCCAGGACCTGCTTTTGTATGTCCAGCCAGATGTTGGCCTGCCCAGGTGCCCATGGAAATACTAGGACAAATTTCCTATACTGGTCGTAATAGGCCTATTCTATTCTGGGAGGTTTAGAGGAACGCTGTGGCGTTATCCCCGGTTATGGATGTGCACCCATCCATAAATTGACTTGTGTACACACGATCGGATTATGCTCCATTGTTCTTGAAAAGTTTGAGAGCATTCACAGCAAACATTTGTCCGATGAAAAAGTGAAAACAATTGTCCGATGGAGCATACACATAGCCGGATTGTCCGATCAAACAAGTCCGTCGAACATTTGTTGTCAAAAAGTCAGATCGTGTGTATGGGCCTTAAGAGTTACTCAAACATGGGGCGTGGCCGGGATGGCGGACTGAGAGGACGTGTGGTGAGAGCTCTGCTGGAGAAAATCCGATTTCTTTATCCGCTCTTGGACTTATCTGCTAATTTGCCGACCCTTATGATCCTGAATGCCTCCTAAACACTCCCGAGGCTCGAACCCGGGGGAAAAAGCTGAGATTTCCCCAAGTGGTGGACGTTGCTACAAGCCCGGCTTGTCGGCAGCCTCTGCAGACGCACATTCACAACATGGCGTCGCAGACGGAGCATGAGGTCTCTCCCCCGGGCATTCCTGAGGTGATGGCGGCCATTACCAACTGCCAAGCTGCCCTCACCTCCAAAATAGAGGCCGTTCTGCTGAGGCAAGACATCGGCAAGATCCGCTCCCGGGTTACGGCGGCTGAGCAGCGTGTGGGCGATGTGGAAGACTCTGTGGCTGACCACGCGACATCTATCCGCACTCTACAAACTAAGGTCCGAGCTTTGAAATATCGCGCGGAGGACGCCGAGAACCGGAGCAGGAGGAATAATCTCCGTATCGTCGGCCTGCCGGAGGGGGTAGAGGGTCGTGACCCGACAGTGTTCACGGAGGAGCTGCTCCGCTCCTTGCTGCCCGCGGCCCAGCTCTCCCCGTACTTCACTGTGGAGAGGGCCCACCGAGTGCCGCCGAGACCTGGTCCAGAGGGAACTCCCCCCCGCACGCTAATCCTCCGGCTGCTAAACTTCCGTGATCGGGACGAGCTTTTGAGGGCGGCGAGGATGGCGGGAGATGTTCACTACCGTAACGTCCGTTTGATGTTGTTCCCCGATTATACCATTGAAACCCAGAGGCAGAGGAGATCATTCGACGCGGTCAAGGCTGATCTCCGGCGCAAGGGTATCCGGTACAGCATCCTATTCCCGGCCAAGTTGCGTGTGGTGGACGGAGAAACGGTGCGGATCTTTACCTGTCCCAAGGATGCCAGTGCTTGGCTTGAGGCGCTGCCGCCATAGTGCCCCACAGCAACCTCTGGACTTTGAGTGTTCCTATATCCTCTCCCCCCTGATGGTCCAGTTTGTCATGGAAGGTATGTGACCATGTTATGATGGGACTGCAAACGGGGGTGTAACGCCTGGAGGGACCCTGACTTTGACTGTTTTTTTTTTTGCCTTCTGTGTGCCAAGTTCTCCGTGCACTACCCAGGCGGTTGAGCCCCTCCATCGGTGCAGTTGTGCCTGTCTCCCGCCTGGGTGAATTTCTCAGGTATACCCTAACAGGCTTCTCAACCTATCCAAGGAGGACTTCCTTTCCTGTACTCTCCAGCATCTCTGACGGATGGACTGTCTGTCACTGGTTCCCCCTTCTCCCCCTCACTAGATTTGGTCTTGTATTTTTGCTTCCCCCCCCCCCCTTTTTTTATTTATTTTTTTATTTTTTATTTTTTCTGGCTCATAGTGGCCCTGATGTAGGAGTCCTGAGTGTGCACCTTGCCTCAGGCGTCTGATAACTGTTTTGGACTAAGTTACGGGATCCATGTGCCGCCTGCTGTTCGGGAAGGCACGGGGTGGGATGGGAGGGGTATGGATGGCCGTTGCCATCTGCTTCAAGTTTGGTTTGTTTAATGTTTTTAATGTCTTTTTTTTTTGGTCTTACGGTTGGTCTCTATTTTTGTATAGGCATACACGTCTCGGATACACGCTTGGTGATCCGGGTGCTACACCTTCTCTGTGCTCCGATTTCCGGGGGGCAGTGGAACGTGAGTGAACGTGTGCAGGAGGGTGGGCGCGGGCTGAGGGGGGGTGGTCAGCTCTGATGTTAGCACTCCTCTCTGATTATGGCTAGTTTTACTGTGCTGTCCTGGAATGTCAGGGGTCTCAATTCTGCTATAAAGAGGTCACTGGTGTTTAACTATCTGAAAAGGCACAATCCCCAGATCTGCATTCTTCAAGAGACTCACCTAGTGGGTGCGCGGATCCTGGGCCTGAAGAGGGCCTGGGTGGGAACCCATTACCACGCTTCCTACTCCTCATATGCACGGGGGGTTGGGATCCTAGTGCATAGATCGCTCCCCTTTCAGTTGCTGGCAGTGAGGACAGACCCGGGTGGGCGATATGTCATGTTACATGCAGTGATTTCAGGAGCCCCCTATGTTATTGTGGGAATATACTTGCCTCCACCGGCTGATGTTACATGTTTGCACACCTTGATGCAGGAGGCCACGCAGTATGGGGTTGACAGGGTCCTGCTGGTGGGAGACTTCAATCTGGTGATGTCTGAGGGGAGGGATAGGCTCAATCGGAGGCCCTCTGCCCCGTCTGGCCTTCCTCACTGGGCGGAGGCGTTTAGCCTAACGGATCTCTGGCGTCATTTCCATCCCTCTGAAACCCAATACACGTGTCTCTCGACCACCTACCGGACGCTATCTCGGATAGACCTGGCATTTGCCTCTTCTGCCCTTCTGCAGGCGGTGGTGTCTACTGAGGTTTTGTCTCGTGGCATCTCGGATCATGCCCCGCTTAAGGTGGTGATTCGGGCGGGCCCGGTGGCTGGTCGGGGACTGTGGCGTTTGTCCAGGTATTGGATAATGGATCCAGAGATCCAGGAACAACTTCCTGAGGCTATTTATAATTTCTGGCTTACTAATGAGGGATCCTCCGGGCCACTGATGCTATGGGACGCTTTTAAAACCTGGTTGCGGGGGGAATATATCTCCAGAATAGCGGCGCGGAAGAGGGAGCTGGGTAGGACCCTGAGCCAGTTGGAGGGGCGGGCTGATGAGAGGGAGCGGGAATATGTCCAGACTCGTACTCAGGCCGCTTATGGCGCATGGCAACAAACGCTGCGGGACTTGTCCCTGCTCAGGATTGATGTCACTAAAAAGTCACTGCTGGACAGGGCTCAGAGGGTGTTTGAGTACGGGGACAAGAATGGAAGACTGCTGGCTTGGCTAGCCAGAGGGCAGTTCGCGACGACACATGTGGGCAGAATACGAGACTCGTAGGGGCGCATCTTAACCACACCTGAGGAGATCAGCGACAGGTTCTACCAGTTCTATCGCGACCTCTATGCCTCCAGGGTCACTTACAGTACATCTGACCTGACTGCTTATTTAGATCAGCTGCAGCTCCCGGTCCTAGACCCTGACAAAATAGCAGAATTAGAGAAGGATGTCTCTCTGGAGGAGGTCCAGAAGGCAATACAGAGCATGCAGGTGGGTAAGGCCCCGGGTCCTGATGGGTTCCCTGTCGAACTGTACTCAGTGTACCAGGAGGTGCTGGCCCCCAGATTCACTTCGCTTCTGAAGCAGTTCTCTGCCGTGGGGTCTTTGCCGGACTCCATGTCGGAAGCGGTTGTTGTGTTGGTGCCCAAGCCTGGTAAGGATCCGGAAGAGTGTGCCTCGTATAGACCAATTTCTCTGATAAATGCGGACGCTAAAGTGTTGGCAAAAATTCTGGCAGTCAGGCTGACGGCTGTTATTGGAGATTTGGTTCACCAGGACCAAACGGGATTCATGCCGGGGAAGGGCACGGACATTAACATTCGTAGGCTGTTTCTGAATTTGGGCGCATCCCATGACAACGGAGGCACTAGGGTTATTGCCTCGCTCGACGCGGAGAAAGCATTTGACTCCGACGAGTGGGGCTATCTATGGGAAGTGCTTAGGAGGTTCGGGTTTGGCCCCAAGTTCATGCACTGGTTGGGCATGCTCTATGAGTCCCCTAGGGCCAGACTTCGCACCAATGGCACCCTATCTGAGACTTTTCTTCTCCAGAGGGGCACCAGACAGGGCTGTCCACTATCGCCCAGCCTATTTGCACTAGCCCTTGAACCGCTGGCCATTCGGGTCCGGGAGTCCGCCACCGTTAGGGGACTCCGGATCGGCCCCCTGGAGGAGAAAATATCACTCTATGCAGACGATACCCTTCTATACCTGCAGGATGCTGGGGAGTCGTTACAGGCTGCACTAGAAATATTTGATGTATTTGGACACTTCTCTGGGGTCCGGATAAACTGGTCGAAGTCGGTAGTGTTCCCTTTGGATCCTCAGGCCCGGGGAGTGGGGACGCAGACCCCACTACTGTGGGTGGAGGAATTTAAGTACCTGGGCATTGTGGTGTCAAGGGACCTTGGTGACTTTAGACGCCTCAATTTGCAACCCGTGATTTTAAAACTTAGGGACCAGTGCATGCGTTGGCGTGACCTGCCCCTCAACCTCTTGGGCCGTATTAATGTCCTAAAAATGCTCTACCTGCCCAGGTTCACCTATATTTTTCGTAACTGTCCCGTTTGGCTCCCGGCGTCTCTGTTCAGAGACCTGGATAGCTGTATAGGCGCTTTTCTCTGGAGGGGTGCTATCCCTAGGCTGGCCAAGACGACCCTGCAGCTCCCGGTGAGTGGCGGGGGTCTCGCCTCCCCCAACCTGAGGGTCTACTTCTGGGCGACCGTGCTGGTCACAGTACGATGGTGGTTCGAACAATCCAGGTCTAACGCGGCCACCTGCCTAGAGGCGGCCATTCTGGAGTCCTTCCGGGAATTGGGTAATCTGGTATATAGGGGGGCTGCAGCTTACCCCTCCCTCCCGTCCTCTACTAGGGTGACCTTAAAAGTCTGGGGGGCGGCTAGGAAGAGATTCACTTGTAGTCTCTGTTACTCACCCTTCTGTCCGTTGTGGGGGAACCCTGTACTGCCACACTTCAGGATGCTGCCTGACCCGCACCTCTGGGCGCGATTCGGGATTAAAACCCTTTGGGATATTATGCCTAGGGGGACGCTCCTGTCATTTGCTGTCCTCTCTGATAGGTTTGGGCTCCCTGGGATGATGTTATTCAGATACTACCAGCTGCGGCATGCGGCCAGAGCACAATTCCCACTCCCCATAAGTCTGGAAGCGGATGCCATTGAGGCTCTTTTAGCGCAGGAGACCCTTAAAAAAAACTCTCTCTACCCTATACTCGGCCCTCCTGAGAGTGGACTCGCCTCGGATAGAAGTCCTGTGGGAAAGGTGGCAGGCCGACATCCCTGACCTAGATAGAGAGGACTGGGAGGACTGTTTTGAAGCTGGTGCTAGGCTGCTGATCTCCTCTAGGGATAAGCTCATACATACTAAATTTATGCATCGGCTCTATTTTACACCACAAAGATTGCACTCGATATACTCGCAGAGGTCCCCTGACTGCCCCA
Organism: Rana kukunoris; assembly: GCA_029574335.1. Taxonomy (NCBI): domain Eukaryota; kingdom Metazoa; phylum Chordata; class Amphibia; order Anura; family Ranidae; genus Rana; species Rana kukunoris. The sequence continues at coordinate 186,472,969 of CM056051.1, forward strand.
GGTGTCACTCCCCCGATAGTACGTTTATACACATGTTCTGGTCCTGCCCCTCCCTGACTGTGTTCTGGTCCGCAGTTTTTGAAAGTATTAATGCCCGCCTGCAGTTGTCTCTCCCGCCATCACCTGCATTGGCCCTATTGGGGATCCAGGATGATGAACAGCGGCCCCGCTACACTAAACTGCTTATCTCCTATGTCTTGTTTTATGCTAGGAAGGAGATCCTCCTCAAGTGGCTGTCCCCCTCCTCCCCTACGGTTGACTCCTGGGACTCCTCTATAAATAGGGTGTTGCCCCTCTACAAGCTGACCTATATTAATAGGGGTTGCCCCCAAAAATTTGATCGTCTATGGCTGCCATGGACGGAACAACTGTAGTTCTTGGGTACTACTGGTGGAGGCGATTCCCCGACCAGGACCCGGAGTGGCGTTGTGGGATTTCCTGTGACTAAAAGTTAACTTGTGTAGTAACTTCCCTTGCACCTGATCTCTGTTGTACTGATTGTGCTGAGCCTTTATGTGACTTTTTACTTGTCCGTTTTTCCTTTTTTTTTTTCTCTCCCTGGTGCTTATGTGCCCAATTCCCCTGATTTGTATTTGAATGTTTTAATGCCTGCCTTGTGAGATGCCATATTTTTCTCCAATAAAGACCAACCTTGTTGTTAAAAAAAAGAGTTACTCAAACATAACCACTATAGTTCACGCAAATATCAGTTTTGGGTATTCTTGGCTTTAAAAAACAAACCCTAAATCCCTGTACACACAATCGGACATCTCATGGAATCTTATCCGATGGATTTTTTTGTCGGATATCCGATGAAGCTGACTTTCATTAGTGTTGCCTACACACCATCAGTCAAAAATGCGACGTGAAACACTACCACGTGCTGAGAAAAATTAAGTTCAATGCTTCCGAGCATGCGTCGACTTGATTCTGAGCATGTGTGGATTTTTGACCAGTGGACTTCCACACAGACGATGTTTTTTTTCTATCGTTTTTTTATCCATAGGAAAAATTTAAAACAAGTTCTATTTTTTTTCACTGATGGAAAACAAACCGGTCTGTTTTCATCAGACAAACCGATGGTGTGTACAGGGCTTTAGACTTTCACTCGGCAATGAACTTTGGGTGTATAATTTATTACAGAGGATTATTATGTACATATTGTGATGATTTCTTTTATTGAACACAAGTTAATTACGTGGGGAGGTTTGTGCCAGAGGGATTTTTCTATCTTTGAGGAACATTAACTTTATTCAGGAAAATCACTTAGCATATCATGGCTAATTTAGTGCATTAAGATAGAAAGGACACTACTACAGCTGGTGTTCTGCCTCTCATTATATATATTCTTTTGAGAAGATGCAGATTCTATAACTTTTTATGTCATGTGAACCTAGGCAAACCTGTATTTAAATATATTTAGTGAAAAAGAAGTTACAGGACTGAGAGTTCCCTTGGCCTGGTCGGCCATATATTTTTTAAGAGTTAATTATGTGCATTGCATATTCTGGCAAATATTCTGTAAAATCAGCTTTTGTTTCAACTGCTGATCTGTCTGAACCAAGTTCAGGAGTTGGAAGCTTTGCACTTTAGTAATAAATGCAACACAAGGATAGACAGGGTAGTCTTGTACACAGCTATTGTACCCATTAATTGCCGCCACTGTGCCCCATCAATTTCTGCCAGTGTGCCCCATCAATTGCCGCCAGTGGTGCCCATCAATTGCCGCCAGTGTGCCACATCAATTGCTGCTACTGTGCCCCATCAAATACTGCCAGAGTAACACCCCCCCCCCCCTGTCTGGCACTTACCTGCTTCGGTGCTGTCCTCCATGCTCCGAGTCCTTCATCTTCATGTCTTCTCCCATCCTCTTCCCATCTCTGCTATGATTGGATGCCTTATAGGCGTCCAATCACAGCGCCTGTTGCTTCAGCCAATCAGGTGACAGGGTAAAAAGACCCGAACACCTGATCGGCGGGTCAGTGTTAGGGAAGCAATTTTGTTTGCTTCTCTAACACAACGCTGTTTACCAATTTGGCTCTAATCAGGATGCCTATTAGAGCCAACGGCTCTAATCAGTCGGTTCCAAAAACACCCACCGCTGTAATTCAGATGTCCGGCGCCCGACAGCAATTTAGAAATCAGGTGAAAGGTTTAGCGCTGCAAAACACTTTTTGATAGATAAAAAGTGCATTTTATATACAACTATATAGATCAGACCATAATGAGGGACAAATGAGGAGGAATGAGGGACAGAGGGATATTGCTCCAAATCAGGGAAAGTCCCTCGAAATCAGGGACAGTTGGGAGCTATGCACCTTCATATCACAAGGCCAGCCAATGAAACAAAAAGTTATAGAGTGAACCTAGCCTTAAAGGGAATCCATTTACTGGTGTATACTTCATAAGGTATTGTACCTGTTATAGTGTGCAGCAGCTGCAGCATTAGCCATTCATGTGCAGGGGGGTACACACAGTCTGACAAAGAAAACGTATGAAGATTGCAGCAGTAAATGGGTTCCCAACACCAAACTTTCTGTTTCTATGGCTGGCCTTGTGATAGGAAGGTGTGATGGGATAGGTGGCGGTGATCACAGACAAAATAATCATTGATTAATCTGATTTGATTGTTTTATATACACAGTCTCATGGAATCTTTACCCCTCGTGATGACAGGGGACTTTTACTGTTGTGGCTTCTGTGAGATCATGATTAGGTGTTTGCAATGGGAGAACCGGCTCTCTGCCTGCAAGCTGCTGCCTGCTAATGGTAACCTGGGTCAAAACATGACTCCCAGGCACAGAGCCTAAAAGACAGCTGCAAGAAGGAGTAGGAACCAGCTCCCAATGCTTACCTTTCCAGCATTGGACTGTTAGATGCCAGTACAGGTTTTCTGTGTTTCTGCCCCCACCTTGGACAATGCTGACAATTTGTCCTGTCTCCACCTATGAGTTGGGATCTCTGGAGCTTGGTATCTCCGGAATCTGACTCAAGACTGTGCATGGTTGCCTGTGTGAAGGCGATAGGCACCAAGCTGCCTGAGTGCAGACTGCTGATTGTGGGGGCTGCAAGCACCTCTCATGGGGCCCACTTCTGGTCCCGGGCACCTTGGGAAGTGCCACGCCTGGCTAAGACATGGAGTTTTTACTAAGGGTAGCTGACAATGACTTCCTGGGACTTCACAGCTGGCTTCCCACTTTCCATGTGCAAGAAACAGTGCGCTTTAATAATGGTTCCAAATGTCTCCGGGGACCTGTGACATGTCCCAGAAGGTTGTGGGCTGTGGGGGAATGCAAATCTGCTCAAATTGCCTAGATAGTCGGAGCGAAAAAAAAACCAAAAAAAAAAAACCTTAACAGGTTAAAAAGGTCATCCCTAAAAAACAAATCTTAAAAGCTGGTCCCTGAAAATATATGATACTTCTCCAAGGACCTACCTTCTCGGTTAAAGGTATAAAGCCTCAGTCAGATTTTTCACCTGTGCTTGTGTCTCCCCCTACAAGGACCTGCTTTTGACAGTCACTTTAAGACCTGCTCTGGCCTTGTCTGTCTTCATACTGCTTGTTCTCTTGTCACCATGACAGCAATAGAAGGAAAGTGTATAAAAGAATAAGCTGTTCCAAGTCCAATTGTCATTCAGCACTGCAGAACATCATTGTAAACAATACCAAACTAATTATGTAAACTCTGTACAGTAGCCATTCAAATAATGTGGGGTATCAACACAGTGTAGTATCATACTTACAAAATATCCTAAAATAAACTCAGCTGTGCCCCCGACAGCTCTAAGACCAACAACTGGGCAATTACATGACAGCTGATTGCTCATTTCTTGATCTTCACTTGGCTGAGGGCCGTGACTATCACTCACTGGCTCTCTGCCCTGCCCCTCCAGCACTCACTGGAGCACCTGGCTGTAAAAGGCGTGGGAGTGGCTGACTCACTGGAGCATGCTGAGAGGCTAACCCAGCTGCTAGTAAAGCATCTGGGCAGATCCTGACATTATAGTAAGGATTCCTGCAGAGCCTGGACCGGCTCTGTGATGTCAGCGGACAGTGGATTTTATCCCACTGTTAGCTGAATCTGGGTCATAGAAGTGCAGAACTAAGTGCATTTCTGTGATCCAAGTATGGCTAAAAAAGCTTTGGTCATAATTTTTCTTGCAAAGCTGTTTGTTTGCTCTAGGCAACTGTTCCAGTTTATCTCAGTCACCTTGTATTAATTTCCCATATTGTCTAAAATGTCTGTATTATATCAAGACACAGGTAAAGCACTAAGCAGAGTTAAATGGTTGGCTTTGCACCACGTATCTATGACTTTGTATCTTTCTTATCTTATCTCTAATTATTTCTGCAGCCCCATTCACACCTGCGCAGTTTAGGTGCAGAGCGTTTAAAAAAAAGTCCTGCGTGGTGCATGCAAGATGTAGTGGTATTTCCCTGGTCTATGGGCTGCTACTGGGTTCTCCCCTAAGACTCCCCTATATGGAGGACTGGGACATTTGGGAGAAGAAAGGGACCTGGAGCTATGGCACAGTTGTTTCCTGAAATCTTACAGGGGTATTATGAATGCTGTGAAAAATAAATGTAGCGCCACAAATAACTAATCCACGTATGAGGTGGAATGTGAATTGGGGAGAGAACCACAGGTCTTGTGTATTCTCTTCCCAAAAGTACAAAAATAAATAAATTACACTCAAGTAACCAATGTGTATGAAAGTGAAAACAAGGATATGAACCTATATGTTCACAATGTATATAAATAGGTTATCAACCTTAACGTGAAAATAAAAGGTGAATACAATGGTGAATAGTGATCACAATCTTCTATAAAACATATGTGAATAAATCTACCATTGTGTTGGTAGGTTCCCAATATGATATGACGAAGAAGCCACAAAACTAGGCTGGTAAACAAGTGATTACACTCAAGGTGATCTTACAAACACCTAAAACATGTCTGGCCAAAGACCCTTGTACAGGTATTAAAGTGAGCACAAAATAACTATTGTAGGATTTAAGTGCACCAATAAGAACCTATGTGCACTGACAACGCGCATCCAGTGCGCCTCGGCCTGATCAAAACAAAATCACAGAAATTAAAACAAATGTCAATATATGTGAGTCCATCCGCCCTGAAGGTGGAATGAATCGATTGAACCTTCCCAGTAAGTTTGAATAAACTGGTGCACTTCAGGAAATAGTAAATATGAGTCCATCGGCCTTGAAGGTAGTATCAATCAAATCACATCTCCCAGTAAGTTAGATTAAACTGGTACACTTCAGGAAACACAATCCAATGACATGGAAATGAGGATTATATCAAGGTACTCTTACCAGATCCGATGGACTCGTGACTCACCGTACGGTGGGGGGTCTAAAGAGCTTGAACAGGCCGATGGCCCTGTTTGGTTATCCTCAGTATGGTGTCATCAAGGAGGTCATCCAAAGCTCCAAAGGGTGTCCAGTGGCTGTAGATTGTGCTCACGGCCAGAAGTGCAGGATAATGGGCAAAAGTGAACTGTGATGTTGCCGATCGCTCAGTCACAGCAACAAAAAAGAAGAAAAAAGGAGAAGAAACTGGATCTCGGTCTGGGTGACAGCTCGTTGCTCAGCCCAAGGTATTATGAATGCTGCCTTGATAGAGGCAAATTTGAAGGTGCTCACCCGTTGGTACTTGATGCCAACTCAGTTAGCCAAAATGTATCCTTCTGTATCGCATTTGTATTTTTGAGGCTGTCAGATGCCGCGGACAATGTGCCATATCTGGTAGGGGTTACTGGAACGGAATTTTCACATTGACTCGTAAAGTAACGGGACAATTGGTTCCCCAGACTCCACATATAGCACTCCTTAATACCCTGTGCCTTGGTTACCTAAATGTTTACAACAATTAATATTCTTTATCTTGCTAGGAGCTAAAAGGACTCTTGCCAAATTCTGGAAATAATCTACGGTGTCTCTGGCACTATCACTGGCCCACACTGGACAAAAACTCTGGGTGGTCTCGGTGGAAAGCCTGGATCAAACGCGGGGCATGCAAGTTCCGAGAGGGTTCCCAGGAATTGTTCTCAGGGGGATAGCCTTTCCAACTGACCAAATACTGGAGTTGCCTACCCCTCTTCCTGCAACTCAAAATCTTCTCCACCTCAAACTCGTTCTCTCCGTCCACCAGGACAGGTGGAGGTGGAGGTGGAGGTTCTTCTCTGTCAGGAAAGGAGCTAGGAACAACAGATTTGAGAAGCGATGCATGGAACACAGGTTGTATTCTATAGGAACTAGGTAAAACTATTTCAAAGGCCACAGGATTGATCATTCTCTTGATTTTGAAGGGGCCTATGAATTTTGGGCCCAGTTTCCGTGAGGGAAGAAGTAGTCTGAGGTTAGTGGTTGATAACCACTAGTGTTGCTCACGAATATTGCATATTCAAGTATTGGCGAATAACTCGAATATTGCGGCGAATATTCGATATGGCGAATATTTGTATTTTTTCAAATTTATTTTTAAAACAGATCACATCCTAGTGATCTCCATCGACGTCTAAAAGCATTGCTGGTATGATTAGAGAGAGACCCTGGGCCGAGTAGCTGATGCGATTCTTTTATGTTGCCGAAAATTCGCATTGCGAATTTTCGGCAACATAAAAGAATCGCATCAGCTACTCGGCCCTTCTTTTGCATCAGAGCCAATCAGAATAACTCGAATATTCGGCAAAAGGAATATTGCGCGATATTCCTTTTACCGAATATTCGAGTTATTCTGATTGGCTCTGATGCAAAAGAAGGGCGGAGAAGATAATCGCGCAATATTCCTTTTGCCGAATATTCGAGTTATTCTGATTGGCTCTGATGCGCCCTTCTTTTGCATCAGAGCCAATCAGAATAACTTGAATATTCGGCAAACGGAATATTGCGCGATTATCTTCTCCGCCCTTCTTTTGCATCAGAGCCAATCAGAATAACGCGAATATTCGGCAAAAGGATTATTGTGCGATATTCCTTTTGCCGAATATTCGAGTTATTCTGATTGGCTCTGATGCGCCCTTCTTTTGCATCAGAGCCAATCAGAATAACTTGAATATTCGGCAAACGGAATATTGCGCGATTATCTTCTCCGCCCTTCTTTTGCATCAGAGCCAATCAGAATAACTTGAATATTCGGCAAAAGGAATATTGCGCGATATTCCTTTTGCCGAATATTCAAGTTATTCTGATTGGCTCTGATGCAAAAGAAGGGCGGAGAAGATAATCGCGCAATAGGAATATTGCGCGATTATCTTCTCCGCCCTTCTTTTGCCCCCTTATTCTCCTTTCTTTTAAGTAGAGTTAGTGTAGAGTTAGTGTTTAGTGCATATTAGTGTAGTAATACAGGAAATGATCTCCGTTTATGAGAATTTCGCAATCATTTTCGCATTAGCGAAATTTCGCAATTTTTTTTTCGGATAAAATATCACGAATATTCGATATTAGCGAATATTCGCGAATATTCTTCTATATATTCGCGCAATATCGCAAAATCGAATATGGCGTATTCCGCTGAACACTAATAACCACACTTCCTGGCCCACCCTGAAGGCTGGATTCTCCTTCCTACCCTTGTTGTAGAACCTTTTGTAGTCCTCCTGTGCCTTTTGCATGGCTTCCTGGATCTTTTGAAAGTTCTGCTGAATGGAGGTTACCCAGTCCTGTACGGCAGGGACAGACAGCTCAGGGAAGGAGTTTGGAAGAAAGGACGAATGAAAGCCAAAATTTGCCCAAAAAGGTGTTTGATTGGTGGCTGAATGGATTAAGTTTTTGTACGCAAACTCAGCGTAAGGTAGGAGAGTGGACCAGTCATCTTGGGAGCCAGAACAGAAAAAGCGGAGATACTGCTCCAAGGTTTGGTTTGTTCTCTCCGTCTGCCCGTTACTCTGGGGATGGTAGGCACAGGAGAAACAGATTTTTATTTCCAAAGATTTGCAGAGTTCTCTCCAAAACTTTGAGGTAAACTGGACGCCTCTATCAGAGGTGATGTTCACAGGTACACCATGAAGCCTTATTATTTCCTTGAAGAAAATGTTAGCTGTGTCTGCAGCGGAAGGAGTACCCACCATGGGTAGGAAATGCGCCATCTTGGAGAGACGATCAATGACAACTAAGATGGTGCTGAACCCCTCCGAGGGAGGCAGGTCCACTATGAAGTCCATTGAGACTTCTGCACATGGCCGTTCTGGAATGGATAAGGGTTTTAGTAGACCCCAGGATTTAGAATTAGATCCTTTACTGCGCTGGCATGGAACACAGGAAGCAACATATTATTTACAATCCTTTTTCCAACCTGGCCACCAAACAGAACGGGAGAGTAGTTCCATAGTCTTTTGGATCCCGAAGTGACCTGCCAACTTGTAGTCATGAAAGGTTCTCAACGCCAGGGGTCTTACCTCTGGCGGGACGAAGATTTTCCCCTGGGCCCAGAGTAGGTCATCATGTTTCTCCAAGGAAGGTACTTCCAAACTAGAACAGTGACTGGATGCCGCTTTGATGGAGGGTAATAGGTTAGTTTGAGTGATTAAAAGAAAATTTTGTGGAGACAGAATAGTACTCGGTTCGGCTGACTGAGGGGTTTCAGGGAACATACGAGAGAGAGCATCTGCCTTTCCTTTCTTTGAGCCTGGTCTGTAAGATATGTGAAAATTTAATCTAGAAAAAAAAAAGAGCCCATTGGGCCTGTCTGGGTCTCAGGCGTTTGGCTGTTCTGAAGTACTCTAAATTCTTATGATCAGTGAAGATCATAACAGGATGGGCAGCACCTTCCAATAGATACCTCCACTCCTCCAGGGCGAATTTGATGGCCAACAACTCCCTGTCACCAACATCATAGTTCTTCTGTGGTGAAATTAACTTCCGGGATGCGAAGGCTACAGGGTGCAGAAGAGCCTTGGGGCCCTGTCGTTGAGAGAGGATGGCCCCAGTGAACGTTTCGGATGCATCTACTTCCAGTACAAAGGGCAAAGCCGGGTCTGGATGCCGTAATATTGGTGCAGAAGTGAATAGAGATTTTAGAGTGATGAAAGCCTCCACTGGCAGCGATTATGCTGGCGTGTCAATTGAGTGATGGGAGCCACAATGGATGAGAAGCCTGCGATAAACCTCCTATAGAAGTTTGCGAATCCAATGAATCGCTGTACCCCCTTTTTGTCCACAGGAGCCGGCCACTCCTGGATTGCTTTGATTTTCTGAGGGTCCATTGCGATCCCATCAGTAGAGATAATGAATCCTAAGAACTGTACCACTGTCTTTTCAAACTCACACTTCTCTGCTTTGAGGTATAGTTTGTGTCTCCTGAGGATTGCCAAGACCTTTTTGACATGTGTTTGATAAAACTCGATGGTGGCAGAGAAGATGAGGATGTCGTCAAGGTAGACCACTAGAAAGTCATCTAGGTATTCATGGAAAATATCATTCACCAGGTTTTGAAAAGTGGCCGGGGCATTGCAGAGTCCGAATGGCATTACCAGGTACTCGTAATGCCCAAACCTGGACCGGAAAGAGGTCTTCCACTCGTCGCCAGCCCGAATCCGGATGAGATTGTAGGCCCCACGGAGATCCAATTTGGAAAAGATTCAGGTGGCTCGGAAGCGTTGGAATAATTCTGGGACTAATGGAAGCGGGTACCGTTTTTTTATAGTTACTTTATTTAGTTCCCTGTAGTCAATGCAGGGCCTCAGGGAACCATCTTTTTTTTCCACAAAGAAAATACCTGCTCCGGCCGGTGAGGAGGAAGGACGGATGAAACCTTTTTCCAGGTTTTCATCTATATACATTTTGAGAGCTTGTAGCTCATTTTTAGATAGCGGGAAGATCCTACAAAAACAGAAAAAACTGCGCTAATTAACTACTTCAGACCCGCGCTATTGTCTAATGACGGCAACAGCGCGGGTCTGAATATCCAACATGCCGTCTTTTGACGGCCGCCCCTTTGGGCGTTCCCATCGCGCGCTGTAGAGCGCGCTGCGGGGAAGCCCTGTGTTGGCCAATCACAGATCGCGGCGAACAGCCAGTCAGAGTGGCCGTTTGCGATGCGATCTGTGCGGCGAATGAGAGATGATCTCATAGGTCATCTCTTATTGCTGTTTTACACAGAGACAGCGTCCTGTCTCTGGAGAGGAGGAGACCGATCTGTGTTCCTTGTACATAGGGACACAGATCGGTCACCCCCCAGTCACCCCCCCTTCTCCCCACAGTTAGAACACACCTAGGATACACATTTAACCCCTTCCTCACCCCCTAGTGTTAACCCCTTCAATGCCAGTCACATTTATACTGTAATTAGTGCATATTTATAGCACTGATCGCAGTATAAATGTAAATGGCGCCAAAAATGTGTCAAAAGTGTCCGATGTGTCCGCCATAACATCGCAGTACCAATAAAAATCGCAGATCACCGCCATTTTTAGTAAAAAAATAAATAAAAATAATAATTTTCTTCCCTATTTTGTAAGCGCTATAACTTTTACGCAAACCAGTCGCTTATTGCGATTTTTTTTATTTTTTTTTACCAAAAATATGTGGAAGAATATGTATCGCTCTAAACTGAGGAAAAAAAATGTTTTTTTTTTTTTAAATTGGGATATTTATTATAGCAACAAGTAAAAAATATTGTATTTTTCTTCAAAATTGTCGCTCTTTTTTGTTTATAGCGCAAAAAATAAAAACCGCACAGGCGATCAAATACCACCAAAAGAAAGCTCTACTTGTGGGGAAAAAAGGACGTAAATTTTGTTTGGGAGCCACGTCGCACGACCGCGCAATTGTCAGTTAAAGCGACGCAGTGCCGGAAGCTGAAATTTCACCTGGGCAGGAGGGGGGTGTATGTGCCCAGTAAGCAAGTGGTTAACTTATAAACAATAGACTAAATCAATTGGTAGATGAACCTTGGGCTGCAGCTGTCATGTGATAGCACAAAACAATAATCAAGAAATAAAAGCAAAGCTGCGCCACAAAAAAAACCTGAAAATAAAAACAGTCAATAAAGCAGTTCTCTTAGAAATTCAGCACAGAATAAGTCCATCACATAAATCTGAACACATCCATTGTTGTCTATGCTGCATATGCGAGGACATCCACAATAGTACAATACCGCAGTGACAGATAATAGCCTGGAAGTGATCTCTTCATTGAAGTAAGAAATGACTGCTTACCAGAAGCAGGCTAAAAAGAGCAATTGGCTATAGCCCAGCCACGGCCTTGGCATCCAGGAGTGAGTTTGTTGAACACGTTCCCCCAGAGCAAGCAGAGAGAGACACTACGGTTTTTAGTCCACCAGGATGTTACTGGGCGTAGTTCACCATTCAACCACAAGGAGGTTAAAACAGAAAGCGTACCATAGTGAAGTTCCGTATGAAAAATGTATTCAAATAAAACACATTCTACTTACAATGTGGACATTAAAAAAATGCATATAAAAGCCAGCCGGCAAGCGATAGGGAATCTCCCAATGTAGTGACGTCACTAAGCGTCCCACAGACGCGTTTCGTCATCAACGGATGTTCTCAATGGGAAGATCCTGTCAAAAGGAATTTCGGAGCCAGGCAGGAGGTCAATGGGGCAATCATATGGCCTGTGAGGTGGTAGACGGTCGGCCTCTTGTTTGTCAAACACATCCTTAAACTTGAGATATGCTGGAAGTACATGCTGGAGGTTGTCAGATGCAGTTGTCACAGACAGGCAAGAGGCTGGAGCTGGAGGCAGACAGTGCTGGGAGCAATATTGGGAGAAAAAGGTGACCTCCTTCTTATTCCAGTTTATTTGGGGTTTGTGTGCTTGCAACCAGGGAAGGCCCAGGATGATGGGAAACATAGGCGAGGAGATTACATCGAAGCGTAGGACCTTCTGGTGACCGAAGTCCGTGTTGATGAGGTTGGGTCTGGTTTCCTGGGTGATAAGTCCAAAACGAGGAAGTGACCCGTCGGCCAGGTGTACCTGGAGGCTTTGTTTCTTGGTCAGAAGGGGAATATGCAGGTCGTTAGCCAGTGAGAAGTCCAGAAAGCAGCTACACGCTCCTGAGTCAACTAAACCTGGTAGGCGGGTTTCCTTTCCCGCTAGCTGCAGGGAGACAAATAGATTAACGTAAGTCTGGGAAATTCCTGCAATTTGATAGTTCATGACAAACTGAGGATAGAACTTACTGGGTCTCACTGGGCAGGTGCGAAGGAAGTGGCCCGAACCGCCACAGTAAAGGCAAAGATTCGCTTGACGCCTACGCAGCCTCTCTTCTGGAGTAAGAGGGGCACGGACAAGTCCCAATTGCATTTGCTCAGGCTTCGGAATGGAGGAAACTGGAGGAGTTGGGAAGGGTGGATGGGTGGGAGTCGACTTGGGGAGCATCCAACTGGGTCGGAGAGTCTGGAAGCGTTCTGCACGCCGTTCACGCATGCGTCGATCCAGTTTGGTGGCTGCTTGGATCAAATTCTCTAGGGTAGTAGGGGTCTCAATTTTGGCCAGCTCATCCTTAAGAGCTTCTGACAACCCCTGGCGGAATTAGTACTTGAGAGCGGCCTCGTTCCAGCCGCTGTCAGCCGACCACTTCCGGAACTCAGCCATGTAGTCCTCAACTGGCCTCCGACCCTGTGACAGGTTATGCAGGGTGGCCTCAGCTGTGGATCATCATACAGCTGTGCCATACTCTCAAAGAAAGATTTGACTGTGTTCAGTATAGGACTCCTCTGTTCCATCAAACTGTGTGCCCAGGCTTGTGGTTCATCGCCCAGGAGGGAAATGATGAACCCCACTTTGACTACCTCTGAGGAAAAAGTCCTGGGCTTGAGAGCAAGATAAAGAGAGCAGGCATTTTTGAAGGCCCTGTATTCTTTGTGGTCGCCAGCAAATCGCTCTGGAGTAGGTACCCTGGGCTCAGGAGAAGCCATGATCACTGTGGCACCTGAAACGTTTTGAGAAGGAGGAGCCCCACCGCTGGGTGCCGAAGGTGCGGCTGCTGACGCGGAAGTTCCAGAAAGTTGCTGGAGAAGATTGTCTATTTGGGTGTAGCCTTCCTGCAATTTCTGAACTGCATCTGTGAGCGTGGAGACTTGTTGACACAGGACTTTGAGAGGGGAACGCGCTCTGTCGGCCTCAGACATGGCTGGTTTGTACTATCACGGGCAGACTAGTACTCACCGAGGCCGAGATGCTGAGAGCGGTTTACCCTTGCGACTAAGCGCACTTCGACCCCTGGAGGTGAGACAGGGGAGGAAAGGCTAAAGAGGCAGTGGCTACCCAGAAGGTTCAAGTAGACTGGTATCAGGGTCTTTCAGGTGGTCGAGCAGCTGTGTCAAACTGGCAGGTGCGTGGCTTACTGGAAGAACTAAATCAGAGAGTCCAAAACCAGGCTGAGGGTCAAGCACGGGCTGATAAAGTGGTCCAAACACAGCTGGAGGTATTGTGTAGGGAACACACAAGGCGGGTCCAGGTCACAGGCAAAAAGGTCAAGGCAAGGAGATAAGAGGCAAAGTCCAGGTCACAGGCCGAGGGTCAAATACAGGAGACAAGCGGAGTCCGTAATACAAGCCAAGGTCAGGTCCAGGAGAAGATCAGCAGAGTCAGAGGAAATCCGGGTCACAGCAGATAGTCAAACACAGGAACAGGTCACAGGAAACAGGAAACAGGGAGCTGAAAGGCAAAGCAGCAATTCCTCTGAGCACTTCCTGAGCTTTTATAGACAGCCAGGAAGTCATGTGATGCATGAGTGTTTCACTGTCAGCTTTGCTGCCATCTACCGTTCAAATGGAAGTAGAGCATGACTTTTCACAATGTGTTTTTTTCTGACAGTTTCACTGTCAACTTTTCTGCCATCTAGCGTTCAAATGGAAGTTCAACATGACTCTTCACAATGTGTTTCTCTGACAGGCACAGGCTAAGAAAAAAGTCACCTGGATTATGCTAAATGAGAATATTGTTAGCATCTTGCAGGACACTATTGAACAAACTGAACGAACCTGGGAGCCGTGGGCCACATGTATGCATATCTCCCTGGTACATTAACTTAGCACAGTTCTCAGGATTGTTAGACTATTCTATCCCCCCTGACCCTAGCTCGGACCTCTCTTCTCTGTTCTGTGCTATTTTTCCATTCTTTATCTTTTTTTCATACTTTTTTTTTGGTTACCCAAGAGTTTATATTGGCACCCCACATATTTAGCACCCTAATTTGGGGTCAATCCCCATTACGTATGTCCCCCTCAGCTAGTTGTATTGGGTGGTGAAGTTCTGGCCCTTACTTAGAGGGTTGATACCTTTACTGTTTTGGAATTGACATTGCAGGTTGCAATATCTTATGTATTGTATTTGCTTTCTTTACTTGTTCAGTTAACAGCGGTTCTTTTGTATTGTCTATTTGCAAAATTGTCAATAGATATTTTGAAAGTAAAACATGTCTCTATAGAGTTCAAAGGTAAAGCACCTAAAACGCATGTGAATGCAACACATCAAAATGCATTGCTCAGATGTGAACTGGCCCAAAATCTCAGATTATACGTACAGCAAATTAAATGAGAATGCATTCATAGCTCTCGACCTGTATACCTACTCTGTGTCGATGACCTACAGGAAACCAGTCATGAAGTAAAATGTAGGCTTCTATTACTGATCTCTTAGTTATGTGGATGTCATGCTGACACTCTCTCTTGCCTCAATTCTGAATTACTGGCCTGGAACAAGTATGCAGATAAGAACTTCAGAATGCTCCTAAACTTCACCAATCTGCATACTTCCAGATTAGTAGCTCAGTAAATTTTAAAGCCAATGGGTAATTTTAGGAAGCAGGGTAGCAGTTGAAGCCTCCGTTTACCTCTTATGACAGGTTATTAAAGTGAAGGCAACGGATTATGACAAAAAGGAAACTAGCAATGTCAAAAGAAGGTTAGCAATGGTAGCCAACATATTAACATAGGTTTTCTTCTACTTCAGAAGATCCTTGAAAACTCATCTCTTATCTCGCCCCCATCTAACAACTGTACATTTATTTTTCTATCAGCCCATCCCACACAGTTATTACCCCTTGTATCGCTTGACCCTCCCTCTTAGATTGTAAACTTTAACGAACAGGGCACTCTAATTCCTACTGTATTAAAATGTATTTGTACTGTCTACCCTTAAGTTGTAAAGCGCTGCATAAACTGTCAGCGCAAAACAAAATCCTGTATAATAATAATAATAATAATAATAATAATAATACTGTAATAATACCTCAGACAACATCTAAATTTAAAGAGTAACTTTTTTTGTTGAGAAAAAAACATTCCCCTCTGGGTGATCTGGGTGATCTGGGTGAGATATGTCTTTGGCCTGGCCTGCTGAGTCGTGAGACACAAGTCTAGTATCTCTTTATAAGATCTTGAGACATGCACATTGTTTCTAGACACATGGATTTGTGAATGAATTCGATAAGCATTTATTATTATATATATTTTTTTCTACTATAAAAAGAAGAAAGAAAAAATACAAATAGAGATTGTATGATATTTATTGCATAGAAACTGTGGAGAATATGTGTTTTCTTACTAGATAATTTTGAATTGTAACGTCTATAAAACCCCTGAGGAAGGTTGTATACCGAAACGGCTGTTGGGTTTGACATCAAAGTTTATCTACAAGAAAGATTGTTTTGGATACTATCCATTCCATTGTGTCTTTTTTTATCTATAAATTCAATTTTTTTGTACTGTAATAAAATTATACTTATTTTTAATAAAAAATCGACTCTGCTTGTGGTCACTTTCAAAGTCCCACCCTTAGTGGGTTTTCTGTTTTCTTTCAATTTCATAAAGGATGTGGTGACCATCAAGTAGTTACCAATCTGTGGATGTTGGGTCCTTTTTCTTCTCTGGGTGATCTATATACAGTGCCTTGAAAGAGTATTCACACCCCTTAACATTTTACACATGTTGTCATGTTACAACCAGAAACTTAAATGTATTTTATTGGGAATTTATGTGATTTAGAAAACACAAAGTGGCACATAATTGTGAAGTGGAAAGAAAATGATAAATGGTTTACTCTAGAGAGTAACATTTTTGCCCATTCTTCTTTGCAAAATAGCTCAAGCGCTATCAGATTGAATGTAGAGCATCTGTGAACAGCTATTTTCAAGTCTTGCCACAGATTCTCAATAGGATTGAGGTCTGCACTTCGACTGGGCCATTTTAACACATGAATATGCTTTGATCTAAACCATTCCATTGTAGCTCTGGCTGCATTTTTAGGGTCATTGTCCTGCTGTATGGTGAACTTCTTCTCCAGTCTTTTGCAGACTCTTAACATGTTTTCTTCAATGATTTCCCTGTATTTGGCTCCATCCATCTTCCTACCAACTCTGCCCTGTCCCTGCTGAAGAAGGGACCACCATGTTTTAGAGTGGGGGTGGTATGTTCAGGGTGATGTGCAGTGTTAGGCCCTGTACAGTACACACAATCAGACATGTCTGATGAGACTTGTCTGACGGTCCGTTTTCATCAGACAACTCTGAACTTGTCTGATGGTCTGATGTGCGTACACATCGTCGGACCAAAATCCGATCAGACCATAACGCGGTGACGTACAACACAACTGCGTGATGAAAAAATGAAGTTCAATGCTTCCAAGCATGCGTCGACTTGATTCTGAGCATGCGCGGGTTTTTGGTCCGATGCTTTTGTGTACTAACCATCGAATCTAATCCTGCTTTAAACTTCTCCACAACTTCATCCCTGACCTGTCTGGGGTGTTCCTTGGCCTTCATAATTGCAAAGAAAGGGTTACCCAGCGCATGACAATGACAGAACCTGTATAGTAATTCAGCTTTATTTTGTCCTTATTGTAGTTGTAGTATCCAGATGATGTCTTTGGGACAAAACGCGTCGGGGTGACCCCACTGTTACTACTACTTTGCACAAAGTGCTTGTACATCCATCTAAATGTAAGTGTTCTTGCTACATTAAATTTTGAACATTCAACTCAGAGTTACACTATGTGGATGTTTTTTTCTTCCTAATATATGGTACACACCCTTCCATACACATCCGGGATTTTTTTTGGACCATCATGTCCTGTGAGACCATCGGGTAATCAGCTATCTTCGTCTGTGTTATATACTCTATTCCTCTGCCGTTTGGTCACTCTTGCTACAGCCATTGGAGACACATACAGGATGGCCCAGGTTCCATCGTGGTTTTACCACACAAAGCTCAGTTTGACCCATCTGAACGTAGATTCTCCTGGGTTCAAACTCTCTGGTAAGGCCCTTACCTATCAGTGGTGGTTTCTCTTTGCGTAATTCATTTCTACGCTCTTTCAACTCTAGCACCTCTTTGAAGTTATCACCAGGCTTTGGAATTCACCAATATTATTGCTGGACTATTCTATAGTCAGATTTGTATTTTTACACTATTCGTGTTTTTCACATATGGACATTTATTTATGTATTTATGTGGACATTTTCACTTCACTTTTATTGTCATGTTTGTAATTTGAAGTTTTATGCCAACCTAACTTAATTAGCGCTACACTTTTTTGTTTTCAATTTTTTTTTGCTATTTGTATATTTGCAGTGTTAGCGGCTTACCTAAAGGGCAGCGCGGTTTTTTTCTGTATACTATTCATGTTTTTAGTGGTAACAGGACAAAATGTGGAAAATTTAATAGGGTGTGAATACTTTTTCAAGGCACTGTACACTGCAGGGATATTTACAAACTTTGTTGCAAATTCCTGCCTTTTGTTATTCTGTATTTCTCTCTGCCCATGGGCTAAGTGAGTCTATTGGTAGTGGTTTCATAATAATCAACCAGCTACTGCAGCTGGGCTGTGTGTCTTGCCTAAAGTCAAGCATGGTGGTGGGAGTGTCACGGTCTGGGGCTGCATGAGTGCTGCCGACACCGGGGAGCTACAGTTCATTGAGGGAACCATGAATGCCAACATGTCATGTGACATACTGAAGCAAAGCATGATCCCCTCCCTTCTGAGCCACAGGACAGTATTGCAACATGATAATGACCCCAAACACACCTCCAAGAGGACCACTGAGGGTAAAGGTGATGGACTAGCCAAGCATGTCTCCAGATCTAAACCCTATTGAGCATCTGTGGGGCATTCTCAAACAGAAAGTGGAGGAGTGCAAGGTCTCTAACATCCACCAGCTCTGTGAAGTTGTCACAGAGGTGTGGAAGAGGACTCCAGTGGCAACCTGTGAAGCTCTGGTGAGGGTTAGGTCAGTGCTGGAAAATAATGGTGCCCACACAAAATATTGACACTTTTGTTGCCAGTGGATTAGACAATAATAGCTGTGTGTCGAGTTATTTTGAGGGGACAGCAAATTTACACTGTTATACAAGCTGTACACTCACTACTCACTAAATATGTTTTGCCTATGAAACTGCAGGTACCTATTAATAGTGCATTGGAGCAACAGACCACCCCAGGTTTACTGTAATGATCATTTTAAATATTGTGCATAATTACCAGTTGCTTGTAATGTTGCTGTATGTCTGCACATTCAGAGGAGAGTCTTCTGTTCAGAATCCTCAACAACATCTCATAGTGTTCCACAGTCTACATAATATGGAGGGAGAAATGGAGATTCAATGCATGTGTATTTTACCATCTTGTGACTATAACCAATTTAAAGCATATAGAAAAAATAGTTGACTATCCAGTCTAATCCTGTGTGTTATATTTGAAAACAACTCTGTGAAATCAGTAAACCTAAATATGTTGGTTGGTTTGGCATAAAAACGCGTATGATAATGTTGAAAGATGTGTACTTAGATAAGTTAAGAAACGCCATACTATTGATACTAGATCTGTTTTTGATAAGAAGTGTGTTTTATGTTCAAAATTGACTTCCTCTTAGACGCAAAATATGTTGGGGATTCACAGCTGGCAGGTGAATGTAAATGAGGAGTGTTAAAAAAATCTCATGGGGTCAACCCCTAATTCATTCTAGTATATGTACTAGTGTACTAAGTGGGGAGTCCTGAGCAACATAAAATAAAAAATGTACTCCCCACCCCCCCACTCCAAACCCCTACTAGGCCATCAAAGCATGAAGATCCATGTTGCGGAGATCAAGGGCCCCTTCACAACAACCCTTGCCTGGTGGCGATGGGGGTCTGAAGGCAGGATGGATAAAAATAAGGGGTCCCCAGATAATTCCCCATCATGTGAATGAAAAGATTGAAATAGTAAGTAAGCACACACAGTTTTTGATCTTAAAGCAGAAAATCTAAACTTTAATACCAGTCGAGGAGGGTCATGCCTCCAGGTTTATATTTGTGTGCTAGTGTTGTTCTTGACATTTGCTTTGGGCTCCTCCTAATGGTCAATATGCACTCATCACACATTGTTAATCTGTATCTGTATGTTAGTGCCTACATGTGTTTTGAACCTACTGTGCCTCTGTGTCATGATTTCTCACTCAGAGGAAGAAAAAGCATGTGGAGGAAACCAGCTACACCTAGACATTATTTTAATGTTGAACGTATGTGTCCTTAGTGTACAGTATGTATCTCTGTATCTTTTTATGTTGTTCTAAGTTTCACACCACCTTGTTCTTTTCAATAAATGTAAAGATTTGTACATAAGATCTGACTTATTGAAGGATATTAACTACATGTCAAGCTGCACACAAGTCATGGGGTAACATATAGTACAGACAGAACATTATCCAAAACCAGGAAACAAATTGGCATGGCATACACTTTAACAGGCTGTGTGATTCTTCTTACCAGCCCAGGAAATTGAGTCAGGATTGGAGTACTGGAACCCAAGGCCGTGCCACCTATGAGGCCTACTGGACATATATTTGCACTTTGCAGAGCAGACTAGGGATTGGCCAGCTTAAAGGCTCAGTCCACCTTTGTTCACTTCTTTCTAAATTCCAGTTCCCCTATGTACCAGTATAGCATTAATGTACTTCTTTTGCAAAAATAACAGTTTCCCATAAATTCTTCACAGGCTTACCTCACTCTTTTCAAAGCTGTTTGAACAGACTTCTTGATTACTTCTGCTTTACTTCATGGTCAGGAAGGAAGGAGTTGACCATCTGAGGGCAGATGATGCAGGGTGTGTGCCAATGAGATCAGCTGGTCAACTCCTTCCTGTGTCATGACCTAAAGTTTGACTAAGAAGTAAGGCAGAAGTAATCGAGCAGTGTGTTTAAACAGCTATGAACAGAGTGGGATAAGCCTGTGTACAAGTAATGGAAAGCTGTTTTATTCTTGCAAAATAAGTACATTAATGCTATATTGGTACATAGAGGAGCAGGAATTTAGAAAAAAATAAATAAAAAGGTGAACAAACATGTATTGCAGTTTATGTGAAATAAAATTCCCTTTTCTTGTGCAAAGTTTGCTACAAAGGGTGTATAGCATTTTACAGAGGGTTTACAGATTGTTTTTGTGTTACCATGTGGTCACACCCCTTTAGCACCTGATGTGTTATACAATGCCTTGCAAAAGTATTCACCCCCTTGGCATTTTTTGTGTTTTGTTGCCTCACAAACTGGAATTATCATGGATTGTTTGAGGATTTGCATAATTTAATTTAGAGAACATGCCCACAATTTTTAAGATTTATTTTTTCATTGTGAAGCAAACAACAAATAGGACAAAACAACAGAAACAGTCAATGTGCATAACTATTCACCCCCTTAAGTCAATACTTTGTAGAGCCACCTTTTGCAGCTATTACAGCTCCAAGTCGCTTTGGATAAGTCTCTATGAGCTTGCCACATCTTACCACTGGGATTTTTGCCCATTCCTCCTTGCAAAACTGCTTCAGCTCCTTCAAGTTGGATGGTTTCCGCTTGTGAACAGCAATCTTTAAATCTGACCACAGATTTTCTATTGGATTGTGGTCTAGGCCATTCCAACACATTTACATGTTTCCCCTTAAACCACTCAAGTGTTGCTTTAGCAGTGTGTTTGGGGTCATTGTGTTGAGTTTTACTGATACTATCAGGAGGACATCAGTAAAAATCAACTAACATTTCAGCATAGCATTGCTTGATTCATTGGTTTTTACTAATGCTATATGTCGGTTTATTTTTACTAATGCTATGATGTTTTTTTTTTTATTGCTAGATATTGCTCTTAGCATTACCCTCTCTGGATTGCTTTAATAGTTTGATTTATTGGCTTGAGGTACGAATATACCTAGCGAGTAAAAATGCTGTCCCCCCCAGATTTGTAAGGGTTCCTACACCCATGGATTAGAGCATCTTCCTCCATACATTTTGGGAGTCTCCCACATGCCTTTTCACAAACTCAAAATGTGCCATTTTGTTTCTTGCTGAAAGTAATACCTTTCTTCTGGCCACTCTGCCATGAAGCCCAACTCTATGGAGCGTACGGCTTATTATTGTCCTATGTACAGATACTCCAGTCTCTGCTGTGGAACTCTGCAGAACCTCCAAGGTTACCTTAAGTCTCTGTGCTGCCTCTCTGATAAATGTCCCCCTTAGCACAGTTCGTGAGTTTTGGTGTGTGGCCGTCTCTTGGCAGGTTTGCTGCTGTGCCATGTTCTTTCCATTTTGGTATGATAGATTTGATAGTGCTCCTAGGAATCATCAAAGATTTGGATATTTTTTTCTAACCTAACCCTGACTTGTACTTCTCAACAACATTGTCCCTTACTTGTTTGGAGAGTTCCTTGGTCTTCATGGCAGTGTTTGGTTAGTGGTGCCTCTTACTTAGGTGTTGCAGCCTCTGGGGCCCTTCAAAATGGTGTCTATATGTAATGACAGATCATGTGACACTTAGATTGCACACATGTGGACATCATTTCACTAATTATGTGACTTATGAAGGAAATTGGTTGCACCGGAGCTTTTTCTGGGCTTCATAACAAAGGGGGGTGAATACATACACACATGCCAATTAACAGTTTTTTATTTCTGAAAAATAGTTTTATGTATATATTTTTCTTATTTTACTTCACCAACTTAGACTATTGTATTCTGATCCATCACATGTAAACATTGAACTAAAGGCTGTAATGTAACAAAATAGGTAGAAAGCCAAGGGGGGCGAATACTTTTACAAGGCACTGTATATATGTATGTAGCGCCTGTGTACTTTCAGTCCAGGTGATATCTGTAATCTAGAGGGGGATGAGAGAGTTATGTACCTCTCATCCATGTGATTTGTGTAAATTCAGCTTCTGTTCTAGCTGGGCTGTGCTGTCAGTTCATTCTGTGTTCCTGAGGTGCCTTCCCACCCCGGGGCGACAGGTGGCAGCAGTGGAGTCCAGGTCAGAGTGCCTTCTTGCCAGCAGCCAATCGCGGTGCATGCTGGGGGAGAGTACTTCTAGAGAGACGCCATTTTGGTCGGGGGTGTTCGTAGTTGGATTCGGCGACGGCACCCACCTTCAGGGTGTGCGCACATCACGGGCCCCAGCGATATGGCCACGCGTTGTTCTTGGTTCCAGGACCATGTTGGCTTGGAGCAACTGAAGCTGTGATGGGACCCAGTGACTTATTGGGTCCCATACCTCTTATAAGAAGATACCAAGCGAGTTGTGCTGTTCGGTGGGGAGTCTGTCTTATGGCAACCTGTCAGTCGCTGACTATTTGAAGAAAACTACCTGAGGGAGATTCAGGCATCAATAATCTTGAGAAGGATTCACCTCACGAATTGTGTTCTAAAGCAAAGGGCCTGTGGCAGAGGTCTCACTCCTATTTTCTATTTCAGTCAAGTCTGTGTCAGAGACTTGTTCTCCTCAAGATTCTCAGTGATATTCTGGCTGCCAGTTCTGTGAGAGAGACTGTCCAGGTACGCTGTACCCACTCCGGCTGGAGTGGCAACAAACGTAAAGTCCCATTTGGAAGCAGGATTGTTTTCTTCGTTCTTAGGCCTGAGTCTGCAAATTCTCCCTCTTACCCATCTTTACTCTATCTACTCCAAGTTCACTGTTTGCCGTGTTGGGCAAGAATAAAAGCACAGAAAGACACCGGCTGTTTGGACATTCCTTCATTGTTCTCATCATCATCATCATCATCATCATCATACCCCCAGAGGCGTATCTAGTGAAAATGGCGCCTATGGCAAGCACTGAAACGAGGACAGAGAGGGACATTGTGGACCACTGGCATCTGGTGCTTACATATTTTTTTGGGGGGGGGGGGCAAACAAACTGAAAGAAAAATCAATTACAGCCACTGTGCCATCAATGGGCAGTCATCGGACGTCATGGGGGGCCTATCACTCCCCTCCCCAGGCCAAGCTGCAATATTTGCAATTGCTGTGCCGGCGCCGCGCTTCAGCAGACCAGCTGCAACGCGGGGAGCTACATTAGTGCGGGAGGCGGCCGCAGGAGGATGGATGGAGGATGTGCGGGGGGTATGGCGGCCGCAGGATGGATGTGCGGGGGGTAGCTTTTTGCCGCCCCCCTCCCCATGGCACCCATGGCACTTGCCATTGCTGCCATACCCTAGATACGCCACTGCATACCCCTAGACATTCATACAGGTAACACGCCATCCCAAATCTATCCAGCGGCTCCTGAGGGGGTAGCGCTACATTTATAAACTATTGCGATTTGAGATAAACACAGCAAAATCGTATTTCTTGTTCGATATGTGTTCAGTTTGCAATGTAAATGAAAGCAAATAAGTTGAACCTGTGTTCACTCTAAATATCCAGTTATTACAAAGGACGTTAAGAAAAAAAAAAATGCTAGCACAGGATTGGTGTGAACACAGCTTCATCTTATTTACAAAGCTGAATGAACATTCACTTTTCCAATTGAACATTCTCTATTGCTTTAGTTAATTAAACTCTGTGGGAATATCTTCAGGTGCACAGTAAATTTCTCTGCCATGGGCATTCGTGGTTAATGGTCTCAATTGTGTTACAGTGAGAACTGCAAGCCATTGCTCTGAAATTACAGTAACTGCAGCTTGTAAACTTTTAGCCTATAATTTGGTTTGTTAGTCTCCACTGAATCTAAGTATATGTATTTTGCAAAACAAAAAGGGTTGCAGCTGGCAATTTGCTTGAAAAAAAAGGGAAATAAATCTTATGTTTATCTCTTATGTTGTCACCTAGCAAAGCCAGAATACACTTATGCATTCTAGTCTTTTATAGATAATGAAAAATATTTTCCAGGGTACTTACTGTATATAGCAGGGGTGTCCAAACTTTTTTCAAAGAGGGACAGATTTGATTAAGTGAACATGCGTAAGGGCCGGCCATTTTGCCTGACATTCTTTGAACCATTAAAATTCAGTCTAAGTGTGTTCGTCTGAGCACTAATACACTGCCCAACAAGAATTCTCTTGCCTTTGTGGCTGTGTGTGGTGAAGAAATGAGCTTGGGCTTGTTAGTTGGATATACTGTATATATTTCTTTTGTGGCCCCAACGAATCCCAGATCGCTGCTTAGGACTAAGAATGAGCTTGGGCATGTTATTTGGATATACACGCACAGGCTTACCATTGCCATGTTTAACTAAGGGCCAGATACCCCTTTTCCCTCTTCCACCCTCTCTTCTCTCTATTTCTTCCTTCCATACTGTGGATTGATTCAAGGTAACATCTCACCAGCGGTGCTTAGACGCTAACTCCCCAGTGGGTATTTGGCGCCTAACTTAACTCAAAAATCAATAAATCAATCAATCAATGCAGCCTTACCAGTGCCATGAATGCAGCCTTACCAGTGCCATAAATGCAGCCTCACATGTGCCATTAATGCAGCCTCACATGTGCCATGATTGCAGCCTTACCATTGCAACCAATGCAGCCTCACATGTACCATAAATGCAGCCTTACCATTGCCATCAGTGCAGCCTGAACGATGCCCATCTGCATACTCGGAGGGCAGAGGGAGGGGGGCGGGACGAGTGCTGACAGATTACAAACAGGAGAATCTCTTGTTTACCCTGTGGCCTCTTTGATACAAAGTCCCACCTCCTATGATAGACAGAACTGTCGTCCAATGGCATCCCAGGAGACGAGACTTCCAATAGAGATGCTGCTGAGTAAACAGGAGATTCTCTTCATGTAATCTGACGGTGCTCGTCCTGCCTCCTCCCTGTCGCCTCTAAGGCAGTGCCAATAAAGACAGTACATACCTTTTGTGGCCCCGGGGGCCACAAACAATATATATATCCAAATCCCCAGGGGGGCCATATTAAATCAACAGGGGGGCTGCATTTGGCCCCGGGCCGGACTTTGGACATGCCTGGTATATTGTAATGTCTCTGTTTAAAATATTACATTTCTGTAGAATAAAGTGCACCTTTAGTTTCCCTACTAAAAGATAATCAATATACCTTCTCCCATTGCTTGGACCGCTCATTGAATATTGCAGCACACAAGTGGGTCTGGGCCTTCTGCTCCAGAAGTAAGGCTTGTCTTGAGGAGGACATCTGCAAGTGAAGATAAAACATAAAGCATGATAAGAAGGTAAAATGGTAAAATGTAAAACATTTATAAGAATAGTTGTTACAAGTCTGCTGTATACCTTTTTCCTTTAGTCTTGTCAGTCTCTGCAAGAGAATCAGAACATTGCACTCCAAGACAGTGCTGTTTCATGCAATGACACCGTAAACAGGAGAAGCAAATAGAAATACCACAGTCTCCATGGTAAGACCTGCCGTCTCACGGCTTATACACGTTTACCAGGCACACTCCAATGAGCTATGGGAAACGAAAAGCAAGTACACACTGTTTGATCTCTGGAGTCGAGCATGACCAGACAAGCAAATCATTCCCTTTTGAAACTTAACTAATTATGAGATATCACCACTGGTCACCCTATCCATTTGTTAATACCAAAGCTGCAATAAAATATTAGCAAGCATAAAGGTCAAGTGTGTGTAAAAGCAATTAAAAGAGGAGGCTTCCAAGAGACAAGTAAATCACTGCTTTAGAATTGGTCCTCGTGTGACTGGAAAGTATCTAGACAATTACAACACAAACCTTAGTAGCACATGGAATGATTTTTACTAACAGATCCCTAGAAGTTTATGATGAATTTCTCTTTTATTTTAATCATTCATTAATTAAAAGAATATACTATATATATATATATATATATATATATATATATATATATATATATATATATATATATATATAGTATATTCTTTTAATTATTATATATGCACAGTATCTCACAAAAGTGGGTACCCCCCCCCCCCTCCCTCGCATTTTTGTTAATATTTTATTTCTATCTTTTCATGTGATAACACTGAAGAAATGACACTTTTCTACAATGGAAAGTAGTGATTGTACAGCTTGTATAACAGCATAAATTTGCTGTCTCCTGAAAATAACTCAACACACAGCCATTAATGTCTAAACCAATGGCAACAAAAGTGAGTACACCCCTGAAATTGTGAAATTCCACAAAGCAAGGTCTATAAAGACATAGATCAGCGAGTTTGGGGTGGAGAAACTTGACTAGCCTTCACAGAGTCTTAACCTCAACCCAATAGAACACCTTTGGAATGAATTAGAGCAGATACTGTGAGACGGGCCTTCTCATCTAACATCAGTGCCTAACCTCACAAATGGGCTTCTGGAAGAATGGTCAAACATTCCCATAGACCAGTGTTCCTCAATTCCAGTCCTCAAGGCGCCCCAACAGGTCATGTTTTTAGGATTTCCCTCCAATGTAATGGCTGTGTTAATTAATAATGCAGTGAAACTGATCAAACCCGCCTGTGCAAAATAAAGGAAATCCTAAAAAACATGACCTGTTGGGGCACCTTGAGGACTGGAGATGAGAAACACTGCCATAGGCACACTCCTAAACCTTGTGGACAGCCTTCCCAGAAGAGTTGTAGCTGTTAACTAATTGCCAACCGCCCGCCGTCATATTACTGCGGGACGGTGGCACTGCTACGCGGGAGCACGTAGCTCTACGTCCTCCCCTTAGCAGCTTGTAGGGCGCGCACGCCCGCAATTGCTCGTTACAGAGCGGGGAACGGGAGGTATGTGTGTAAACACATACCTCTCGTTTCTGTCAGCGGGGGAAACGCTGATCTTCTGTCCATACAATGTATGGACAGAAGATCAGTGATTTCCCCTAGTGAGGCCACCCCCCCATACAGTTAGAACACACCAGGACCACACTTAACCCCTTCCCTGCCCCTAGTGTTAACCCCTTCACTGCCAATGGCATTTTTATAGTAATACAATGCATTTTTATAGCATTGATCGCTATAAAAATGCCAATGGTCCCAAAGATGTGTCAAAAGTGTCCGATGTGTCCGCCATAATATCGCAGTACCGAAAAAAAACGCTGATCGCCGCCATTACTAGTAAAAAAAAATAATAATAAAAATGCCATAAAACGACCCCCTTTTTTGTAAACGCTATACATTTTGCGCAAACCAATTAATAAACGCTAATTGCGGGGTTTTTTTACGAAAAATATGTAGAAGAATACGTATCGGCCTAAACTGAGGGAAAAAAATGTTTTTTTTTATCTTTTTTGGGATTTTTATTATAGCAAAATGTAAAAAATAAGTGCTCTGGTCTTTGGACAGCAATATGGTCCGGGGCTAAAGTGGTTAAATTTGCAGGGTGGGCCAACTCAATATTGATCCCTATAGACTAAGACTGGGATGCCATTAAAGTTCACGTGCGTGCAAAGACATGTATCCCAATAATTTTGGTAATATAGTGTGTGTGTGTGTGTGTGTATATATATATATATATATATATATACACATATATATATATATATATATATATATACATACATGTATGTGAAACATGTATGTGTAAACTACAAAATATTGAAAGCAATAGGTACAAACGATAATATTGTGATCATCAGTGCATGATCCATCCATCCTCCACACATTCAACTATGCCTAAGATAGTAAAGTAAAATAATTTACATTTTTTTTTTTACACTATTTCTGGTAAAGTGCAAAAGATGTTTTTTTTAGTGTGACTTTCAAACTTCTGCAAAATCATTAATAAGTTCATTTATTTATGCAATATCAGTGGGTAGAGTACAACTGAATGCTGTGATGAAGTGTTCACAGCACACCCACAGAAATATCATACTAGCAGCAACAAAAGCCTGTAGATTGATCTAAGATATTAATAACCTCTTGTACATCTATAACATTTTACAGCCTACGCTGATTTATATATTTGTTTTCAGCCCGATTAGTGTACTTGTCCACATTTTAAAAATGTTACCATGCATACTCTAAAGAGCTAGTCATATGATTGAATGACATAATACTTGCTGTATATTACAAAGTTCACCATAGAATTTAGTATCATATACTATATAGCACAAAGCCACACAGATTGTGCCAGAGACTTGCTCGTATTTTTGCCCTTGATGTCCCATGCAGCTTTAGACCCCTGAGGAGTTTTTCAGGCGGTTTAGCACTAAAAATAGCGCCTAAATACCACCTGAAAAACTCCTGCCCTTCAGTCTCAATGTGAAAGCCTGTGGGCTTTCACACTGAGGCGATGCGCTGGCGGGACCGCTCTGAAAGTCTTGCCAGCAGCATCTTTGGAGCAGTGAGAGGAGCGATATGTTTACCGCTCCTCCACCGCTCCTCCACCGCTCCTTCCTATTGAAAACAATGGGACACTGCGGTAATAACCCTTTTTCTGCCACTTGCAGGGGTTAAAACCGCATCACTAGTGGTTGAATACGCCGCAATTCCATAGCAATTCCGACGGTATAGCGGCGCTAAAAATAGCGGTGCAATACCGTACCTCCCGCCCTGGTGTGAAAGGGGCCTTAGTATGGGTTTTCAGATGTGTTTTCATCTGCAAAGGTTTGAATACCTCTATTGTTTTGATATGTTAAACATTCATTCTTGTAAGGCTTTAAATACACATTAGGGGCATCAATCTGCACCATTCAATAAAAAAGGCACTATACCTAAGCCCAAAGATCTTAAAAGAGAAGTATGGCCAAAGCTTTCTTTGAGCATACTTCTGTACTGGGTCAAAGGAGTGCACTTACTTTTGCTTTCCTGTGACCAAGAATCAGCCTCAAGCCTCATTCCAGGCTCTAGAACAGGGGTCTTCAAACTATGGCCCTCCAGTTGTTCGGGAACTACAATTCCAATCATGCCTAGTCATGTCTGTGAATGTCAGAGTTTTACAATGCCTCATGGGGATATGTAGTTCCGCAACAGCTGGGGGGACATAGTTTGAGGATCCCTGCTCTAGAAGGATCACAACCATATTGTCAGGATCCACTCAGATGCCTGATCAGCAGCTACCTCTGCCTCTCCACACGTTGCTAAGACCTGGAGCCAGCTGTGCCTGCCCCCTCCCCAGCACAGGAGTGACCTTTAGAGGGGTAGAGCAGAGAGTGATGACTGACAGTCACTTCTCACTGATCCAAGTGGATCAAGAACTGGATGATCAGCAGCCATATGATCCCACAGTTCTTGGGGTTAGAGCCAGAGAGAGACAGCTGCAGCATCAGACCAATGCTGCAGCATGGTGGTAAGTATAGAGGTTTGGTTTTTAAACCCCCAAACTTCCCCTTTAAAGCTAAAGTTTAGGTATGCACATTTTTTGATAGCCATATTGTTCAAGTTTTGACTAGTGTAAGAATGTATACGTCATACCTGGAAGATCCTCATAAAAACTGGAAATCACTGTAGTAGGCCCCACTGTAAGGCCTCGTACACACGATCAAATCTGTCCGCTGGAAACGGTCCGCTGGACCGTTTCAGCAGACAGATTCGATCGTGTGTACGGCCGAGCAGACAGATTTGTCCACCCGACAGATTTCAAAGCATGCTTTGAAATCTATCGGGTGGGAATCTGTCCGCCCGACATGTCTGCTGGTTAGTACACTTACCAGCAGACATGTCGTCCCGCACCGCCGCCTCACCGCCGCCGAATGGATTCGGCGCATGCGCGGAAGTGTTTTACTTCCTGGTGCGGTGACGTGGCGGCGTCAACGTCACCGCCACGTCACCGACACGTCAGCGTGCCGTCTGCTGGCGGGGATTTTGGTTTGCTCGTGTGTACAGCAAATCCCAGCAGACAGATTTGTTCAAATCTGTCGGAAGGACAGATTTGAACAAATCTGTCCGCTCGTGTGTACGAGGCCTAACAGTTATCGCAGCTACCTTTTGGGTCTTGTAACAAGCAACTTCCCTGCTGCTCAGTGAACACCGGAGCTCACTTGCTAATCACTGGAGCTATTCAATGACAAGACAGCTCTAAATTCCTAAGTATGTGTGTGTCAGCCCTGCCTACTTGATTATATAGTGCTAAGCCCACTTACTGCGTCAAAGTACCCCACTATTAGTGGGTCCTACACTAGTAATAGAATGAAAGATCCTTCGTCTGAACCATGGGAGACAAACTCCTCTTTATGGGATTACTGAAAGAGGTAATGAAAGGGGAGGGGGCTCCGGCCCAAGGGACCTGTTCAGATCCATACAATATACAAACATGTGAAACATATCTATATAGTGTGCCCCCCAAGTCTGTTTGTATATTGTATGGATCACGACCAGGTCCATTGGGCCGGAGCACCCCATCTCCACTTCAATACCTCTCATTAGTGTCCACCTGTGTTATAGGAGGAGTCCTTTCAGTTCTCCCATAAAGAGGAGTTTGTCTCCCATGGATTAGACGCAGGATCTATGAATAGTGTAGGACCCACTGATAATGGAGTACTTTGTTGCAGTAAGTGGGCTTAGCACTATATGACCATATAGTGTGACCAAACCCCCATATTTTTTAATATGTTCAGGTCTTTTTAAATAGCCTTGCAGGATTTAAGTGTAATTTTTGTGCTATAATCTATTTTGTTTAGCCCTGTCTACTTGTCTTCTGATTAATTACAAAGAGCACAGACCTTTGCTTTGCTTCATAACCCTTATATGTGCACAGAACATAATCAGCTTTTAAAATTTGTGCCAAAATCAACAGCCAGTTTTTGCACCTACTGAACAGATAAAAAAACAAAAAAACAAAAAAACACTTTTATTGGCATATTTAGCAGACCAAAAGGGAGAAAATAAAAAAAAAGTTAATTGTTAGGGTTTACAGTTATGTATGAATTTGCCTTTTCTATACAGTTTGTACAACAATTAGGTTCCTGCCCCATCCATCAGCTACTGTATTAACATTGGGGATAACCAGAGCCCCGCAACTTCAATTGGGCATGTGAAAGGGGGGTGAAAGAATGGAGGGTAGATAGACAGAGATCTGATAGATAAACTATGTATAAGTATTTGGTTTCCTCGTAATATAGAAAGATAAGAAACTGGGAGGTGTGTTTGTTAAACTGATTATCAACTCATGCCTAAAGATCTTATAAAGAAAGGTTTTTGTGTTTTAAGTTGAACATTGAGTAACGTTGCTTTTTCTCTCTAGTGCCACGGTCTGTGGCTGCACAAATACACTGAGCCATTATGAGATTAACAGACACGATTGCTTAATAGTTTCTAACCAATTAGTTTCACAGCAATTACTAGAATGGGAAAACATAAAAGGTAATTGATACACCTAGACTTGTTCATTATGGTCTTCTTTTTACTGCTGTAGTTTAAGGATATAAAAATACAAACCAAACTTGTTTAAAAATAGTTGGTTGTGCAGGGCTTTAATAGTGTTGCCATAATACTTACATGTCAGTTTTGGCCATTAGAATATATGTGACAGAGATAAATTCACGTGATAAAGTAAAACTGAGTCCCAAAAAAGGCAGTCAATCTTTTGAGCAACACATGGACTGAACAGCATAACTTATGCCCTGTACACATGATCGTAGTTCAAATTCCGACTGTTTTTTCTGACGGAATTCTGTCTTGCATACACACGGACACACCAAATGTCAAAAACGCGGTGACGTACAACACTATAACAAGCCTAGAAAAATGAAGTTCAATGCTTCCGAGCATGCGTCAAATTGTTTCTGAGCACGCGTGTTGTTTTCTCCG
Organism: Rana kukunoris; assembly: GCA_029574335.1. NCBI lineage: Eukaryota > Metazoa > Chordata > Amphibia > Anura > Ranidae > Rana > Rana kukunoris. The sequence goes on from CM056051.1 coordinate 186,504,872, forward strand.
TCAGGGTTCCATACAGACAAACGGAATTTTCTGTCGGGAAAAAAAGAGAAATTTTTCTCTTTCTAACCCCGTCGAAATTTCCGACGGAAAAAGTATGTTGGGGCAAACACACGGTCGGAATATCCGATCGTGTGTTCAAGGCATAAGTAGGGCTACCGTTAGTTCCACTGGTAAAAATTGGTTCTTCCCAAATTGTACAGAGGCTGGCTATCCCTAGAAGCACAAGTCCATGCACTTCAGCTCCAACAACGTAACCTAGGGAATGTGTTTTTGATATTCATTGCTTGAATAACTTTAAACAGAAGAGGGGCTAGGGCATGGGATTCTCCCAACGCTTGTACGGTTATAGGAGGACACTCTTTTCTAGGCTTACTCACATGAATTCTTCCGGGGAAACAGGGGAATGGCCAGTGCTCTAAGACCCTATGAGAGACGCCTCAGTCCAAAATGACCCTTGGCACTTACATTCCAAAGCATACAGTCACAGTTCAGGGTCACTCACAAGTTCGCAGACGAGCTGCACTTCTTCCAGCTTCCTCCAGACACAGTTCCATGAGGGAATCCTTCTTCAGACCCAACCCCCGAAAGCTCGCCATAAACGGATAGAATTTCGAACAACTATTCTTAGGAAAAGTCTTAGAAAAATTTGTATGAAAAGTCTCAGAATATTTCTTTGTTATTTGAAAGATTTAATTTTTAACATGTGATTTTGGAATGAATGGACTTTACTAAAGGAAAACCATAGGTACAAATCTGTTAAAAGCTGTTGATTTGACCCACTAAAGAGTAGAAAAACAAACTTTCTTAGTTTTGTCCTTAGTAGCTTGTATCTTTAGCGATGAACCATTATTAAACAAACTAAATAGTAAAAACTTTGGGTAGACTTGGAGATGTAGTTACCAAGTAGTCATGTTCACCTTATGGTGAGCACAGGTTCAAATTCTGCTACAGTCATTTCAAGGTCACAGTATATTGTACACACATATGAGTATACTTTCACTGAACGTGTAAAGATTTTCCTTGGCAGCCACTGATGCCATCCATTCCAGCGCACTGTTTGAAATGCAACATATGATGCACCACTGCCTTGGACCCAAAGCCTTGTACACATTCTATGAAAATCCATGCTGTTGGAGTATGGTATTGAGTTGTCTGAAATTTTTCGGCAGACAAAGGCTAATGTAGCTACGTACTATTGTAGTATAAAGTTGAAGTGATTTAGTGTGCGTGACCCCTCTCAGCCCCCTACGCTAATTTAGTTAGCAGTCTTTCCGTAATTGAAGGTTCTCTAATATCCGATATTTTGTTCGAGGAACAACCATGATGGCAGATGACACTACTATTGCTGTATTTGGGCTTAGAGTAATTGCTCTAACCAGATTGCTTAGAAAGAAAAAGCAGAAGAGGAGCTCCTGGTCCAAAAATTGGTTGCTCGACCGTGAGCAATTTTCCCATATGTCCCTGCTGCAGGAGCTTCAGGAAAATACTCCTGAGGACTTCAGGAATTATCTCAGGATGACGGATCTCTGTTTTAACCAGTTCTTAGCTTTGGTGCCCCCCATATCAGAAAACAGTATACATGTATGCAGGCTTTAATAACTCTTGAGCAGAAGCTAATTGCAACATTACATTATCTAGCAATGGGCAGAAACCTTCAGCATTCAAATTCACGACTGGGATCTCCCCCAAGCTCTGGGAGTCATTGTTCCTGAGACCTGCTCTGCCATAATTAAAGTGCTGCAGAAGGAATATATCATTGTAGGTTAAATGTTTTTAAATATGTGTTTGTCATGGAAACAGTAAATGTGTTCTATGTTTTTTTCTTTTATGGGACATAATTTTGGACTATTTAATATGTTGTCATTTTCCTCTTAGGTGTCATGTAGCCTGGAGGTTTTTACTGCTGCTGTTTTTTGCTTCAGGTGTTTTTCCTACAGCCAGTAAACTCCCCAGTATGTTAATTTATGTAGTCCATGCACACAGACTGTTATCAGCGTTTTTGGGAAGGGGTGTTTTGTGGCTGGAAAATAAACCCAGAACTAGTGGGTTTTAAAAGGAGTTTTTCAGCTTTATTATTAGGTTAACCGCTTGCCGACCAGCCGCCGCAGTTATACGGCGGCAGGTCGGCACGGGTGCGCGAGAGCCCGTAGCTCTACGTCGCGCCTTTCGCGGCCACTAGGGGGCGCGTGCGCGCCGCCGGCGGCCCGCGCGCGCGCCCCCCCGCTCGCCCCCGAGTCCCGTGCGTGTGCCCGGCGGGCGCGATCGCCGCCGGGCACACGCGATCGCTCGTTACAGAGCGGGGAACGGGAGCTGTGTGTGAAAACACACAGCGCTCGTTCCTGTCAGCGGGGGAAACGCTGATTTTCTGTTCATACAATGTATGAACAGAAGATCAGTGATTCCCCTAGTGAGTCCACCCCCCCCCATACAGTTAGAACACACTAGGAACACACTTAACCCCTTCCCTGCCCCCTAGTGTTAACCCCTTCACTGCCAATGGCATTTTTATAGTAATCCAATGCATTTTTATAGCATTGATCGCTAAAAAAATGCCAATGGTCCCAAAAATGTGTCAAAAGTGTCCGAAGTGCCCGCCATAATATCGCAGTACCGAAAAAAAACGCTGATCGCCGCCATTACTAGTAAAAAAAAAATAATAATAAAAATGCCATAAAACTACCCCCTATTTTGTAAACGCTATAACTTTTGCGCAAACCAATCAATAAACGCTAATTGCGATTTTTTTTTTACGAAAAATATGTAGAATACGTATCGGCCTAAACTGAGGGAAAAATATTTTTTTTTAATATATTTTTGGGGATATTTATTATAGAAAAATGTAAAAAATATTGCATTTTTTTCAAAATAGTCGCTCTGTTTTTGTTTATAGCGCAAAAAATAAAAACCGCAGAGATGATCAAATACCACCAAAAGAAAGCTCTATTTGTGGGAAAAAAAGGACGCCAATTTTGTTTGGGAGCCACGTCGCACGACCGCGCAATTGTCAGTTAAAGCGACGCAGCGCCGAATCTCAAAAAGTGCTCTGGTCTTTGGACAGCAATATGGTCCGGGGCTGAAGTGGTTAAGTCAAATATGTTAGCAATGTTATGTGCCCAAGTAATATTTTTCTTATTTGTTTTTTTTTCCACAGTTTCCATCAAACCCTGAGCAGTGGCAGCCAGTTAATGCAGCAATGGGATTTTCCCAACTGTGGCGGCGCTATAGATGAAAACCATGTGCGCTGACCTGAATCTATCGCTACTGTCATCTGCATCCCGGACCTTTTAGTTTATCTTACATCCATCTGTGCGAGCTCCCACAGATCTCACAGGCACTCCTACCTCACTGTGCTCTCAAGGCTACTGTTCCCACTCCAGTGGCTCCTTAGCCAGGGCTGTAAGAGAGGGCTTCTCCTACAGGTCAGACTCTACTAAAAGGTACATAACAAATGGCTAGACCTCTGATGGAGGAGTCAAAGATTAAACAGAGTTCTATCCATGTCTCCAAAATGGCTTTCTAAACATGGCTTCATGCAACCAAAATATAGAATGGCTTAATTTTGCTTTCGTTGCTGATGAGACATTTGCTCGAGGATCTTCTGAAGCCCTTTCCTCTGCGTAACCTCACCACAGAGCAAAAAATATTTAATTATAGGCTCTCCTATGCCAAAAGAGTTGTTGAAAATGCTTTTGACATTTTGGCAAACAGGTTTAGACTTTTTTTGACATTGATAAATATGGCTTTGTATAAGCTTAATCATGTTGTCCTTTGCTGCTGCATCATGCACAACTATTTAAGCATGCAGACAGGTATGTCAGCTCTTTGCCAAATGACAGGGGCCCTGCCATGCCAGGGCCTAGTGTAGAGGCAGAAGGACATAAGCTGTTGAGGGGCTGATGCCCATTGGAATTGCCTGTGCTGGCTTGCCCTCCCAAAGTGCCAGAGATTTGAGAAAAAAATATATGGACTATTTTGTGGGGAGAGGGGCAGTTTCTTGGCAGAAATTGTTGCTAGATGCTGTTTAACCACCTCAATACTGGACACTTTCACCCCCTTCCTTCCCAGACCAATTTTCAGCTTTCTGTGCTCTTGCAATTTGAATATCAATTACTCAGTCATGCTACCTTGTACCCAAATACATGTTTTATAATTTTGTTCACACAACTAGAGCTATCCTTTGGTGGTATTTATTTACCGCTGGGTTTGTTATTTTTATTTTTTTTGCGACATAAGCAAAAAAAGAGCAAACATTTTGGAGAAAAAAAATATATTTTTCAACAACTTTCTTTTTTAAAAGTCCGTAAACGACGCTACTCAAAAAAAAAATGACGTAACGACGTGATTTCGCGCAATGCACGGCGGGAAATTTCTGAACGGAGCATGCGCAGTTCGATCGCCGCGGGGACGCGCTTAATTTAAATGCCTCACGCCCCCTATTCGCGTAGTTTGATTCCGCCGGGAGAAATACACTATGCCGCCGTACCTTACGGGCCAAAATCTCTCTGAATTCCACCTAGAGCCAGGTAAAGTACGGCAGAGTAGAGTATCTCTGATACTCTGCGGGAATCTAATTCTTTCTGAATCTGGCCCATAGTGTCTATAAGCTATGCTATATATCACTGAAAATTGATAAATTCTCCTATCTAATTTCTTGAAGCCCCAAAATTTTTGGTAAACATGACAGTCCACGGTATTTCGTAATTGCTGCAAAATACTGCATTTGGAAGAGAAGGTTACAGAGTCAAAGAAGAAGAGTATCTTACAGTGAAGAGCCTCAACTTTAATGTGTATCTGCGCAAGGTAAATAACTCACTTTAAAACATGTGGTGCCACCATAATGCTGATCTTCACATTACTGTGGCCCCTGGTACTGGGCATTAGTGAGAGCATCCAAGGGGTGTTCCCCAGCTTCACAACCTGGCATAGTCATGGTGTTCTAGTGAAAGGCCAACACTTAGTCATTTTTTGATATTTTGAACTAAGCAATCACTGGATACTTACATGCTATTAAAAAAATGAAATCATTATACAGGTTTTATATAGCGCCAACAGTTTGCACAGCGCTTAACAAAATAAAGGCAGACATTACAGTAACATTACAATTTTATACAAGAGGAATCAGAGGGCCCTTCTCATTAGAGCTTACAATCCAAAAAGGGAGGGTCAATTAATACAAAAGGTAATAGATGTGGTGGATGAGCTGTTGGAGAAAGTAAACAGTGTTAGTTAGAAGCAGGATATGCTTCTTTAAAGAGAAGAGTTTACAGGGATCGTCAAAACATGGAAAGATTAGGGGACAGTCGGACAGATTGGGGGAGGGAGTTCCAAAGGATGGGAGAAGCTCTGGAGACATTCTGGAGGCAAGCATGGGAGGAGGTGACAAGGGAGCTAGACAGCAGGAGGTCTTGGGTGCAGCAATAATAAAATAAAAGCTCTTAAAAAAATTGGGGAGAATGGGAAGAGTTGGGAGTCTGCCTGCTCACTATTGGAAACTGCTCATCCTTTGACCTATTTTATGTTTTCCATGTTCTAGAAATATGCCTATGTAAGAAAATCAGAAACCCATTTTTACCTCCTTCTGAAAATACCAGTTGCTTAACTGTCTCTGGCTTCAATATTTTCTGAGTGACTGACCCTAAACAACTCTGCAGCAAACAAAGTGCAATAAAAAAAATGACTGGCATAGTTGTTTCAGATATGTTAATCAGAAACTATTGAACCCATCAGACAGGTGTGACAACCAGGCAACTTGTATTTTCAGATACAGAGTACAGCAATGACAGCCTAAATATTTCTCTCAGTACAGGTTTCCTTTAAGGTATGTGTCCCACTAGCTTTCTGCTTCTTCTTTCAGATGCCTTCTGATATGACTTGATTTATATCAGTGACATGCAAGATGTTTTATGTTGCTAATTAGACCTAGCGTACATTATACTTTATACATTTTGTGTGAACATATTTTATGCTCATGTCATATGTAATAATTACTCTATTCATCACACCATTTAAGCTATAAGGCACTATTCATCCAGCCTTTCACTGTGCATTTCAATTTGCATGTTAATGCACTCGTCCCTTATTAAATGTGTTATTCTTAGATATACATAACATAACAACCTCAAATTATTACTTATTAATATTCTATTGTCTTCTAGCATTACAATTTAGAAACTTGCAATGAGTCATTTAAAATAAAACACATTTTTTTTTATACATGTCCAAATAAGAGGCATTCCATTTGGAGACACTATTGATGTTTCAAAGCATAGTGTTCCTTTCCAGCCATATTCTAAATAAGATGATTGCTGTGATCTGAGTTGAAAATGCAGCCATTTTCTAAATTACACCCATTACACATAATGCCACTTTTTTTTTTTTTTTTTTTGGTAATGACAGTGGTCTGGCAGCTAAGAAAACAGATGATCTAAAAAAAGAAACAGACATATGGTTTTACAAATAATGCAACATCAAGTAGATCTGATAACCTTGAGCAACGAAAAACTTGCCACCTTGTAGCAACCTAGAATGTTATGCAGAATAGCATAATGATTTGTGGTGTTCCAATAAGTGTTAAATTAATTTGTTCTGGAAGTTCTTTTTATGTCTGTTATCACATTGAGTGTAAAGGTGCCATTATCAACAGAGAACGGTTACTTTAGACCTAATTAGCCAACAATAAATGTTTTTATTGACTGTGTCCATCTCTTCCAAAAGTTATCGCTTTTTGGAAAATATCTCATCGAAGAGTGAGCCAGACTCTCTGCCAGGGAACACTTCCGTCTTTATTAAATTGATCCCCTACGCAGCAGCCCTCATTTATGCAATGGTTGGAATATCGACAACTATTGACATTTTTCCTCTACCCCTCAAATAAATCCTTTTATAGAGATTTAACCCAGTTTGAACTTTTTTTGTTGCAAGACTCTAAACCAGGTATATGCAATTAGCGGACCTGCAGCTGTTGCAAAACTACAAGTTCCATCATGCCTCTGCCTCTGGGTGTCATGCTTGTGGCTGTGAGTCTTGTTATGCCTCATGGGACTTGTAGTTCTGCAACAGCTGGAGGTCCACCAATTGCATATCCCTGCTCTAAACCAACTATCAACAATATGTAAGATGCTTACTATAAAAAATCATCCTGAGCCTAAAGAATATATAAACAAATGGGTAAATGAACTTAATGATCAAATTGAAGCTGAAGAGTGGGAGAAGTAGTTTAACCTAACACATTGTTTGTCACCAACAATTAAAGCACAAAAGACGAGCTATACTGTAATTGTCACTCCAGCGCATATATTTAGATACTACTGTTTAATGCTGGCGGCGTCATGCTGCCAAGGGCTCGCTGTTACATATCTGATGGAAATGCCCTAAAATGTTTAACTTTTGGGAAAGCATTATGCAACTATATACTACAGTTACAGGGGAGTTAGTCCCCAGCATGCCTCAAATTACCCTGCTCTCTATCTTATCATATAAAAACTTTAAAAAGTGTCTTCTTAGACGTTGGTTCACAGCAACGAGATTGGTTATACCGTGGCACTGGCGGTACAACCCCCATCGGTTAACGAATGGGCTATAGAAATGGATTGTATAGAGAGGATGGAGATACTCTTAGCACATCATTTGGACATATACGAAAATGCCATCAGATATGGGTCCCCTGGAGGGTGTATAGGGAAACAACAAGAAATTAGAAATCTTCTAGGGAAATAAAGTAAGGACTATGGATGTGATAAGTAAAGTTTCAATATAGGTTTATACTTACCTCCTCTGTGCAGTTGGTTTTGCACAGGGCAGCCCAGATCCTCCTCTTCTCAGGTCCCTCTACTGCTCTCCTGGCCCCTTTCTCCTGTCAGGCGCCTCCACAGCAAGTACCTTGCTATGGGAGCACCTGAGCCCAGTCACAGCTCCATGTGTCCATTCAGACACAGAGCCCCCAGTTCGGCCCCACCCCCTCTCCCTGCTGATTGGCTAATTTACTTTTATTGACAGCATTGGGAGCCAATGGCATTGATGCTGTGTCTCAGCCAATTAGGAGGAGAGTCCTGGATGGGTGAGAAACTTGTGGACATCGCTGGACATAGATGGGGCTCCAGTAAGTACTAGGGGGTGCTGGAGGGCGGCTGCTGCACACAGAAGGTTTTTTATCCTAATGCATAGAATGCAATAAGATGAAAAATAAAATAAATAAGGGTAGGTGGCATTATTTTGATTTATGGCCATCTGTATCAGTAGCAAAGAAGTATGCTGGCTGCCACAGCCAATCTGTTTCTGAAACTACTGGTTTCCTAGCTGTCATTGTTATCCAATTGCTTCAGTGCTTTTCTTAGCTGGCCAAAGATAGGTAGAATTTCAAAAGAAAATTCTTAAGAAAAAGTCTTAAGAGAATTTTTGAGAAAATTCCCAGAATGTTTGTTTGTCATTCGAAAGATTTTGTTTGCTTTTGACATGTGATTTTGGAATGAATAGACTTTACTGAATGAAAACCACATTCACTGAAAAGTTTTCCATTCTGCTCCTTTGAATTGTCTCGTCACTGCGGTTGAAAGTGAGCGTTGATTTGATCCACTGATGATTAGAAAAACAAACAAACTTTATTTTCCCAATAATTTTTATTAGAAACTCTACCCATCCATGGCCAGCTTAAAGAGTAGTAAACCACCGCTCGGGCAGTTTAATCACTTCAGCCCTGGAAGATTTCACCCCCTTCATGGCCAGGACATCCTTTCCGATACGGCACTACGTCGCTTTAACTGACAATTGGGTGTTCGTGTAACGCTGTACCCATACAATTGATCACCTCTGTGTTTTTTCTTTTTTTGCGCTATAAACAAAAAAAGAGCGCCAATTTTGTAGAAAAAAATATATAATTTTTACTTTCTACTATAAAACATAAATAATACAAAAAAAGTAAAAAATCAAATTTCTTCATCAATTTAGGCTAATTTCTATTCTGCTACATGTTTTTGGTAAAAAAAAATCCCAATAAGCATATATTGATTGGTTTTCGCAAAAGTTATAGCATCTACAAACTATGGGATATTTTTATTTTTACTAGTAATGGTGGGGATCCGCGACTTTTAGCAGAGACTTTTTGGGAAACAGTGACACCAATACAGTGATCGGTGCTAAAACAAATCCACTCTCACTGTACTAATGACATTGGCAGGGAAGGGGTTAACTTTAGGGGTGATCAAGGGTTAAGTGTGCTCCTAGGGAGTGATTTCTAACGGTGTGGGAGATGGCTTAACTGGAGGAAAACAGAGATCCGTGTTTCTGCTTAACAGAAACACAAGAACTCCATTTCCCTCTGACATAGGCAGACCGCCGCTCTGCGTCTCCTGTCAATGATCAGCGGGTCCCAGCAGACACCTCACCCCAGACCTGGAAGCAGTTAAGTCATAATGTGCTAGTATGCTTCACACTATAAGAGACTTATAAAACCAATCCCTTCAGCAGTGCGCTGTCACCACTGTAAGTGCTTCCATCTTCTCCTTCCAGGTTTGCGGGCTTTGGCCGCGCATGTGTGTGGGAGTTATGACTGTGGCACAGAGTCCAATCAGAGCCCAGTGACATAACCGGCAGCTGCCAGATTAAATATCTCCCAAACGGTGCACATTTAGGCAGCAGTGCAACTCTACCTGTTTTATCGCCTATTGTCTGATTGGTTGCGGTACTGCAGTGCTCTATTTGAGCAATACAAGCATATGGCTTTGGGATTGTGATAGCACCTTGTTACTTAGCTCCTTACCCTGCCTTGGTTTGCTGTTCCTGCCCGCCTAACGCATTCAATTAATTATCCAGTTACTGACCCCCTGCCTGTTACACAGACTTCTTTTTAAGAATGCTTCCTGCCTTTGACCTAAAACTATTTCTGGATTATGCTCCTCTATTGTCTACTGTATCGTCCAACTGTTTTTGAAAAATGATGTTCCTGCTGCTTGTTTCCAGATAATGCTTCCTATCTACCGCCTGTCATAACCACTGCCAGCCTATGGACTTTTGTAAAGATATTTGACCAGGACCCTCTGATTCCTCCTGTACTGAATTGTAACTGTACTGTCTGCCCTTTGTAATGTAAAGTGCATGCAAGACAAGTTCACATACACTTTAATTGCGGTACACTGGATATGGAGATTGCTGGACGAGTCAAGGGCATGCTGGAACTTTAGATACTGCTTGTCAAACTGTTATTATTTCGCTTAACCACTTGCCACCCCGCTCCTACAGAAATACTGCGGTGGGGCTGCACTGGCAGGCTCAGTCATGTTTATATACATGATCCAGCCTCTTCCGGGATAGGGGCACACAGAGAGCTTCTCCTGTGATCGCTGTGTCTTCTAGATCATCATGTAATCTAGGATTGGTCATAGCGATCATATGATAACAATGTTAGCAACCTGTCATGAATGGCTTTGCATTCATTAACAGCTTGTTTACTGTTGTGATCTCTGGTTGGACCAAAGCAATTACTTGATGCCTGGCTACCTGTACCATATGATTAGCTTAGCCAATCACAAATAACAACCATAAGCAAGCTGCTAAGAGAGGTGGCAGTGCCTACTGGTGTTGTGCTGTAGCTCCCCCAATGAAATGCCCATCAATTGGGATTGGGATGGAGCTACAGCACAGCACAAACAGAAACAAAAATATGCTTTTAATACAAAAGGAAAGGTACCAGTGCTTAATGCACTAAGTCTTATGGAGGTTCAAGAAGGATTTCTATTATGTATCGATAATAATTTAAAAGAACTCTGCCACAGTTTTAAAATACCAAAAAAAGAGCTCAATGCAAGGTAAGAATACTTGACTTTCCCCAAATGTTCACTCTATTGAAGAGCAACAATCTTTAGCATCCAAAACTTCCAAGAGTGTTGGGTACCTCACAACCCTCTGTGCTCTGCTATAGGTATTTTATGTTAAAATTATATTTGAGTTGAACAAGATTGTAGAGCAGTGGTGGTCAACTTTCTTGATGTGGGGGAAGGGGGAATTTAGTGTACACCAGACACACAAGAGGATTAGTCAAAAAATATAGACATGATATAAGAAATGGTCAGACACTGTTGATATGCTGCAGGAGATGGTCAGAGATTATGAATATGCTTTTTTAGTTGTTGTAACTGGGGAGACCTCAGGAGACAGTCATAGACTGGAGACACATTATAAGACCCCTTTCACACCACAGCGCAGCTAAAACAGTGCTAAAGTGACAGTCGTATTTGCCTTGCTTTAGCAGCATTTTTAGCAATGCTTTTGCGCCAGTTTTTGGGCGTTAGTGGGCCGGGTTTTTTAAGGTCATGAGAGACTGCTAGAAATTATTGCTAGTATAAAAAAGCAATAGGGCAACACAGATTAATGCCTGCAAGGAGGCGAGGGCTGCACAAGAAGTTCAGGTCGGACACCAGGGAAGTAAAGGTTCAGGACCACAGTGCCACACTCTCTATGGGCGTACCAATCGCTTCCGCTGAAATCTTCACAGACCACCCTCACCTTTCTGGAACAATGGGAAACAGATCTCCAAATCACAATGACACCCGGAGAACACTCTAAGATACTTACATTGTACTATGAGAGTCGGTTCACACTGGGGCGACTTGGGATCAGACTTCAAGTCGTCTCAAGTCGTCCCAAGTCGCGCTGTCCAGAAAAGCAATGTAAGTGAATGGGAGCGGTGTTAATACACACTACTCATGTCGCTCCGACTTCAGAAGAGGTTCCTGTACTACTTCAATCAGACTTCTAGGCGATTTGTACCCATTGATTTCAATGGAAGTCGCTTCCAAGTCTGATCACTGTTTTAATTGAAGCTACTTTCAAGCAAGATAACATACATTTCTCAGGCAAACCCCTCCCTCCCCTTCTCTCTCCCAGAGCTGATTGTTGTTTTATTGGCCACTGGAATGTCTCCTGACCTGAAAAGGACTTCAAGTCGTGTTGTAAATCGCCCCAGATCGCCCTGTGGTTCATGCTCAAGTAGTATTGAAGTTGCTTCTGAAAGTCGTGCTGGAAGTCGTGTCGCCCTAGTGTGAACCGACTCTTAGTCTTGTTATCATTACAACTGTGCAATTATTATACTACAAGTTCTTACAACCAAGGCATGTTAATATACTTTCCTAAAGATATGTTGTTATATTTCATTGGGGCTTTGTTGACATATACTGTATATTATGCATTCTCCCTTTCCTGCAGCCCCTATTAGGGCCTTATGCACACTGAACATTATAAAAACAGCAGTAGCGTTAGCTATAAAATGCCACGTTAAAAACGCAAGTTTTGCTACATTTTGAAGTGTTTCTGCATTGTCATTTTGCTGCGTTTGTTCTTTTAGAAAAACTATACTCTCACAAAAGCTTGAGGCGCAAAGACGCTCATAAATGCTGCAAAGCTGTGTTTTTCAGAATTTTTACTTCAAAAGCAGTAGTTCTGGGGGGTTTTCCAGCCTGAAAACTCCCCTGCTGGGGAGTTTACTGGCTATAGAAAAAAAACACCTGATGCTCAAAACAGAAGCTGTATAAACATCCAGTGTGCAAGAGACCTTAGGGATTAATTTACTAAAATAAGAGCGTGCAAAATCTGGTGCAACTCTGCATAGAAACCAATCAGTGTCCAGGTTTTACTTTCAAAGCTTAATTGAACAAGCTGACATTAGAAGCTGGTTGGCTACCATGCACAGGTTCATTAGATTGTGAGTGTTTCAGTTTTAGTAAATCTCCCCCTTAGATTTATGCCGCGTACACACGATCATTTTTTGTGATAAAAAAACGACTTTTTCTGTGAAGTAAAAAACAACGTTTTTGAAACGTCACTTTTCAAAGACGATGTTGCATACACACCATCGTTTTTTTCACAAAAAGCAAGGTTACGTTCGCCACTCTTTTCCATTGAAGCTCGCTTTATAACTAGCTTCTGGGCATGCGCGGGTTGAAAAACGTTGTTTTAAACGACGTTTTTGCTACACACGGTGACTTTTTGTGAAACAAAAAACGACGTTTTGAAAAGCGACACAAAAAATTCAAGCATTAGGAATTTTTTTGGGGTCGTTTTTTTTAAGACAAAAAACGACGTTTTGCCCACACACGATCAATTTAAATGACGTTTTAAAAAACGTTGTTTTTTTTCATCGCAAAAAACGACCGTGTGTACGCGGCATTATTGTTGCTGTTGAAAACCTTTTCTCCCTTTTTTATGTACAAGTATATTTTTATTGATGTGTTTCATACTTCTATTTTCTGTCCTGCAAATTTACTACCTTGAACATTTTGAGTCACTGAACTGGTAACTAGCACTTGCACAATAGATTCAGCAATACAGTAGAAGCTTGTTGCTTTGATCAAAAAGTGATGACAGCAAAAACTGATTCAAATCCATGTGTATGCTGGGTGTAACTTCATCATATATTGATTTTGCAAAAACCAAAAACATTTAGTACCCAGTATACATATGTCTATTATATATATATATATATATATATATACATATATATATATATATATATATATATATATATATATATATATATATATATATATATATATATATATATATATATATAAATATATATATATATATATATTATGCGTGTCTCTTCAAAAAAACTGAAGTAGAAATACCAGCTTGTCAGATGATAGCACAAAGCAGAAGTGAGTACAAGGGTCCAACATTAGAGCTTACAAAATATGTCTACTGCTGTGTTACTGTAAAATTGATGTCCTTCTTTCCCACAAATGGATTTTTCTTTTTGTGGTATTTAATCACCTCTGCGGTTTAAATTTTTTGTGCTATAAACAAAAAAAGAGCAGTTTAAAAAAAACACAATATCTTTTACTGAACAGTGTTGAAAAAAAAAAACATATTTTTTACATTCTACTATAATACATATCCAAAAAAATAATAATTTCTTCATCAATTTAGGCCAATATGTATTCTGCTACATATTTTTGGTAAAAAACATCCCAATAAGCTTTAATTGATTGGTTTGAGCAAAAGTTATAGTGTCTACAAACTACAGGATAGATTTATGGACTGTTAGCGGGATTGGGGCAGACAAATCTGACCCTAAGTGACACTCTTGCGGGACCAGTGACACCAATACAGTGATTAGTGCTAACAAAATGCACTGATCAATGTATAAATTATACTGGCAGGGAAGGGGTTAACACCAGAGCCGATCAAGGGTTAAATGTGTTCCCTGGGAAGTGTTTTTAACTGTGGGGGGGAGTGGATTCACTTGAGGAAAAGAGAGATTGTGATTCAGCTTAGCTGAAACACGATCTCTCTCTTTTCCTCCCTTCTGAACGATCTTAATTGCAACAATCAAAGTGTTAGAAAAAAAAATCCTGATCACCCCCAGAGTAGTACAATGTTACAATGGTAACATTGAATTACAAACATTTTTTTTTTTTTAAATAGTAATAAGGCTTAACTGTAGGTACTGTGAAAATCTCTTAAACTTGTTTAGGAGATATTTAGAGTGCATGCAGCTGATAACCTCATCGGCGCATGCGCTCTAAAGGTCCAGCTTACAGTGCCAACCTTCAGAGCCCTGGCTGGGTTCTGTCAAAAGAGCCAACTCACCAAAATATCCAATTACGTCACTTCCAGTTGACTATCCACCAGCAGCAGTAATTTCAGGTTTCGACAACTTTCGACAACTTGGCTGTTTTCACAGAACACCAGCACCATATACACTACAGTACACAATATAATAAGTGCAGATTGTTAGCCCTCCCGCTAGTAACCAACAACATGTAGAGAAAGGGGTAGTGCTGCGCTGTAAATGGGAAATTGAGTAATCGTGTAGAGGAAGTGCAAATACTTATATGTGGAATAATACAGTCTGACTACTGATCATGATGACAATCCAGTGAAAAAACATATACCATCAAAATGAACGTGCTACAGTGCAGCTATATCTAGTTGACATGGGTGTAACAATTCAAATACCAGTACTGGTAAGTATAGCCTCATAATAAAGTGTAGTACAATAATAAAATGGTGTACTATTACAAAATAAGGTGAACACCATGCATAACACAACACACAAAGTGACTGAAATAGGCTAGGTAAAATGTCCATGCAACAAAAGCCTATAAACATAGCAAAAAAGGAGTCCATAATAAAAGTGCTGGTGTAGATGCCAAAATACACCGTGAAGAAAAAATAGGCTTCCAGTAGCGTTGTCCCGATACCAGTATCGGTATCGGGACCGATACCGAGTATTTGCGGGAGTACTTGTACTCCTGCAAATGCCCCCGATGCCTGGCCGAATACTTGTCCCCCCCCCGCCACGGCAACGCACCGCCGCCGCTGCATATTGCAAAGCCGCCACCGCTGCCGCGTTAATCAGCATGCGGAGAACATTACAGGCAGCTTTCGTTTGAATAGCTGTGTTCCCCGCCCGCCGATCAGTCACCCGTCCAATCCCGAGCAAGGAGGAGTGTCTATACGCGGCGCGGCGGTGAACACAGCTATTCAAACGAAAGCTGCCTGTAATGTTCCCCGCATGCTGATTTTTTTTTTTTTTTAATCCAACAAAAGTTTTATTTAGATTGCAGAGGTACAAAGCATACAAAATCCTCTTAACATATCGAGGAGAAATATGTACAAAAACTGAAAAGAAAATTGTTCAAGTGCACTCAGAACATATATACTCTGAGGAGTAATCAACCGTTTCAAATTGCCATCCTCTGTCAGTTAGCTCCATCCACATCTTACCCAGCATTAAAGCCCATCAGCCTATCCATCACCAGGTCCACCGGGGCCAGACCCGGCACATCCAACCACTTTGCCCACACCTTCTCGAACTTATATGCATTACCCCTGTGCTGGTATATTAGTTTCTCCATTCTCAACACTGTCCCAATATTAGCAACCCACTCAGCCAGGGTCGGGGGAGCCTCAGCCTTCCAGTGTACCATAATGAGCTTTCTTGCCTGGAACAGAACCCTGTGTATCGCTTCTCTATCCGCCTCCTCCCATTCGTACTCCTCCAGAGCCCCCAAGAGACAAGCCCTCGGGTCCTGTGGGAGAGTCACACCAAATGCTGAGTTGACTGTACTCACAACCCCGGACCAGTACGTATGGAGCTTTGGGCATCTCCACAACATATGGATTAAATCTCCATGATCTCTCTTACACCGTGTACAAGTAGGGTCGAGCTGTGGATTCATCCTATGAAGCCTGTGCGGGGTATAATAAGTACGGAGCAATATGTACAGCTGAGTGAGCCTTTGTGAGACATTCAACGAGCACTTACTCACTACTTGAAAAATTTCTTCCCACTGCTCACCATCTATCTCACCCGCATCTGTCTCCCACCTTTCCCTTATCTTCAGGGGATGCCGCTTCATCACAGACTGCAGCAGAATGGCATAACACTGGGATATAAAGCCTTTCGACGTCTCAGCATCCCCCAAAAGATCAAAAACGGGCGTTGGCGACAGGCACCACTCCGAGGAGTGACCCTGTGCCGCCACTGCATGTCTCAGCTGCAGATAGGAGAAGTACATTGACTGCGGCAGGCCAAACTCCGCCTGCAGTGCAGGGAACGTACGTAGCACTCCATGTTGAAATATGTGTGTGAGGTGCGTGATCCCAAACCGTTTCCACCTTGCCCCTGATTGCAGCTTGGCTAGCTCAGTGTACGTACCATTGTGCCAAATGGGGCTGTATTTTGTGTACCCCTCCGCGTTTTGAACATACTTGACTTTGTTCCATACCTTCTGGATCAGGGTAAACGTAGGAAACCTCTTATGCGGTTTAGCTAATGCCTGCGCCTCCAACGCTTCAGGGATCGGACTTCTGCCCACGGTGTGCTCCAAAAGCTCCAAAGCCGAGGATCTCACCGTCGGCCGAAACATGCCAACCAGCTGCTGCAGTTGGGCCGCCAGGTAGTACAGCCAAGGGTTCGGCAATGCCAATCCCCCGCTGTCCTTAGGTCTTTGCAGGTGTTCCAATTTAATCCTAGGAGCTCTATCCTTCCAGATAAGACCACGGAAAAGTCTGTTCACTGTGTGGAAAATCTTTAGGTGGATAACCATGGGGGTGTTGTGGAGAAAGTACAGCAGTTGCGGCATGAGTATCATCTTGATCAGATTCACCCGGCCAGCAACTGATACTAGCAGGGCCTTCCAGGTTTTAATTTTGTCCCTAAACCGCAGTAGCAAGGGAGAGATATTAAGTTGTATAAAGTCCCGTGGTCGAGCCGTGATCTGTACCCCTAGGTACTTAAATGATGTGGTAATGGGTATGGGGCATACAGGGTTAATTGTCTGTGTGTCATCGCCGTCCAACAGGAGCAGCGCTGACTTTGACCAGTTTATGAGTAGCCCGGAGAATGCCCCAAATTCTGTAATTGCCACCATAGCCTCCCTGAGGGAGGAGTCTGTGTCCCCCAGCATGAGGAGGGTATCGTCGGCATACAGCATCACTTTTTCCTGCAAGTTGCCATAGCAGAATCCTGTAATGCGGGGGTTTGCCCTAATACTAATAGCCAGTGGTTCAATAGCCAAAGCAAATAGGAGGGGGGACAGGGGACAGCCCTGCCGCGTCCCCCTCTTCAGTGCAAAGCTTCCTGACAAGGAGCCAAAAGTCCTTATTGCAGCCCGTGGTTGGCTGTACAACAATTTTACCCAGGATATATAGACGGGGCCAAACCCAAATTTCTGTAGCACCGTCCACAGATAGTTCCAATCTATGCTGTCAAACGCCTTTGTCGCGTCCAAGGACAGCAGAGCCCTGCTGCCCATGTTATCCGCCCTTGCCTGCATGTTAAGGAACAACCGTCTCAAATTCACCGCCGTGGATTTATTAGGCATGAAGCCCGCCTGGTCTCCATGCACTAGTGAAGTTATCACCCAGTTTAGCCTAATGGCCAGCACCTTGGCCAATATCTTCACGTCGCTTTGCAATAATGATATGGGACGGTAAGCCCCAGGGTCTACGGGGTCCTTGCCTGGTTTTAGCAGCAGCACTATGTTCGCCCTAGTCATAGATGGGGAAAGAGTTCCTCCCTCCCTTGCTCTGTTGAAGACTCTCAGTAGCTGTGGTAACAGCACCCCGGAATACTGTTTATACACTTCCATAGGCAAACCATCCTCCCCCGGGGCCTTACAATTAGGGAAAGCACTGACCGCCTCTAGTAACTCCTCAACAGTAATTGGTTTATCCAGCAGGGTGCGCTGGTTAACGGACAG
Organism: Rana kukunoris; assembly: GCA_029574335.1. Classification (NCBI taxonomy): domain Eukaryota; kingdom Metazoa; phylum Chordata; class Amphibia; order Anura; family Ranidae; genus Rana; species Rana kukunoris. The sequence goes on from CM056051.1 coordinate 186,523,072, forward strand.
CCCGGGGAAGACCAACTGAGCCAAATATCGCTCCAGGTCGTCCTGGGCATATGCCGTGCCGGAACTGTAGAGGGTCTCGTAGAAACCCGCCAGCACCTGCATAATTTGTTCCGGGTTAGTAACTACACCCCCCGTTCCTGATCTAATAGCCCCTATGGCAGGCGAGCGTTGATGAGAGTTTGCAATCCGTGCCAATATCCGGCCAGTTTTCTCACCCTCCTCAAAGAAAGCCTGTTTGGCAAAGAACCTCTTCTTCTCCGCCGACGAGGAAAGCAACTGCTGGTAGGCACACTGAGCGGCCTGCCAGGTCTCCCTGGCTGAATCGTAAGGATCTGCAACATACAACCTCTCCATATCCTGAACCCTGTTCTCCACATCAATCAACAATTCAGCGGAAGCCCGTTTAACTTTATTCACTTCCCTTATAAGGAGGCCCCGAAGATAAGCCTTGAAAGCATCCCAGTGTAATACATTTAGCTCCATCCCTTCTCCAGCAGCAAAATACCCCCTCATGTCCTCCACTATCTCCCCGTGTGACCTGACCAGCTTCAACCAAAATGCATTCAGCTTCCAGGGTGCCTTAACTAAATTCCCCTGCGGTGCCACACAGAGCTGCACCACCAGAGCCGAATGATCCGACACACTGCGGGGCCTGTGCGACACATCCGCAATTAGTGGGAGCACACTTAGATTACCCACCCCCAGATCTATCCTGGACAGGCAGCCGTGCGTCTTTGAGAAGCACGTGAACTGCCTGCCTCCAGGATTGCGGTGCCTCCAGATATCCACCCAGCCCACCTCTTGCAACAACCGCGCCAGGGGAGTACTCCTGGCGAGGGCAGAGGGTCGGGGGCCCGGGTGTCTATCCGCCACCTGATCCAAGCAGCAATTAAAGTCGCCAACCACTAGCAGCGGGACGTCCGGCCTACCATCCAAAAAGGAGAGGAGAAGCCGGAGCACCGCCGCCGTGAACGGCGGGGGAATATACACACATGCCAGAACACAGATCAATGTACCCAGTTTACAGTGGAGAAATACATAACGCCCCTCGGGGTCTATGGCACTGTCAATCTCCTGGAAATCCAAGGTATTGTGCACCAACACACTCACCCCCCTAGAGAAGGAGGTGTGTGTGGAGTGGAATGCCTTCCCCACCCACGCATATTTCAGGAAGCTCACCGTCTCTGCTGTCAAATGCGTCTCCTGAAAGCAAATCACCCCTGGTAGAAATTTCTTTAAGCACATAAATAACATTGTACGCTTTAATGGAGAGTGCATACCCCTCACATTCCATGAAACAATAGGAACCTTAGCCATGAGTGTCCTCTTCCAACATCAAAAATGCATATACTTGCGTGCAACAATGTGCAGTCAGGCCTCTCGGCTGGAAGGAAAGGCCCACCCCCGGATCCGAACACCCCAGTTCAAAATGATGCAAAAGGGCCGACGGCCCAAGTCTAGTGCAATGTACCTCTTGCCAAGTATGGTAGCTGAAAAAGCAAAAGTTGATGCAACCTTTGGACCAAACGGGTCCTGGAACTCTCCGAACCGCCAACAGGGCGGTTGCAACTTTCTGTGCGACTAATCGTCGACTCATATTAGTCTTGTATATCAGCTCCGTGAATTTCTTGATAAGAGCAGCTCTCCTCACTTTTGCGCTGCCACTTAGTATGTCCCCCAGCCAAAAAGAAAAAACAGCACAGGTAGGAAAAAAAAAAAAAAAATTTTAGAAATTAAACAGGAGAGAGAGAAAAACAAAAAGGGCAATGGATCCCCCCTAGACAGGGGTAGAACAAAAAGCCTTCCCGTTTATGCTGAGCGGGTGCCAGACGGCCACAGAAATCAATCACCTGCTTCACTCCCCTTCCTCCTGTGCTCTACGTTGTAGGGATTGCTCATTACAATCCAACCAGGACATGGCCTCTTTAGCAGATTCAAAGAACTGGGCCTGGCCCCGCACCACCACTCGGAGCTTTGCGGGGTAGAGCATGGCATAGGGGAGTTGCAGAAGTCGCAGCCTCCGTTTCACATCAAAGAATTTAGCCCTGCGTTTTTGAACCTCCTGCGAGAAGTCCGGGTAAAAAGACACCCTGGCCCCATTATATTGGACATTCGCTCGCTCCCGAGCCTGACGCAACACCGCTTCCCTGTCTCGGTAATGTAGTAGTTTTGCCAGGATTGACCTGGGGGGGCCCCCCTGCTGCGGTGGACGGGAAGGCACTCTGTGGGCCCGCTCCACTGCGAAAAAAGGCGACAGTGAATTCTTCCCAAAAATCTCGATCAGCCAATTTTCCACAAATGTCGTGGGATCTCTGCCTTCCACCCGCTCCGGTAGACCCACTATACGGACGTTATCTTGCCTGAGACGGTTCTCCATGTCTTCCACCCGGTCGTATGCGTCCCTAGCCATTTGCAGGGCTGCTCTGGTCTCCTGGGCCATGGGCTGTATCTGGTCTTCCACCTCGCTAACCCTGCTCTCCACGGCTGTCGTGCGTTCGCGGATTTTTTGCATGTCCTGCCTCAGCAGTCCAAATTGCTCCTTAATAGTGTCCACAGAGGCTGTGCACTTATGCACAGCCTTAAGAATATCCGCCAGGGTGGGTTGTGCAGCGTTCGCAGCTTGCGTTTCTGGGGCCTGCTCTTCCACCGGCCCGGGGCCTGCCAGTTCCCCGTCCTCCTCCTCCCCCCAGTGGAGCTGCCCAGTGTCCTCCTGCATAGCAGGCTGAGAAATTTGTAAGTCACTCGATCGGGATGGGAGCTCAGACCCTCCAGCCCCCGACATCTTTTGGGCATAGTAGACCATATCTTTAGGGGGATCTTTGCCAGATACCTTATTTGCCTTGCTGCTTTTAGCTCCCTGCTTGTCCGCTCCACGAGGCGTCCCCTTCACAGCCATCGCGGCGGCGCCATCTTGGATCTCCGGCCCCGCGCTCTCCGCTTGTCCTTTGCGGGTCATCCCTCTGGTGCAGAGCGCCGGTGGTGGTACCGCTGTGATCCCGGGAGTGCTGGCTGTTAGCATATGGTGGTTCCGAACCAGAATTATGGCCGGGGGAGGATCAATACCGGATCACCGCTGGGAGCTGTGGGAGATGCGTCCTCTCACATGCCTGTCCTGGCCACGCCCCCCCCCCCGCATGCTGATTAACGCGGCAGCAGCGGCATCATCTAGGTATGGGGGACATGGCTGCATATATGGGGGGCATGGCTGGATATATGTGGGGGGCATGGCTGCATATATGTGGGGGACATGGCTGCATATATGTGGGGGACATGGCTGCATATATGTGGGGGACATAGCTGCATATATGGGGGACATGACTGGATATATGGAGGGACATGGCTGGATATATGGGGGACATGGCTGGATATATGGGGGGACATGGCTGGATATATGTGGGGGACATGGCTGGATATATGTGGGGGACATGGCTGGATATATGTGGGGGACATGGCTGGATAAATGGGGGACATGGCTGGATATATGGGGGGACATGGCTGGATATATGTGGGGGCCATGGCTGGATATATGGGGGGGACATGGCTGCATATATGTGGGGACATGGCTGGATATATGGGGGACATGGCTGGATATATGGGGGGACATGGCTGGATATATGTGGGGGACATGGGTGGATATATGTGGGGGGACATGGCTGCAATATGTGGGGGGACATGGCTGCAATATGTGGGGGGACATGGCTGCATATGTGGGGGACATGGCTGCATTTGGGGACACATTTAAAAAAAAGTATCGGTATTCGGTATCGGCGAGTACATGAAAAAAAGTATCGGTACTTGTACTCGGTCCTAAAAAAATGGTATCGGGACAACCCTAGTTTCCAGTGTTCTCTTCAGAGTAAGTGAGGATGTCCCCTTACCTTACTGCTGTATGGTAACAGCATATACACATGGGTCAAATATTGGCCAATATCAGCCAGTTCAACAGAAACCAGTCAGCATTTGGCCCCTGTGCACTCCCATAAAGTGCACAATTTCCCTCCCATCTAGTCCGTGTATATCATTACAGGCTGATGCCTCATTGTTTCTATTTGTTTTTATTCAAAAGTTTTTACATACATACATTTCACATTACATTTACAATAACATACATTGAAATCATATTAAATACATTCAAAATCTACTCAAATATAGACAACATAAACTAAAATAATAAAGACAACATTGTCGAGATCGATCATTCCTACGCCTTTTATTAATTCACTCTCCCTCCTCCTTCTCCTGCCCCTCCTTCTTCCCCTTCCAACATACCGAGAGAAAAGAGGCGAGAAGGGAAGAGAAGAGAAAATAAAAAAAGAGAAAAAAATAAATAAATAAAAAAAAAGAAAAATGTGTGTATTTATTCCCCTAATTAATGCCCTATGGGTCCTAGACATCTATTTTTAGGGGGGTTAATATCCCCTTCCTTATACATTTCCTGTTCCTTCTGTGATTATTTTAGTGCTTTTATGTGATTTACCCCATAATTTTTCCTGTGACTAGTTCTATTATTTTCCCCTTCTCTTTATTAGGGGGGAGAAAACAACATAACAGTTCTCCCCATCAAATCCACCTGAAAAGGAAAAAAAAAAGGGGGGAAAGATTCCCCCCCCCCTTTCTTATACATTCTCCCCGTGATCCCTCCCATCTGAAATTATTTTAGTGTATTTATGTGGTTGACCCCATCTTTTCTCCCTGTGATTAATTCTATTATTTTCCCTTTTTCCCTTTATTAGGGGGGAGAGCATAATTAGCAGTTCTCCCCTTCAACCCACCTGTCAAACAACAACAGCAACAACATCAAAAAAAAAAAGGGGGAAAAGGGGGGGGGAACTTTCCCCCTTACCTTCCCTTCTCTTCCTCTTCCCCCTCCCCTCTCCTCCCTCTCCTAATCTATACCTCCCCAGGGATTGTTTTACCAAGCTCCCAATAATTCCTACCTACTGTCTTTCCTGCTCATATACTCTGAATATAACTGGGATTGTTTAAAGTCCTCCCAACCTCTCCAAGTCCCTGCTTCTCTCTGGTTAGGTTCCCAATACTGATCCTCCTCCATATTTCTAGTTCTTTCTACCTCCTTTAACCATTCCTGTATCGACGGGGCCTGTTTTTCCTTCCATTTTTTCGGTATTAATATTTTTGTTACATTCAATAGGATAGGGCTGATGCCTCATTGGTTGGGATAGCGTGGCTCTTGATTGGAGGGCTTCCCTATGACTGGTTTAAGGACTGGCTACATCTCCAATCCCTAAACTTTGTATAAGTCAGCCAGCCCCCTTTAATGCAAATCCTTGTGACTATTCTGGGCAGGAGATTAAATTGAATTTTCCTGGGAAGTTAAGTATTGATTACGGGTTGGCCTCTCTTTATTGCATATCCCAGCATGGGATCCTTTGAAGTGAGTATGTGTAAAACAATGAGGTATGGATCTCATTGTTTGTATTCACAAGCCTAGGCACCAAAGTATCTACTCTAACAGGCACTTCTGTGACGCCATGTTGCACGCCTTTCATAGATGCAAGATAAATGAAATATATTCATAATTACAATATTTTACCACTAATAATGGAGATTTCATATAAACTCATAAGGCAACACAATGGTCTCCAGGAAAATAGATATTGTAAAGCCTGGTACACACAGGCTGAATATTGGCCCTTTTCAGCCAGTTCAGCAGAAACCGGCCAACATTTGGCCCAAGTGTACACCAGCCTGTCTGACAGAAGCTGGCTGGGCATGCTGGAAATCCGATCAGCTGATTGGTGTGTTCTGGTGTTCTCTCCCTAGTGAGGTCACAGCAATAAAAAAAAAAGTTCTTATCACTCTTGACTGGCTATAGATACACTTTAAAGTTTTTTTTTTTTTTTAATCTTTGATCAGCCTATGATCAGCATTACGAATTTTGGTTTGGAAAACTTCTGACACAGCTAGAGAAGAGTCATCACTAAGGAGTTTTTATGTACGAATACTGCAAGTTTCTTTAAACAGACAAATTACTACAGTGAGAAAATTTTATTGTACTTTTCATTTATTTAGCAGTGAAAAAAGCAATTAATTTCTGATCTTTGATCAGCCTATGATCAGCATTACGAATTTTGGTTTGGAAAACTTCTGACACAGCTAGAGAAGAGTTATCACTAAGGAGTTTTTATGTACGAATACTGCAAGTTTCTTTAAACAGACAAATGACTACAGTGAGAAAATGTTATTGTACTTTTCATTTTTTTAGCAGTGAAAAAAGCAATTAATTTATGAAAGTACTGAAACCCCATCTCAATATTTCTAAATGTCACTTCATATGCAAATTTTCTGAAGCAAAATTATGAGTCTAATTTCATTCACTCATGAATATTTGACAAAAACATCTGGTGAAATTGAATATTCATTTGGCTTCATAAAAGGCTAACCAGCAAATGTTATAAGCAACATCAAGCAGATCCCCACAATTTCTCTTATCCAATGAAATGCACATCATAGGAACAAATGAGGAAGCAATAAGTGCAAAGCTGCGAATAAGCAGACAGAACAAACTTGAATAGCGAACAGCAAGTCAGCATGATTTCTCACCCTAGAATGGGAACCACTTTACACAATTTGTCCCATATTATGAAATGTCTTGTTTGCTTTATATCAGTTTAGTCATTGCCTTGTGACCTAAAATGTTTTGAAGATACTCCTTCTGGTATGAAGGTAATTGCACTTATATAAAGTTAGTAACATATTGAATAAAGTTGAATAAAGTTCCTCAAAAAGTTCTGCAAGTAGCTTACATCTCCGCAACAAGCTGACATGTCCTACAATAAGGCTCAGACAGAAACATCGCACAAAATCATCATATACGTACATCATCAATTCATTTGTTGGTTCTTTCTCAGGACTAGGGATGTAAGGGAAATGAAGAGGAACTACAACAATCCACACACATTTCCTTAAATGATGATTCTCATTTTTGCATCCCAAAGATGAACGTTGCATATGATTTGTTTCTTAAGTATGGATAATAGGACTTGGACTTTTTTTCTGACAGGGAAATCAGTTTGCCTGCAGGGAAGAGTAAAGAAATTGTACGAGTTCAGCTGAACTTGCACAATTTCAAATCGGCAATGCAGTCCGACTTCAGGGGCGATTTGACAGACATCTGTGCAGGTTCCTGCACAGATGTCTATTAAAATCCCACCCAAAGTTGCCAAAAGTAGTACAGGAACTACTTTTGGGAATCGGAGAGGAGCCGCAAAGTCGGCATCGCACCGATTCGGATGGTGCTATTGCCGGCAATAGCCGCTGATTTGGCATGCGATTTGACATAATTTAATTTTATAACACATGCCAATTCAGACCAATGTGAACCTAGGCTTAAGGTAATATGGTTGTTAAATCACTTGATGACTGCTATCAGTAGATTAATGTCCCTCATTATGTTGACTTGTGCTGAGGGAACACTAATCTACCCTCTATTTTAGACAGCCAACTGTGCTATTGGGGCCTAGTTCTGAGTCTGTGCTGTTATGGACAGTACTGATCCCACACAAACAATCAGAAACTCCACTGGTTCCCAGTTATTGAGATCACATTGGTTTTAGAAAACCAAACTGACCACCTGTCTACAGACATGCAAGTACGTTTTCTCCTATTGTATGGCCACTCTCCACTTGAGGTGTGTGCTCCCTAATAGTCTGGCCCTGTCTCTTTTTAAGGTGGGAGGAGAAGCTGTAGGGTGATTGGTGTGCAGAGAGAACAACAACATGCCACTTTACAGTGGAAGCAATTCCCTCTTGGGAAGGAGAAGCCATGAGGCCTAAGGCTTGGAGAGGACATGATTCGGGACTTTGTTTAGTAAGTAGCACCAAAGCAACCCGTCCTATATAGTTGATGAGGCTTTAGACCTGTTACAGCCAGGATATAGACCTTTTGTGTGTATATACCCTGGACTCCATATAACATAGTTTTTAATTACTCATATCATGTGTACTGGACTGTATTGCCAACCATGTGGAATTATTAAACTGATTATCTGTAATCTTTTTAATATTTTTTGATACTTCAGTAAAAGTTCACAAAAGCCACTATAATATCCCTATCTTGACTAAGCCTGTGAGTAATAGAAGTGGGGAATGAAGGAAACCCCACAATGCAACATTAATATGAGATTGTGCACAGCCAACATAAATACTTTGTTGTGGGAAGTAAACCTGATTGGCCAAGGAGCTGGAGGGTGGTGGTTAGGGATAGTAGTGACCCCCCTGGTAGTGTGAGTATAGCCTCATCAGTATGTCATGCCCAGGTGGCCTTGGCCTCCATGTAACATAGGCCTTGGGAATTCAGTCTGATCATTGAGCCTTTGCCTTTAACCATATGCATATGCAAGGCCTTGCACAAGCGTGAGCTCCGGCCACTTGGGGAGTTGTAAAGATCAGGGGATGGAGAGATATGGTCTAGGACCCACCCTCATACACAGAGAAGGCAGCTTTTGTAGGCTGCAGCAAGTATCAGACTGGAACAAGTCCATTATTACATTTTAAGGTGCCTTGGTCTATTGTAAGGCCCGGCTACATAGCATGACCAAAACTGGCAGCGAGGGGGTGCTCACAGACAGTACAATACCTATACCTTTGTGTGATAGAGTATACTGAGCACAAGGAGTCGATAGATATAGAGGGGATTTCTGCCTCAATAACTCTGCTGTATCTAGTGCCCATGTGACTATATCCTTTAGGTTTGGCTCACAAAAATTAACCAATAATACAGGTCTATATTTTTGACTAACTTTAAAATCTCATTGGACTTTGAAATGAACTGTCACTTTTTGCCAACATTGTCAACATATAGTATAGGTACTGGTAAATGCACAAGCACATTTAAATGGACTTGACTAATGCCAAAAGACACCACTATTGGAACGATCCTATGATAATCTGATCATTAGTACACAGATTTTGGGATCCAATCATAACAGTTCATGCAAAATTATCCGAAGGAACAAACACAAACAATTATCTCCTTCGATACCGGAACGTATAATATTCGGTTAATCAGTAAGGTATTCTTCTTAAAAAAAAAGGAAGATAAAAACCATGCATGCTAATAAATGAAAGAATACATTACAATACAATACAACATGTTACATCACTTCTGAAGAAACTGGTTCATAACTTATAAATTAAATTCTGGATTGAAAGGCAAGGTAGGGCTGTGCATTCAAGATAGTCAAAAAACTGAGAGTGGCGACCCTGGCTCATGAATATTGTATAGAGCCATGTAATAATTATGGAAAACTGATGCTATCTGTTCTGAGGCATAAACCATTCCCCTTTTCGGGCAGCATATTTTACTATTGTATAATCTGGTTTGTTTAGTTCGAATTGTCCAAGCCAATGCTCTGCTACATTTGTTCCCAAATTCATATATGGCCCTTTGTGCACAGTCTTTAAATTGCAAAAAGGCTTGGTCCAGAAGGGAATATAGCTCCATTCTCTTTCGCTGCAATATGTGAAAAGTTAGCACATCGGAGAGTTGTTTATGGTGAGATTTTAGAATTTGAATCTCTTTATGTAAAGAGGACTCTTCCTACTGTACAGGAAATGAGGTGTTATCTAGTTTGGGATTTCCCAAGAAAGAAGAAATTGCTTCCAGAATGGCAGCCCTAGAAGTGCTGTCCTTCAAAAAAGTTTCATTTTGTCTGCAAATTGGACAGAGTTTATGAGTAGCAGGAAAGTTTAAAGCGGGATTCCACCCGCTTTTTTTTTTTTTTAAAGTCAGCATCTACTAACAGTGTAGCTGCTGACTTTGAATAAGGACACTTACCTGTCCTACCCGCCCGCGCTGATGGCCCCCCCGATACCGATCCATGCGGCTTCACTGCCCGTTTCCTACTGCGCATGTGCGAGCAGCGCGACGCTTTGTGAATGGTCTGACTGCTTTCTGGGATACACACAGTTCCCAGAATGCAGCGCGCACCATTCACAAGAAGACACAGAGTGTAGGAGGAGGAAGAGAATCCACCGCGGAAGATAAGGCTCCATTCACATCTGAGCGACAAAACGCCGGACGCCCGTCGCGCTTTTCGCTCGAGATGTGAAATAACATTGCGGTCTATGGAGACTGTTCACATCTCCACGCCTGTCGCCTGAAAAAAAGTCCCGGACCCTTTTTTTCAGGCGACATTGGCGTTCGCTCATAGACCGCAATGTTAAAGAAAAAGAAAAAAAAAGTTTCATCTACAGGCGGCAAGATAAGCCTAAGGGTCAGAATCGGGACTTCCGCATAGCAACAGCTATTCAGGGTAAGTAAAAAAAAAATTGTTTCCATTTTTTTTTTTTTACTTCCTCATTTAGCAGTAGGAGTGGATTCTTGGTATACACTGTGTGATAGCTAATTGGAGGAAAGGCACACACCCCCACTCAACATAGGCAGAGGAAGGAAACAATGTGCAGAGCTGTGCTATGAATAGACAAACTCTCTGCTAATCTATTTATAGCACCCACCCTGATACCAATTTCAGGCTGTTTTTATCTTGGTTGTCTGAGAACTTGTCAGAAGTTATCATGCTGGTAACAGAGGAACAAATCTGCAGAAAGACACATTAATTAGGGCTTTGGTGAGACGTAAGTAAACACTACAGATATATGTGCTTAGGTTTTACATTCACTTTAGGTCTAATTAACTGTGTTAATTAGACCTAAAGTGGGGTGGCTGCCATTGTATCGAAGGTTGGTTCCAAAATTGAATTAAGATCCCCCCCCCCCCCCCAAACTATTTCAATAGAACACAATTCTTGAAGCATAACTAAACCCCAAAACAAAAATGTGAATAGTTTACAGCATATACATTTTTAAATGTGGTGGCTGCAATAAAATTTGTAGTCCCTCCCCCCCCTTATTTACACTTGGGGATCTGGCCAGTAACACACTTTCTGTCTTAGGGTGGCTCCACTCTCTGACAGAGCAATGGAGACACCATTGAACAACAGAATTGTCAACCCGTGGAGAGGGTAGTGTTAGATGCACTGGCAAATTTAGATGTGCTTGACTAACAAATTAAAGTCAAGGTTTTACACAAACCTGACCATTGTAAGTATCCCAATGTTAAATGGTTTGTCTCAACATTCTTACTGACACTTTTGCTAGACAACTTGCTAGAAAATTGAAAAATTGTTGATTTACTGTCCAGACCCACCAGGTTAAAATAAAGGAAAAAAGCCTAAAAAAAAGAAAATGAAAACAGCCACCAGATTTAAGGATTGATTAGTTGCAATATATATATCGGGGCTTTAAAAATTAGAATGAAAATATGTTAGGTGTACAACTAATGATTATATTAGGAATTATTTTAAAACTAAGGCTGCCAAGTGGCAAATTGCTAGTTTTACATCACTGCTATGCCCCTTGCCCCTTACCCCACCCCCAGGTAGCCAAAACTTCTGGAAGTATCAAATGCCGAAGAGTCTGCAGCAACGAAGGGGAAGTAGGTGATACAGGCTGCCTGATCCTAGGCAGGGTGCACAGGGTGCATTGCACCCAGGCGCCTGCAGAGGTGGGGGTGCCAAACAATCTCTCTAACAGAAGCCCTCTCTGTGTCCATCAGAGAGGCCCCCTCCAGGTCCCAATGAAGTACTCTGCTTCTCTTCCTGTATTTTGTTTAATTTTAGGAGATCATGTAAGGATCCCAGGTTAATGAAGATTTTATGGAGGAGCATCTCTGTGGTTGAGTCATTGCCATAGAAACATTTGTAAAGGGGAGGAGTTAGTAAAATGACGACGCCCATGTGGGGGCGTCAGAAATATTTCTGCACCTAGGCACCTCTGACCCTAGGATCAGGGTCAGAGGCTGTTTAGATTTTTTTTATGCTACTGACAGTTTCTCTTTAAAACACTGTATTTGATCTAGGCCATTGGATCAAAGAATTGAAGCAATGTAAAAAGAAGAACCTAGTGGTTTTGGGTGACACGTATCATTATTCTTTGCACTCTCTTATTAAATAAACTCCAAAGCCATGTGGTCTAAAAGATGACATTTGTTAATAATCCCCAGATATTGCTGCCTAAATAGTTCTACTATTCCTATGTTCAGCTTGTTTTGAGGACATGCTTAAGGGAGGCAGTAAATATCACTGTGACCTATATTATGTAGTACATCTGCTATTTATAGCTTACAAATGATGTAGCAGGTAGAAGATAACAGAATACAAAACCACAGAGTGCCATTTTGTTGAACCACACAATACCTTATAAGCCTGTGATTTATCACAGATATTTTAGCCATAATGCTAAAAAAAAAATGTTATTGTTTAAAGTTTAGGGTTGCAACTAACGATTATCTTCATAATCAATTAGTTGGCCGAATATTGTTTAGATTAATCGATTAATTGGATAAACAACCTCCACAAAAGTGTGATATATAATTTAGTTATTATGTAACATTTCAAAAAACAATTAAATCTTGAATATGCAGTGCAGGGGCGGACTGACCATTGAGGAACTCGGGCACTGCCCGAGGGCCCCATGCCACTAGGGGGCCCCATCAGGGTTACCAGGCTCATTAAAACCAGGGGCAGAGTAAGTAAAGATCTGTTTTTTTTTTTACATTTGTCCCTGATATGTCCAAAACCTACATGCTTTTGATGTGAAAATCCCGAGATTTTAGCTGCCCCACCTCTGTACTGCCACCTGGCTTGGTGGCCATCTGTAAGCCTGGGGGCCCCGTAATCTTCTATTGCCCGGGGGCCCCATGAGTTGTCAGTCCGCCCCTGATGCAGTGGTAAATATAAAGAAGCAGCAATATGGTTAGTGAACAAAATACCTAACTCACACTGAGAATAACAGACAGAAGAGATATACAATATATAATACTAAATATACCCAGAAGTAGGATATACAGGGTATTTTAAAGTGGTTCTAAAGGGGCAAGTTGTTTTACCTTCATGCATTCTATACAAATTAATTCATACAAAAACAGATTGAATTAAAAAAAAATATTTTAAAATCAATCCCAATTGTGAACATAAAATTCAATTCAAGTGTGAATGATACCTTCAGGATCCAGGGGTCCCAGAAAAGTTTCCCATAACTACGGGGCACCTCCAAGGTCCATCGAAACCTTAAAGGTGGTGTAATGTAATGTACGTCATGGGTCTCCCGAACCGAAGCCTACGTGTGAAGTGGTCTGGTGGTTAGGAAGTGTTGAACATGTGAGAACCCATTAGCAACCCACCAAGAGAATGCCCATGGTTGGTCCAGACCCGGGGTAAAAAGAGGATTGTTAGTGATTGGGAGCAAGGCAGAAAGGGCAACATATAACAAGCAGAGTGCTGCACATAGTCCAAGACTTGTAAGCTACGATGCCATGAGCAGGGCTGTATCTTGGCCTAGGCCGACAAGGCCCAGGCCTAGGGCGGCACTTTGCGGGGGGCGGCCGCCCCCCTGCACAAAAATATCCCCCCCACCTGTCCTCCCGAGTCTCGGGTCCCACAGCATTCCCCCGCTCATATACAGCCTCAGCGCATCTGCCGCCCACAGCCACTGGAGGTGCCTGACCAGTGGTGGAGTTATCTGCAGCCTTATGTGCTGTGCCTTCTTCAGGCATCGGGAAATCCCGCCCGCTGCTTCACCATGCAGTGTGACATCCAGCGCAGGTAGGAGGACACCTTGTAAGGGGAGAGTGTGGAGCCAGAGTGTATGGCAGCCAAGGAGTGAGTGTATGGGAGGGGGTGGAAGGCTGTGCATTCTCATTGTGCTGTATTTGGAGGACTGGTGGCAGCCCGTTTTTGCTGGGACTTGTTGTGCACTGTGGGGGCTGAAATATGGCAGCCCCGTTTTTGCTGGGACTTGTGCACTAAGGGGGCTGAAATATGGCAACCCCGTTTTTGCTGGGACTTGTTGTGCACTGTGGGGGCTGAAATATGGCAGCACTGTTTTTGCTGGGACTTGTTGTGCACTGTGGGGCTGAGATATAGCAGCCTCTTATGCTGGGACTTGTCCTAGCAGAGTGGGCTGCCATTCTTCAATGCCACGTAGTCTAGGGCACTACAAGTCCCAGCATAGGAGCCTGCAATATCTGCCATATCTCAGCCCCCCCCAGAGTGCACTACAATTCCCAACATAGGAGGCTTCCATATCTCAGCACCTCCAGAGGGTACTACAAGTCCCAGCAGAGCAGGCTGCTCTTACAGAACAGGAGATAGAGCTGGGGGGGGGGGGTTGTTGTACTGGGAGGGGAGAGAAGGAGGCACAGGTTTGAGATGAGGGGGGATTTTTTTTTCTAAATGTGAGGATTTATGCTGGAAGGGGGAGATGGGGAGGATTTGTGCTAAGAGGGGGAGGTTAAGGCAAGGGTTTGTGCTGAGAAGGGGGATTTTCACTGTAAGGGGTTACATGAGGGTGAGGATTTGTGCTGAAAGGGGGTATTTTTGCTTCTAGGGGGAGATGGAGGGTGCGGGGGTCTGGAAGGGGTGTGGTTTACAGATGATAGGGCGGGTCTTAAATAGGAAGGGGTGGGGCTTTGACAGGAAGGGTGTGTCATATTTAAATTAGGGGGTGCATTAATTTAGTCAGGCCTAGGGCAGCACAAAACCTAAATACACCATGAGTGGGCTCAAAGTTGATGGGCGGAGGTTATAGGTAGCCAGAGGAGGTTTGGCATGGCAATGGGAGTACAGGGCTAATTGGGCGATCTGGGTGGTCAGGTAGTATTTGGCGATATTGGGAACCCCCAGGTCCCCCTGTAGCCTGTGTGTCAAAAGGATCGCTCTGGAGATCCTGGGGCATTTATTGGCCCAGATAAATTGGATGATTCTGTTTTGGAGCAATCGGAGCAAATGCAATGGGACTCGCATTGAAAGAGTGAATAAAAGTTTGGGCAAGATTTTTCCTTCACTTGGTATTGCACATGTTTTATCTGACTTATTGGTGTATTTAGCGCCACACTTTTTGGATTTTGGTTTATGGAATATCATGTATCAGGGTATTGTGTTGGTAGCTTTTTTTCTGTTTTAGACCCAAGTGTGCATTTTTCTTTGAATTTGATATCCCATTGTTCACCTGCTGAAAATGCTTATCTAATGGTTTCTAAACTTTGAGTCAGGGACTCAAACAATTGTTATATATTTAGGTTAAAAAACAACACATAACCATCAAAGTACATACAAAATTAAGTACATTTAAACTTGCATTTTCAGTTCTCTAAACCTGCAATTGATCTAGATGAAGGCAAGAATCCCTAATAATGCATGGTCCAATTTACCTCAAAAGGGATAAAAACTAAATTCTTCCTAAGGCCGCGTACACACGATCAAATTTTTCCGCTGAAACTGGTCCGATGGACCGTTTCAGCAGACAAATCCGATCGTGTGTATAAGCTAGCGGACATGTTTGTCCAGCGGACAAATTTCAAAGCATGCTTTAAAATTTGTCCGCCGGACAAATTGTCCGTCGGATATGTCCGCTGGTTAGTACACTAACCGGCGGACATATCTGCCCGCACAAGCGTCGAATGGATTCGACCCATGCGTGGACGTTTTTCACTTCCTGGTTCGGTGACGTGGCAGCGTCAACATCACCGCCACGACCAAAATCCGATGAGACATATCCGCCGCAAACGGTCCGTCGGACATGTTTGAGCGGACATGTCTCATCGTGTGTACGCGGCCTAATACTCTCTTCCTAATAATTCTTTTAGTGTTACTGACCCAAAGTGCTAAAGTTATACCTAACCAACTTTTCAAAGGAAGGTCACCCTCCTCCTTCTATGACAGGTTGCCTTTAACATTTCTCAACTGGGGTTCCGCGAGAGGTTCCCAGGTGTCCCGGCACAATCTGCCATTCATCACAAGCAGATGAACGGTGGATTGCATTGCCACATAGCTGACAGGCTGCAGAGCAAAGAGAACACAAACAACTGTCCTGCCCCGATCCCAGCTGGCCCTCCCCTCCATCCCAGAAGCCTGTGTGTGACATCACTTTTCTGGCCCCTATGCTGCTCTCTCCTGGCCTGAACTGTGCTGTGCTGTCCTAGCCGAACTGTGCTGTGCTGTGCTGTCCTAGCCCCCCTATACTTTGCTGTTCTCTCCTGGCCCCTCTGTACTGTTCCCCCCTGCCTGCCCCAGTACAGTATTCCCCTGGCCACCCTGTACTGTGCTGTGGTCTCCTGCCCCCCCCCATATTTTTCCACTTGCCTCCCCTCTACTGTTTACTCCTGCCCCCTTATACTGTTTTCTCCTGCCCCCATACTGTTCTCTTCTGGCCCCCCTGCATTGTTCTCTCCTGGCCCCCCCTGTAGTATGCTATTCTCTCCTGCTCCCTATACTGTTCCTTCCTGGTCCCCTGTATTGTGCTGTGCTCTCTTGGCCCCCTATATTGTTCCCTCCTTGACCTAGGGTTGCCACCTTTTCTTCACGCCAAACCCGAACACTTTAGCGGCGCACGGCATGGCACCCCAACCGCGGTGCGATTTTGCCGTGACTGTCACCCGACAAATTGCGGCAAAATCACATAAACATAATTGTGGGATGCCTGTCATCCAAAAGAAGTTTTGCTTCACGATTGGGGTGCCATTATCCCCATCCCCTTCTATTACAAATCTACTTCCCCTACCAGCACAAATCCTCCAATACCACCATGGCAGCCGACAGAGGGTATCACGGGGCCCCAGCACACAGGGGAGCCTGGACAGCAGGGGGTTTGGAGCAGTGGGCGTGGGGGTGCAATTACAGAGGAGGGGGTGCAATTACAAAGTAGGGGGAACAATTACAGAGGAGGGGGTTGCAAATACAAAGGAGGGGGGGAATTCCAACGAGGGGGGGCAAATACAGAGGAGGAGGGTGCAATTACAGTAGAGATGGGGCAAACACAGAGGAGTCAAAAAGGGAAAGAGAGAGGTGACAGGCAGCTGCTGGTGCGGAAGTTTTTAATAAAATAAATGCTTTAAAACAATCTACTCACTCTTCATGTCAGAGCTGTAGGCATGTCAGTCTGTGAAGTCAGCTGTCCCATTCTCCCCTCCGATTCACGCTGTTGTTATCACTGAATCGCTGGAGGAAACAGAGCGCGGGAAATTCATGTTAACTCTCAGCCTCTGATGATGGAGGCGTGGTTAAGCCTCCAGAACGCTCTGATTGGTCACATTATCCCAGGCTGACAGCTTACTGCAGTTTCCCCCACGGCTCTGTATCCTTGGCTTCCTCCAGCGATTCAGTAAAGCAGCGTGGATCAGAGGGGAGAATGGGACAGCCGACTTCACAACTGTGACATGCCTACAGCTCTAACCGGAGAGTGAGTGCATTGTTTTTAAGCATCTGTTTTATTAAAAACTTCCGTACCAGCAGCTGCCTGTTGCCTCTCTCTCCCTTATGTTTTATTTGCTCTGTAATTGCCTCCCCCTCCCGCTGCTCCGATCCCCCTGCTGTCCGGGTCCCCCTGTGTGCTGGGGCTTGTAAAAGGAGGCCCCATGATACCCCCTGTCAGCTAGAAATGGTGTCCGGGTATGAGGCAGAGGGAAACCCGGGCACAGCCTCCTAAACCCGTACTGTCCGGGTCAAAACCGTACAGGTGGCAACCCTACCTTGACCCCCTGTGCTCTGCCCTGCTGACTCCTTGTACATTGTTTTTCTAAGGTTTGACCCAGAATTGAGCATCTGTGCAAAAAAAAAAAAACAGGAACAAGTTTCACATTAACGAGAATCGTTCTATTATTCTATTGTGTTATGCCATTTCTAAGAATAATTGTTATATATCTACAGCTTGGTGATCACATTGATGTTCCAGGATCTGTAGACATGAAAATTATTTCAGGGGTTCCCTGAGTTCTAAGATTTTTGCCAGGGGGTTCCTCAAAGGTAAAAAGGTTGAGAAACACTGCTTTAGGCGAATACAACTGAATAACAGGCACAGTCAATTTATTTTGTAATCTAATATGAAGATATTAACTGTCATCCAAAAATTCCCATTGGGAAAAACATGTTGTAGTTAATATTTAATCATCGTTTTAGTGGTTAACGGTTTTTCATTTAGAAAATGAAAATGGAGGAAAGCGGCTCTTCATTTTAATCTGTATCATGTATAAAAGCTGAACAAAAAGCCTAACCAGCTGTGACAAATGAACATGGGGCTTTTACATACAAATGACTTTGGTAAAAAAATATATCTGAAATGATAGTACCACTGCAACAAACAAGCAAGGGCGAAAATACCCCATTTAAAACTAGTAAAGATATCACAACGAGAATTTTTTTTTTTTTTTTACAAATAAACTTAAGTAGTCTAAGTTTTTCTCTGCAGCGGGGAAAAAAGCCATTTATTCACAGAATACAGAATCATTGCTCTTATTTGTCTTGTTGATAGCGGCTTCCCTTTCCAATTAGTGCAATGTGTATTAGATAAACCTAAGATCCTGGCACAGTCTTGCCACCTAGTGGAAAAAGGGAGGCATTTCTATAAACAGAAATATTCCCCTACAAACAAAATCATGGTTGTTCTATGGCAGGCCTGGAATGACATACAGCAGGCACAGCTGCAACTCATGGTTAAACTCCTTCATTTTAAGATTCTGATTCCAGTAGGTGCACATGGTACAGCTATCCCTGGGTCCTGAATGGGGCCCCAGCATTACTTCTATTTTTCTTTATTTCCAAGCTGTATGAAGAAGGAAGCAGTATTTTTAATTTATTTTTCTTCACGCTTCTTGTCCATACTGCTATTCACTTTCTGCAGCTATTATTTTGAAAAACTGGATAAAATTACATACATCTCTTAATTTTTTTTCCTCATCTGAAACAGTTGTAAGCAGCATTGTGAAACACATTTGTCCCATTCAGATTTCATGCCTGGGCCCAATCATTGTATTATAACCAGGGCTTTTTTTTCTCAAACAATAGGTGCTGGAACTTAACCATGAGCCCGCAAACCCCCCCCCCCCCCCACACACACACACACACACACACCCTCTAAATCCCCCAAGTTCCCCCTGAAAAAAAGCTGTGATTATAACCATAGCTCCCAACTGTCCTTGATTTTGAGGGAATGTCCCTCTTTCCCCCTCATTTGTCCCTCATTTTGGTCTGATCTATTTAGTTGTATATAAAATGCACTTTTCATCTTTAAAAAGGTGTTTGCCAGTGCTATACTTTTCAACCAAATTCTAAATTGTTGCATTTGTACATTTTAACCACTTAACCACTTAAGACCCGGACCAATATGCTGCCAAATGACCAAAGGGGTTTTTGCGATTCGGCACTGCGTCGCTTTCACAGACAATTGCGCAGTCGTGCAAAACAAAACGTGGCTCCCAAACAAAATTCGCGTCCTTTTCTTCCCACAAATAGAGCTTTCTTTTGGTGGTATTTGATCGCCACTACGATTTTTATTTTTTACGCTATATACAAAAATAGAGCGACATTTTTGAAAAAAAATCAATATTTTTTACTTTTTGTTATAAGAAAAATCAATAAACTAAATTTTAGTCAAACATTTAGACCAAAATTTATTTAGCCACATGTCTTTAGTAAAAAAAATCGCAATCCGCCTGAATTGTTTACTGCTATGTATGATAGGGTTTAACTGTCTTCACCCTCTTACCTCATACTGTGCTGGGGCTAGGTTGATATTGTTATCTTAGCTCGTCAGATGCCCCCTGCTTGTTTGCTTTTGTTTTTATTTTTTTATTTTTTATTCCCCCCTCTTTAGTACTTTGCTGTGCATTTGTATCCATGTGGTGTTATTTTACTGTTTTGATTTCAATAAAACATCTCTGTTTAAAAAAAAAAAAAAGATTAGCATGTTGGCAGGTAGGCAGCACTAACGGGGGGGGAGATAAAGAACTAATTATAAAGAGTTATTCTATTGTATAGTGCAGGTCAATGACTAGACCTGGGAATATAGGTCTTCTCAGTGTCAGTTCACTTCATATTAGCACTATGTATTTGAAAGTA
Source organism: Rana kukunoris (assembly GCA_029574335.1). Taxonomy (NCBI): domain Eukaryota; kingdom Metazoa; phylum Chordata; class Amphibia; order Anura; family Ranidae; genus Rana; species Rana kukunoris. The sequence goes on from CM056051.1 coordinate 186,542,984, forward strand.
TGCTATGAGCTAATTAATATTTGTAATTTTTAACAGTAAAGTAGGCAGGGCTTTTTTTTGCTCAGGAAAATAGGAACAGAAACTTAATCACGACCGCTGGTCCCTTACACACACACATCAAATAGTGGGTGTGGTCAAATTTCACTAACAGTGGGAGGGTCTTTAAATACCAGGAGTGCATTATGTACATAGTGCAGTGTTCAGGGAGGGGGTTACACACAGACTGCAGAGTTCAGGGTGTGCTACGTAAATAGTGCAGAGTTCAGGGTTGCACTGCATACAAAGTGCAGAATTCAGTCTTCTTCCCCAGCTGCTTACCTCTGCATCCCCCATCCACAGCTTACATTTACCCTCTTCAGCTCTGACCTCTGCATGCAACCCCTCTCTGCTTCCTCCGTCTTCTCCCCATCTCCTTAAAAGCTCCACCATCTTCCACATGTCTTGGTGCTGTATTAAGCTGAAGCACCCAGCCAGCTCTAGTATCTCCCCGCATACTGTAGTAGGCTTCACCTCTCTCACTTGCATGGAGATCATTCATTGGTGATGTTGGCATTTGCACTGCACCCCTGGTACCTGCATCTCCTTTGTTCCCATCCTTCACTCAGTGGGAGCTACTCAGGAGATCTGATCTGTGGAAGCTGCTGGGGAACAAGCTGTCACTTGTAAGTATAGAAGCCAGACTTTTGTGTTTGCAAGTAATAGTGGTCAGCAGGGAGCAGAGGGGCTGAGCCAGAGGTGGTGGAATTGAGTTCCAACAAGTTCCAGCTGGAAAAAAGCCCTGGAAGTAGGGAATGGCATATGAGAAAGCAGTTGCAAACAAGACAGATCATTGTGTAGAAAAACTATCCTTGCGGTTGTCAAAAGAAGATAAAATCCTATTATTATTTTTTATTATTATTACTGACTTTCTGTAAAATGATTTTCTTGGAGTACATTTAGGTAAACAGGTAAATCTGGTTATACTGCTGTCTTCAGGTGATTAAACACTGACAAACAAAGCTGTAAGGACAGCCCAGTAAAAAACCCCACCATCACCAGCCCCAGCCCGAGCCCCAGGGTTGATGGACCCATGTAACTTCATGTATTCCAAGAAATTAATATTACAATAAGTCGAAAATCCGACTTTCTTATTTTTTCAATAAAAAACACAGGATGTTTTGGAGTTGGACAGTGAGATGGTAGAACTATGACATGGTAAAGATCAAGGGAAGAAACCACCTTTGGAAGAAAAATGGCCTTGAAGCTCAAAACACCCTTGACTACAGGTTACACAAGAAAATGTTCTTTGCAGATAAGAACCACCAATTTAGAAACTCACCAAAGTGATTGCAGCAAGAAATGCAATCATGCAAGTAAGGGTAGACAAAGGAATATTTTGAATAGGTTCAAAGGGTAGTTTCTGTAGAACAGTCAGAACTGACAGATTGAGAACCCACTGAGTCACTAGAGAACATGCAGGAGTATTGTGAGTGAAACCCTGTACAAAGACCCTCACTAGGGAGTGCCATGCAAGTAGGTAAACAGACCAGATAGATTCCATATGGGGTAGATGTCCCCTTTTGCTTTGGGAATGGTGAACAGATTAAATGAAAACCTTGGAATGTCTCCTGGTCCCAGACCATGGCTATGGCACCTTTGGAGAGGAGCTGTGCTAGTGTACCATGAAGGTATGCCAATCTTTGTAGGGAAGTTGGCAATTGAAAAAATTAAGCAGGGCGTTTTTAGTGGACCCTGGACCCACAAAGGTTCAGAGCCACTGCTTTAGAGGAAACATAGTGCTAATATCTGTCTGTAGCTCTCCTTCAGCTGTGTCTGTCTTCCCTATATTGGCACTATATGTCCTCTAAAGTAATCTAAAAGCAAAGACACTGACTACCAATGTAAAGAGGCACAAAGAGTGCCAATGTAAGGGGCACAGACACTGACCACCACCCTAAGGGGGGGGCAGACACCAACCACACTCTTTATCTCCTTCCATAGACCACTGGCTCTAACATTTTTTTCCTCCCCCTTATCACTGATGGCAGATATTTTCCTTCCCCCAACTAACAATACTGGGTATTTTTTTCTTCCATTGACCACTGATCCTGGTATTTTTTTTACTTATAACCACTAATGCCAGCCATCTTTTCCTGACCAGTTGCTGGTTTAAATCTATTTTAATGATATTTTACTAAAAGGTATGCCCAGACAAAGTGTTAACCCTTTGTCTATATTCTTTTTAATTTCCCCCTAGGTTCCCTTAAAGTGATATTAAAGGCTATTTTTTTTTAAAGTGCTCTAAAACACAGGTGTCAAACACAAGGCCCTCCAGGCCATTTCATGTGGCCCTTACACCTCTCCTGCAGCTGCAGAAAAGCTCAATCCCTCCTCTGGTCCTACTCCAGACCCTTACTTCTCTGCATAAGTAAAGGGGGGTGAACTGTGATGTAAGAGAGAGTGGGGGACTCAACTTCTGATGGTGGGGTGGCTCTTGGCATCTAATGTAAAGGGGAGGGGATGCTCTGGACATCTAATCTTACACATACAACCGGCCCTTTTGAGGGCAATCATAATGCTGATGTGGCCCTTAATGAAATTGAATTTCACACCCCTGCTCTAAAATGCGAATCTGCCCTTATATGATTGGGATGGCAGGAATTGTTATTCAACAAAGTGTTACCGGAGTTTGTTTTGTAATACAGCATATTGCAAAAAAAATTGAAATTACTTCAAATAAATAATACAACATTTTCAAGTGATATTTTTACACTAATCTCGGGCCTTTCTTTATAATCTGCACAAATTATTTGGATATCATCAAGAGAGAAATATTTTGAAATAGGTTTTGTTAAGGAGCGATGGTAACCACTACCCACTGCCAATGACTATTATTAGAATTATTTAAAAGAAACAGCTTAAAACAGCTTACGACACTACCTTAATTATATTACAGCAATGTAGTGAAAAATGCAGTCGTCTTTCTTCCCCTGGTAATTAATTCATTGTAATGAAGAAAAACTAAAAGTTTTTTGCAGTTTGCAGTTTAGCAATCAGATTTCATGCTCCTTCTGGGAGCTGTTAGGGCCCTCTTGTTACCCATAATAGGATATCAGAGCGGTAGCTCTGATGGTAAAAAAAACCAAGCGATGTATCTGTCCCACAAATCTGCTATAAACCAAAAGAAATATCAAATTGACCATCTGACATGTGTAGATAAGAGAAAAGAAAATATATATTTTTATTTGATGACCCTTTCAATTGAGGTACTTTATTTGTACAAGCTAAGAAACAGGCAAACAACTTCCACATGCATTCATAACATACACATAGTTTTGAACTTCTACTAATATAGTGAAAAGTGTGCAATGCACATAAATTATACTATGAGAAAATAAATAAAACATAGACATTGCCTGTTTTTTGCTTTATGCACATAACATTCTATAGATGTCCCCAAAATGTATTTTCATAACAGGAAACGTCTCCTTTAAATGAACTAGTTCTTTTCCCATTCCGGACAAATCAACAGATAAATCTAGGTGCTGCTTCTCCCAGCTGCACATATTTAAAATGTAAACACTGTCCTAGGGGATCAAGATGAGAGTCCTCATTTTTGGTGAGCTTTATGTCACGTTGTGCGGCTTACAGAGAATTACCTCTTTGCTTCCGGCGGCTGAATAGAGCAGCAGGAAATATAATGTATGGTGGATATGTGTACCTGAGGAAGGTAGCATTACAATGAATGTGCTGCTTTGCCCAGTTCTAGCACATAACAGGTTCACTGTAAGATGTCTTCAATAACTTTTTCCATCTTCTGGCCAAAAGTTAGATAGAAAATGTAATATTTCAAATGTATATAGTAAAAACATATTTTTCCAATACATTTTTATCTCTAAATATTTAAAAGTACAATTCATTCCTTTCGTTTATAATTTAAAAAAATACTGGATGGGTCAAGAAGAGCACAAGCCTGGAGCTTTGTACATATCTGAAAGCTATGGCTTCAAAAGACAGATAAGATTGAAAAATGTGAGCTGATACCACTTTGAGTTTTTCCATAACACAATGTACAGTTCTTTCCCAAATGTGCGTGTGTATCAGTGTCTGTGTGGTACAAATACAATTTTGCTTAAAGGAGTTGTAAAGGAAAACATTTTTTTTTTTTGCTGAAATGACTGTTTACAGGGTATAGAGACATATTAGTTAACTGATTCCTTTTAAAAAAAACAATTAAAAATAGATACAAATCAATCATAGTTTCATTTTTGCATCTAGTTTCGTTTTTGCATGTTATCCTGTATCTGTGCTATACAGAGCCATAGAGCAGTGATGGTTTGAAAAACGAAACTAGAAGCTCCCAGTACTGTGGTCACAGGGAAACAGACAACCAGGAAGTGTCCAGAACAGAGGAGAATTACAGAAACATCAGAAAAAAAACGAACAATGAGGACATGAATCCAGGACTGCAGTAAGGTAAAGGAAGCTATTTAGCTATAAAAAAAAAAATCCTTTAGTGACCCTTTAACAGTTGTTCCTTAGTGGCCATAAAAAACTCTTAAAAAAAAAACACAGGTGAAGGTAAAACTGGAAGGCCCTCCACTCAAAATTTGCAAAGAGTGCCATATTAAAAGCTAAATCCCTATCTACACTGAAAGACAGCAGCTGATGCATATCTGTTCATATTAGGGTTGTCCCGATACCACTTTTTTAGGACCGAGTACAAGTACCGATACTTTTTTTCATGTACTCGCTGATACCGAATACCGATACTTTTTTTAAATGTCATGTGACAGTTTTCAAGCCACAATACAGACTAAGGATATTTTCTTTAGAATTATGAAGAACTCTAACTCAAGACATTAAAAATGAATAAAAATGTTTTATTTTCTTGTCACGCAGTAGTAAAAAAACTCAAAGAATTTTCACAGAACATGTTGATAAATACAAAAAAAGTACTCTATTTAAGTATCGGGAGCATTTGCACGAGTACAAGTACTCCCGCAAATACTCGGTATCGGTCCCGATACCGATACTAGTATCGGTATCTGGACAACCCTAGTTCATATCTAAAATGTCAATTTTTTTTTTACAAAAGACCATGCAACCAAGACAGACTACTATTTGCACAGTACAAAATTACACCTTTTTCAACTCATTAGTAGACAGTGTTGGTCCAGTTATCATAACTAATGCTACAGTGATAATCCTAGTCACCAGGCTGAAAATATCACCTGTGAAGACAAGCTGTAATAAACTTTTCAGATTGTTATGGCTCTATTGAAAGACTCCCCCTTAGTGATACAATGGAGAGGAAGTTTGACCAACTTTAAACTTAACTTAAAACTTTTTGACTGGAGTTTTATTTTAAATGCATTAAAGCAGAACTTTCCATCTCTCTAAATGTTGGCAATGGGTACCTAGTTTTGACAGGTGTCGCCTCCCACTTCCGTCCAGCCCCCCCTCTTTTCCCTACAGCCTTCTCGGACACATCATAGATCCCAGAATTCCATGGGACCATTCACAGAGCGCGGAGTGGCTCGTCCATGTGTAGTTGGGAGCCTGCTATGAAGCCGCAAGCAGTCACAGCCAGCTTCCCAGGGTAAACCTGCTGGTACCTGGAACTGAAGAGGCCAAAAAGCTGTCTCATGTGAGGACAGCACTGGATCCCTGGACAGGTAAGTGTCCTATTATTAAAAGTCAGCAGCTACAGTATTTTTAGCTGTTGACTTTACATTTTTTTATTTTCGGGGTGAGGAACCACTTTAAGGACTTGTGTTGATGGTATTTGATTTTCTTCAAGTGGGTTTTGCATTCCCAAGTTTAGCCCTCATTTACATTGAGGGCGGGTTTGAAATCGTGCCAGTTCAGCTGAACTGGCACAATTTCAAACATGCATTTCTGTGCGAGTTTGGGGCAATGTGAAAGACATCGGTGCGGGTTCATGCACAGATGTCTATTTGAAATCGCCCCTAAGGTCGCAAAAAGTACTGCAGCGACTGCAAAAAGTAGTAAGGTTGGCGTTGCACCAATTTGGACGGTACCGTCAGGGCCAGATTAGGAACATCTTGGGCCTGGTGCTGAGGATTTTGGTCGGGCCATTTATAAATAATAAATAAAAATGCAATTTTTTTATGTTATAACAAATTAAATTAAAGAGAGAGAGGGAGGATGAGAAAGAGAGAAATGATGCGCATGAGCATCCGTGGAAATGACATTAACGCAGCTGGATTGATCACATCACAAGAGGGCTCAGTCTGACAACTTAGGTGTACCCTAATATGCTTATATGCTGTGCATACTTGTACATTATGGCATAACCTACCTCAGGGCCTCCAAAAAGTAGTAATGTTAGCAAAGTTTACTACTGCTTTAATATCACAGGATTCCAGGAGCCTCTCATGGGGCCCCCTACTGACCTGGTGACCCTTGGACAGTGCCTAAGTGCATAGTTACCAACATTTCAAAAATATTTTTAGGGACACTTTTTATTTACAAGTGCTATATTTAGAGTAGCTGAGATCCCCTATATTCCTCTATACATCATAGTAGTAATCACAAAATGAAATAAGTACTAATAATAGGCAGAACAAATATGAGGACTGAGAAGATTCCATTTAGTTGAACTAACAAAAGTGTGCCCATTCTAGAGCTGGTAACATTGAGGATATTTAGTATAATTTTAAAGAATTGTTTTTGTGGGTAAGAGGCATAGGGGAGGAGTATGGATGGTATACAAGTGGGAAGTATGTGCAGGTGAGGGAGAGGAGTGTGGAGGGTCTAACAGTGGGCACTATGTACAGGAGAGGAGTCTGGAGGGTATGGTAGAAGACAATATGTACAGGAGAGGAGTGTGGAGGGTATGCCAGTCGGCAGTATGTACAGGAGAGAAGTATGGAGGGGTATGACAGTGGGCACTATGTACAGGAGAGAAGTGTGGAGGGTATGACAGTGAGAAGTATGTACAGGAGAGGAGTGTGGAGGGTATGACAGTGGGCACTATGTATAGGAGAGGAGTGTGGAGGGTATGACGGTGAGCAGTATGTACAGGAGAGGAGTGTGGAGGGTATGACGGTGGGCACTTTGTCCAGGAGAGGAGTGTGGAGGGTATAACAGTGAGCAGTATGTACAGGAGAAAAGTGTATGACATCAGGCACTATGTATAGGAGAGAGGAGTGTGGAGGGTATGACAGTGAGCAGTATGTACAGTAGAGAAGTGTGGAGAGTATGACAGTGTGCACTATGTACAGGAGAGAAGTGTGGAGGGTATGACAGTGAGGTATGTGCAGTAGAGAAGTGTGGAGAGTATGACAGTGGGCACTATGTACAGCAGAGAAGTGTGGAGAGTATGACAGTGGGCACTATGTACAGCAGAGAAGTGTATGACAGCGGGCCTTAAGTATAGGAAAGAAGACAGGAGAGAAGTGTGAAGAGTATGACAGTAGGTACTATGTATGTACAGGTGAGGAGAATGAAGGAATCTGGGTGGTTAAGTGGGTCATACATGGATTGAAATTACGCCAATTAAAATTTAAAGCATCGCTTAGTATACAAAAAAAACGTGCTAACTTTAGTGGTTTTTTTTTTTATGAATGAAAGTTTCTTTCCAAAAAAAAAAACATGCTTGAAAAATTGCTGCGCAAATACCGTATAACATAAAAAGTTGCAAAGTTGGTCTTTGCAAAGTTGCAAAGACCACCATTTTATTCCATAGGGTGTCTTCTAAGGCCGCGTACACACAATCAAATCTATCTGCTGAAAACGGTCTGACAGACCGTCTCAGAAGACAGATTCGATCGTGTGTACGGGCGAGCCTGCTTTAAAATCTGTCTGCTGGGAACCCGTCGGACCGATATGTCTGCTGGTTAGTACGCTAACCAGCAGACATATCTGCCCGCACATGCGTTGAATGGATTTGACGCATGCGCGGAAGTGATTTACTTCCTGGTGTGTTGACGTGGCGGCGTCAACGTCATCGCCACGTCACCGTGCTGTCTGCTGGCGGGGATTTTGGTTTGATCGTGTCAGCCAGCAGACAAATCTGTTCAAATCGGTCTGTCCGACCAATTTGAACAGATTTATTTGGTCGTGTGTACGTGGCCTAAGTGTCTGAGTAATTTTCTAGCAAAAAAAATATAATTTTTACATGTAGGAGAGAAGTATCAGTATTGGCCTGGGTGGCAAGAGGTTAATTACCATAAGTAATAGACAAATAATAATTATAAGCACTGCAAACTCATCTCTCAGTGTGATGCAGAGTGTGTCAGCTTCTATTTACACTGACCTTTCTGTATGCAGCTACTGACCGGCTGCGCAGCCCCGTATCTCCGGAACCATAATTGACAGGAGCACCATTTTGACCAGTGGTGGGGTAGGTCTTGAACTAACTACTCCCCAAATGTGGGGTATATGTGACCCCTGGTCGTCAAGCTACAACCCTCGAAATCAATCTTTTTGTTTTTCCTGATTTTTTTTGTTTTGGGAAAATGGGCCCATCTTGAGGAAGGGGCCTGGATCTGCAAATCAAATAGCCCCTATGTTTATCCGGCCCTGGGTGTCATTACCAGCAATAAGCTCCAACTTGGAATGCAAATTTTACATGTCAAATCGGCCCGATGTGAACGGGGGGCTAAAAGAACCGCAAGACTCACTTGGATCAAATTCAGGTCAGAAGTAAGTCAGCTAAAGGCCTAATGCACCTGTCAATAAATCCTGAACGATCATAGTAGGGTCTCATTGACAAAAGTACAGAGCACTTCAACACAGGCCCTAAAATACTGTATGGATATTTTGGTTTTGTAAACTGAGACCTTATTAATATTAAATGACCTTAGCAGCTGCCTATTTTGCTAATGGCTGTTTGTTTTGCCAAGAAATGATAAAACGCAATGGAAAGTTAAACTTGCATAAGAACTTTTATCTCTGAGACATTTAGACAGCTTGGGCACACAGTGCTTTTTCCACCATGACTGGTAGAACTTGAATAGAGCCAGTGGGAGGAGACCAGGTATGTTTGTTGCTCTCACCAGCAAGCTCTACTTTGCTATGTCTGCGGTATTAGAAATTGCTGGCTAAATGCCCAGCAGAAACATTCAGTAAGCCAGCAACGTCCCTTCTCCTCTCCTAGTCATTTAGTGATTATATTTAGCTGAAATATTCATACATACCACCTTGTGCAGCAGTTTTACTCTGTGCTGTAACTCTTTTTCTATTCAAAATATTCTCCTCACAGAAAGTTATTTGGTTGGAGATTTAAATATATGAAATTAGTCCTGCATTTTATTTGTATTTTAGGGTTGAAAATGTTTTTATTAACCACTTCCATATCGGGACATAGTAACATGACGCCGGCAGGAACATCTCCTCCCTCCGTGTGGACGTCCACCTGTTCTCATCGCTCCTGCATGCCCCGGAGAGGGGGTGCAGCATGGCGATCAGGGATAAAGCGCGTCCCTCGGGACACAGCCCATGCCGGATGAGGGTAAAGAGCCAATAAAAATGACTCTTTACCACGTGACCGGTTGTGTCCAATGACAGCCGGCCAAGAGTGTTGTGCTCTTTCTCCTGATGGTGCTCCCTGCATATTGGGCCTCTCTATGTGGCCAGACTGTGAAAAAGTCTCACACATGTGGTATCACCATACTCAGGTGTAGCAGAATGTATTTTGAGGTGTAATTGGAAGTATGCTTATGCTGTGTGTGAGAAATAACTTTTTTGGTGTACAAAAATAAAAACAATTCTTAATTTTTCCAAGATATGTGGGAAAAAATTACAACTTAAACAAACTCACCATGCCTCTTACTAAATACCTTGGACTGTCTTCTTTTCAAAAAGGGGTCATTTGGGGGGTATTTGTACTTTCCTGACATTTCAGGGCCTCAAGAAATGAGATAGGCCATCAGTACATAAGGTGTGATCAATTTTCATTGATTGGCACCATAGCTTATAGACTCTATAACTTTCACACAGACCAAATAATATACACTCATTTGTTGTTGTTTTTTTTACCAAAGATAAGCAGCAATATAATTCTGCCCCAAATTTATCAACACAAATTACTTATTTGCAAAATGTTATCATTATTTTTTTTCAAAATTTTTGCTCTTTTTTTCACTCAAGTTGCAAAAAATAAAAAAACCCAGTGGTGATTAACCACTTAAGACCCGGACCAATACGCTGGTAAATGACCCAAGGTGTTTTTGCGATTCGGCACTGCGTCGCTTTAACAGACAATTGCGCGGTCGTGCGACGTGGCTCCCAAACAAAATTTGCGTCCTTTTCTTCCCACAAATAGAGCTTTCTTTTGGTGGTATTTGATCACCTCTGCGATTTTTATTTTTTGCGCTATATACAAAAATAGAGCGACATTTTTGAAAAAAAAAACACTATTTTATCCTGAACCTAACACTAACTGATTTTACACTGCCTGTCACACTGACACTAAATGCAGTGATTAGATCACTGCATTCAGTGACACTGTGACAGGGGGGTGGGGGGGGGCGATCACAAGGGGTTAATGTGCCTATGTGAGTGTGTGTCAGTGTTGTGTTGGTGCACACTTACTTGTGATGTCTTCTCTCATCAGCAGCGGTGGGAAACACCGCTGCGATGAGAGGTGACATCATTTCCTCCTTCCTGTGTAAACACAGGAGGAGGAAGTTACACGAAGGGGGAGCGCTCCCATTGGCTGGGAGCGATCGCGGGGGGGCGGGTAAACACCGACATCTGCCCGCTCGTCCCGGATCGCTCCCGGAGCCAGGGGGACCCCCGCACGCCGCGGAGGGGGTCCCAATGGGACCCCCGAACCGCACTTAGGCGGGGACGTAAATTTACGCACTTGTGCCTGTACGTGCCATTCTGTGGCCGTATATGTGCGTGCGGGGGTCCTTAAGTGGTTAAATACCACCAAAAGAAAGCTCTATTTGTGTAAAAACATATATAAAAATGTTGTTTGGGTACAGTGTTGCATGACTGAGTAATTGACATTCAAAGTATGAGAGCACTGAAAGCTCAAAATTGGTCTGGGCGATAATTGCGCGGTCATGTACACTTTACCTAAACAACTTTGTTGTCTTTTTTTGTAGACACATAGTAGTAGTGGTGGTATTTGATAACTTCTGCAGTTTTTATTTTTTGAGCTACAAACAAAAAAAAATACCAACAATTTTGAAAAAAAATACAATATTTTTTACTTTCTGCCATTGAAATAAAAATTGGTCACCCCTGATGGCCTGTCTATTTTCCCTGAAATGTCAGGACAGTACAAATATCCCCCCCCCCCCCCCAATTACCTTTTTTGGAAATAGACAGTCCAATGTATTTAGTGAGAGGCAAGGTGAGCTTTTTTAAGTTGTCTTTTTTTTCTCACAATTCTTGGGAAAATTAAGAAATATATATATTTTTTTTTTTTACACAAAATTGTTATAATAACAAGTTATTTCCCAACATAGAAACTCCTATACCCTGGGGGAAAGGGGGATTGTCGAATCAGAGGGGAGGGATCTGAGGGTAGAACCGAACAATTGTCATAATAACAAGTTATATCTCACACAGCATAAGCATACTTCCAATTACACCTTAAAATACATTCTGCTACTTCTCCCGAGTATGGTGATACCACATGTGTGAGACTTTTTCCACAGCCTGGCCACATACAGAGGCCCAACATGCAGGGAGCACCCATCAAGTGTTCTAGGAGCATAAATTACACATCTCATTTCCTAATGACCTATTACACTTTTTCAAGGCCCTGGAACACTAGGAATGACCCCAGTTTGGAAAGAAAACTCTCCAATGTATATTTTATGAGGCATTATGAGTCTTTGGGACAGTTCATTTTTTTCCACAAGTCTTCAAAAAAATGTGGAAATAAAATAAAAAAAACATTTTTTTTTACACAAAGTGGTCAATTTATATGATATTTCTAACACTTAGCATGTACATAGCAACAATTACACCACAAAATACATTCTGCTACTCCTCCTGAGTATGACAATACCACATATGTGAGACTTCTACACAGCCTGGCCACATAGAGAGGTCCAACATTGAAGTAGTACCTTCAGGCGTTTTATGAGCATAAATTACACATCTAACAAATCAAATGTAAAGGTGTTGGCGCTAAAAACATCAAGGTGAATAATACAAATTGGGGGTGAAGAGTATTATGAAAAAGCAAGTAGTGATTAAAAAAGCAAATTAATACAGTATATAAAGTCCAAAGTGACCACCCCAACATCATAAATAAATAAATGTGCACTATGCTGTATTATGTTCTCTTATTCACCCAATAAAATCTTGTAAAACAAAAAACAAAATATGTGAATCTCCTGGTTTGATGTTCCTTCAAAAATGCTCATTAGGTTGGTGGCAACTCACCAATGGTATCTGACCACTTTTTACAGTAGGTCAAAATGCGCTTATATTGAATAGACCAGAGCAATCCTAGGTAGGCATCGCTCTGCTGTGTAACCCCCTCCAGACAGCGGCTGAGCATAAGGGAACAGACTCCACCAAGGACACACAAAAATAACTCTTCTGGGGTAGTAAATTTTAATTTCTTTATCGTACATCACGGGACACAGAACGGCAATCCATTACTATGTGGGTTATAGAGTCTACCTTCAGGTGTGGACACTGGTGTAATTAACTACACAGGAAGTTCCCTCCCTATATAACCCCTCCCATACTGGGAGCTCCTCAGTTTTTTCATCAGTGTCTAAGGTGTTGGTCACGAATGAACATGTGCTCTTAGGAGCTCCACTGGAGGGATCCATGCTGGATGTAAAAAACCTCCATAAATCCGGATCCGTCCAAGGTGCTTCATAGCCAAAGTGGACGGTACCCGGGCCTCGGTACGAAGAACGAGGTTTAGCCTATAATGCCTCTCTGCGGAGGGCTGGATCCTGGGTTCCAGAACTTTGTGCCTTCCAAGGACCAAATGTTTTTTATGCTGCCAGGATGCTATATAGGTCCAGGGGAGTTGGTGTTCCTGCCATGGACCCCGGTCCCTGAAGGTCTAGGACAATACCCACGGTGAAGGGGGAAGATTGGGCCTCTTGCTTGGCAATACCCTGCAGCGTGGAGAAGGTAAGAGGAGGGCCTACGGGACTTGGTTCGACAGTAGGTCCTCCGTGGGGGACTTGGGTCTCGCCTATATTATGCTTCTATGCATGGGCAATGTAAACCACTATGTCTTCTGAGACAGGATGGCTCAGGGCACCCATATACCTCCCCTAGCCGGCATGCAGCCTGGCCCACCATGTCTGTTAGACAGGATGGCTGCAGTACCTATATATCTCCCCTTGAAGGGGCCGGTACGTAAAAAAAAAAAAGAATATGCCCTTAATCCTATACAAAGGATTGTCTTCCGTGAGTAGCTGCAAGTCTTATCTGTGTTTCCACTACTATGGGCAGTAGAAGACATGCCTGATGTTTTTGCTTACCATGCTTTACAAAAACGGAAGCTTAAGTGTTAGCTGATCTATTGTGTCCCACTGCAGTCGCAGAGAAGGCTCTTCAAAGGGCCCGGACGTCAGAGCTCTGTAAAGCTAGGGGGACACAAACGTAAGCACCTTGTGTGAGTTGGATACAGATTCATCTAAGACGCCTACTCGCATCTAGCTGTGCAGATTAGCAGGCATTGTGTCAGACTAAATTCAGCTATTTGATGCACCTGGGTTAAGTGCCTCTGCTTATAGCTTAGGACTTGGTCTCCCCATTGAATAAGGTCAGGGGTAGGAATATAAAGAGGGATCGCCACCTGAACCTGGTGGACCCTTATTCTCCTCTGTAGAGACTTAAACAGGTCATAGATTGAGCCATCAGACCTGTCAGGCAATGCAGCCTTCCCCCAACATTGCAATCACTCTGCATGTGTTTTGTGTTTTGCAAGAAAAAAAAAAAGGGGGTGTCCCCCTTTTCCTGCTTTAATCCTGAAACAAAGGGATTAGAAGGCTTGGGGATAAAAGTTTCACTGTCAGAGGACAGGAGACAGGAGCTGCAGCCTAACAAGGAGAAGCTATCAAAAGCCCTGCAGGTTCTGATTACAACTCTATCTTCTCCTTGGAGTGTAAAGAGAGGTTTTCCTATAGGTGGCTAGTAAGACCTCCATATAATCCTCAGCCTGGTGTCGGCTTCAGGCTAACCAAATGCATCGGAGGGATGCACAGTTGCGGGCACACATTGCTAATGTCTCTTAATTGAGGAAACGCACATCTGCAGAGGATAATTTCCTCTTTACCAGTCCGCATGTTGCATAACATACATGAGTTTGGAATGCATGTGGGATAAAAACAAGTAACAGAGCAGATTCTATTGTGGATCGCATAAGCATACATGTTTCTGTCTGTATGGTGCTGCATGTTTCCACAAAAGAGGTTGCATAAAAGATGCTTGTATGCATAAAAATGCTGAATCGCATAAAGACGTTTGTAGGCATAAAAATGCTGAATCACACATGATTACCTGATCACCCAAGTCCTTGTTTCCCCCAAGGATGTTTGGTTACACAGAAGAGGTTTGTTTCCACAGAAAGGCCTAAAATCCCATAAAGTTGCTTGGATGCAAAAAAGATGCTGGATCACACATGGTTAACTGATCATCAGCGTCCTGGATTACCCAAGGATGTTTGGTCACACAAATAGGCTTGTTTCCACAAAGGTACCTAAAGTCGCATAAAGATGCTTGTAGGCATAAAAATGCTGAATCACACATGATTACCTGATCACCCAAGTCCTTGTTTCCCCCAAGGATGTTTGGTTACACAGAAGAGGTTTGTTTCCACAGGAAGGCCTAAAATCGCATAAAGTTGCTTGGATGCAAAAAAGATGCTGGATCACACATGGTTACCTGATCATCAGCGTCCTGGATTACCCAAGGATGTTTGGTCACACAAATAGGCTTGTTTCCACAAAAGTACCTAAAGTCGCATAAAGATGCTTGTATGCATAAAAATGCTGAATCGCATAAAGGATGCTTGTATGCATAAAAGGGTTGAGTCACACAGGATTACATGATCACCCAAGTCCTTGATTCCCCAAGGACATTTGGGCATGCAAAGAGGCTTGTTCCCACGGAAATGCCTAGAATCGCATAAAAAGGCCTGAAGGCATAAAAAGGCTGAATCACACAGGATTACCCGATCACCCAAGTCCTGGATTACTCAAGGCCTAAAGGGATCGCTTAAAGATGCTTGAATGCAAAAAGAAGCTGGATCACACATGGTTGTTGGATCAACAGAGTCCTGGATTACCCAGGGATACTTGATCACATAGAGAGGCTTGTTTCACAGGAATGCCTAAAGTCGCATTAAGATGCTTGGGTGCATAAGGATGTTGGAACGCACAGGGGTGCTTGGTCACACAAGGGTTCTTGTCCGCACAGTAGTGCTTAAAATGCATAAGATGTTGATCGCATGGAAGATGCTGAATCGCATGCATGGTTACTTTAAAGTTGCACATGGCGGCTTAATTAAGCAATACAGGATGCCTTGTGTTTGCATAGAGATACGTGTCTGCATGGGTTCATGTTGCACATTGTTGCATAACACGTTTATAGCACATGCTTGCTTGCTTGCAAAGATGCTCGTTCCAGAACACACATGCTATATGCATGTTTGGCGTGAGACATATTTATATGATTTAATGCTTCCATGAACACACACTGCCATGTACACGCGCTTCCATTGAGGCATATGGCTTCAACACTTGCCACATACACATATGGGGAGCCAGTTGCATATGTGTTTATTTACTTGGGACTGCAGAGGTTGTCTGCGTTCCGCAGGGGAACAGCACTGTCTCCAGTTGGTGGTCTTGCCCTTTTGGGTTAGCCTCCGTGTCTGGGTTGTCAGGGCGCTAGGGCCCGCCTCTAGCAGGTCTGTAGGCCCAGGGTATAGCAGTAATGGCATACCGAAGCAGACTCCTGCTGATGGATCAGTCAGCAGCATGGCTGGACCTAAGGGTGTCCAGCATGGTCAGGTATCTGGATCTCCTGGGTTAGGATTCCAGTCTAAAGATACATTCTTCATTGACAAGAAGCTGGGTATGTTTTGCACCAGGAGAGTCCTTTTGGCCTAAGACAAGACCATCGCTATGAGAAAGCTGGTCTAGGTGGTTACGGCAAGGAACAGTTCCTTACTTTTTGCCTTCTGCTTAAGGCACTAGGGAAGATGCTGGCTTCATTCAAGACAGTTCCCTATACTTTTATTCAGGACTGTTATAAACAGTATTGTGTTGGCCTAGAAGGAGTGGATCTTGACCTAGCAAAGAACCCGGTCCCAGAGATATGCTGGAATTCCTCTTGGTGGTTCTTAACTAAAGGGTTTGCCAGGTCAGGAAGAGACCTTGGCCCAGGGGAAGTAGTCGAGCTCCAAGGGAGCCTTATCGGTCAGCTAGAGCTACCGAGGGAGCATCTGGCTTAGGGGCCTGAACGTTCAGGTGGCTGGTTGGTTCGGTCAGAGTTCAATCAGACTATACCATATTAAGTGATTTACTTAATTTACCAAGGAGGAGCTTGTGCCTTGCCTATTGACATTCGTCATTTCATGAAATGCAGAATTGGCAGGCGATTCGCTGTAGCCGTCAACAAGTGTCTCCGGGAGAATGACCTCTACACCACGACTGTGTCCCTGACCAAGGGCCACAGAAATAGTACCCTGTACATAAGATGTATTGGCGTCCAGGCTCAACAAGAAATTGAACAGCTTGAGGTCAAGGACAAGGGATCCACCCGCATGCGGGGCAGATGTGTTAGTAATCTGGTGGGACAAGTGGTCACTGGTTATGTCTCTCCCCCCAGTGCCGCGGCGTTTGTGGCTTCTATGCAACATTAGAGGATGGCGGAAGCTGGCCTGATTACTCCGGCATAGCCCTGACGACCTTTTCTGTGCAGGGACAGTAGGGGTGGTAGTAGAGGACCCACGGTCCCTTACATCTTGTCCAGGCCTACTTCGAAAGGGGGTATTACATCCTGTCGTGCAACAGGTGAATTAATGGTCTGGCTATTTTAGCCCACATTCTTCAGGATCAGGGTTTTTAGAATCGACGGCACTTCCTTGATTCATACAGGAAGGCTGGCCTCCAGGACCAGATATCCCAGGATCGGGAGAGCCCATGTTCCTGGTATGAAACAGATGGTGGCATCCTTGGAAGTTTGTCAAAGATAAAATTCCTTCCTTCCTGCATTTGGAAAGGAGACGGAGCTAGCCTTAAGTTACATCAAGGATCCGATCTCGGCCTTGCCTCCAAAGGTCGCTTGCTTCACACTCTTGGTTCCGAGCCATTATACAAGGGGTGACGCGCATAAGTCCACCAGTTTAGTCGCCCTTGTGCTCGGAGGATTGGCTCTAGTTTTGTTGGCTTACAGTGTCAGCTCCGTGGGCCGATGCACCATATTTCCCTTCAGCCTTTAACAAGGGAATTGGTGTTCTTGGTTGTGGTAGCCTCCAAGAGAGTTTCAGTATTGGCAACCTCTTGGCATAAAACCATACTTATTCTTACTAGTAGGGTGATGTTAATCCTCACCCAGCCTTATTTACTAAAAGGATCTAGTGTTCATTTGAATCTAGATATTCTTACCTTCCCCTTTTTCAAAACCTTGTTTTCGGAAGGAAAGGTTATTGCTTTCTCTCAGTAGAGATGAGAGCAGTTAAATATCTATCTGAAGGTTCAGATATAGAAAGCTGAAGTTTTTTGTGCTGCCAGAAGACCCTAGATGTGGGCAGGCAATGTTCAGTTCAGCTATTAAAATGGTTACACTCTCTCTCCTTTGGAGTAGAAGGGTCAAGGCCTATCTGAAGCGGCTGCTCGGATACGGAAAGCTGATGTTGTTGTTGCGCTACCAGGAGGCCCCAGGAAGGGGCAGGCAGCGCCTAAAATCAACTGTTTTCAAGATTGATTCATCAGGGTATTATTCAGGCTTGTGGTTCGGAGAGTGGGACTCCCCCTGTTTCTTGGGGGGGGGGGTGCTCCGTACCAGGATAGTAAGCGCTTTATGCGAGATGCTTTACCGAGCCTTTATGACGCAGATTTTCAGGGCTGCAACTTGGCGTCTGTGCTTAGGTTCACTGATTCTTGTCAGATGTACATAGGAGGGCAAAAGGATGCAGCTTTTTGGCGCAGTATGCATCTGGCAGCATTATAGATCCTCACATCTGATGGCGGCCTGCGTTGTTTGTGTCTCCCTCCCCTCAGTAAGCATTGCTTTCGGACATCCCACATAGTAATGGATTGCCGCTCTGTGTCCCGTGATGTACGATAAAGAAAATAGGATTTTTTATGACAGCTTACCTGTAAAATCCTTTTCTTGGAGTACATCACGGGACACAGAGCTCCCGCCCCTCTTGTTTGGGGATATTGGGACACTTATTGCTTTGCTACAAAAACTGAGGAGCTCCCAGTATGGGAGGGGTTATATAGGGAGGGAACTTCCTGTGTAGTTAATTACACCAGTGTCCACACCTGAAGGTAGACTCTATAACCCACATAGTAATGGATTGCCGCTCTGTGTCCCGTGATGTACTCCAAGAAAAGGATTTTACAGGTAAGCTGTCATAAAAAATCCTATTATTTATTAATTTTTAGATAAAAGGTTTTGCACTCACATGTGACTGTGCTATGTCCAGCACTAAGGTGTCTACAGCATGTATTGGTGAATATATTGGAATTTTGGCGGCATGAGATCCATGCCTTGTTCTGGATTTAGCAAAGGAATGTCACATAGAGGACCCAGATACGTTTCACCGAACTGGTGTCATCAGGAAGTGACAAACTGCCAATTCCTGTTTGCTTTTATAATGCACAAAAGGGTGTGATTGGCTAGGCTCCCCAAACATGGAGATTGGGGACAAAAAAGGAATCTTATTCCCGGATATCATTCGCCCATGCTGCACACACCTAATAAACAATTGCAACTAATAACTATAGATTCATAAAAAACACTGGTTAAAAATAAAACTAGTTTAAAATTACATAGATATCTAGTATAACATATCCCCCATCACAAACATGGTTTCCTAGATATGGTATACTATGTGTGGACAAAACACTCTCTGGCCCCCTCTAGTGGGGGGACTAAAATACCATAGATTGGATTTCAAAGTAGAATGGTGATGGTATTACGGTACAATGGAAAAAAAAAAGGTATTATATAAAAAAAATTATAAAAATGAAAAATAATTAATTATAAAAAGGGGAAGAAATAAAGGTGGGATCTAACCCCATAGGGTAATGCTGCATGTGAAAAAAAAGGAGGAAATTAGAGATGAGATTTGTCATACATGGTAGGCCCATTACATACTGGCTAACAAATGGCATATCCACGAGGTTCCCCCTTATTTCCCATTAGGCCCCAACTCATTTAATAATCTGTGATAAAGTATTTAAGGTCTATATCTAAGTTTAGGTCCCGGGATATAGAGACTGGAGCCAAATATCCACCGGGTCTCCATTTGGGAGACTCCCTTAGTCATATCTTGCCCCTCCAATAGGGGCGGATTTTGTCTATCCCCCAAAATCTAAGTAAAGAGGGGTCTCTGTCATACACTAATCTGAAGTGGTTGGAGACACTGTGCTTTTTAAACCCTTTTTTGATGTTATCTACGTGTTCTCCGACCCTTTTGGCCAAGGTCCTGGTAGTTCGAACTACATATTGAAGATTGCAAGGGCACATGAGAAGCTATGTAACATATCTACTGTCGCAGGTAATGAGTTGGTTAACCGTTTGCCAACCAGCCACCGTCGTTATACGGCGGCAGGTCTGCTCTCCTGCGCAAATCGGCGTAGCTGCACAGCGTCTTGCACAGGCACGGGTGGACTCGATGTCTGCCCACGACCCGCAAACACCTATTACAGAGGCAGAACAGGGAACTGCCTTTAAAAAGAAGGCGATTCTCTGTTCTGACAGGTGTCAAAACAAGAATCTACTGCTGTTCCCAGTGATCGGGAACAGTGATCTCTGTCATATCCCTGGCAACCCACCCCCCTACTATTAGAAAACACCTAGGGCAACCCAGTTAACCACTTGATCGCCTCCTAGTGTTAACCCCCTACCCGCCAGGGACATTTACACAGTAATCAGTGGCTATTTATAGCACCGAATGCTGTATAAATGTCAATGGTCCCAAAAAAGAGTCAAATGTGTCTGATTTGTCCGCCGCTATCCTGCTAAAAATCACCACCATTACTAGTAAAAAAATAAATGATAAAAAAATTCCATAAATCTATCTCCCGTTTTGTAAATGCTATAACTTTTGTGCAAACCAATCAATATACATCTATTGCGTTTTTTTTTTTTTTACCAAAAATATATAGAAGAATCTATATCGGCCTAAACTGATGAATACATTTGTTTTTTATATATTTCTGGGGGATATGTATTATAGCAAAAAGTTATAAAAAAAAATAAAAGCCACAGAGGTGATCCAATACCACCAAAATAAATCTCTATTTGTGGGAAAAAAGGACGTAAATTTTGTTTGGGTACAACATCGCATGACTGCTTAATTGTCAGTTAAAGCGACGCAGTGCCGTATTGCAAAAAATGACCTGGTCATTAAGGGGGCAAATCCTTCCGGGGCTGAAGAGGTTAAAGGGTAACTCCACTTTCGTGAGGGGAAAAATAGCACATAAAGAAAAAATAATATAGCGTATACAATTGCAACACAAGTCATATTGTAGTTGAATGTTATTTACCACATCAATACTGGGCACTTTTGCTCCCTTCCCAGACCAATTTTTAGCTTTCAGCACTCTTGCATTTTCAATGACATTGTGCGATCATGCGATCATGCTACACTGTACCCAAATGACATTTTTATCATTTTGTTCACACAAATAGAGCTTTCTTTTGGTGGTATTTATTCACGACTTTGTTTTTTATTTTTTGCGATATAAGTGAAAAAAGAGCGTAAATTTGGAAAATAAATTATATTTTCGTTTTTCTATTTAAAAAATGTATTAAATTAAATCTAATTTTGTCATAAATTTAAGCCAAAATGTATTCTACTACATGTTTTTGGTAAAGTAAAAGTTAAGTGTATAATAATTGGTTTGTGTGATTACGGACATATGTACGCAAATGATCGTGATCATGATCATTATCATGATGCTATCGAAGCAGCAACGAAGAAGAATCATGTCTTCTGATACTGCTGGACCTGAGTGCTGCTTTTGACACAGTAGATCACAAAATGTTGCTGTCGAGCCTAGCAGAAGTAGCTAGAGTTGCAGATTCAGATCTTCCCTGGTCCTCCTTCCTGGAAAATCGATCCCAAACTAGGTTCTTTCACCTCAGAACAACGTACCGAGTCATGTGGAGTCCCCGAAGGTTCACCCTTGTCGCCTGTATTATTTAATATTTATCTCCGCCCTCTACTTAAAATTATCATTAACCAGGAGTTACTCTACCACTCCTGCGCCGGCGACACCCAGATTTATTTTCGCATCAGCAGTAAAAAGGATCATTCTCTCGGGCTAGAAAAATTCATCACTTTGATAGAGAACTGGATGATGGAAAGTTACCTTAAACTGAATGGATCAAAAACAGAACTTCTTCTGCTCCACGCATTTCGAAAGAGACTAGCAACATCGACATGGACGCCCCCGTCCATTTTGGGACAAATCAACACCCCCAGCACCAAAGTCAAGAGCCTCGGTGTCACCTTTGACTCCAACATGACAATGTATGCACAAATAGGCTCAGTAATCAGCGGATCCCACCATCTGCTGCGCCTGCTCTTGTCCCCTTCATCCCAAAAGAAGACACAGCAGTGGGAACAATAATCAATTCCAGGCTCGACCACGCAAACACCCTTTACCTTGGTCTTCCAAAATACCAGGTTGCACATCTACAAGTCGTCCAGAATACGGTGGCACGACTTGTAACAGGAAAAAAAAACTGGGAATCAATTACCCCCTCCCTCAGGTCCCTTCACTGGCTGCCTGTGAAGGACCGGATCGCATTTAAGGCCCTCTGCCTGACGCACAAATGTATACAAGGAATCACTCCCCAATATTTATGTGAGAAAATAAAATACCACAACCCCAACCGCATTCTCAGGTCAACTAACCAAAATCTACTTAAAATCCCCAAGGCCCGTTACAAGACAAAAGGAGAGCGAAGATTTGCAGTCCAAAGACCCTGACTGTGGAACGCATTACCAATCAATATCCGAATGAAAATGAATCACCACTGGGACAAACTCGTCCTTCCCAAACTGAAGGGTGGCCTCGGCCTTCCGGACTTGTCCCTGTACCATAGGGCTTGCCTTCTTCAGCGATTAGTGGACTGGCACCTCCACACAAAGGACAAGGATTGGGTATCTGTCGAGAACGCATTTCTTGACTTCCCCATCTCCCATCTCCCTTGGCTAAGCGCCCGCACGACCCCTAGAGCTTGTTTGTTACATCCACTGATTGGCCCCACCCTACTCTCTTATAGGACCTTCTGCAGATCCCAGGGGCTGACACCATCACCCGGCCCTATGACCCCTTTACTCAACAACCCGGATTTTCCGGCCGGTATCGCAACCTCCGACACCTTAAATGATTCCCACCCCACGCAGGTAAGGGCTCGCCAATTTTTCCGTAACTCGCTACTCTACACCCACTCGGAAATGACTGCTGCCTTCCCGCAGCTGTCCATTCCATTTTTCAAATTTCTTCAACTTAGGCACTTCTTTGCTAGCGCCCCGGCCTCTTCCCTCTGGTTCAGACCCCTTACCCCTCTGGAACTACTTTGCAATGCTCAGAGCCCCCAACGACATCTAATCTCATCAATCTATGCCCTGATACTATCCCAAGTTAAGCCCTGTGACGCTGCACGCAAGCTCTGGGATAGGGAGTTGCCGTCGGCCCTGTCACACGCCGATTGGGAACGTGTGTGGGAATGTGTGCATAAGGGGTCCGTTAACGTCTCAGCACAAGAAAACCGGTTCAAACTCTGCGCCAGATGGTACCGGACCCCGGATAAACTACATAGGATCTTCCCAACAGTTCCCCCGGACTGTTGGAGATGCGGCTCGGCCACGGGCTCACTCCTCCATATCTGGTGGGACTGCCCTAGCCTACAACCATTTTGGAAGGAAGTCCATGAACGCATTATCCAAATTACTACATTTCAGGTGGACTTCACCCCAGCCCAATATCTTCTGCATCACACCTCCCTACCTAGATCCCACTATCACAAATCCCTTGCCTTACACCTCATCAATGCAGCCACGCAGTGTATCCCGCTACGCTGGAAAACCACATTACCCCCCACAATTGAAGACTGGCATACCCGCGTCAGGAAGATTGAAGACATGGAACAACTCATCCACCAGGCCCATGACACCCACGAAAAATTCAGACTCACCTGGGCCTGCTGGACCCACTACAGGGAATCCATGACTCAGGGAACTCTATCTGCCCCCACCTCTACCCCCTAAGAGGAGGAAAGTGTCCTAGGTCCGGTCTTTGTCAGGTCGACTCCATTACCCCTAAATCATCCTCACCACCCCCTTCCATGCTGCCTCTTGCCCCCCCCCCCCTGCCCACAGACTGCTCCCGATAGGGGTGGGTAGGTGCGGGGTGGGGCCCCGCTGATCTTCACCTAAGTCATTCTTGTCGCCGCCTTGGGCCGCAATGGGAGGGGAGGTCCCTACTTGCCTTTACCCATCCTTCCCCTTCCTACCCTTCTTCGCCCACATTGGTTAGTTGTTCATAGTTTGTTACATCCCGTGGAACCAATATACATGCAATGTCCTGTCAATATACGCATCATATGTTCTGTTGTTCACACCTGTCGTTTTTATTTCCGAATCTGTACCTGGTCATGCACCTCCTGTCGTTCAAAATGTTTTACTCTGTTTTTTGTATGACTTTTTCAGCATATTCTGTATGCCTGTTACCGTTACTCTCAATAAAATGTGTTTTAAAAAAAAAAAAAAAAAAAAAAATGAATCACCAGGCCTTCAGGAAAAAAACTCAAGACCCACCTATTCTGAATGCCAAATTAGAAGGAATGGATACCAAGTGCCTTGAGGCGATTTAGTTAACATGTGTAGCACTATATACGTTTTTCATTCATTCATCATGTACAGATGTGCGCAGGTGATTACGGACATATGTGTGCAAATGATCATTGGGACATGTGATTTTACTGTTACATATGTGGGGGGCAGGTGTTTTTACTATGTGGTGACGTGTTTTGGGGACATGTTTGTTTACTTTATGTGTTTTACACTGTGTGGGACACTAGACTGGTGATCAGTGAGTAAAACGCTGAAAAAAACAGCTCATACTGATCACCAGCCAGCTGCAGTGATCCACACTCCTCTCCTCACCGATGACTTCTGTGTGAGGATAGGAGAGCCGATCACCAAGCTCTTTGTTTACATCACATGATGGCTGTGATTGGACACGGCCGTCATGTGATCAGGAGGGCCAATCACAGAGCCCTCATGCCTATCTATGATACGCCGTGTCCGGGTGACACAAGTGCATCGGGATCGCCCTGATGCGTTCCTAAACGTCCACTTAGAAGGAGAGAGCGCCCACCCGGCCATATATGTGCAGTGGCTGGGTGGGAAGTAGTTAAAATGACCTTTCCTTTTTAATCTGCAGCCACTGTGGTTTTCTGAGAATGCATATATGGCTACCTGAAGTTGTTCTGTACCACAGAGTGTGTACTGACCACCCCAGAAACATAATTTCCTGCTTGTGTGATTAGCTCACCAATTTACCCAGAAGTCTGCCTAAGATACAAGATGCATTCCCTGCAACAAAATTTTTATTTTTGGTGAGACACTCCCTGTAGGAACACGGGATGCAGGCCCAGCAGGGATGCAGGCCCAGCAGATTTCCTCATTAGAGCTGTGCAGGTGCACATTTGATAGATAATTATGAAACCACTCCCATTAGACCCACTCAGACCACCGAAGAGAAATTGTCTGTTTCCCCGGTTCTATCTCTCACTGTTTTACATACTGTGCGGTCTAAAAAAGTAAGGGGTTTCTTTGGGGGGATGGGTGACGTTTTTGGCCAACATCACTCTAAGTCCTGGTGCTCTTCTGTAAATAAACTTAGGTTATGGTGGAAGAATTTTTTTCAAAGTGTGATCCCACAATAATATAGGCCACCGTTTCCGTATAGCTTGTTCTACTTCCCTATATTGTGAATTAAATCATGCAACAAATGCAAGATTAAACTGATCTCCTCCTTGATCCCTAGGTTTTGGTACCAATGGGGTGTTTATATCTATCTGTCCCACCTGATCCCTAGTGTTAAGCAGTTGTTGTTTGCTATAACCTTTTTCCAGGAACCTACATATCAACATGTCTGTTTTGGCTTGATAATCTGCTCTTTTTACAATTTTGTTTTATTCCTAAAAACTGTCTTTTTGGTATTGCTCCTACCCAATTGGGGTGATGGGTGATGGCAACTTCGGGTTGAGATGTACCCATTTCGATCAGTTTCTTTAAAAAATGTAGGAGTCCCCAGGGAGTTCCCTGACATACACTGCTCAAAAAAATTAAAGGAACACTTTTGAATCAGAACTCCTGGGATATTGATCTGGTCAGTTAAGTAGCAGAGGGGGAGGGGTGTATACAGAGGGGGTTGTTTATTAGTTTCAGCTGTTTTGCTGTTAATTGAAATTAACAACAGGTGCATTAGATGGGCAACAGTGAGACGACCTCCCAAACAGGAATGTTTTTTCAGGTGAAGGTGTCTGTATTTTTTTTCCCCCTACTCATCTTTTCTGACTGTTTTTTACTAGTTTTGCATTTGGCTAGGGTCAGTGTCACTACTTGTGGCACGAGGCGATACTTGGACCCTATAAAGGTTGCACAGGCAGTCCAACTCCTCCATGATGGCCCATCAATACGTGTCATTGCCAGAAGGTTTGTCGTGTCTCCCAGCACAGTCTAAAGAGCATGGAGGAGATTCTGGAAGACAGGCAGTTACTCTAAGAGAGTTGGACAGAGGTCCTTAACTCATCAGCAGGACCAGTATCTGCTCCTTTGTGCAAGGAGGAAAAGGATGAGCACTGCCAGGGCCCTATAAAATGACCTCCAGCAGGCCACTAGTGTGAATGTCTCTGACCAAACAATCAGAAACAGATTTCATGGGGGTGGCCTGGGGGCCGGAAGTCCTCTAGTGTGCTCTGTGGTCACTGCCGGACACTGTGGAGCTCGATTGGCATTTTCCATTGAACACCAGAATTTGCAGGTCCCACACTGGTGCCCCATGCTTTTCATAGATGAGAGCAAGTTCATCCTGAGCATATGTAAAAGATGTGAAAGGGTCTGGAGAAGCCGCAGAGAACTTTATGCTGCCTGTAACATTGTTCAGCATGACGGTTTGGTGGTGGGTAAGTGATGGTCTGGGGAGGCATAGCCATGGAGGGACGCACAGACCTCTACAGGTTACACAATGGCACCCTGACTGCCATTAGGTATCGGGATGAAATCTTTGGACCCAATGTCAGACCCTACATTGGGTCTGACACTGGTGCAGTGGGTCCTGGGTTCCTGCTGGTGCACGACAATGCCCTGCCTCATGTGGTGAGAGCATGCAGCCAGACCCTGGAGGATGAAGGAATTGATACCATTGAATAGCCCCCACGGTCACCTGACCTAAATCTAAAAGAACACCTCAGTCTGTTCAAGAGCTCAGTGATGCTCTGGTCCAGATCTGGGAGGAAATATCCCAGGACACCATCCGTCGTATCATTAGGAGCATTCCCTGATGTTGTCAGGCATGCATACAAGCACTTGGGGGCCATACAAACTACTGAGGACCATTGCAACGTGAGC
Organism: Rana kukunoris; assembly: GCA_029574335.1. NCBI lineage: Eukaryota > Metazoa > Chordata > Amphibia > Anura > Ranidae > Rana > Rana kukunoris. The sequence goes on from CM056051.1 coordinate 186,569,760, forward strand.
TGTTGCAATGAAATTTCAGCAAAATGGACTAGCTAGCTGCATATATTTTTCACTTTGATTTTCGGGGTGTCTTTGAATTCAGCCCTCTGTAGGTGGATAATTCTCATTTACATCAAATGACACATTACCCAGTCCAAATCAGTTTAGATATCCAGATTTAGATTTTTGCCCGTTGAGATCTGATATTTTTTTTCAAAGTGTTCCTTTAATTTTTTTGAGCAGTGTATATTTCTAAATCCAGAAAATGTATTAACAACTTATGTCAGGAGCTGGTAAATGTTATGCTATACTTCGCATTCATATAGGTGAGGAACTCTTCTAGTCCCTCCTGGGAAGCATCCCAGATGATAAATATATCATCTATGTACCTTGTGTAAATTTTAAGTTGAGGCCACGGGTTAGAAAATATTTTTTCCTCCTCCCACTTGTTCAAAAAGATATTGGTGATACTGCGGACATATCTAGCACCCATCACCACACCTTTAATTTGGTTAAAGAACTCCCCTGAATACCAAAAATAGTTATTCATCATAGCCATTTTTTAAGTTTCCCCCAGATGGTGACAGGTACTTGGTTACTCTAATAGGCTGGTGACAGGTACTGGGTACTCTGATGGGCAGGTGACAGGTACTCAGGTAATCTGATGGGATAGTGATAGGTACTCAGGTAACCTGATGGGCTAGTGACAGATACTCTTGTACTCTGATGGGCTGGTGACAGGTGCTTGGATAATCTGATGGGCTGGTGACAGGTACTTGGATTATCTGAGGGGTTGTGACAGGTACTCGGGTACTCTGATGGGCTGGTGACAGGTATTCTAAGGGGTTGTGACAGATATTCTGATGGGCTGGTAATAGGTACTCTGGTAATCTGATGGGCTGGGGGCAGGTACTTGGGTAACCTGAGGGCTTGTGACAGGTACTAGGGTACTCTGATGGGCTGGCGACAGGTACTCGGGTACTCAGATGGTCTGGGGACAGGTACTTTGATGGGCTGGTAACAGGTCCTCTTTATTACTGGGGGGCAATCAGTGTCTGTTGGTGTGCACTGTAAGCAGTAACAAGCTGTTACCGCAATCTCCTCTTCACAAAGCCAAGCACGTGGGTAAAGAGCCATGTCATCGGCTCTTTATCAAGATCGCAGTCACACTGTGTCCCATCTCCCCTGACTCATATCGTCCTCTTCCAACCTCATCTTCTCCATTCCATGTCCTCCTCCAGTCTCATCTCCCCCATCCCATGAGGGGAATGAAGAGGGGTAGAGAGAGAAAGAGAAAGGGGGGGGGAAAGGAGCAGAGCAAAAAGGGGTGAGGCGAGAGAGGGGTTGTGCCTGGTATCCCCCAGGGTTGTGAAGACTGAGCAAACACAGACCGACTCCCATGTAAGCTCCTTTCCCTGTTCTCACTATATTAGTATGTCAAGGTGCCAGTGACTATAGAGAGCCAGAGCTAGACGAGCATAGATGCTCTCCACACTATCTGAGTCAGTCATGGTGTCTGGGGGAGGCAACGCTCCCCTGGCAACTGCACACACATATACTGCGGCTCCTGTTCCTCCTCCAGCTTGTGTATGGGCCTGTCCTCCCCTGATGGGGGCCTCTGGCAAAACGGTGGTCACAAAGATGAGAATGGGCACTCTATCCAAAAAGTAGCAGAGCAGGACTGGCATATTCTGGTGCCAACTTTCTCATCAGCAGTTATAGCAGTCTTATGACTTCTATTATTCTGACTGTCCTATGAGGCGGTACCCCGACTTTCTGTATGGACAGTGCTGATTGGCCTTGGGCTGATCCCAAAATAAAAACTCTCTAGCGTTAAACACCAAACTGATCATGTGCAGAATGCCTCCAAGGCTCTGTTCTATCAGCAGATGGATTGAGGACATTAATAGAAGACAGGATCTGTCTTTTTACTGCATATATAGACTGATTTTTGGGGTTTAGTAAGCTGCAATATAATACATTTTGGGGTTTTATACCACTTTAAAGTATATGAATTCCTACCTTGTAAAACCCAGATTAAAATGTAAGGCAAAACACGTATACAAATTATAAATATCTGTTCTCAACTGCATAACGGAGAATTAGAGCTGGGGTGGAGACTGCAGGGAGTGTCAGAGAAATAGCAGTACACTAATTTACCCAGTGATTACTTGTGCAATGGGTATCAGCACAAGTCTGACCACTGGAGTACCGGCAGGCTGTGCTCTCAAGTAGAAGGAAACACATACACAATATTGGTATAATGTTCAGCGCTAAACCATCTGATAAAAAACAAAAGATTTTAATGAAAAGGCATGCATGTGCATGAAGGTGCAACCATGTAAATGGTGAGTGGCTTGAAAGTTCTGGGGATGAAAATAAATAAAAAAATAAATAAATTACAAGACCCTAAAGGGAGCAAGGCCGATTAAGACGCAGGCTGGGGAACCTGATCACTGTGAACAAAAAGGAGAAAAGCACCAAGCCAATCCTTTAAACAGCTTAGGGATTTATTCAGTATATAGGTATAAAACACTAAAAAATTTCATGAAAAATGTTGGAGCGCTTGCAGAGTTCTAAAGCAGGTGGGAGCCTCCAAGTGCAGTGTCAGAGGAGCACTGCCGGGAAGTCTCTATTGAGGGGATCTACGAGCGTCGTGTGTTAGCCGCAGCTGGAGCCTCGGGGAAACAGCGTCTTCGTCTCTGGGTGGGAGTGGTCCAGGACTTTCAAACTGGGGAGCCGCCCACACGCTGTCTGGCCAATCAAAACGTGTTTTAAAAGGTACAGCCATACCCTCATCAGTTGACGGATCCCTGAATAGAGACTTCCCAGTGGTCCTCCTGTGACACTGCATGTGAAAGCTCCCAAACGCTCTACCCACTCTGCAACTCCTGCATAAATTCACCTTACAGATTTTTCTGTAAAGGTGAATTTACACTGTAATGTTACAAAAAAAGGAATTTTACTAATTAGTCATGTTGGAATTTACTTTTAATTGCCTGTAAATCTATGTGCATGATATTTAGACTATAGCATTGGCCATAATTCAATCTCCACTGCTAGGTTTACCAAGCACCCAAGTAGTCATTTTTTGATTTTGCTCATAGCCTCTCTACAACTTACCATTGGTGGAACGAAATTCTCAAACCATTTCATATACCTTCAGCTAGTAATTACAAAACATAGGCAAACTTGACAAATTCAAATGCCTGTATTAAAGCTCAACTCCAGCTTTGCCATCACTTTATCCCCCCCCCCCCCTTTTTACCAATACAGTAAGGGAAACAAGCATTTGATCTTCTGCTGAATTTGTATGTTTGCCCACTGACAAAGAAATGATACGTCTACAATTTTGATGGTAGGTTTATTTTAAGTGAGAGACCGATGAACAGAAAAATGCATTAAAAAAAAAAAAGTAAAAATCGATTTGCATTTTAATGAGTGAAATAAGTATTTGTCCCCTTTGTACAACAGGACTTGGTGGCAAAACCTTTGCTGCCAATCAGAGATTTCGTGAAGTTTGGCCACCAGGTTTGCACACATCTCAGAAGGGATTTTGTCCCACTCCTCTTTGCAGATTCTCTCCAAGTCATTAAGGTTTTGAGGCTGGCGTTTGGCAACTCAAACCTTCAGCTCCCCCCATATTTTCTATAGGATCAAGGTGTGGAGACTGGCTGGGGCACGCTAGGACCTTCTTGAACCACTCCTTTGTTGCCTTGGTCATGTGTTTTGGGTCATAGACCTCCTGGAATACCCATCCATGACCCATTTTCAATGCCCTTGTGGATGGAAAGAAGTTCTCACCCAAGATTTGAGAGTACATGGCCCCCACCCCTTTGATATGGTGAAGTTGTCCTGTCACCTTAGTAGAAAAACATCCCCAAAGCACGTTTCCTTGTTTGACAGTAGGGATGTGTTCTTGGGGTCATAGGCAATACTTCCCCTCCAACAAACACAGCAAGTTGAATTGATGCCAAAGAGCTTGATTTTGATCTCTGAGGACAACACTTTCACCCAGTTGACCGCTGAATCATTTAGATGGTCATTAGCAAACTTCAGCCAGGCCCTGTACATGTGCTTTCTTGAGCAGGGGGACCTCGCAGGTGCTGCTGGATTTCAGGCCTTCATTGTATAGTGTTACCAACCGTTTCCTTGGCAACTATGAACACAGCTGCACCGAGATCTTCGAAACTCCACAAGGCGAGATCTTGCATGGAGTCCCAGAATGAGGGAGATTTACAGTTAGTGTCCCCCCCAATCTGCAAATAATTACCACAATTGCTAGAACCCTTGGTGCTTTTTTAGCAGCGCTTTACCATTGTATTTTAGTGGGTATTCACCCACTAGCAGGGTGCTATTAACCCCTGCCAACAAAGGGTTACATCCACCTGCAAAGTGACGCTGCAGCAGCGCTTTGCCAGCGGTATAGACACAGGGCCCATTCATTTTAATGGGCAGAAGTGGTATACACACCACTCCGAAGATGCTGCTTGCAGGACATTTAACGCCCTATCAGCGCACTGCGTTATTTAGTGTTATAGCACCTAAAAGCGCCTCAGTGTGAAAGGGGCCAACCAAGCTGCTTGGTGATTGTCTCGTAGCCCATTCCAGGCTTGTGTAGGTCTACAATCTTGCCTGCCATCCTTGGCCATGGTGGAAAGATTGGAATCCGATTGCTTCTGTGGACAGGTGTCTTATACAGGTAACAGCTGAGATTAGCACGCTCTTTGAGTGATCCTAATCTCAGCTCATTACCTGTATAGAAATCACCTACAAGCCAGAAATCTTGCCGATTGATAGGGGTTAAAATACTTAAACTTTTTGCAATGCATTTTTCTGGATATTTGTTATTCTGTCTCACTGTTAAAAATAAACCAACCATTAAAATGATATAAACTGATCATTGTCAGTGGGCAAAAATCAGCAAGGAATCAAATACTCCCCCCTCACGGTACATGTGGCTGTCAGGTGTCTATAAACTGTAGCAGCAGCTTCCGTGTATGCGTGTCAAAGACCGGCACAGTGGTGTTCTGAGCAAAAATGCACTCTGCATTACATCTCCCCAATTAATGTGGCTGCAATTCATAGGGCAAAACAGTCATGCCAGGAATCACATGTTCAGCTGCAGACAAACCTACTACTGTAGCATTTTTAGACCGATAACTATAAAAAAAATAAAAAATCTCATGAACCTGCGATTGGAACAAAGGGCATTTTCTTCACCAAGATATGCAACTGCATGTAGCCTCAGATAAGACAGGCACCATGTTCTGGCCCAGAAAGTTGTGCCAAGCCATTCACAGGAAGCCTTGTACTTTCTGAAAGAATGTGGAAAAGGTGGAAGACCAAAATGAATGCTGCACAACATGGAGTGCAGAATCTTTGCAGCCAAGGAAAAATGTCACTGCTACAAGCAGACTGGGATCCTGGTTGTCTGGGACAGAGGGAGAAACTGGAGCATGTCTAACTCCAAAAACAATGATTTGTATGGCATTATGAAATTGTGCAGCACCAATATCTCTTTAAACTTGGGCTATGGCCTAAATGTGAATACGAAGACATTGAGGCTGGGTTCACACTGTTGCAAATCATCCAATTCGCATTGCAGGAGATTGGGACCAGCTCTTGAATTGCACAGTCCTGTGCATCTTTGATCCGTTTCAGGTCCAAATTCAGCCAAAAAAAAAACCAGGGTGAAATGGTAAATGGGGCCACCCTGGACTCCTGGCAAGGCCCAGCGCATGCTGTGGTGTGCACTCAGCAATAAACAGTTAAGTAAAGGCATGCAGGATTGTACATAGAATATTAAGCACATTCGTTTTTTTTTAATGGTACATTTAAAAACCATGATACAATTACACAATTGTTCGGAGAGATATTTACACAAATTTCATGTATAACTCTTAAGATAAAATGTGCACACAGTAGCAACCCAATGCAAAGTGACCTTAACTCAAGTTACAGCAAATAGAGTAGGTCAGTGATAAATTTACAAATCTCACGTCTATTTCAAAACACCAAAAATATCATAAGGATCATTTAGCAGGAATCATGCAAAATGTATAATACATAAATCCAAAATGCAACTTACAGCTGATTATGCAGAAAATAGTTAATATGCATATAGGAGATACAGGACACAAAGACAAGATAAATCAAACTGCAGCAGGCAATGAAGGTATACAGGACTGATGAAAACTTGTTCAGCAGGAATAGTGCAAAGTCATACAAGACATGATTATGGAGAAACTACATAGCTGGACCTAATACATAATGAATAAATACATTTCTATGTTAGAAACCCACATGTACATCTTTCCATCCCAACTGAAACGCTGCTAAAGCTATTAACCCACTTGCGAGGTCAACCTTAGCCAACACTAAATAGTTTTTTTCATTTGCAGAGTTTACACATTTGCAGGTTGGATCCCATCCTGAATATTTAGAAGAATTCTCCGACATCTGCTCTCTTGTCACGCAGTTTGCTTCTAGCTTTTGTGCGAGCTTTGAATGCAGCAGAGTTGTTCATGTGCTTTAGTGGTGAAAAATAAAAAAAATTTGGTTAATGCATCTTAAATGGCCAAGAAGTTACAATCCCTGACAAGTCAGAGTTTAAACACCAAATATTTGTAGCTAATGTAAAAATCTAGCTTTTATTAAGGCACATTCACATCACCTTGCCAAGTCCTATTGAGCCACCATATTAAAAGACCTACATCAGACTGGTAAATTAGGGCTGTTGCGTATAAATTGAAGGCAGCATGGTGTATTACACATTGATGTATTGGCAGCAACTGTGCAAATACAGACAAAAAAAAGTCGCAAGTGTAAAATTTGCGTTAGGCTTAAATTGACTGTATAATTCAGTGTCATGAATTAAAAAAAGTTACATCGCCACTATACAGTGGGTAGGTATTGAAAATAATCACCCACAAAAAAAGTTACATTCTGTTGCTTTGCAGCACGAAATGAAGAAATGGCTTTATCTAGGGGGTGATTTTCTTCAACTCATATTCCAGAAACAGCTGGATGGAACAAACTGTCCATATTTCCGGCTGCAACAAAATGATTTTAACCATTTCTTGCCCAAGCCTATTCTGGCACTCATTTCCTACATGTAAAAAAATATTTTTTTTGCTAGAATCCCCAAACATTATATTTTTTAGCAGAGACCCTAGAACAGGGGTCTCAAACTGGCGGCCCTCCAGCTGTGGCGAAACTACAAGTCCCATCATGCCTCTGCCTATGGGAGTCATGCTTGTGCCTGTCAGCCTTGCAATGCCTCATGGGATTTGTAGTTTTGCAACAGCTGGAGGGCCGCCAGTTTGAGACCCCTGCCCTAGAATAAAAGGGCAGTCATTGTAATTTTTTACATCACATGGTACTTGCACAGCAATTTCTCAAACGTGATTTGGGGAAAAACACTTTAATGAACAAAAACCCACACCAAAAGTCAGCCTTTTTGTATTTTTGCATGCAAATAAGGTTAAACCACGTAAACAGATAAATATGTCACTAAAATTGCGCACTTGTAGAATGGAGCCAAACTTTAGTACTTAAACTCCATAGGTTACATTTAAAAAAAAAAAAGTTGTACAGGTTACCAGTTTAAAGTTAGAAGTCTTGCGCTAAAATTCTTGCTCCGTTTGTGGCGATACCCCACGTATGATTTGAACGTATGCGTTCAGTTCTGCATGCGAGCACTTTAAAACTTTATTTTAGTTCCCTTTACTTTTTTGATCACTTCTACCCCATTACAAGGAATATAAACATTCCTTGGAATATGATAGGTCCTCTTTATGAAAAGATCTGGGAGTCTACAAGTCCCCAGATCCAAAGCACAAGATTATTTTTTTAACCACCATAAGGCTGCATTTGCACACCTTCGCGTAGGCGTTTTGCGGCGACAAAAAATAGGCGTTTGGTCCCGCGATTTGCGGCGACAAAACGCAGTTAAAAACGTTTTTAACCACTTTTTTTACTTTGTATTGTCGGCTATGCGGAATGCCGAATCCGCCCGATACGTGCGTCAAAAAAGGGTCCGGGACTTGTTTGAATTTCCGCGGTCTTTCGACGTACGGAGAACGATCTCCATAGAGAATAATGTAATCCGACGGTCTGGCGTATTATAGCGTCGGTCAACAAAACGCCTAGGTGTGAATTGCAGCTTAAGGCTTCCCAGCTTAAAAACAAAAAAAAAAAAAAAAACGCAGTTTACAACTGCCAGTGCTGGATGTGATGTCATGAGGTTGCTGGCAGCCTCCAAGTTTTAGATGGCCAGGGGCCATCCAATCCATGGTCAGATCAATGGTAAACTTCTGCTGCAGACTGATTTATTCTCTGATCGCACCAGCAAGCTTGAAAAAGCACTGTAGGGCGGGCTTCAGCTCCTGCCGCCTGTAAAAGCAATCAAGTTTCTGAACAGCCACTATGTTGCTTTTTCTATGGGAGGGAAATTGACACACACCCCATCTGAATGATGCCTGCAGCTAGCATCAGACATCCCCACACCTCAACCTAAGGTGGTCACATACCCAAGGTTAAAGGCTAAAGGTTTATATCCATAAAAACACAAATATGTCAAGAAGCTGAGGGGAGTGACCAGCGATGGAGGTGTCCTGCTGAAGCTATGTCCTTTTCGGCTCTTAATGGCTCTCACAGACACTCGAATGGCAGGGCAACTACAAAATTACACTATATTACTCCCTAGAGCCAAAATCAAAATATGTTTTTTGGAGCAATTGTGGGAAAAACCGCAGCTAAAACTCTCAAAGAAAAAGCAGCTCAAAGGGAATATGAAAATGGCACTCAAATTCTTCTCAGGCAGTCAAACCCCGCTCTGGCAAGAAACAACAGCACTTATTACAGGATTCCTTTGATACTGATGAACACAGTGCCATAAGCCAGTCAAAACAAACTGATACATTACAACCAAAAATATTGAAACAAATAGAGAAAATTTTTCAAAAAGCTTTGAAATGTCCTCTAAACAAACTACTGAGACTGACTAAAAAAATAAAGACATAGGTCGGCGCACTGCGGACCTTGAATACTAATTGGACGATATTGAAACAAGCTTAGCAACCCATGACAATGAATTTGAAATGCTAAAAGAAAATTCAGCAATGCAAGCCTGTTTGGGGGACTTTGAGAACAGGGCTCGTCACTCAAATCTTCGTAGAAGGTATACCGGAGTCAATCACTGACCTCCAATCATCTATGACAGCCCTCTTTCAAGAAATAACACCATCAATTCCTATAGAAAGATTGGAAATGGATAGAATCCACAGAGCTTTAGGGCCATGCAAAGCTGATGGCCTCCCATGCGATATAATTGCTAAGTTCCACTTTTTCCACACCAAAGATCAAATTATGGCTGCAGCTAGACTAAAAGAATCTTACTTTCCAAGGACATACGTACCAGATTTTTGCAGATTTCCCATAACAGTAGCTAAACGTCGTGAGAAGAAACCTTTGCTCTTAAATCTCCATTTCCACCACATCATATATCAATGGGGGTTTCCATTTTCAATTAGGTTCACTTATCAAGGAGCCAAATACTCCAGCAAAACCACTACAGAACTAAAGCACACTGCAAAAACTTCAGCTTTATAATAAGTCATCTGCAAATATGCGACGCCGTGCCCTTTCTGACTCCTCCACATTCATCAATCCCTGAACCTGATGGAAACAGACAGGCTACCCCAAAGAGAGGCCGTTTCAATCCTCCAGTTTCTGACCAAGACAAAATGGACTGACTTGACCGAGTAATTCACTTTGTATCTCCTCCAAACTCCATGGTTAATTTAGCCATGCCTTAATTCATTCACATTTTTCCTACCAATAGAAGATAAGTATCAGTACACTTAAAATCATTCTGCCAAATCGCCTTGTAATACCCTCATAAGTCTCTTCATTGTAAAATCCTGTCTCTCCCCCTTCTCCTATAACTTTTACCTCTACCCCCTTCCTCCCCCACCCCCCTTTCCTCCCCTTCATACAATATGCAGAGACAGAAGTTGTATCTACAAAGGCTTTGTGTATTTAAACTAATATTCTTGTTATTAACCCTATTCCTTTCCTACAGAGTGAATACTTCATTATCTTTCACACTTACAGCAGCCCTGAGGTATATCAATTTATGATCATAATAGAATTGAAATATGCCATTTCTAGTTTTGAAATTTATAAGGTCAATTGTTTATCTTATATTCTTAATTGAGAAAAAACTAGTCACTAAATACATGTTTGTAGCTGGTTACCTTGCCAAGTCTGGTTGTCTTAGTCTAATGCCTTTTTCCCCCCTAATTCTTGAATAAATTTTAACCGTTGAGAAGCCGAGAAGAGGTCACTGCGCCTATTTCTGTCCTAGGACTCTCCCTCACTGTAGTTATAGTGTAAGGGGCCTCCTCAGACAGACTTTGAGCCTGAGCTCCTGTCATTTTTGAGCTCAGAAAGCAGACTTTATTTCTTGCTATGGATTTCAACCATCTTAATCTTATTAGATTACCGTCTATCTTTCTTCTTTCTCCATTTTCCTCCCTTACAATTTACATTTGATATGTACCGTTATATTTTTCTCAAACTCTTATATGGCTCCCTTGAATGTACTTACCCTAAATACACAAGGTCTAAACATACCTCATAAACGTACTAAAGTTTTCAGGTCACTTTCAGCATCAAAAGCACAAAGTCTACCTCCAGAGGAGACGCATTTCACTAAATCCTTCACACCTAAATATTTTGGTACAGCCTCAGCCAAGTCCAAACACAGGAGTGTTAATAGCATTTCACCAAACTACACCCTTTTCCCTAGAAACCAAAATCAAAGATCCAGTAGGTCGCTAGCGCATACTTATAGGCAACCTATGCGATATCCCAATCACAGTAGTCTATTACGCACCCAACAAAAGACCAACATCATTTTTATCCCACCTTCAAGTTATCAATACACAAAGTAGGCACACTCCTGATTTGTGGAGATTCCAACGAAACAATTTATCCCTATTTAAAATCACCATTACCCCCTACATCCAATTCTCAATGTAGATCGTTCAGAGACTCCAACAACATTCATTAACAGATTCCTGGTGTGAAATTAACCCATCCAAACGTCAATACTCCTATTCTCACCCTCACAAATCCTTTTTCCGTATTGATCACGTTAATTTCTATTTTTATGTCCCCTGAATTGTTCACCTCATACATCAAACCCTATACATGGACCGATCATTGCGCTATAATTTCCACCTTTAACTCATTACTTTCAAAAGCACAAGACTCAACGTGGCAAATAAACTCTTATCACACCCTTCACTCTCTCAAGACCTAGAAATTGCCCTAAATGAACACTTACAAAATAATAAATCTTTAGATATATCCCCACTAACATTATGGGAAGCGCATAAGCCTGTCTTTAGAGGGTATTGCTTACGTCAAGCATCACATCAAAAGAAAGAAATGCAACAAAAACTTGAAACTGAATTTAACAACTGTCATAATTCCAATCTAGCCCTACACTGCAGAACAAAACAACTCGAGAAAGCTAGCTTAAATCTAGACCTATTTTTATCAGAATCAGTAGATAAAACTCTTCATAAATCCAAACAAAAATATTACTTCCAAGCCAATAAACCTGGCACTCTCCTTGCACGTGCACTTAAAACTAAACAACCCATCCAAACCAATCAGACTGAAAATCTCCCATGATAAATATACAAGTAATCCAATCAATATCCTTCATACCTTCCACAAACATCTATCCATCCATCCATCTAAAAAGGCTCTTTCGACCAATCCTCACAAATAAAACTCCCTAACTCTATCCCAAAGTCATTATGAAAGCCCCATCACTCCATTGAAATTGAACAAGCAATCAAATTCCTCAAACCTAATAAGCGCCCAAGACCAGATTGGTTTTCAGCCCTTTAGTATAAAAAAATTCACATATATTAACTCCCATGATGTTAGAAGCATTAAACTACATCATTATTAACCAATCATTCAGATCTGAAACTCTAACGGCAATTATATGTATGATTCCTAAGCCACAATCTGATGACTTCCTGTGCTAATTTTAGACCTAGATCGCTCTTAAATCTAGATATAAAATTAGCGAAAGTGATAGCAACCCGATTGAATAGCATAATAGGTACCTTAATAATGAACGACCAGGTAGGTTTTTTCCCAATGCGCCAAGCAACCGATAATGTTCATAGGGCCTTGTTGCTGATCCAAGCAGCCAAAAAAAAAAAGAATCCCTATGTGTCTACTGTCACTATACATCAAAAAAGCCTTTGACACCAACATGGCCCTACCTACATTTCACTTTACAAAGATGGGGCTTTGGCCCACATTTCCTTAGTTGGGTCACATCTTTATATAATAACCCAAAGGTATACATCATCAACTATGCAGGGTATAAATCAGCTCAATATTAACAGAGGGACTCGCCAGGGGTGCCCCTCTCCCCACTGTCATTTGCCTTACTCATTGAACCCCCAGCTCAAGCTATTAGAACAAATCCATCAATTAAAAAAAAAAAAAAGTATAGAACTGGCTGGCTACCATCATAAACTCTGCTTATTTGCTGATATTTTCATTTTCATGTCCTCCCCCATATTACAGCTCCCATTATAAACAAACTTGACCATTTTGCCCATATACAGTGCAGAAAATAAGTATTTGAACACCCTGCTATTTTGCAAGTTCTCCCACTTAGAAATCATGGAGGGGTCTGAAATTGTTATCGTAGGTGCATGTCCACTGAGAGACATAATCAAAAAAAAAAATCCAGAAATCACAATTTATGATTTTTTTAACTATTTGTACGATACAGCTGCAAAGAAGTATTTGAACACCTGAGAAAATCAATGTTAATATTTGGTACAGTAGCCTTTGTTTGCAATTACAGAGGTCAAACGTTTCTTGTAGTTTTTCACCAGGTTTGCACACACTGGAGGAGGGATTTTGGCCCACTCCTCCACACAGATCTTCTCTAGATCAGTCAGGTTTCTGGGCTGTCGCTGAGAAACACGGAGTTGGAGCTCCCTCCAAAGATTCTCTATTGGGTTTAGGTCTGGAGACTGGCTAGGCCACGCCAGAACCTTGATATTCTTCTTACAGAGCCACTCCTTGGTTATCCTGGCTGTGTGCTTCGGGTCATTGTCATGTTGGAAGACCCAGCCTCGACCCATCTTCAAAGCTCTAACTGAGGGAAGGAGGTTGTTGCCCAAAATCTTGCAATACATGGCCCCGGTCATCCTCTCCTTAATACAGTGCAGTCGCCCTGTCCCATGTGCAGAAAAACACCCCCAAAGCATGATGCTACCACCCCCATGCTTCACAGTAGTGATGGTGTTCTTGGGATGGTACTCATCATTCTTCTTCCTCCAAACACGGTTAGTGGAATTATGACCAAAAAGTTCTATTTTGGTCTCATCTGACCACATGACTTTCTCCCATGACTCCTCTGCATCATCCAAATGGTCATTGGCAAACTTAAGACGGGCCTTGACATGTGCTGGTTTAAGCAGGGGAACCTTCCGTGCCATGCATGATTTCAAACCATGACGTCTTAGTGTATTACCAACAGTAACCTTGGAAACGGTGGTCCCAGCTCTTTTCAGGTCATTGACCAGCTCCTCCCGTGTAGTCCTGGGCTGATTTCTCACCTTTCTTAGGATCATTGAGAACCCACGAGGTGAGATTTTGCATGGAGCCCCAGTCCGAGGGAGATTGACAGTCATGTTTAGCTTCTTCCATTTTCTAATGATTGCTCCAACAGTGGACCTTTTTTCCCCAAGCTGCTTGGCAATTTCCCCGTAGCCCTTTCCAGCCTTGTGGAGGTGTACAATTTTGTCTCTAGTGTCTTTGGACAGCTTTTTGGTCTTGGCCATGTTAGTAGTTGGATTCTTACTGATTGTATGGGGTGGACAGGTGACTTTATGCAGCTAATGACCTCAAACAGGTGCATCTAATTTAGGATAATAAATGGAGTGGAGGTGGACATTTTAAAGGCAGACTAACAGGTCTTTGAGGGTCAGAATTCTAGCTGATAGACAGGTGTTCAAATACTTCTTTGCAAGCTGTATCATACAAATAAATGGTTAAAAAAATCATACATTGTGATTTCTGGAATTTTTTTTTGATTATGTCTCACAGTGGACATGCACCTACGGTAACAATTTCAGACCCCTTCATGATTTATAAGTGAGAGAACTTGCAAAATAGCAGGGTGTTCAAATACTTATTTTCTGCACTGTATCTAGATTAAAAATAAACATGCAAAAAATCTATAGCTTTAAACGTTTCTTTGCCCCCAGATATACTTCAACAAGCGAAGATATCCCTCCCGTTTACATGCTCCACGACACATCTCATATCTAGATATTGTACTTGCCCCTGATCTAAAAGATATTTTCTCTGCCAACTACCCTCCACTCTAATAGAAAATTTCAAATTTAAAGCAATGGTCCACTCTCCCCTTATCTTGGTTAGGTAAAATAAATGTTATAAAAATGACTATTACCCAAAATGTTATATCGCTTTAGAGTTTTACCCATTTCTATTCCAGCCTACTTCCTCAGAAACCTACAACGAAAACCAATTATTTATATGGAGCAATTTAAAATCTCAAATCTCTCCACACACCCTATACCTCCCTAAACATAGAGGTGTAGGTTTCCCAAACTTTGCCACGTATTTTCATGCTGCGCAAATAACATTCCCAAATACCATGTAAGCCAGGAAATTCCACTCTGGGTAGTAATTGAAACCATTGATAGCGACCCAATCTATACCAAATCTCATATGGTCGACCTATTCACAAAAATCGACAATAAGATTACTAAACATACAATCACTATTTGGGAAACATCTAAAATGACCCAGGGTTTACAAGCCCCACATGTACCCCTTATATCTTTTATGAGAAACTTAAAGTTTTACACAGCCCTCACATTTCCTAGAACCTTCACAAGATGGATTTCAGTGGGTCCAACAATGTTGTGACTTTTTAACACATGCCTCATTTAAAACAATTCCAGAAATCCGTGAAAGTCATAAACTTCCGGCATCAGATTTTTTTTTACATTTCTTTGCACCATATTTACAAGGTATAAATAAATTAAGTGACATGACGCAGTTTGAACAAATATGTAAACGAGATCCTCATTCAAGAGGACTCATTTCAATACTATATAGCCAAGTACTAAGTTTACCGCAAAATGACCTTCATATGCTGAAAAATTGATTAACGACCTTGGTTTCAATATAGATATATCTACCTGTAATAAAGTATGGTCAAATACTAAAACGTCCTCCCAAAATATACTTGCTATGGAAACAAATTATAAAGTTCTCATGTACTGGTATTTGGTTCCTGTTAAAATAGCAAAATTTGCTCCCCATTATTCCCTGCTTTGTTTTCGCGGATGTGGTGATCCGGGAACACATTAATATATTTTCTGGGAGTGCCCCGTTACAAATTCCTGGAAAGAAATATTCCTCATGATTTCAGCAGTTCAAGAAATCCATTACTCCTGATCCAACTACCGCACTCCACAGCCGCAAAGCAAACCATCGCCAAAGCTTGGAAAACAGCTACGCTTCTAGTTTCTGAAACCAGAAATAGAGTACACCAAGCCATGCTCCACTCAAAATCAGAAGCCATAACCAATGATTCCATAGACATATGAAATATGGAACCCATGGGTGACCTATACCATCTCATCTAACCCAGATTATTCTCTGAGACCTTGGTAAGATATTGTAAGCCAGTAACATTCTGGATACAGTTTATCGAGAGATTTTACTATATCTATTATGCAACGATCCCAGAGCCTTTCCTATATCCTGTACTCCCTTTCCTATCCTATTGTTTTTATCACTTCACTTTTTATACTCTACATTCTGTCCTTTATCTCATCTTCAAATATATAGCTCAAGCCATCTCATTTTATAAAATGGTAAATGTGAATATGTAAATACGATATCTAATTTTGCTCCTATTGTTTTATTAACATGAATAAGATCCTTCTATTCTAGAATATTTTATACGAGTTCAAATGCAATAGACTAACATGATTGGTTTGACTATAACCTGCTTTAATGATTCCTTTAATATTTCTCATAGGATCTACAAATAGATTTTTTTTTATTTTTCAAATACTCTTATTACATGATACCACTTTTTCTGTAATCTTTTAGTCTCAAGGGTATCTACCAGTTTCTCTTTACTTTAAACCCAATAAACAAATTTGACAAAACACAAATATGTCAGTCTAAGTGGTTGTAAATCTCAGTAATTGAAACTGAGCAAAGCACATGTTTACATCTCTCTCCAAAGATTTAAAGCTCCATGCACACTAGGCTAAAAAAAAAAAGTTTATATTAGGAGCATTTTTTGTAAAACTTGAGTTTTGCATTTTCCTGCCAGAAACCACCAATCAGAAATGCAAACCAAAAGTTTTCCTGCTGCTAAACGTTCAAAATGTTTGTAATCGTCCTAATGTGCATGGACACGAGGGATAACATTGAGCCGCTTCTACAGGCAGAACTTCTGTAGAAGAGATTAAGCCAGTGTGCATGGGGCCTAAGTGGGATTTTCTCCAATGCTTCATTCCTCTTATCAGCACGAGTCACTTCTGAAAAGTTTTCCAACACCTGAGGTAAATTTATGTGGGGAGGGAAAGAGCTCTGCAGACAAATCATCTTTTCAGAATCAGCTCACATGCTGTTGCTGCAGTCTCTCCATCCTCTCCATGCACCCAACAGATAAAGATTGACCCTTTTGAAGGGGTGTAGGAAAGTAGTGACTGCAGATAAAGTAAAACCCATGAAGGATACGTTTCATTTCTGTATCATTGGAGGCTGTTCACTGTGTATAGTATATGTGAGGGTTCACAACCACTTTAAAAAGCTTTAACAGTACTACATAGTTGTTACATATTGAAAGTTCAGTGCTCACCCTTTCAACACGGGAGATTTTCATTGCTGCAATATCAGCTGCACTCAAGCACAAAGGTGGTCCAAGCTCAAATATACTACGCAGAAAGCCATTAGTCTAAAAAAAATAAAAATAAAATTATATACATATTGTGGAAAAACAAACAAAAACCACCACCACATTACAGCACCATATACAATCCTTTAATGCGGTGTTCACTCATGTAAGATACAAGGTAGGATAATTGGTGCATGCAAACTAGTTAGAGATTTGTATTGCACCAAATCACTGTTAAGCGTTTTTAAACCAAAACTGACCATCTCAATTACTAGCCTTGAGCTCTGGTTCACATTGCAGCGATTTGCCAGCAATGACAATGTCTGAATTGGTGCGATGCTACATTAGTTTTTGTACTACTTTTGGCGACTTCGATGTAAGATTTCAAAAATCTGCAGGAACCCGCATAGATGTCTCTGAAAATCAGCCCCGAAGTCAGGACTGACATGCGGGAATGAAACCGTGCGAGTGCCTGCTGTCAGTATGAACCTAGGCTTAAAGCCAAGCGCACATTAACCACTTAAGACCCGGACCGTGCGACGTGGCTCCCAAACAAAATTTGCGTCCTTTTCTTAAAAAAAAAATCAAATAAACTAAATTTTAGTCAAACATTTAGGCCAACATTTATTTAGCCACATGTCTTTAGTAAAAAAAAAAAAAAAAAATCTCAATAAAAAAAATAGCTACCTAGCGGGAACAGCGACACTAATACAGCGATCAGAAAAATGATCGCTTAGTGACGCTGGCAATAGGGAGTGAAAGGGTTAACTAGGGCGGTGATCAGGGGGTTAAAACTTTATTAGGGGGGGTGGGGGGGCTATCCTGAACCTAACACTAACTGATTTTACACTGCCTGTCACACTGACACTAAATGCAGTGATTAGATCACTGCATTCAGTGACACTGTGACAGGGGGGGTGGGGGGGCAGATCGCAAGGGGTTAAGTATGCCTATGTGTGTGTGTGTCAGTGTAATGTTGGTGCACACTTACTGTGAGGTGTTCCTCTCATCGCAGCGGTTGGAAATACCGCTGCGATGAGAGATTACATCACTTCCCCCTTCCTGTGTTTACACAGGAGGAGGAAGTGACACAAAGGGGGAGCGCAGCAATTGGCTGGGAGCGATCGCGGGGGGGCGGGTAAACACCGACATCCGCCCGCTCGTCCCGGATCGCTCCCGGAGACACGGGGACCTCCGCACGCCGCGGAAGGGGGTCCCGATCGGACCCCCGACCCGCTACTGGGCGAGGACGTAAATTTACGCCCTTGTGCCCATCCGTGCCATTCTGTGGCCGTAAATGTGCGTGCGGAGGTCCTTAAGTGGTTAAAGGGCCATGCACACAATCATTGTCATTGTGCTGTGCTTGGCTTCTGGGGTGTCCCTGTGCTTTTGAGGTTGAAACTGGCTCCCTAGGTATACCTGTCCATTATCCATTGCCATGTACAACAGGGGGTTGTCACAAATGTTGTGCGGTTTTAATGAGAATGGTTAATGCAACTGGTTTTCTGGCTAGCTGGCAAGGGTGCTGGGAAACCGTTAAGTGATCCTGTAACCACTGAATCATTTTTTACTGCCAACACCAACTGAAGTTTGCAACAAAGAGGCAGTGTTTTTTTTAACTCAGGATACCAGAAAGTATATTACTTTTCCAGGTGATGCTATACATAAAAGCAAACCTGTGACGACATGTATAATAAACATGGCAATCTGGTGCTTAGAAAGGGCTAGTATACAATAGTGCAACAGGCAGCAGCAAGTGTGACAACTTCCTGCTTTATGTAGTGGTCATTGGAGTTTGAACATGTAGGTGTACATCACGCTACTCAAATATTAGAAAATGTATACATCCAGAAATAGACAGCCATCCATTTTCCAAGATGAAAATCCTTATACAAAATGCATCCTTACCAGAAGATGAAGCTGCATTCCAGAGCCAAATAGCTCCTTGAAAACATCATATGTGAGCCTTTTCACCCAGCAGTCAATGTGCATGCGCTCTCTGCCAAATCGGATCATTTCAGCCTGAAAGTCTCCATCCTGCACAAACAGATATCAATTGTCTTAAGATAGCAACAACATTTTAAGCATGTATTAACCTACAATCAGAAGCACACAAAACTAAAAAAGTATTCGTATACCTCAACAGCTCTGAGTACATCCCGAAAAACGGAGCGTTGCTTTCGTCTGTCTACCTTGGCTCTGTGTTTATTGCAGTCAGTAGCCAAAGCTTTCAATGTCTGAGTCAAAGGATCAAGGTCTTCATAATAAAAATCCTAAGAGGCAAAAAAAAAAAAAAAAGTTCAAACTGCTTAATACCTAAAAATCTGTAACCCAAAACACAAGTGCAAGCTACAAATATTCAGCCACCCCAAACCCCCCCCCCCCCCCTTAAATGAAATGTAAAAAAATTCATTTTGCAAACCATATTTAAAGCCAAACTACACTGAAGGCCTTTCCAATTAGTTGACATCCATCTAGGCCAGGGGTGGCCAACCAGTGGCCCGGGGGACTTCTGATGTGGCCCGCGACCTCCTGCTCAGAAATGGTGGGGTGGCAAGCCCAGATCGCAGGTTGCCAACCATTCATACCACAGAATCAGTGTTGTGAATGAAGCTGATGGTAGAGGAAGAAAGGGGCTGCAGTGCAGAGCGCCATAAGCCAATGTTTCCACTACAGCACCAGCTTTGGCCACAGGTGGAGTCTATGGCAAATTTCAGTTAACCCGTAGGATAGACACAGGTGCACTACGCTGCACCCGCGGTGTGGGTAAACTGCAGCACATCAGTGTGAAAGGAGTCTTGGGCCCTTGTCACACAATCAGCCCAACCAAATGGGACCCTCAATTCGCCTCTTTAGAGCGACAGATGTCTGTTTACGCCCACCTACCTCCAATCCGAAAAACAGAAAAGAGTTTGTCCCCTTTCATCTGGGCAGATCAGAGGCCTATACAGTTGCCGTGACCTGTCATTCGCCTGCTCTGCTCATTGTGGCCTTCGACTGGTTACCAAGTTGCTTAAGTGGCCCTCGCTCTTCAAAAGGTTGGGCACCCCTGATCTAGGCCAATGCGCTCTGGCATTCCAGTGATGGGACATGCCATTAAGCAAAAATTTCAAGCGCAAACTGCTTGTCAGGACCCTCTAGTACACAGGTGTCAAACAGGCTGAATCCGGCACTCAGCTGGGAACGTAAGGAAATGGCACTAGGTCAAAAGTGTCAATACTGAGAAGTATCGGGTGAGGGCGACAATTAGGCCTCATGCACACTGGACAATAAAATAAGGTTATAAAAATAACAGCAGTAGCTTTGCAGTGAGTTTACATTTTTAATGTTTTTAGTTTATGTTTTTTTTAATGCATCAAAGAACTCTGGTAAGCGACTTGAGCTTTTATCAACTGAAAAACACCAGAACCCAATAGTTTACTGCTAAAAAAAACACCAATGCCAAAAACTGTTGATAACAGCCTATGTGTGCATGGACATTAATGACAGCTACTGTAAAAACATCAAAAACTTTTAGTTTGCATGAGGTCTTAGGATTCAGATTCCTATCCATGTGAGGACAACCAAAGATGGTCTCAGTTGGCCCAATAGGTCAGAGGTTGCCACTGACAAAGGGACATGCAGTACCAGATAGACCAAGGTACTGTATATGCCCCAGCAGAACAGGATTTTTTTTTAAGTGGTGGTTAAGATGGGGCACAGCTCCAGAGGCATTAATCTGGTACGGTAGCAATAAGAAATAGAGTAGCTGAAGCGGGTAAGAGGCAACAAATTAGGCAGCAAGCCTAAAGTGGAATCCTCCCCACACACGCTTTAAGGGCAAACTATCCATGGACCCCACAAAGATTCACAATTAGTCTTTGCTTGTAGAAGTTCCTACAGAGATACAGTGCCTTGCGAAAGTATTCGGCCCCCTTAAACTTTGCGACCTTTTGCCACATTTCAGGCTTTAAACAAAGATATAAAACTTTTTTGTGAAGAATCAACAAGTGGGACACAATCATGAAGTGGAACAAAATGTATTGGATATTTCAAACGTTAAATAAAAAACTGAAAAATTCAGCCCCCTTAAGTTAAGACTTTGTAGCGCCAACTTTTGCTGGGATTACAGCTGTAAGTCGCTTGGGGTATGTCTATCAGTTTTGAACATAAAGAGACTGAAATTTTTGCCCATTCCTCCTTGCAAAACAGCTCAAGCTCAGTGAGGTTGGATGGAGAGCGTTTGTGAACAGCAGTTTTCAGTTCTTTCCACAGATTCTCGATTGGATTCAGGTCTGGACTTTGACTTGGCCATTCTAACACCTGGATATGTTTGTGAACCATTCCATTGTAGATTTTGCTTTATGTTTTGGATCAGCGTCTTGTTGGAAGACAAATCTCCGTCCCAGTCTCAGGTCTTTTGCAGACTCCATCAGGTTTTCTTCCAGAATGATCCTGTATTTGGCTCCATCCATCTTCCCATCGATTTTAACCATCTTCCCTGTCCCTGCTGAAGAAAAGCAGGCCAAAACCATGATGCTGCCACCACCATGTCTCACAGTGGGGATTGTGTGTTCAGGGTGATGAGCGGTGTTGCTTTTACGCCAAACATAACGTTTTGCATTGTTGCCAAAAAGTTTGATTTTGGTTTCATCTGACCAGAGCACCTTCTTCCACATGTTTGGTGTGTCTCCCAGTTGGCTTGTGGCAAACTTTAAACAATTTTTTATCTTTAAGAAATGGCTTTCTTCTTGCCCCTCTTCTATAAAGGCCAGATTTGTGCAGTATACGACTGATTGTTGTCCCCTATGGACAGAGTCTCCCACCTCAGCTGTAGATCTCTGCAGTTCATCCAGAGCGATCATGGGCCTCTTGGCTGCATCTCTGATCAGTCTTCTATGAGCTGAAAGTTTAGGGGGACCATTTCAATATGGCTTGCACAGTGCTCCTTGGGATGTTTAAAGCTTGGGAAATCTTTTTGTATCCAAATCCGGCTTTAAACTTCTCCACAACAGTATTTTGGACCTGCCTGGTGTGTTCCTTGTTCTTCATGATGCTCTCTGCGCTTTAAACGGACCTCTGAGACTATCACAGTGCAGGTGCATTTATACAGAGACTTGATTACACACAGGTGGATTCTATCATCATTAGTCATTAAGGTCAACATTGGATCATTCAGAGATCCTCACTGAACTTCTGGAGAGAGTTTGCTGCACTGAAAGTAGAGGGGCTGAATAATTTTGCACGCCCAATTTTTTAGTTTTTTATTTGCTAAAAGTTTGAAATATCCAATAAATTTTGTTCTACTTCATGATTGTGTCCCACTTGTTGATTCTTCACAAAAAATGAAAAATGTATATCTTTATGTTTGAAGCCTGAAATGTAGCAAACGTTTGCAACGTTCAAGGAGGCTGAATACTTTCGGAAGGCACTGTATATTTTTTTCAGAGGGTTTTGCCTTGTGCACTGACAGAAGTACTCAGAGCATCTACTACAGAAGTACATTTTTTGGGAAAGACTCATGGACCTCATTCTAAAGGCAGGCATATGCTCAGGGCCCCCATGGGATTCTTGACTATGGTAAAAAATGGTCTAAAGAGAGCAGCCTTTGACAGCCAATCACGTCAAATACTCTTTGGAAACAGCATCAGCATTCCAGCACCTTAACCACTTAAGGACCGCCTCCTGCAGATTTACGTCGGCAGAATGGCACGGCTGGGCACATCAACGTATATATACGTTGGTTTTAGTACCCAGCCGTGGGTCGCGGGCGCGCGCCCGCGACCCGGTCCGAAGCTCCAGGACCGGGACCGCGGGATTCGCGGACCCGATCGCCGCTGCAGTGCGGCGATCCGTCCCTGGAGCGGAAGAACGGGGAGAGCCGTGTGTACACACGGCTTCCCCGTGCTTCTCTGTGGCTGGAGCATCAATCGCGTCATCCCTGTAATAGGGGGGCGCGATCGATGACGTCACACCTACAGCCACACCCCCCTACAGTAGTAAACACACACATTAGGTACACATTCCCTACAGCGCCACCTGTGGTTAACTCCCAAACTGCAACTGTCATTTCCATAGTAAACAATGCAATTTAAATGCATTTTTTGCTGTGAAAATGACAATTGTCCCAAAAATGTGTAAAAATTGTCCGAAGTGTCCGCCATATTGTCGCAGTCACGAAAAAAATCGCTGATCGCCGCTATTGGTAGTAAAAAAAAAAAAAAATTAATAAAAATGCAATAAAACTATCCCTTATTTTGTAAACGCTATAAATTTTGCGAAAACCAACCGATAAACGCTTATTGCGATTTTTTTTACCAAAAATATGTAGAAGAATACGTATCGGCCTAAACTGAGGAAAAAAAATGTTTTTTTATATATTTTTGGGGGATATTTATTATAGCAAAAAGTAAAAAATATTGCATTTTTTTTTAAATTGTCGCTCTATTTTTGTTTATAGCGCAAAAAATAAAAACCGCAGAGGTGATCAAATACCACCAAAAGAAAGCTCTATTTGTGGGAAAAAAAAGACGCAAATTTTGTTTGGGAGCCACGTCGCACGACCGCGCAATTGTCTGTTAAAGCGACGCAGTGCCGAATCGCAAAAACCCCTTGAGTCATTTGCCAGCGTATTGGTCCGGGTCTTAAGTGGTTAAAGAGGGGGCTCTACACATCTGTATGAACACTAAATTTCTATAATAAGTCACCACAACCAAGTAATGGTCCAGACATTTGCAGGAAGGGGTCTACACCAGCTCCAGAGATCCTTCTTGAGGTATTCAATCTATTCTGCCACAGTTTGTCCTATTATGGCATTAACCATAATCTGTCAGAGGGCAAAACCTGCCAGAAGAAAACTGGGATGCAAAAGTGGGATTCCAACTGCTGGTAAGTAGAAGCCTTATAGGTTACCATACCCATATTGGTTTTCCTGTTGAGGTGTGGCAGATCAGCGAGTATAAACCATTTTGGTGCATGTAGATCAATCCCCCTCTTAATGGGTAACCATTCCAAGCATGACTCCCCAAAGGCAGAGGCATGGTGGGACTTTTAGTTTTGCAACAGCTTAAGCACCCATGTTCTACACTGAATGGCAGGAAAGTGGCAAGCAGTAGATTACCTCAGCAAACCGTCCCTTAATGTTAATTTTGAAGCAAAAAAAAAAAAAAAAAATTAAAGAGCACTTAGTGCAAACAGCAACTCCCAGTGCTCAGCCAATGTATGCAGCCAACTCCCAGTGCTCAGCCATGCAGGGCAGAACAGGTTCACATGAATGCAGACTTTACCAGAAGCCCATACTTTCACTTCCCACAGGAGTAAAGGTAAAGCTTAGAGTAAGCCATGTGTTACTGATGTCCTAGTTCACAAATGGCTTTGGACTGCCAACATTGTCACATGGTTCCAAGTTGAAAATTAGAAGATGACAAAAACACATTCGAGTTATTTACAGGTCTACACAATTTACCTAAACAGGTAATGCAAGAGCAATTGGGTTCATATTATATTCATTCAATAACGCCCATGGTTTTTAGATGCCAATTTCATGCAATATCCATTAACAAACCAAATTGTGGGTGTAAACACTCAAACCCTGGAAACCTTTCCATTAAAACATTCACCAAAAGCCTAATTCTATATGTGCATAAAAGGTCACTTACTGCATCCGCTTCTCTTGCCATTTCAAACAGAACCGCCAGTGTTTCCCCAGCTGTAATTCTCATGTTGAGATCCTCACAGGAAAGCAGCCGTGGAAGTTTGGGTAGATGTCTGCAAGAGCCAGAGGTAAAAAGTAACATTTTAATTTCAAAGACCACATCAAAAAAAGATTCTCAGCACGGCATCTGTAAAAAGCAATTTCAAGCAGAAAATAATGATTTGTTCCCTTCTGGATAAGCAGGCCATTTCTTAAAAACCACTTGCCGACCACCCGTGGGTATACAGCGCTACTTTGACGTTAAATACCATTGTTATGGCAGCAAATACCCTGGTATTTTTCTCCACAGCGAGCGGTCCTCTTTCATACAAGAGGTCTCAGCATGATATATTCGCTGAAAGATCAGTTTTATGGGCAAGGCAAGAGCTGCGACCCCCTCCCCCCCCAGCATTCTTACCGCTTACCAAAGCAGCGGCTTTGAGAATGGGTGGCTGCTTTCTGGGAAACAGTTTCCAGAAGGCAGTGTGCCCCATTCCCCAGAAGACACCGCAAGGAGGACAAGGAAGACCTGCTGCGGTATGGGAAGAGGCAGATTAGGAAGATTTGCATAGCAACCGCCATTTCTGGTAAATACATTTTTTTTCAATTTTTTGCAGGATTTTGGTGTATTTTTTGGGGTGGAACTCCACCAAATGTAAATGAGAGATCTGAGGTCTTTTTGGCCCCCAGATCTCACATTAGAGGTCCTGTCATGCTTTTTTTTATTACAAGG
The DNA here is from genome assembly GCA_029574335.1 of Rana kukunoris. Lineage (NCBI taxonomy): Eukaryota > Metazoa > Chordata > Amphibia > Anura > Ranidae > Rana > Rana kukunoris. The sequence goes on from CM056051.1 coordinate 186,595,149, forward strand.
GATGTTTACATTCCTCGTAATAATAAAAGTGATCCCAAACTTTTAAAACCGACAGTGAAAATGTAAACATTTTTAAAGCCCCTGTCCTGTTCTCATGTGTAAAAGCAAACACATACACAAGTAGCGCCTGCATATGTAAATATTCAAACCACACGTGTGAGCAATAATTGTAGCAGAAGACCTCCTTCAACTCAAACTGGTAACCTGTAGAAATTTTTAAACGGTGCCTATGGAGATTAAGGGCCACAGTTTGTCGCCATTCCACGAGCTGGCGCAATTTTGAAGCATGACAGGTTGGGTAGCAATTTACTCGGTGTAGCATTATCTTTCACAGTATAGAAAAAAAAATTGGCAACTTTACCGTTTTAATTAAAAATAAAAAGTATTTTTCAGAAAAATTGCATTTGTAAGACTGTTGCACAAATACGGTGCGACAACGTATTGCAACAGCCACCATTTTATACTCTAGGGCAGGTGTAGGCAAACTCTGCCCTCCAGCTTTTTTGAAACTACAAGTCCCATGAGACATTGCAAGACCCTGACAATCACAGGCATGATGGGATTTTTAGTGTCACCACAGCTGGAGGGCCAAGGTTACCTACCCCTGCTCTAGGGGTGTCAAAATATATGTTTAGGGGTTTCAAGTAATTTTCTAGCAAAAATGTATTTTAACTTGTAAACGCCAAGTGTAAAAAAAAAAAAAAAAAATAGGCTTGGTCCTTAAGTGGTTAAACTAATTTTCAACCAGGATAGCTTACATGTCCATTTTCTTCTTTGCTTCACTTGTATGACAGATGGTTAGCAAAAGGGTCCATGATTGGAGAGCTTGGACATGAAGTGCTGAACAGCCATCAGCACCACCTTCAGATCGATATTGCTTAGAGAAGACGTTTTCCAAACACTCCATTGTTCCATATAAGTCCTAGTCAATAAAAATACTTTAAGCAAGAGAAATATATCAGCTGAAAATATTTAGTCAGTCAGCTTAAAAATTACCTCAATGTCATCAGCAGCAATAAAGCAGCAGAGGCCCAAGTATGTAGCACACTATTGAGGAAAAAAAACACGTATACATGGTTTAGATCAATCTATATACATGGTTTAGATCAATCTAATAAACTTTAACAGCCCAGAGCATAAGAGTAGAAAATACAGAGAAACACTTTAGCCCGTACCTTTATGGCTTAATACAATTTTTTTGTTTCACGCTGAGCCCGTTTATTTAGCGATCACAGACAAGACAAACCTGAAAAGTATTTTATTTCTACTTGGTGTTTTTAGAGTTCTATTTTACTGTGCATAAGGTACACATTTTGTTCTATAATCTGTCCCATTTAAAATTGCACCAAAATAAGGCTTTGGTATGGGTATAAAGCATGGCAACATTTAGCAAATAAAATAAAGTTTGCACTTTGTGTATGGGAAAAAAAATATATAAAATTAAACTGAACCAATGGTAGCGAACATAGCAGAAACCTAAAGTGAGGGAATTAAAGTGATTGTAAAGTTTTTTTAGTTAAACAAACCATAAGGTTTTTGCATGAAGCAGCCTGTATCCACCTCTTGGGTCTCTGACGCTTGGCTCATCCCTCCTGTTGATTGCTCCCACAGCAAGCAATGGGGCACCCGAGCAGAGCCACAGCTCCCTGTGTCCAGACACTGAGCCACGGCCCAGTCCTCTTCTCTCATTGGCTGACTGACAGTTGCGGGAGCCAGGCAGTTGAGACACTCCTACAAAGTTGCTGGATTGAGAGGGAACTCAGATACAGCAAGTATTAGGGGGGCTGCTGCACACAAAAAGCTTCATCTTGATGCATACAATGTATCAAGAGAAAAAACTTCTGCCTTTACAATCACGTTAAGGTCAACTAAAGGGTGATCAAAGGTAAAATAGAAATGTATGTTAAACAAATTTTTGTTTAGTGGATGTCATAGAAAGATCAAATGTCACAACTCAGGCGAGGGGGACGGTGTTCTTCAGTTTATTTTTGTTTTGCAGTGTACACCCAGAGCTGAGAAGTGTTTACAAAGCATGGCAAACTTCATTGGAGCTGGAGAAGTGTGTTCTTTCATGACAAAAAGGTTTGAATGCACAGACCCTCTTCATAAACCCTGCATAGGCATTAATTTGCGCAAATTAGTTAAAGCCCCAATCTCTAATCTGTAGTGTCCAAACAAATTGGTGCCAAGGCTACTGAAAAACATGTTGGCTTGTATGCTTATCTGATATCTTTATAAACAAACCAACATTTGAGGTTCAATGAGCAGTGAAAAAAGCAGTACTTGAAAACACAGAAATCAGGAGAACACATTCTAAAACAGTGGTTCTCAACTGTTGTCCTCAGGACCCGATCACCAACAGGCCAGATTTTAAGTATCATCTTGGGGAGATGCAGACTACAATACCGCAATCACTGAACAGCAAATGATATCACCTCTGATGTATTTCAGCTATCTTGCAAACCTGGCCTGTTCGTGGGTTTTAAGGACAGGGGTTGAGAACCACTGCTCTAAAATTAATACCAGATTAAACTAAATTTCAGCTTACTAATTCTTAGATGTTTTAGTATCTGGGGATTCAGCCAGTAAGTGTTATGCATCAGAAAAGCTCTTGCAGTTACAGGGATACGATAGGCCACTTAACACTGTCAGGGGTACCTAAAAAATTTAAATAAATTATCCCCCCCCCCCCAAAAAAGTTTGCGATAACTAAAGTAGTAGCTGGAGTTCAGCTTTAATTTGTTACTCTATTTAAATCTGTTAGTACTTCTAACATTCCCCTTGCAACAGGCTGACAATGCTGCTGTCCAAATCTTCCCGTGCTTATGCATCTAGAGTGGGGGCACTAATGCAGGGGGTGTCATGGCCAAAGGAAAAATGCAGCCACTACATTTGATTAGGAAGGTGCAATATATTACATATTTGGTTATGGGTTTAATACCACTAAAGGTGTATAAATCTGTACTTACAGCCTGACGTGCCTGGATACTTGCACCTCTGTCACAAATAATAGTCTTTAGAGTTGGAGACAAGGTTTTGAACACCTCTTCACATTCATTGCCAGAGCCAAGCTGGCAGCAAAGAAGGCAGGCTAGAGCTGCTGCTATACGTTGTTCTTCACCTTTTCCTAAAAAATAAAATCCCAGGATCAGCATATCACAATGCAGAGAATAAACCATTCAAATCACACCTTGTACTATCAGCAAGATCCCCCACTCCTACAGCCCCCCACCCACATAAACACAGGGTGTTTAAAATCTCCATGCGCCAATGGAATCAGATTGCTCCAAACGGGAACCTATTCTAGATTTGGGCCACACCACATTCCTCAGATCTTGCTGAAATACATAAGCCAGGGACAATAGTGTCTCACTACGCAAGACACAAGAGGATGTACTGGCAATATACAAAATCATTTATTGCATAAAGTTTAAGAGAAAGTTAAAAAATGGTTACCAAAATAGTACAAATAGATGTGGTTGCAGTGAATATACACAAATAGCCACAATACTCTGTTGGTGGAACACATACAGAGTGCCAACGCTACCAGAGTGGTATATTTGGTTATATTTTATTAAATATTTTAGTACAATATTTTGGTTCAGAATTTGTTTTCCTCCTCCAATACCTAGGTGCGTCTTATGGTCGGGTGCATCTTACGGAGCAAAAAATATGGCAATTTTTCCCCTCTATAGGGTTTAGCCATTTGTAAAGTTTTGTAGTTTGAGGGAGCTCCGTAAAATCAGCAGACCTTGTGTTTTTGCTTTAAGGCCTCCTTCATGCAGGCTTTTACCTGCATACACTATTCCAGCAGCAAGATCAGTGGATTCATGCAGCAGGAAGGACAGGCACTTTCAAATGGTGGCAGCTGCTTAGCCTGTACAAAGTAAAGGGCTAACGTTGGCAGTCATTGTTTGCATGTAGTCGCACACCAAGCAGTTACCAGGGACCATTTCTGAGCCTGGATGCATCTAGCCAATTCTTACTGCGTGAATCTGGTGATGCAGGTAAAGGCCCATGTATACCCAGGATAAATAGCAATCCAGCCAGCTGACACCACCATTGTGTGCTCCCACACTACAAATTGATAACAAAAAGTGCTGTTACTTTTCACAAAGCCAGTAATGTTAAAATGCTAACATAAAATGACTGATAAACATAACTGCAAATACTGTGATAAAACCCCAATGACTCCACCTGTGTAACCGTGCCAGATACACAGCTAGAAAATTTGCAGCACCGACAGTGAGACGTTTGTATTTAAGATTAACACATGCACAACTGTCCAGCATTTACTGGTATAAATATGTGCAATACTAAAAAATAGAGTAATTCACAAGAGTACACCCCTCATTTTTTATCTTTTCATGTGACACTGAAGAAATGACACTTTGCTACAATGTAAAGTAGTGAGTGTACAGCTTGTATAAGTGTAAATTTGCTGTCCTCTCAAAATGGCACACAGCCATTAATGTCTAAACTGCTGGCAACAAAAGTGAGTACACTCCCAAGTGAAAATGTCCAAATTGGGTCAATTAGCCATTTTTCCCTCCCTCGTTTCATGTGACTTGTTAGCGTTAAATTATCTTAGGTGCGAATGGGGAGCAGGTGTTAAATGTGGGGTCACCACTCTTACTGGTCACTGGAAGTTCAACACGACGCCTTATGGCACAGAACTGAAAAATTATTGCTCTATATAAAGATGGCCTAGGCTAGAAGATTGCCAAGACCCTGAAACGGAGCTGCAGCACGTTAGCCAAGATCATACAGTTTAACAGGACAAGTTCCACTCAGAACAGGCCTCACCATAGTCTACTTAAGTTGCGTGCACACACAGCATCATATACAGAGGTTGTCTTTGGGAACTAGACATTAGTGCCGCCAGCATTGCTGCAGAGGTTGAAGCGGTGGGATTAGCCTGTCAGTGCTCAGACCATAAACCACACACTGCATCAAATTGGTCTGCATGGCTGTTGTCCCAGAAGGAAGCCTCTTCTAAAGATGCACGAGAAAGCCTGCAGTTTGCTGAAGACAAGCAGACTAAGGGCATAGATTACTGGAACCATGTCCTGTGGTCTGATGAGACCAAGGGAAGAGAAATGCATTTGGTTCAGATGGTGTCAACCACGTGAGCAGTACAAAGACAAGTGTGTCTTGCCTACAGTCAAGCATGGTAGTGGGAGTGTCATGGTCTGGGGCTGCATGATTGTTGCCATCACTGGGGAACTACAGTTCATTGAGGGAATCATGAATGCCAACATGTACTGTGACATACTGTAGCAAAGCATGATCCCCTCCCTTCGGAGACTGTGCCACAGGGCATTATTCCAACATAACGACCCCAAACACACCTCCAAGACAACCACTGCACTGCTTAAGCTGAGGGTGGTGGACTGGCCAAACATGTCTCCAGACCTAAACTCTATTGAGCAGCCTCAAAAACGGAAGGTGAAGGAGCGCAAGGACCTCCAACATCCACCAGCACTGTTATGGAGGAGTGGAAGAAGCCTCCAGTGGCAACCTGTGAAGCTCTGTTGAACTCCATGCTTAAGAGGGTTAAGGCAGTGCTGGAAAATAATGGTGGCCACACAATAGACACTCTGGGCCCTATTGATATTTTCACTTAGGGGTGTACTCTCTTTTGTTGCCAGTGGTTTAGACATTAATGGCTGTGTGGAGCCATTTTGAGGGGACAGAAAATGTACTGTTCTACAAGCTGTACACCCACTACTTTGTAGCAAAGTGTCATTTCTTCAGTGTTGTCACATGAAGATCTAAAATATTTATGAAAATGTGAGGGGTGTACTCAAGATACTGTAAGTGCCGCATTACTTCTACCACCCACTTGTACCAATTTGCAAGTGCTAGAACATACCGTGCAAATAAATGCCATGGTGTAACCCAACTACACCTGCATATGTGTAATTTAATTGTAATAAAAACCTGTAGAATGCAACAAGGTGACATTTTCAAATATTGTCCATCATGTTGGAAATTTTCCTCATACTATATGTAATAGTCACTGTACTCTCTCTCCATTTGAAGTTGTACATTAAAATGAAAAAAAAAAAAACATTTATAGCTGCCCATCCCTTGGCCCTGTGCGATTGGCATTGCTCCGTCTAGTGCATGCAATCACTTCCTGGTTAACACATCTGGCTTCGCCCTACACATGGTGTTACAAATCCCACAACTTCCTCAGGGGTTTTGTTATTCGGTTACATCACTGCATTTATTTGCAATGTACATGTGATTACATGTTCATTATAGCACTTGCAAATTTGTGCAAGTAAGCCATAGCAAGTAGAACTGCAGTATTTACCAATGCCCATGTGGAGGATTACTTATGCACCAAAAACACCAAGAAAGGGAAACTACCACTCTGAAGGCTGCAAAAAAAAAAAAACACTGAAAAACGAAACACTGGAAAAAACTAGGGATGCACCGAAATTTCGGCCACCGAAACATATCGGCCGAAAATGGTGTTTTCTGCACTCTGCCGAAACAAAAATTGTTGCCGATAATGGTGCCGAAAAAGGGTCGGGGTAGTGTGAGCTCTGCTGCCTGCATGTTCCCCCACGAGATGCAACGCCGAGGAGATGATTCCTCCACTCCCTCGGTCTGCTTTCAGCTAGTCTGCCGCAAGGCATCCCGAGAGCTCACTGTGGAACAGCGCGGCAACCCGCCCGTTGAAGGGGGGGGGGGGGGAGGAGTGAAAGCCAGAAGCCACAATACAAACGAGAGCGCACCCCCCCCCCCCCCCCCCCCGAGCGGCACACCACCGTCACAGCCTGCACCGAGACCGAGGAGGAGAACGAGCAGGTGGAGCACGGAGGGACCCGCCTGCAGTGAGTGCAATACAATTGCTAAATTACCGGACAGAGAAGGTACCCTCCCCTCACCTGAGCAGCACAGTGTTTCCTTATAATACAGCAACCCAGGATCGCGAGATACAAGAAGCCAGCAAGTCGATTGTGCCAGACACATCAAAGGGCTCAGGGGTGAGTCACAGTACATGGACAGATGTATGAACTTTGTCTTCAACTTGTGCAGGACTTGCTTTCCCCCCCCCCCCCCCCCCCCCCAGTGGCACTAATGGAATTTGTTTGAAGTGTAAAAGGACTTTAAATTGCCTAAAAGCACAATGAAATGTCAGGACAAGTCTGTATACATGCATGGACACTGTTATAACTGGGCACTGGCGGGCTGCTGCATCTGATGGGCACAGGCACTGGTGAGGCTGCATGACATGGGCACTGGCAGGCTGATACATATGGGCACAGGCACTGGTGATGCTGCACGACAGGCACCGGCAGGCTGCTGCATCTAATGGGCACAGACACTGGTGAGGTTGCATTTGATGGACACTGGTGAGGCTCCATTCATCTCCTGTACCACGTCTGCAACCTCTGGCCATCTCCTGTACCACATCTGCAACCTCTGGCCATCTCCTGTACCACGTCTGCAACCTCTGGCCATCTCCTGCATCATATCTGCTAGAGGTGCACCTCATGGAAATGTTGCTAATACTATTAGCAATGTGTTATATAAAAATGTATACGTTTTATTTAAAATATATACTGTCATTTTTGGTATGGGTCATTTTCGGTTTCGGTTTCAGCCTGACATTTCTTTATTTCGGTTTCGTTTCTGAAATTTCCATTTCGGTGCGCCTCTAGAAAAAACTATTACATACCTTTCTTTAGGCAGCGCTCAATACTATCAGTGATTGTTAGCCTTCTTTCCAAGATAAAGTCACCTAATATTTTGGATGCCAAAGCATTCTTTAGGCCTTCCAGAGCAGCTTGCCTTGTCTTTGCACTGAAAAATTCAAAATTTTGCAGGTAAAAAAAAAATATTAAATGACATAAAAGTGAAATTTCTATACAAGTGTATGACACCCTTTACTAGTGTTAACAGTAATATGCCTTGATGTTGAAAGCCAGTTACATCCCTCCCTCAAAGATATTGAGGCATAATCCCAACAGCCCTACAAAAAAAAAAAAAAAAAGTAATACATCCAATAAATTAGGGTCCGGCCCATCAGTGTACATGAAATTCACATGTACCCAGTCCAGACATTTTAACCATGGTAGGCTTGCTTGGGATAACAAATGAGGCCATGAAGCTGCTTGGCCGTTATCCAAAGCAGCGGGAGGGTGTCCCCCCTCAACCCCTCCCACTGTGAGACCCAAGTGACCAGTCGACACATCTGCCGGCTGGCCGCAGAGCTGACTGAATGAAGGGGAAATCAGCTTCAATCGGATCTAGTAACCCGGAAACAATGTTATGACATCACTTCCGGTTTAAAAACTTTAAGATGCCAAATTTTAAAAATATTGCAGCATTCACTGCCCATTACTGTCCCAAGGGATGTTTATATTCCTTCTGACAGCAATACAAGTGATGAGATATTTATTTATTTTTTTAAAAGGGACAGTAATAAATTTAAAGCACCCCATACCTCCAAGCTTGCATGGAAAATCGAATGCATATGCAAGTCGTGACCACAAATGTAAACAGTGTTCAAACCACACATGTGGAGGCATCACCTCGTTCATTAGAGAGCAAAATATAGCACAAGGCCTCCAAATCTAAACTGGTAACCAGTAGAAATTTTTAAAATGTTGCCTATGGAGATTTAAGTAGTTTGCCACTATTCCATGAGTGTGCAATTTTGGGACTGTGTAATATACAGGGGTCTGTGTAATGTAAAGGGGTCCAGATCATCTTCATTAGCAGGTGAATGCAGCCCTCCATGCATTCACATACATTGAATCTTTTCCCTTAAGTGAAGACATGTGGCAGACCCCTGCAATAGATAAAACCCCCTAAAGCTCCCATTTTAGAGAAGACCATGCTTTTAAATGCCTAAAATCTATTCACTATCAATACATTAACAAAATTGGTAGATACCTTTTGTCCATTGTAAGTTCAATAAGACCCTTTAATTTGAACTCGAAGTCTTCCTGGGCTGCCATTTCATCAACTTCAGCACCTGTTTGAGATAGATTGTTAAAGTGAACATTCACAGAAGAGTATTTAGCAAATTGGAATGCATGTGTAGATTTGTTTAGCATTATAAATAGCCATTAAAAAAAAACCAAGGTGTGTTTTACTTTTCTGTGCTTAAAATCTGTTAAATATAGAACAATCCAAGGCAGCCAATTTTTAAATACTAGTATAAACTAGTCTGTCTTTCCATCCTATATACCCCCTGGACAGCAACACTCGGTGCCAAGTCAACCACACTTGGCACCGAGTGCATGCACGGGACAGAAAATATGCCAGAGCACGAAGTGACACCGCTTTTGTTTAAGTATAACAGTAAGTAGGGTCACCCTCTCAGCTTTGTAGTACAGCAGGGCATGTGGCTCAAAGTAAAATATAGCAGATTTAAACTGTTTAGCGTTATGTAAACTCAGTCAGTTAAAATTAACACTGAAGACTTGACACTCGGTATTACAACTTACCATCCTCTTGATAGCTGGCAGCATCACTAAAACTACTGCACTGGCTCATGGTTTCGAGTGAGGAATCATCATCACTAAATGGACAAAGATTTTTCTGCCGACCACCTACAATCAAGAATTGTATAAAATTAACCAAATTTACCTATGAAAATTACTCATCCTAACATTTCAGTAAGTAAAATTCAAAGAATCTATTCCACGTTAGAGAGTGGGGAAAAGCAACGATGACCAAGTACGAATATCTCTAGAAAAACTCTGGACATTTTCAGTTTCCCCTATATCATGTTCATACAGTAGCAAAGTGTTTAGCGCTTCCGCCTAGCAGCACTAGAGTTCCCAGTTCAAATCTCAACCACAACACTAATTATACAGGATTTATATAGCACCTACAGTTTATGCAGCACTTAAACCTGCCTGGAGTTTGTATGTTCACCCTGTGCAGGTTTCCTCCAGGCACTCTAAATTGGCCCTAGTATGGATGTACGACTGTACAATATACATGTAAAGTGATGCATAAATTGACAGCACTCTACAAGTACCCATAGTAAATTTGTGCCCCTTCCCTGAATCAAGTTCATGTATAGACTCAATAGGGGAGAGCTTCTAAAACTGGTCCAGCTGTGCAAATAATCAGCTTCCAGGCTGTCAAAGCTTCATTTGTCAAGCTGAATTTAGAAGCCAATTGGTTACTATACACAGCTGCACCAAATTCTTCCCCTTTCATTTTTTTATATAATTTAAAAAATTTTTGCTGTGGGGACACTTTTATTTACTGTAAGACCGGAAGAGACATGTAGTGCCACTTCCTGTTTCAGGCCAGTATATTGGAGCGCTAAAGTTTGATACGTTTATAGTTGTTCTTTGCCTCCTAGTAGAGCTGTACGATTCTGGCTAAAATATGAATCACAATGTTTTTTGCTTAGATCACGAGTAATTTCCTAGCAGAAAGTGATTTTTCACTTGCTAGGAGACCCAAAAAAAGGATCAGGGCTTCTCTGTGCAAAACCATTACACAGAATAGGTGTGTAGTATAACATGTTTGTTATTTTAGGTTAAAAAATATATATGAAGCCCTTAGAACTACTGAAAGGGGCAGAATATATAGAATAGGCAGGTTATTACAAGATGGTGTGATACACAGCAAGAGTAACATTCTGTACATTGAGGCGCAGAATGTAAAGGTTCAGCTGTATAGGGAAATGTAAAAGTACCCAAGTTTTCTGATTTACCATTAAGCTTACTGTTACTATGACAGTAATCACAAGTTTAATTTCTAGATTTAATATTCTGGGCAATGAAGGAGGGGAGGAGGGGGGAATGAAGCATGAAAACATGGATGCAATTGTTTTGAATACTAGAGATTAATTAAACATTGGATTATGGTACCCAGATGCAGTAGCTGCATTAAGCATCCACTCATAACAGATTAAATTGACAATACTTAATAGAAATTGAAGTCTTTAAAACATCTACTTGCCACCTCTGTTGCAGTGGTTTTGCACAAAGCAGCCTGGATCCTCCTCTTTGGTCCCTCTTCTGTGCTCCTGGCCCCTCCCTCCTGTCGAGTACCCCCACATCAAGCAGTTTGCTATGGGGGGCACCCGAGTCTGAGATGCAGCCGTGCGTCCATTCAAACATAAAGCTGCCGTTCGGCTCGGCCCCCGATTGGATAACTGACAGTGGTGGGAGCCAATGGCGCTGTCTTAATCAGGAGGGAAAGTCTAGGATGGCGGAGGGACACGTGGACATTGCTGGACAGAGATGGGGATCAAGTATTAGGGGGGCTGATGGAGGCTGCTACACACGGAAGGCTTTTTATTTTAATGTATCAAGATAAAAAACCTTTTGCCTTTAAGATTCGGTTTAATGGGGAATGCCGAGGGCTATACATTACAATAATAAAAAAAAAAAATTCTGTTTACTTTATTTACACAACACTATACCATAGTGATCTAAACAAATGTGAAATGTATAGCGAGACATTTTAGAATTTACAAGTATATGTGTAGCGCCCATGTACTTCAAAGTATGGGCGCTAGTAAATTTAGGGGGTAATCGGAGTGTAAATTGACTGATCCTAATGGCCCATACACACGATCCGAATATCGGACGAAAACGATCGTCCGATGATGGATCGTACGATTTTCGGATCGTGTGTACACTACTTTTGACAGCCGATCACGACCGTTCATCCGATTAAATTCGATCGGACAAGCGCGAAAATTTTTCTCGTCCGATTTTCGTTTAGTCAGTACAGCCGTCGTCCGATAATACAATACAAACACATTTCAACACGGGACATCATTTCCGATCGTTTTTTTCGATCGTACGATAATTTTCGTGAGTTTAAAAACCTATTTATTTTACTTGCGATTATTAAGCGAAAAAAGTCGTACGATCCGTCGGCCGATATTCGGATCGTGTGTATGGGCCATAATGGAGATTTGTTCAGTCTGTTTCAGCTTGGCTGTACTGTGGGCTCATTCTGTCGTACCTGGGGTGTAGTTCCACCCCAGGTCGACAGGTGGCAGCAGATAAAGCCGATGTTTTGGTGCTCTCTCCAAGCGACCAATCAGGAGGCTTGGGCCTCGCTGGGCATGCTGGGAGAGGGTACTTATGAGGCAGACGCCATTTTAGGTGGTTCTTCCTAGAGTGTGGCACCCACCTCCTTTAGGATGACCACATCAACGCGCCACGAGCGTTATGGCCTACCTGGCCGGGGGTGCTACGCAGAGTTCCTGGTTCCAGAGCCAAGTCTGTCTGGAACAATTCAAGCAGGACAGGGACCCAGTGACTGACTGGGTGCCCACCTTTGAAGATCCCATTTAGAAGAGTGTGGCAGAGACATCCTTCTCAAGTTTCGAGTGCTACTCTGGCTGCCAGGTCGGTGAGAGTCTGATATTCTCCTTAAAAGCTTCCGTCTATCCTTTCCATTACCCGTTTTTACCCAGCTGGGTAATAAAGAGCACATATAAAGAGACTTCCTATTTGCGGACATTCCTTTACTGCTATTGCACGCATCATTCACCCTAGACATTTCACCGGAGCCATGAGGTAACATGCCATCCCAATTCTAACCAGCAGCTCCTTCGGGGGAGTGTGCCACATATGTAAACAAAAATGTGTTACAATGCGAGGATAACTCCCACATTGGAGCAAAAAATAAAAAATTGATCTTTCCACATTCTTAAGTTTTATTTCTGCCTTAACTTACAGCTTTCCTCCTACCTTCCCTTTATCTACTACTAGTGCATACCATCAGCCGATTTCTGCAAGCATGCCATCAGCTGTCTGCATCATGTCTATCATGACAGCAAGGAGGATGAGTAAGCACACGACAATGATTTGCAGAAATGGCATATAGCATACAACATGACTTGACAAGTTTGCTTTGAATCTAGGAGCCAGCTAAAAAAGTTGAGTTTTTTTTTTTAATGATAAAAGAACAAAAAAAAAAAAAAAGATACTTTGTTTACACTTATTGTGTGCTGTATTAAAACTTGGTAGGCTGCCTGGATTTTGTTTTTCCAGCCATCTACAGTTTTTGGCCCCTTGCACATGGCCATCACAAGTTCTTGAGTAATGTTGAATAAAGATGTGCAAACATACAGGCGAGTATCACTCTGTCAGTATTGTAATATACTCATTAAAATGAGTAAATTACTGCACTGAAATGTTCCATTTTAATTTTACTGCTCTGTACTCAACACTATTACTAATCTTTACTCAGCTGTGTGCAATGTCCCATAAACAATAAACAGGATAATTAATAAATTGCATCTCATTTCAGAAAAAAAAAAGAAAAGCAGTATTTTACTCCTGAGTGAAACAGGCATTATAAATGATCTTTACTTGCTTGTGCACAGGAACTGCACTGATCACTGTCATCTGCTGTGTCCAATAGAAACAGTACACAGCCAAAGAAAAAAGGTCTTTGTAACACATTTACTGACATATCCGCATGCAAGACCAGGTTCCCATAGCCGCGGCACGACTCAGGGGGAGACTCTGCAAAACTACTTCTGTATAGAAGTCAATGCAGGTCGCACCGAGCCGCCCTTGAAGTCGTACAGGAACCTCTTTCTAAGTCGGAGCAACTTGAATCTCTCCTATTAGAACGGTTCCATTGCTGAGCCACCTGACGAGTCGCCCCAGTGTGAACCGGCTCTCAAAAGCTGTATTTTGCAGCCTTGAGTTGGCATAGTAATAACAAAAACTAGGTTTGGCTACAAACTCACTGCCCATGCGCAAAATTACAGCAGGGAGAAACAAAGGGCAGAAGCCCAACATGCCGTGGTTACAGAAGATGGTACTCAATATGGCGCCGACTTCAAAGGAAAACAGACAAATTATACACTGCACCAAATACAAGACATCTCAAGGGGTTGCTAACTGGGCAATGCAATAGAAAGCTTGAACATACTGGCTGCATTGATGAGGCAGAGTTTACTACTGCTTGAAGGGTCTTCTAGGATTTTCAGCCCATCTATGCCTCTTAAAGTGATACTTAAAATAAATCCTTGCATTAGGTAAAAACAGTTTCCATTTCTTCATTTTTTTTTTACAGGAAACAAGCCAGACAAATTTAAAAGGCCACTCCTGACCCTCAGTTGTATGAAGATCAAGTAAATCTTCAAAAGTGAACTCCGAAGAGAAATTAGAAACTCACCACCAGGTTACATTAAGGGGGCTAGGTAATAAATAGGGTGGGGATATAGACGCTGACCTGGAAGATTCATAGAAATGCTGTTACCGGTAAGTCTAACAGGGGTCCCCTCCACGGTACCCCCCCCCAGCAGGGAAATTTTAAAATGTTGGAAGGTATGCGTTGCCCAGGAACTTGTCTTGCATACAAACGGCAAAGAATTGTCAGCCAAACACGAAACTATGGTTTTTCAGCCCTTTAGCACCACCCTTTGGGCAACTTCTGCCAATGTTGTGTTATGGTGAGCATTGCTTCTGAGCATGCGTGTTTACTTTGTACGCAAGTCCAGACAAAACTCCACACGATCAAAAAAAGCCAAAAATTGTAGGCAATTTTAAAGCATGCTATCCCACATTTGAACGTGGAAAATCTGAAAGTTGTCCGATGGAGGATACAAATGGTTGGATTTTCAGCCAACAGCCTGTCACACAATTCCCGTCAGATGATCTGTGTACGAGACTTAAGAGCGCCAACAGCAAGCCCCTTTTCCACCCCCTTCTGTAACAAATCCAGAACACTGGATAGAAAACTAGTCCACTCCAGCACTTTTCCAGGCTACGAAGTTATTCAAACTATACCATAAATCTTCCTTGTGACCAATTTATGGCTGTCTAGAACAGTCTTAACCACTTGCCCACCGGGCCTGTTTTTCAGATTCGGTGTTTACGAGACTAAAACTGTTTTTTTTGCTAGAAAATTACTTAAACCACCCAAACATTATATATTTTTTTTTCCAACACCCTAGAGAATAAAATGGCAGTCATTGCAATACTTTTTGTCACACCGTATTTGCGCAGCGGTCTTAAAAGCGCACTTTTTTTAATAAAAATATAAGACAATAAATTTGGCCCAATTTTTTTATATATTGTGATAGATAATGTTACGCCGAGTAAAATGATACCCAACATGTCACACTTAAAAATTGCGCCCGCTCGTGGCATGGCGTCAAACTTTTACCCTTAAAAAAATTCTACAGGTTGCATTTTTTGAGATACAGAGGAGGTCTAGGGCTAGAATTATTGCTCTCGCTCTAACGATCGCGGCGATACCTCACTTGTGTGGTTTGAACACCGTTTTCATATGCGGGCGCTACTCGCGTATGCGTTCGCTTCTGTGCGCGAGCTCGTCGGGACGTTTTACATTTTTTTTTTTTTGTTTTCTTATTTTTTTTTAATTAGTTTATAATTTTATACATCGAAATAAATTAAAAAAAAAAATTATCACTTTTATTCCTATTACAAGGAATGTAAACATCCCTTGTAATAGAAAAAAGCATGACAGGTCCTCTTAAATATGAGATCTGGGGTCAAAAAGACCTCAGATCTCATATTTAGGCTTAAATGCAAAAGAAAAAAAAAAAAAAAGTCATTTTTCAAATTTCAGAAAAAAAAAATGTTTCTTTAAGACGCTGGGCGGGACTGACGTTTTGACGTCACTTCCGCCCAGCAGAGCTGTGGGGGACGGGTGGGGGCGATTTTTCCCTCACTCGTATCCCAACACAGCCAGCAAGAGGACCCGATCGCCTCCGCCATTACCGACGGCTCCGGTAAGCGGCGGGAGGGCCCTCTCCCGCCACCGATAACGGCGATCTTGCGGCGAATCCGCCGCTGGGACCGCCATTATCGTGTACAGCACTGCCCACGGAAAAGATGGATATCTCGGTTGTGGCAGCAGCTGCTGCCGTTACCGAGATATCCATCTTTAAAATCATGACGTATTTTTAATATGACACCGTGGGCAAGTGGTTAATAACCCTAACTGAACATCCTTTTAGTTGTAGGATGGATGCGCTGCTCAGCCTTCAAGCCATCAAACGAAATCTGAGTGCTTGGATGAAACACTTGGTCCCTGATGGAGAAGGTCCCTTCTCTCGGGCAGAGGCCAGAGGGACTATTGAAAAAGCCCTCAGTGTTGAGAACCAGCTACCGGGCCACCATGGAGCATTCAAAATTACCTCTACTTGTTCCTGCACAATTTTCCAGACCACCATAGGCAATAGCAGTAACGGAGGAAAGGCATAGACTAGGTAAAGTTCCACTGGAAAAAGAGCACATCCGTCCCTAGGGACTCTCTCCAGGGGAAAAAAGTAAGCTGGAAGCTTCTTGTGGGTGGAAGAAAAACAGATCCACTTTGGGCACCCCCCCACCTTATAACCAACTCACGGAAGGTTTCCTGGTTCAATTCCCAACTGCTGGAGCCGACACTCTGCCAGTACCTTTGTCGCCCCACACTGATGTAGACCGCCATGATTGAGGAAACATTTTCCTTCACCCAGGAAAGTATCTCCCAACTCATTAGACTGAGCGGATACCACCATTTGTTGAGGTAAGCCACTGTCGTGGCATTGTCCCAAAAAAAAAAAACTAACCAGTTTTTTAAACCTTTCCTACCGCAAACAGCACCCTAAAGTTTAATTAGGCTACCTCCTCTGGCCGCAAGGCTCCCCAAGCCTGCCAGTCTGAGTGAGCTCCCAACCCCACAAGCTGGTGTCTGGTAAGCTTTATTGGGAAATGCTGGGCCCAAGTCGTCCCTACCTGCAGATGCTCCAGCCAGTCCCACCAGGACAGATTGAGAGAATATTCTCCTGGAAGCTGTACGACCTGGTCCAAAGAGGCTTTTCTGCAATCCAACATCAGAGAATAAATGTCTGCAGTGACCTGGAATGCAATTGGGCCCAGGGCACTCCTGGGATTGCAGCAGTTAAGCCCAAAAGCTGCATTATTTGTCAAAGGGAGACTTGGGGACTGCACCTGAAACTGCACAGAGAGAAGGATCTTCGAGCTCTACTCCAGTGAAAAACTTTTGGGCGACCCATCAGGTAGCCCACAAAAAAAAAAAAAGGCTCTGGAGGGAGCCATAGCAGATTGCAACAGAATTGACTTTCCAACACAATCTTTGAAAGGTCTGCAGAACTACCTGTAGATCCTGACCAAGGTACCCTTTGTCCCAAGCAAAGATCAAAAAGTCATCCAAGTACAGACGATTGAGACCTTTTGTAAACAAAAAAGCCCATGACTTCGGCCATGACCTTCATAAACATTCTCAGGGCTGCAGAGAGACCAAAAGGAAGGGCCCTGAAATGCCAATGACATGGGCCATTTTCCGTGAGGATCGCAAACCAAGAATCTGATGATCCTGGCATATTGGTACAAGGTAAGCATTCTGAAGATCCAGGGTCACCATGACTACCTCTGGCAACAGATTTCTGAGTGAGTAAATGCTATTCATCCGGAAAAGCCAGTAAATCAAGAATCTGTTTAGGAGGCTTAGATTGATGACCGTCCAAAATCCTCCAGATGCTTGTGGCAATCCTTGCAGATGGAAAGTACGTCCCCCATGGCCACATGATGGGGCGTCCCCGTTGGTCCTGGTAGCGTCCTAGTGGTTCAGTGTGGGCATCCATGGGGGGGGCTGCGCTGCTAATCAGCGCAGCTCCCCCCCCCCCAATCAACTACTCTTCCTGTTTACATTGTGATGAGCCGTGATTGGATAGGGCTGATCACAAGATAAAGAGCTCTTTACCGAGATCGGTGTGTCAGTGACACTGCACCACTGGGCACCCCCCCACCCCAGCAGTTAGAGCCCTTTCACACGGAGAGGATCCGTATTTATCCGCACCGTATGCCCGTTTGCTCAGCGGGTATTCCTCCGTAAAATCCCCGCTGAGCTGTCGGCTGACAGGGCGGTCCCCGCACACTGCAGGGACCGTCCTGTATTTCCTCTGCTCTCCCCTATGGGGAATCGGATGAATACTGACCGTATGTCTGTATTAATCCGATCCGCCAAGAAAATAGGATTTTCTTCCGTCCGAAAAAAACGGAGCTTTACGGAGGCGGATGTTTACGGACGTTAGCGGATGCTCATCCGCCAACGTCCGCGATCCCATAGGAACCCATTGAAGTCCGTAAACGAACGAACGGTCCGCACATAGGAAAGGGCCCTTATCCTGCCGACATGACGCCCAGTCAGGATAACTGAACCACCGGCCGTCATTCTGCTATAGGCTGGCCAGTAAGTAGTTTAAGAGGACTAAATGCCAGTAAACTAAATGCCGATTACTGCGTTTAGAAATGCTTGGTTCTTGAAATGCCTCTAAACTTAGCGTCTGAACCGAGTGCCAAAAAAAGACTAAACGCAACTGCCTAGAAATGAATTTAAAGGACCCTGTGTAAATGTACTATTACGATATGAGAGGAGCTCGGGTGCATTTTGAAACCAGCAGTAGTGTACATGAAGGCCTAAGGCTCCTAGGGCACCCAGAATCACAGCAAAACAGGACACATGTTGGATGCCACTACTTAAAGCAGGGGTGGGGAACCTGCGGCCCGTGAGCCACATGCGGCCTGCAAAATGATTACATCCGCCCACCCCCCCTGCCGCTGAGTGTGTGTCCGCGGAACTGTCAGAAGGAGCCGATGTTTACCTTGTAGTTCCGGCTCCTTCTGACAGTGAGTCAGAGGCGGAGTGCATTCAATATCACTCCGCCTGTGAGAGAAGGCGCCGTACAGATGAAGCAGCGGCTTTCTACTACGCCGCTGCTTTCTCTGTACGGCGCCTTCTCTCACAGGCGGAGTGCATTTCATATCACTCCGCCTGTGCGTGCTGGGATCAATAAATTTCCACAGTAACGCCACAGGCCACAGCCCGCCCATGGAGACTGTAATTGCCATGCAAATTTTAAAATCTGGACACGTATTGTATCCAATTACTCAGCACATCTTTAATATATTTTACCAAAATATTGAATTTTAGTGGCCCCATCCCCCCCCCCTAATGCATTTAACAGCTGCAAATATCATGCAACATTACAAATTACAACCGCCATTTTATTCTGCAAAGACCCAAACACACACACACACATATATATGGAAGGGGGGTTATGTTTTGGGGGGCGGGGTTCCAAGTAATTTGTGGCCAAAAAAATAAATAAAAATGGTTGTCACATGGAAAAGATCACAACTGCCATTCAATTAGAGGGTATAGATTTATATGAAAGGTTTAGTAAATAGGGCCGATATCCAATGCAGAAAGCAATGCCGGACACCGCCACCTCACAGCCTGGAAAGGAGACAAATACCGGCTTAATCAGGCCGCCGCTTATGGGAATTGTAGTTTGGGCCCAGCCCACCTCCCACGTGAACGAGTCCTGGAGGGAGCGCGGGAGAACTACCATTCCCGTCATTCCATGCGCCACATACCCCAGGCCTGATCTACACCCGATATCCCCCACTCACCAGCGGCTCTGGCGCTCCTCTTTTTAGGCTTAGGCATGTCTACCGCCCCACAGTAGCCGCTTCTCTCCGCTCTGGTACCCGGTGTCCGGCGAAGCCGGTGGTTTCCTTGTGTATGGCCGCGGTGTAGTAGGAATCAGCCGATAGATGAACACTTTTTACTAAAGCGTCTCTCAGAAATACTGCTAAAATGGGCTATCGGTAAAGGTTCGCGGTGTCTGATGGTGGGATTGGCGACTGTAACTCCGTTGAATAACTGTAGATGAAGACGACACATTTTATCTCTCAACACCTCAGGATTAAACACTGGGCGCCGCCGTTCGGCTTTTTATAGGGTGGCACTTGACGTCACCTCATGAGGACGAAGGGATTATCCAATCGGGGTGCGGGAACCGTTCTCATGGTGCACACGGCTGTTGTGTGACGCTGAGGGAACGAGCTGACCGAGTCCTCGTCTGTGTGACTGAATCAATATGGAAGGAATGTGTTCCCTCCATAACGATGTACAGCAAGGGCCCCAACCACCCCAGTATGTGTTCACTAAGCTGTATTATCAGCACAACATTAATGGGAGACACGGCCAATATTGTACATAGGGCGAGTTGTGAGGAGAAATGTGGCTTCATTCAGTCACACTTAGAGGAGTTACTAGAAAATTAAGACTCTCCCAGTACATTGGTATTATGGTGACTACTAGTCTGTTTTTCCGCTGCCTTTACACCAGTGTATAGTGCTAAAGCCCCTTGACCACCTGCTTACCGGGTCAATTCTGACACTTCGCTCATATATGTAAAACTCGGTGTTTGCTAAAAAATTATACAAAGCATCGTCCGGAATTCGGTCATTTAGGTAATGGGCACAAAATCGATAATAGTTGGGAAGTTTTTGCCCTGAAAGACAAGTTTGAACATTTTCTGCCGAACGAACGATAAATTTAAATGTTAATGTGTTTCCCGTCCGAACTGTCTGCACTAGATATATGTAAAAAAAAAAAACAAACAAAAAATGTATATTCATTTATGTCCACAGAACGATTTATCAGTCATTACATATTGGCACTCATAGGTGTGCGCAGTCTATTGCATTAGGGTGTGCACCCCAAATGTATTAAAACATGGATGGGGTTAGTAGGCAGTGGATTTTTCTGTAGGGCCAAGGTTGATGTCAGTAGCGCAATAGACATTGTAAGTAGTTTTTAATTTATATTATTTTATTTAGGTGCCCCATTGGGGGGGGGGGGGGCTTTGGTGAAATATCAGCAGGGGGAATATGCTCTGCACAGGGTGATTAGGGTGTGCCTAGGCACATCCGGCACACCCCCTGTGCACACCTATGTCGGCACTATTGTTTGCGCTCATGGCCGAATGGTCTTTTTTTTCGAAAATGGGTTCGGCCGATCTTTCGTATAGTGTATGGCCAGCATTAGATCCCTAAACATTATAGATTTTTTTGTTAGCAGAGGCCCTAGAGCAGGGATCCTCAAACTACGGCCCTCCAGATGTTGTGGAACTACACATCCCATGAGGCATTGTAACACACTGACATTCACAGACATGACTAGGCATTATGGGAATTGTAGTTCCTGAACAACTGGAGGGCCGTAGTTTGAAGACCCATGCCCTAGAGGATAAAATAGCAGTAATGACAATTTTTAATGTCATAGGGCAGTCAGTGATGGTGAACCTTGGCGCTCCGGATGTTTTGGAACTACATTTCCCATGAAGCTCATGCACTCTGAAGTGTAGTTGAGGAAGTAGGGTTGTCCCGATACCACTTTTTTAAGACCGAGTACAAGTACCGATACTTTTTTCAAGTACTTACCGATTGCCAATACTTTTTTTAATCTCATGTGACAGTGTCACATGTGTCATGTGACATCTCCCCTTTGAGACAGGGAGAGGGACTAGGGACACAGATTCCCCAGTCCCTTCCTCAGCAGCCTCAGCCACAGTGGCTCCTCTCCATTCATATACTGAAACATTGTAAAATACAGGTTACGATGTTTCAGTTATGTGAATGGACAGAGTCAGTGATCACTGACTCTGTACATTCAGAAAAGGTAGGAGCTGGATTTACTGGCTTCTACCTCCGCTCTCCATCCTGACAGATCAAGGGGGACAGCAGCACGGAGGGGGAGAAGAGGACAGCAGCACGGAGGGGGGAGAAGA
Source organism: Rana kukunoris (assembly GCA_029574335.1). NCBI lineage: Eukaryota > Metazoa > Chordata > Amphibia > Anura > Ranidae > Rana > Rana kukunoris. The sequence goes on from CM056051.1 coordinate 186,616,726, forward strand.
GAGGAGGACAGCAGCACGGAGGGGGACACGGAGGAGAAGAGATGGGGACACGGAGCAGCACAGAGGGGGAGAAGAAAGGGGGACAGGAGTACGGAGGCGAAGGGAGGGGGACACAGAGGAGAAGAGAGGGGGACACAGAGGAGAAGAGAGGGGACAGCAGCACAAAGTGGGACACGGAGCAAAAGAGAGGGGGACATGGAGCAGCACAGAGGGGGAGAAGAAAGGGGGAGAGGGGAGGGGGACAGGCGTATGCAGGAGAAAAGATGGGGACACGGAGGAGAAGAGAGGGGTACACGGAGGAGGAGAGAGGGGACAGCAGCACGAAGGGGGACACAGAGCAGAAGAGAGGGTGACATGGAGCATCACAGAGGAGGAGAAGAAAGGGGGACAGGAGTACGGAGGAGAAGGGAGGCGGACAGGCGTACGGAGGAGAAGAGAGGGGGACACGGAGGAGAAGAGAGGGGACAGCAGCACGAAGGGGGACACGGAGCAGAAGAGAGGGTGACATGGAGCATCACAGAGGGGGAGAAGAAAGGGGGACAGGAGTACGGAGGAGAAGGGAGGGGGACAGGCGTACGGAGGAGGAGAGAGGGGGACACGGAGGAGAAGAGAGGGGACAGCAGCATGAAGGGGGACATGGAGCAGAAAAGAGGGGGACACGGAGCAGCACAGATCAGCAAAACGGGGACATCAGCACAAGTATCGGTACAAGTACTCGGGGCAAATGCTCAGTATTGGTACTGATACTGGACAACCCTAGTGCCAAGGTTTCCCATCACTGTTGTAGGGTATTTTTGCGCACTTTAACCACCTCAATACAGGGCACTTTCACCCCCTTCCTGCCCAAGCCATTTTTTAAGTTTCAGCGCTGTCACACTTTGAATGACAATTGCACAGCCATGCAACGATGTACCCAAATGACATTTTTATACATTTTTCCCCGACAAATAGAGCTTTCTTTAGGTCAGGGATCCTCAAACTACGGCCCTCCAGCTGTGGTAGAACTACACATCCCATGAGGCATTGTAACACACTGACATTCACAGACATGACTAGGCATTATGGGAATTGTAGTTCCTGAACAACTGAAGGGCCGTAGTTTGAAGACCCATGCTTTAGGTGGTATTTGATCACCTCTGCAGTTTTTATTTCTTGCGATATAAACAAAAGAAGAGCGACAAGTTTAGAAACAACACAACATTTTTATAATTAATATCCAATTTAAATATTTTTTTTTTCTCAGTTTAGGCCGCCATGTATTCTTCTACATATTTTTGGTAAAACAAAAATCACAATAAGCGTATATTGATTGCTTTGCACAAAAGTTATAGGGTCTACAAAATAGGGGATAGATTTAAAGCATTTTGTTTTACCCATAATGGCAGTGATCTGCAATTTTTATCGTGACTGTGACATTGCAGCGGACATATCGGACACTTTTGACACATTTTTGGGACCATTCACATTTGTACAGCGATCCGTGCTATAAAGATGCACTAATTACTGTATAAATGTGACTGGCAGGGAAGGGGTTAACACTAGGTGCAATCAAAGGGTTAAATATGTTAACTTGGGAGTGATTCTAACTGTAGGGGGAGGGGACTCACAAGGGGATCAGAGCGATCTGTGTTTCTCTGTACTGGGAACACACATCGTTCTCCTCTCACCTGACAGGACCTGGATCTGTGTGTTTACGCACACAGATCCACGGTCCTGCTTCGTTACTGGGCAATCGCGGGTGCCCGGTGGACATGTAATGGACGCACCACCACTGGTCAGTGCAGTGATCAGCCTCAGTACCACTGACCCCCTGTCCATCCCCCCTGTCATCCTACAGGCCCCCTATCCATCCCGCTGTCCACCTGTTCCGAGCACCCCAGACCCTTCACCCTATCCCTATCACCCTGATCTCAAGCACCTCAGACCCATTGCCCTCATCATATCACCCCGATCCTGAGCACCTCAGACCCATCACCCCAATCCCAAGCACCCCAGACCAGTCACCCTCCCACCCCGAGCAGCCCAGACCCATCACCCCCCCGATCCCGAGCACCCCAGACCCATCACCCCCCGAGCAGCCCAGACCAGTCACCCCCCGGTCCCGAGCAGCCCAGACCGTCACCCCGATCCCAAGCACTCTAGACTTGGTACCCAGATCCCAAGTAGCCTAGACCCGACACTCCGATTCCGAGTGCCCCAGATCCTGAGTTCCCTAGACCCGTCACCCCAATCCCGAGCACCCCAGACCTGTCACCCTGATCCCGAGCACCCCAGACCTGTCATCCTGAATTTTTTTTTATTTTTTTTTAGGAGAGACCCTAGGGAATAAAATGACGGTCATTGTAATATTTTATGTCTTACAGTATTTGCACAGCAGTCTTTCAAACAAATTTTTTGGGGGAATAAGGAAAACACAACACAAACTTTACCCCAATTTTTTACTTGTTGCTATAATAAATATCCCCCAAAAATATATAAAAAAAATATTTTTTTTCCTCATTTTTGGCCGATACGTATTCTTCTACTTATGTTTGGTAAAAAAAATCGCAATAAGTGTTTATCGGTTGGTTTGCGCAAAATTTATAGCGTTTACAAAATAGGGGATAGTTTTATTGCATTTTTATTAATTTTTTTTTTTACTACTAATGACGGCGATCAGCGATTTTTTTGTGACTGCGACATTATGGCGGACACTTCGGACAATTTTGACACATTTTTGGGACAATTGTCATTTTCACAGCAAAAAATGCATTTAAAATGCATTGTTTATTGTGAAAATGACATTTGCAGTTTGGGAGTTAACCACAAGGGGGCGCTGAAGGGGTTATGTGTGACCTAATGTGTGTTTACAACTAGGGCTGCGCATCTTCACCGGTCTCACGATTCGATGCGATTACGATTATCAAGTCCACGATTCGATTCGATTCCGCGATGCATCACGATTGCAGCTCACGTGCGCATGGCTCTCTCCCCAAAATACTAAACAGGGTGATCAGAGACTGCAGATGTGGTAGAGGAGATAATCAGAGACTGCGGGCATAGTACAGGAGATGGTCAGAGACTGCGGACATGCTACAGGGGATGGTCAGAGACTGCGGACATGCTACAGGGGATGGTCAGAGACTGCGGACATGCTACAGGGGATGGTCAGAGACTGCGGACATGCTACAAGGGATGGTCAGAGACTGCGGACATGCTACAGGGGATGGTCAGAGACTGCGGACATGCTACAGGGGATGGTCAGAGACTGCGGACATGCTACAGGGGATGGTCAGAGACTGCGGACATGCTACAGGGGATGGTCAGAGACTGCGGACATGCTACAGGGGATGGTCAGAGACTGTGGACATGCTACAGGAGATGGTCTATATTTCTCCTCCCTAGAGCCCAGTCCCTGCCTGCAGTGACAATGACTTATCACAGGTGACACATCAGATTCCACAACATGCATGTACCCCCCCCTGTGTCCCTGGATCACAGCACCCCCTTCTTTCTCTGTTATCGACAAAATGCACACGAGTAGAAGCAATAGCACTTATTAGAGAATCCTACATTAAGTGACCGCTCTGCTATTTAATATCATATAGATGGTGCCACACCACAAAAAATAGGGCTTGTAGAGTACAGTCATCTTAGAGGTTGTAAAAATAGGGCTAGCCTGCAATGACACAAGTAATGTGTAATTTAGATGAGATAACTAAGCTGAATTACACATTACTTGTGTCATTGCAGGCGGTAATGAGATGGGCGATCTGCCTGCTCACCATCCCCCGATCCCCATCCTATATAATACCATCTCATATTTTGTGCTCATAAAAACGTACAAGGCATTTGACCTCCAGACTCAAGCCCAACTCTGATATACACCACGCATGGGACACTGATTTAGCTATTTCCCTCTCAGAAGAGGACTGGGAGGCGGTCTGGGAACACACCCACAAGGGGTCGGTTAACGTGTCGGCCCAAGAGAACAGATTCAAAATCTATTCCCGATGGTATAGAACGCCTGAGAAACTCCACAAAATTTTCCCCTCCGTAGCGCCCACATGCTGGAGATGTGACTCGGAAACCGGCACCCTCCTCCATGTGTGGTGGGACTGCCCTACCCTACAACCGTTCTGGAAGGAGATACATACCCTCATATCTCAAATCACCACTTACACACCTGACTTCACCCCCGCACAGTACCTTTTGCACCACACGTCCCTTCCCAAATCGGTTTATCGTAAATCGCTCACCCTGCACCTGATAAATGCGGCCACGCAATGCATACCGGCTCACTGGAAAGATCCCATTCCCCCCACAGTAGAGGAATGGCGAGCCCGAGCCAGAATTGAGGAGATGGAGATGCTCATCCACCAAGCCAAGGATACCCAAGACAAATATAGATGCACATGGGCCTGCTGGACCCACTATAGGAACTCTATGACCTGCCCATGCCCCTCCACAAGCCGGGTAGATCCGATCCACCCCCTCCCAATAGCTGACACTGCCGACCCCTGATCTGTCCCCATGTTAAGCGCCCCCCCCCTTCCCCGGACAACGCCAGCCAGCCCTATCGCCTCTGGAGACTCCTGTTCCCCCCCGCCCACAGATTGCTCCCTTTAGGGGTGGGCGGATGGAGGGTAGAACCCCGTTGATCCGGGCCTACGTCGCCTGCATAAGGCAACCCCCGGGCACATCCCCATATAGGTCAATATAACTACGACACTCCCAATACCCCTCTTACAGAAGTCCCCTATGACAGGGTCCGGAAGGATGGAGACCCCATGCCTGCTAGGACCACACGTCCAACTGGGCGCACACAACACCCCCTGACCTCGTCCACCGACGAAATTGGTTTACCTTTGCATAATGTGTTATGACTGCACCTGATCTTTCGCTCCCACACACAATCTTATAGTTCACACCTTTGAAATTGACGTTGTGACAGGATAAAACAGGAAAATAAAAAGGAAAACAAAAGGGGGAGACCCCAGATTTTGTGACACCCTTCGGAAGACACTCCTACTATTATTAATGTTTATGTTACAGCGTACCTACTACCTTTTGTGACACAGCGGCTGCGACCGCAATTTAATTGTTAATTCTACTGTATTTGCTGCACTGCACTGCCTGTACTGCTACTATGCAAACCAATAAAAATTTTGAGAAAAAAAAAACGTACAAGGCATTTGAGGAAAGCAAAGCAGCAGTGAGTCAACTTGTTTCCTATTCACCTACTATTCGAGATATTATATTCTATATAATATAATATCCTGAATAGTAGGTGCATAGGAAACAAATTAAAAGCCTGTAGTTCCTCTTTGCCACTGTTCCACTGCTGCTTTGCTTTCATAAATCTTTAACCCCTGATGTGTTTCTGGGCTTCATAACTGGAGAAAATATACAGATCCTCAGCTTACAGTCAGTACTATGTCTGTGTGTGTGACAGCCAGTGTCTTTTCTCTTGTGTAATGATGTTTTGTACCTGTCTGATGATGAGGATGAAATGTCTCCTCTCCTGCTGCCTGTGTGATGAGACAACCACGGCCTGGCTCACTCGGGTCTCCTTCCCAGTCCTGCTCTTGCAGCTGCTGCATGTGACTGAGTCGGGTGAAGGGCGGATGGTCTCCCCTGGCCTGTGTGCAGTGCAGTTAACGCGGCTGCACACAGTGATGCAGACGTCTGTGCAGCCGATGAGGAAAGCTGAGCGTGAGCTCTTGGGACCAGAGTCAGAGAACACATGTCTTCTCCTCTGTCACACTCGAGTCGGACCTGCGACACACTCTCAGGGCGGCTGGGGATGACGTCGGCGGGAGGCGGGAGGCGGGAAAAATGGCGCCAAAACTTCGGCTCCACTCGGGCGGCTCAGTCGGCTCCACTCGGCGCTGCGTGGCTGCTCGGCGGGCGGCAATGACGTCATCAGTATGCATCGATTATTTAAAGGGACAGCATCGGCGCAGAATCGCCGGAGGAATAATCGTGATGCATCGATTAATTTCAGCAGCCCTATTTACAACTGTAGGGGGGTGTGGCTGTAGGTGTGATGTCATCGATTGTGTATCCCTATAAAAGAGATCACACGATCGTTGACTTGTCACAGTGAAGGACGGGGAAGCTGTGTTTACACACAGCTCTCCCCGTTCTTCAGCTCCGCGGACCGATCGCCAGACTCCAGCGGCGATCGGGTCCGCGAATCCCACGCCCGCCACCCACGGCTGGGTACTAGCTCCACACGTACCTGTACGTTCATGTGCCCAGCCGTGCCATTTTGCTGACGTATATGTGCAGGAGGTGGTCCTTAAGTGGTTAAAGGCGCACTGCTAGCGGCCAGAAAGTGGTGCAAAAGCGCCTCTTAACCACTTAAGGACCCCCGCACGCACATATACGGCCACAGAATGGCACGTACAGGCACAAGGGCGTAAATTTACGTCCCCGCCTGAGTGCGGTTCGGGGGTCCCATCGGGACCCCCTCCGCGGCGTGCGGGGGTCCCCCTACCTCTAGGAGCGATCCGGGATCTGCGGGCGGATGTCCGTGATATCCACCCCCCCCGCGATCGCTCCCAGCCAATGGGAGCGCGCTCCCAGCCTGTCACTTCCTCCTCCTGTGTTTACACAGGAAGGAGGAAATGATGTATTCTCTCATCGCAGCGCTGTTTCCCAGCGCTGCTGATGAGAGAAGACATCACAAGTAAGTGTGCACCAACACAACACTGACACACACTCACATAGGCATATTAACCCCTTGTGATCGCCCCCCCCACCCCCCTGTCACAGTGTCACTGAATGCAGTGATTTAATCACTGCATTTAGTGTCAGTGTGACAGGCAGTGTAAAAAACAGTTAGTGTTAGGTTCAGGATAGCCCCCCCACCCCCCCTAATAAAGTTTTAACCCCCTGATCACCGCCCTAGTTAACCCTTTCACTCCCTATTGCCAGCGTCACTAAGCGATCATTTTTCTGATCGCTGTATTAGTGTCGCTGTTCCCGCTAGGTAGCTATTTTTTTTTATTGCGATTTTTTTTTTTTTACTAAAGACATGTGGCTAAATAAATTTTGGCCTAAATGTTTGACTAAAATTTAGTTTATTTGATTATTTTTTTAACAAAAAGTAAAAAATAGTGTTTTTTTTTCAAAAATGTCGCTCTATTTTTGTATATAGCGCAAAAAATAAAAATCGCAGAGGTGATCAAATACCACCAAAAGAAAGCTCTATTTGTGGGAAGAAAAGGACGCAAATTTTGTTTGGGAGCCACGTCGCACGACCGCGCAATTGTCTGTTAAAGCGACGCAGTGCCGAATCGCAAAAACACCTTGGGTCATTTACCAGCGTATTGGTCCGGGTCTTAAGTGGTTAAACAGCGGTAAAGCCCCACTATGACAAGTGGTGCTTTACCGCAAACGCGGCCATTGTCCCAGTGTGAAAGGTGTCTAAAACAGAGCTCAGCCTAAAAGGGGAAGCTCTGCATGTTTGCACCCTCCACTGCCACATAGATTGCCGGAAGTTAGGCTCCCTATCCTTCCCCGCAGTCTTCTGGGACACATCACGGGTCCCAGAGGACTACAGGACCATTCAAAAGGTACAGTGTGACTTGTCTATCCGCAGTAGAAAACAGACTGTGAAGCTGCAAGGCTTCACTTCCTGTTTCACTTACTAGAGATGCCACCACCTGCACCCAAGGCCGATTGAAAAATCGGCCCCAGTAAGGACATCCTGGGATCTCTGCACAGGTAAGTGTCTGTATAATAAAAGTTAGCTACAGTATTTATAGCTGCTGACTTTCATTTTTTTCTGAAGGAGCCTGGAGCTTTTTTTTTTTTTACTTCCTTGGCTTTAACATTGGAGTACATTGAAGAAGTCTTGACAGCTTCCCTCCTCTTTTTGTCCTCTCCTTCATTAGGAAAAACCTTTGTATTGTTTCCACACAATGTACCATGTCCTGAGAATGGAGGAGGGGATACTGTCATTCATCCACCTCTTCCCTATTCACAGAACATGTTACGTTCTGTGGAAAGAATACAAGGATTTTTCCTAATGAAGAAGAAGACAGAAAAAGGTGGGCGACTGCCAGGACTGCACTATTAAAGCCGTATAAATTAACTCTTGTAGCACCAGATTTTCATCATCGGAAACATTTCTTCACTAAGAATCAATTAACAGGATGTGGGATAAACTTTAATAGGGAAAAGTAATGTTAATAAAACTATATCCCAGAAAAGCATTTTTTTTAACAGAGAAGTATGGGATAATCTTTTTTTTCTGAAATTATACTTGCCAAGGTAAATGCAGCCGTCTCTAACACTGAGAACCAAATAATCAAACATCGCCGATCGCTTGGTTTTCATAGCTTCCTGAGCAGAGAGCTGGTAACTGTCAGTCACCAGCTCTCTGCTCTGACTCTCCCACCCCACTGTGCTCACTGGAGCTCTGGGCTGTGGAGGGGGCAGGAGCAGCCAGCTCAAGCTCTCAGCGGCTCGCTGAGAGGCTGAACCAGGTGCCAGTCCAGGCATGTGGGCAGATCCTGACCGTATGGTCTCAACATTGCCCGAACCTGGACCGGCTCTTAACGTCAGCGGACAATGGCCTTCAGCCTGCTGTATAATAAAAAAGGGTTGCAGGAGTGCATAAAGAACTACACTTCTGTGATCCACAGGAGAGGTACAGCCCAACGAGCTTTGTCTGTTCTTATCCTTTAAATAAACTTCAGCTTTAATGTATTGTGGTATAGTATGTACAGTAAAATCCATTTCGGTCCTTTTCATATAGAAGTTCTGCCAGTCTGTTTTTGACCCATGATTACACAGATTAAAAACAGACCACAGTGTATCCTTATAGGTGGCCAGATGTAAGCAGATATGCATCCACCTATATATGCCTACAGAGAGGGGGGGTAAAAGAGAGAGAGAGGGGGTGGCTAAAAGACCCCCTAGCCTTGCCTGCAGTCACTACTGTTCCGGCCTCTGTCTGTGTGGGTAGGCGTGTGTCATCCACCTATCTTGCGCCCGTACTCGGTCAGCAGGTCTTCTTCATGTTCCATGCCAGACACAGCGAGCTGGAAGAGGAGGTTGGAGGAGTGCAGGCTCTAGAAGGTGCCAGAATGCTGCTCAGGGTGGCAGTGAGATCCCGTCTTCTCTCTCCCTCATGGGCTCTTCCCGGCTTCCCATGTCTCTACCTTCCAGCTTGAAGATGCCGCTGCCTGGCATCCCACTGCCACCGGACCAGCAGTGGGACAATCCGATCTAGTCCAGGCCCCAAAAGCACTAGCACGGAAGAGGAGGTAGTGTAATCCTCCGTTTAGAATGCTGGGCAGGGAGAGAGTTGCAGCCGTGACGTCACTGGTTGCTTGATGCTAGGCGGCTCTAGCAGCCAGTGGCCAATACTCAGGTGGAGGCAGGGGCGGAGCCAGATCCAGCGCTACCACAGCTTAGTCCGCCCCTGTCCCCTACATTCCGGGCTGGGACATACCTGCTAATTGCAGGGAATTCCCCCACCTGGTAAGAGACTCGGGGCTATGGGCCCCAGACTTGGGGCTATAGCCTCAATAGCCACCCCTTAGCAATGCCACTGTAGACAGGGAATACACCAGAAAAGTGCACACAAATGTGTTTTTTTTTGGGGGGGGGGGGGGGGTTGGGATTTTATTCACCTGACATGAATGCCTAAATGCAGGTCAAGGAATGCAAAATGTAGTAATATACAGGACTTTTACGCAGTGCATGAATGTGAACAGGTCCTATTGACACCCACGTATTTATCTTGTTAATGTGTCTGGACAAATTGCTTTACATTTTGCTGCATTTTCAATGTTAACAAGCCCTTAGACAATCAATCCCAAAGGCTAAGCCCTAGTTTACACCAGTGCGGCTTTGAAATTGCGCTACTTTGGCACGATTTCAAGACTGCAGATCAGTGCAATTTGCATCAGTAAATTACTACTACTTACTACTTTGTTGAACAGAAGTCATTGCAATGAAATCGTAAAAAAGTAGTGCGTGGACCTTCTTCAAAGTCGCGGCGACTTGAGTTGCAATGATTTTACCGTTTCCATTGCTGAAAATAGGGTGCGACTTGTCATGCCATTTTGAACTGTCAAATCACATGACAAATTGCATTGGTGTGAGCAAAGGCCAAAATAACAGTTCTAATATTGTTATTTAAAAAAAAAAAAAACAGATTTGGTGTGTTAAAATTTGTCAGCAAGACATACTTAATTATTCTTTTTTTGGTTACCTAGATCAGTGGTCATCAACCCTGTCCTCAGGGACACTAACAGGCCAGATTTGTCCTGAGGACAGGGTTGATGACCACTGACCTAGATGATCTATTGCTCATCTGTGAAGGGTTTCAGTCTAGCAAACTTGTCAAACAATTGACACTTGACAAACATCTCTGCAACATTGTATCAATTGTTTGAAGCAGTTCATTCTCTGTAGCATCTGATTCATTATATCAGGGGTGCCCAGCCTTTTGAAGAGCGAGGGCCACTTAAGCAACTTGGTAACCAGTCGAAGGCCACAATGAGCGGAGAGGGCGGATGACAGGTCATGGCTACTCTATAGGCCCTCCAATCCGCCCAGATGAAAGGGGAAGAATTCCCTTCTGTTTTTTTTGGATTGTAGGTAGGCAGGCGTAAACGGACATCTGTCGCTCTATAGGAGGAGAATTGAGGGTCCCATTTGGTCGGACTGATCGCATGAAAAGGGCCGAAGACTGATTTTGCACTGAAGTGCTGCGGTTTACTCACACCGTGGGTTCAGCTTAGTGCACCTGTGTCTATCCTGCGGGTTATCTGAACTTTGTCATAGACTCCACCTGTGACAAATGCCGGCGCTGTAGAGGAAGCATCGGCTTATGTGGCTCTGCTCCGCAGCTGTTTTCTTCCTCTACCACCGTCCACCAGCTTTATTCACAACACTGATGCTGTGGTATGACGGGTTGGCAACCTGCGATCTGGGCTTGCCAACCCACCATTCCTGAGCAGGAGGTCGCGGGCCACATCAGAGGGCTCCTCGGCCCACATGTGGCCCCCGGGCCACTGGTTGGCCACCCTTGCATTATATGGTCAGTGGTGAGCACAGGAAGCTTCATACACTTTGTACACATTGTAGAGGTCTCCCGCATATTATTTCCTCTTCTGGTCAAATATATAAACACATTTTTTTGTGTCAGGTGATATGTTCTTAAAGGATAAGTTCAACTTTTATATAATTTTTTTTTTTTAATTAACAATAAATGCACATCTTTTTGCAGGGAATAAAATGTGCATTTATACATTTTAACACTTAGGGCCCTTTCACACGGTGCGGACCGTTTTTCGGTCCGCTCCGTGTGTCCGTCGGCTCAGCGGGGGGTCCCGCTCAGCTGTCGGCGGACAGGGCGGTCCCCGCACACTGTGCAGGGACCGCCCTGTCTCTCCTCCGCTATCCCCTATGGGGAATCGGATGGAAACGGACTGTCTGTCCGTTTGCATCCGATCCGATCCACCGGACGTAAGAAAAAAACTTCGTTTTTTTTCATCGCAAAAAACGACCGTGTGTACGCGGCATTACAGTTTATTGAGAACTACAAGCCGTCGGTGGTGGTGGACAATGGTACTTGTAGTTCATCCATTCATAGAAATTATGTGGCTGTGTGGGCAGAGCCCGGCACGGCAGCCCTGTTTTTAAATTGCGACAGCGGGTGTGGGGAGGAGTTTCCCTGTCTGCTGTCACAGGGGGGGGGATCGGGGGAGAGGATACAGGACCTGAAACATGTTACGTCTTCTACCCTAACTACAGGTGCAAAATGTAACATGTTCCAAGGTGAACTTATGCCCCGTACACACGATCACTTTTTGTGGTGAAAAAAAAATTCATTTTTTAAAATGTCATTTAAAATGATGGTGTGTGGCCAAAATGTCATTTTATGTCTTCTGAAAAATGACCAAAAAAAAATTTCGAACATGCTCGAATTTTTTATGTCATTTTTCAAAATGTCATTTTTTGTGTCATAAAAAATGATCGTGTGTGGGCAAAACTACGTAAAAAATGACGTTTTAAACCCGCACATGCCCAGAAGCAAGTTAGGAGACGGGAGGTAAAACTACCATTCATAATGGAGTAAGCACATTCATCACGCTGTAAGGCCTCGTACACACGATCGGACATATCCGATGAAAACGGTCCGCGGACCATTTCCATCGGATATGTCCGATCGGGAGTTTGATCCGATGGCGTGTACACACCATCGGATCAAATTCCCCGCCGCCGGACGGCGCGGTGACGCGGCGGTGACGTTGACGCCGCCACGTCACCGCCACGTCACCGCACCAGGAAGTTAAACACTTCCGCGCATGCACCGAATCTATTCGGCGGCGGCGCGGCGGCGGTGGGGGACGACATGTCTGCTGGTAAGTGTACTAACCAGCAGACATGTCGGGCGGACAGATTCCCACCGGATAGATTTCAAAGCATGCTTTGAAATCTGTCGGGTGGAGAAATCTGTCCGCTAGCCCATACACACGAGCGGAGATGTCTGCTGAAACGTTTTCAGCGGACATATCCCCTCGTGTGTACGAGGCCTAACAGACAAAAAAGCAGGAATCGTCTTTTACTAACAAGTAACCAGCTAAAAGCAGACTCAAGGCAAATAGAACTTCCCCTTTAGAGTGCCATCACTTTGTTCATCATTTTCCAAAAATGATGGTGTGTACGCAACGTCATTTTTGAAAATGAAGTTTGAAAAATGTTGTTTTTTTTCATGAAGAAAAATTACATTTTTTTTCATCACAAAAAGTGATCGTGTGTACGGGGCATTAGTCTTAAGCCCTGATTCCCATTGATGCAATTTGCCAAATCGTCAGCTATTGCCCGCAATAGAACCGTCCGAATCGGTGCAACGCCGTACCGATTCCCAAAAGTAGTTTCTGTACTACTTTTGGCGATTTCAGGTGCAATTTTAATAGACATCTGTGCAGAAAACCGCACAGATTTCTCTGAAATCATCAGACTGACATGCGGGAATGAAATTGTGAAAGTTCAGCTGAACTTTCACGATTTCAATCCTGCAGCAGTGTGAACCTGGGCTAAAGCTGCTTTCACACTGAAAGCGTTGGCCATTAGCCGTAAAGTGCTTTAGCGCTGCTTTTCAGCCGCTAGCAGTGGGCTTCTAACCCAAAAGAAGGGGTTAAAAACTCCTGTGTTGCAGCGATTCTGAAGTGCTTTTCAGGTGCTTCGGAGGCGCTGCCATTCATTGCAATGGGCAGGGGTGTTTTGGGAGCGCTGTATACAGCTCTCCCAAACTTCCCCAAAGATGCTGCTTACAGGATGTTTTCTAACGTTTTGCAAGCCCCAGTGTGAAAGCACCCATTGCAGTTTTCAGACGCTTTACAGGCGCTATTTCTAACGTTAAAAAGCCTGAAAACCTTACGCAATTTCATGTCTCCCCCCCCGAACCTGCACATGGAGCTAGACCGCTACAGCACTCTCTCAGGTTATAAATTAAAGCGGAGTTCCACCCAAAAGTGGAACTTCCGCTTTAAGCACTCCACACCCCCTTACATGCCACATTTGGCATGTCATTTTTTGGGGGGGGACTGGGGGCTTCGGTAGGAGTGGGACTTCCTGTCCCACTTCCTACTTTCACCCGGGGACTACCTAGGCGACTCCTCCTCACGCCTTAGGCAGCCCCTCCCTTTAGGCGATCTTCTAGGACATGTGACAGGTCCCAGGAGATCGCCTGTCCACTCATAGAGCGCAGCGCGACTCACGCAGGCGCATTGAGTGCCTGGCCGTGAAGTCAAAAGCTGTCCACGGCCGGTTGCCCACACTAAGAAGGGAGGCGTCGGTGGAGAGGGGGAGAGGAGCGGAGCACTGGGCGGCCGCATTGCTGGACAGCGGAGCAGGTAAGTGTCTGTTTATTAAAAGTCAGCAGCTACACTTTTTGTAGCTGCTGACTTTTAATAAGCAGTAAAAGGCTAGAACTCCGCTTTAACAATTCTAAGACAGAAGCCCTTCCCCTCAATATACCCCATTAGACACTGTCTGCCCTTTCCCAATCATTCAATTACGCATGGAAGATTTCAACTTTAAAATACCTTGGTATTCACCTCACACCCTCCTACGACACTCTTTACAAGGCCAACTGTATACCTCCATTAGGGCCTCCCTAGCCAAGTGGCCGCCCAGTTGCACCCTGTAGCTTCTTGGTGCACCCTCCATGCATACAATCGATGGACACAAATTGAGAAGTTGTGGCTGGCCCCCACCTACCCAAATTCCATGCTGTGGAGTACAGACGTACCGCTCGGTGGGTCAAAACTGCTGGGACCAATGGTGCTCTTGCGAACGCTAAGGTGGTGCTCTAAATCGTTGTATCCGCTTACCTCTACTGCCTCCCTGGTCACCTCATTTATGTTCACACCCAATGTTCCAGACAGCTTGACCTTGCAGATGTCCCAGTTCTGGATGGACAGGGCCTTATTCACTATGGTCAATTGGTGGATACCAGAACCTTGCGGTCCTTCCAGGATCTGAAGGATGCTTTTGACTTGCCCAGACAGGCCTTTTTTAGCTACCTGCAAAATCTGTCATTATGCACAATCTCTGGTAACGATCTTCCAATTCTCCCCTTTAACCGAGTTTGAGACAATCTGTTTGAGGGCTCGTCTCCTAAAGGTATGATCTTGCACACTTATCAGCTCCTGACCATGGACCTTTCGCCAACCGGACCCTGGAATGCCTACATGCGCAAGTGCAGGCCTTGGGTGAGGATATACCCTTATAGACGTGGCAGCTTATATGGTCGCAGGCCTCTAATACCGCGTACACACGATCGGAATTTCGGACAAGAAAAGTTCTATGTGAACTATGTGAGCTGGTTCTCAAATTTTCCGATGGTAACAGTTCCTATCGCCGCTGTTGGCGCTGTTGTAAAGATGTAGGGATGCTATATCATACCTATTGGACCTGCCCTCTGATTGTTCCCTACTGGCAGACAGTGCACTCCTTACTCCACTCCATCTTTGGTTCCTGGGTGCCATTCAACCCTAAAATTTTCCTCTTGGGCCTCCCACCTTTCCCTTTTTCTAAACTATCTAAAAAGCTCCTGGCCCAGATGCTAACGGCTACGCGTTGTTTGGTAGCCCTGCAATGGAAAAGGAGAGAACCCCCCTCTTTGTTTGAACAAACATTCCAGGATCTGAGATGTCAAAAGGATGAAATATTTGACAGCTTTCCTAAACAATACCCTTGATACACACAACCAGGTGTGGGAGCTGTGGGATTAACTGGAGGCCCCAATAACCTGATGAACCCCGATCTTGGGGAGGTGGCATGTGGTTGGTGTCCCCAGGCAGTGAAGAGGTCCTGGGGCGGGTGGTTGTCCTCTCCTATCTTTTCTCTCCCGCTATTCTCTATCTGGCCATCTCCGCACTCTCTTGCTTTCTTGATTGCCCCTAACCTTCTCACTATATTTCCCTTCTCCTCTATTCGCCAACATGCACTTTTGCAGTTTAGACTCTGTTTGTGACTTAGAAGTTCTGAATCATACTCAATCGATCGGATGTTGCCATATACTGTCTTTGGCTATTTATTTTGTATGCCTCAACCGATATTTACCGCCGGCAATAATGTAGACATCTTGCCAGGTATATGCTTTCTACAACAATGCATCCCTTCTTGTATTTTTCTTTGTAATTTCTTCTGGGCTCATTCACACTAAAATGTGGCATGGGAAACCCGCATTCTGTGCGCGCTTCCCTGTTCAAAATGCACTGGATGTGCGATCTTCTGCAGGTGTCATTATATTCCAATGATGCCCTAAGCACAGATCGTAAACGCAGTGGGCTAGATTCAGGTACAATTGCCCTGGCGCAGAGTACCAGAGATACACTACGCCGCCGTATTTTACCTGGCTCTAAGACGAATTCAGGTAGATTTCGGCCCGTAAGGTATGGCGGCATAGTGTATTTCTCACGACGTTCTGAAATTTCCCCCCGTGCATTGCGCGAAATAACGCCGTTAGGTAATTTTTTTTTTGAGTAGCGTCGTTTACGTACATTCCTATTCCCGGACGACTTACGCAAAAAATAAAAAAAAATTGAAATTCGACGCGGGAACGACGGCCATACTTAACATGGGCCATCTAACTATAGACCAGCTAATAGCTGGTATAACTTTACGCAGCAAAAATATGACTACAGATGCCGTAAGAGATTGCGAAGGACGATCGTAACTTCGTGGATCGCCTGAAAAAGCTCATTTGCATACCCCGACGCGGAAAACGACCCGAACTCCACCCAGCGGCCGCAAAAAGATTGCAGCGTAGATCCGAAGGCGTACGAAGACGTAAGCCTGTCGGATCGAAGCCCGAAGCCGTCGTATCATGGTTTGAGGATTCAAACTAATGATACGACGCGGGTAATTTGAAAGTACTCCGGTCTAACAGGAGATAGACCGGAGTAAGGGCTCTGTGAATCTGGCCCAGTGTGTTTGCCTGCACTAGATCACATGGTACCACAGTACCATGCAATTTGGTGCGGTGAGTTTTTGAAAAGTAGTGCATACACTACTTTTTGTACAATGCAGTGTGATGTAGTGCTGAAGATCTACACTGAGTTGCACAGGAACCTTATAGAAAAGCATGCCATGTTCCTGTACAATTCAGATATGAACCGCCCTGTGAAATGCAACAAGCAGAAACTGACATTTCACACGCAGTACAAGCATTACAATTACTTTTTCACAAATGCTAAGACATTCACAATGCAATCTTTGCTATAAACAGACCCCTATGTGTATATGGCTAGATTAATTCTGGCTATCCATGGATTCAAATTTGGCGGGTTCAGTAGGTACTGGCCACATTTTGATCCATGTATAGGTAGGCTGGTTGTACACTTTGTAACGCCACCCTGTCCATAACCCATTTACCATTGTAGACTGTGATGAAAAGTAAACCACACACTAATTGCTGCTAAAAGGCTGCGTTCACACATATGTGAGTTGGATGCAGGTTTTTTCGCATCAAATTCTCATGGCATGCGAGTGTGACCGGCTTTCAATGGAGCTGGTTCACGCATGTCCAGGGCGGCCATGGTCTGGATTGAAAAAGGGTCCTCTGCGTCTTTGGGTCCGGTTCAGGTGCAAATTCAGGCAAAAAAATCGGACCTGACCAGACCCGGTGAACAGACACGCACCAGACCACAGGTACTAACCCACGGCTGCACATGTGTGAACCCAGCTTTACATGGATGGATATAAGGTGAAATAACCACACACACATAGTCCCCATCCAGGATTGCACCTCCTTAACACTGTTCACCAACCTAACTTGAGAAAGGTACAAGTCTGGAGTGGTCAGGGCCGCCATCAGGGGGGTACAGGCATTACACCTGTAAAGGGTCCGGGGGTCCCCCTATTTATTTTTTATAAAAATATATATTTTTTAATATATTTTTATTTTATTTTTTATTAAAGGGCCAATTTTTTTCTTTTATCATTTTTTAGGGGTCTGGAGGTCCCCAGGGGCCCGGATGCCCACAGGGCCCCAGATGGCAATCCCCTCTTTTTTTATTTATTTTTTTATAAAAATATATATGTTTTAATATATTTTTCTTTTATTTTTTATTAAAGGGACATTTTTTTTCTTTTATTATTTTTTAGGGGTCTGGAGGTCCCCAGGGGCCCGGAGGCCCCCAGGGCCCCAGATGGCAACCCCCTCTTTTTTATTTATTTTTTATAAAAATATATATTTTTTAATATATTTTTATTTTATTTTTTATTAAAGGGCCAATTTTTTTCTTTTATAATATTTCAGGGATCCGGAGGTCCCCAGGGGCCCGGAGGCCCCCAGGGCCCCAGATGGCAACCCCCTCTTTTTTTTTTTTTTTATAAAAATATATATTTTTTAACATATGTTTATGTTATTTTTTATTAAAGGGCCAATTTTTTTCTTTTATCATTTTTTAGGTGTCTGGAGGTCCCCAGGGGCCCGGATGCCCCCAGGGCCCCAGATGGCAACCCCCTCTTTTTTTATTTATTTTTTATAAAAATATATATTTTTTAATATATTTTTCTTTTATTTTTTATTAAAGGGCCAATTTTTTTTTCTTTTATTTTTTTTAGGGGTCTGGAGGTCCCCAGGGCCCCAGATGGCAACCCCATCTTTTTTTATTTTATTTTTTATAAAAATATATATTTTTTAATATATTTTTATTTTATTTTTTATTAAAGGGCCAATTTTTTTTCTTTTTTCATTTTTTAGGGGTCTGGAGGTCCCCAGGGGCCCGGATGCCCACAGGGCCCCAGATGGCAATCCCCTCTTTTTTTCTTTTTTTTTTATAAAAAATATATATGTTTTAATATATTTTTCTTTTATTTTTTATTAAAGGACCATTTTTTTTTCTTTTATTTTTTTTAGGGGTCCGGAGATCCCCAGGGGCACGGAGGCCCCCAGGGCCCCAAATGGCAACCCCCTCTTTTTTATTTATTTTTTATAAAAATATATATTTTTTAATATATTTTTATTTTATTTTTTATTAAAGGGCCAATTTTTTTCTTTTATAATATTTTAGGGATCCGGAGGTCCCCAGGGGCCCGGAGGCCCCCAGGGCCCCAGATGGCAACCCCCTCTTTTTTTTATTTATTTTTTATAAAAATATATATTTTTTAACATATGTTTATGTTATTTTTTATTAAAGGGCCAATTTTTTTCTTTTATTATTTTTTAGGGGTCCGGAGGTCCCCAGGGCCCCAGATGGCAACCCCCTCTTTTTTTTATTTATTTTTTATAAAAATATATATTTAATGTAAAGGCCCCCCCCCGCTTCTCAATATTCGCAGCAGCCCCCCCCCCGCTTCTCAATTTCAGGCAGCAGCACCCCCCCCCTCCCGGTTCTCTAGGGGGCCCATGCCTGAAGCTGTATAAGGGGCCCCATCATTCCTGATGGCGGCCCCGGGAGTGGTTCCTAATTTGTCATTACGCTTTTACATTTTGGCATAGGTGGGTTACATTGCATTACATTCTCCACTCAAAATTTGTTATATCATTTGACTTGTATGCAACAAGCATGTTGGAAAAAGTTCTCCCAATCAGCTCCTATAGATGTGCTGATGAATGTATTCTGACAGCGGGGAAATCTCTCCACTGTCAGAATACAATAGCCCAGAGTGATCAAGTGTGTGGATTGGCAAATCCAGTCATTTTCTTTTGTTCAACCCGCTTGTTGAATGGAAGAAAATGAATCATGTATGGCCTGCTTTAGTCAACTCACTCTATTATGTGCTAAAACAATACTTGTCATTTTCTTGTGCTTTTTATTGTTCCCTTTGTTTGCCTGCAAGTGAATTACATATAATGCAGTCTGATTTAAATGTCTGGAACCACCTGTAGCAGAAAAGTTCCTGTAACACCGTCAGGCCTGCAGTTCTTTATATGTTGTTCTGGGTTCTTTTATGACCTCCTGGATGAGTCGTCATCATGCTCTTGGAGTCATTTTTGTAGGCCGGCCACTCCTGGGAAGGTTCACCACAAGTTATCTCCATTTGTAGATAATGGCTCTCCCCATGGTTGACTGGATTTCCAAAGCCTTAGAAATTACTTTGAAACCTTTTCTAGACCGATACATGTACATTATTTTGTTTCTAATCTTTTCTTGCATTTTTTTTTAGATTGTGGCATGATGTGTGGCTTTTTGTGATCCGTTAGCTTGCTTCACTTTGTCAGACAGCTATTTATGTGATTTCTTGATTCAACAGGTCTGGCAGTAATCAGGCCTGTGTGTGGCAAGTGCAAGTTAACTCAGCTTTCCCCCATAAATTGTGGTTAATCACAGTTCATTCATGATTCAGCATGGGAGGAGGCAATTACTTCTGCACATAGGGCCAGGCAGGTTTGAACAGTTGTTTTTCCCTTAAAGAGGTTGTAAAGGTCCAATTTTTTTTTCTAAATAGCTTCCTTTACCTTAGTGCAGTCCTCCTTCACTTACCTCATCCTTCAATTTTGTTAGGACCCCCACTAACATGCAGCACCTTACTCTATCTGCAATGTAGAGAGCGTCCTGACTCACCTGTAGTCCAAGGGAGGGGACGAGCATGACACTCTACACCAGGGAGAAAGCCTTGCATTACTGTGTTGAGTTACAGACAGAAGAACCGGAAGTGAGGATTTCTCAGATAAAATAAGGACATTTAAAAGCAAAATCGAAGGATAAGGTAAAGGAAGCTATTTAGGAAAAAAAATTGTACCCTTACAACCACTTTAATAAATAAAATAATAATTTAAAAACTGCATCTTGGATTTACTTAGGGTTGGTTCACACCGTAGCTTCATGCGGCTCACAGCAAGGCTCCGGTGCGTGCTGGTTCACACTTACAGGTCAAATTTCAGCCCAAATTTTGGGCTGAAATCAAACCTGAAATGCACCAAAAAAGCATGTGTTTTCCCGACACACAGCACCGGACCCGCTGCAGAGATATGTGAACCTGCTCCATAGAGAGACAGTCACATTCTCCTGCTATGCGAATTGAATGTGGGGAAACATGCATTCAATTCGCATTGCTTTGAACCCGGCCTGTGTGTGAGAAATATGCTAAAAATCAATAAAAAAATCAGGAAGGGGGCAAATACTTTTTCACAGCACTGTAAATCAACATTGATTTACTGAAATGGGAGGGGAAAAAATGTGGTGAAGCTCTGCATAGAAAGCAATCAGCTTCCAGGTTGTATTTCCAAAGCTCAACCACGTCAGCTCCGGAGGGTTTATGCCTAGGCCATTTTTTGCAATAATTTGCGATAATTATGTGTTAATTTATCTGACAATTGCGCGATTGTGTGACACTATACCCAAATAGAATTTATGGCCCAGATTCACAGAGCAATTACGCCTGTCTAACTGGTGTTAGACAGGAGTAATTTCAAATTTCGCGCGCCGTATCACTAGTTTGAATCCTCAAACCATGATACGGCGGCTTCGGGCTTCGATCCGAGAGGCTTACGTCTTCGTAAGCCTTCGGATCTACGCTGCGATATTTTTGCGGCCGCTGGGAGGAGTCCGCGTCGTTTTCAGCGTCGGGATATGCAAATGACTTTTTACGGCGATCCACGAAGATACGAGTGGTCTTCGCAATCGCTTACGTCATTTTTTTGCTACGTACTGTTAGACCAGCTATTTGCTGGTCTAACGGTGCGTAGCCCATGTTAAGTATGGCCGTCGTTCCCGCGTCGAATTACATTTTTTTTTTTTTTAACGTAACTCGTTCGGGAATAGGAATGTCCGTAAATGACGTTACTCAAACAACGAATGACGTAACAACGTGATTTCGCGCAATGCACGGCGGGAAATTTCTGAACGGAACGCGCCTATTTTAAATGCTTCACGCCCCCTTCTCGCGTAGATGGCTTGCGCCGGGAGAAATACACTACGCCGCCGTAGTTTACTGGACAAAATCTACCGGGATTCCACGTAGAGCCAGGTAAAATACGGCGGCGTAGTGTATTTCTGATACTCTACGCAAATCTAATTGTATGTGAATCTGGGCCAATATTTTTTACTTTCTGCTATAAAACATTCCCAATAAAAAAACTTAAAAAAATCAAATTTCCCCATCATTTTAGGCCAATATGTATTCTGCTACATATATTTGGTAAAAAAAAATCCCAATACATGCGTATATTGATTGGTTTGTGCAAAAGTTATAGCGGCTATAAACTATGGGATAATTACATTTTTTTACTAGTAGGGGCGGCGTTCAGCGACTTATAGTGGGACTGCGATATTGCCGCAGACAAATCGGACACCTAACTGACACTTTTGACAATTTTTCTGGACCAGTGACACTAATGCAGTGATCAATGCCAAAAAAATATGCACTATTACTGTACTAATGACACTGGCAGGGAAGGAGTTAACATCAGGGGCGATCAAAGGGTTAAATGTGTTCCCTGGATGTGCTTACTAACTGTGGGGGATGTGCTTTGGCTGGGGGAATGTAAAGATCGATGTTCCTGCTCAGCCGTAACACAGGATCAGGACAGTCTCCTCTCACAGAACGCCGGTCTGCCCTGTTTACGCCGTTCTGCCTTTCTCCTGAAGGATCGGTGGGTCCCGGCAGGTATCGCGCCTGCCGGACCCACTGATTAGCTCCAATGCCTGTGTCCAATACAGACTAGGTACTAGGTACATGATCTGGCACAGGGCAGCTGCCCTGCCGCAGTAAATGTACATGGGGCAGCCCCTAAGCGCTTAATTGAACAAGTTAGAAGCTAATTGGCTACCATGCACAGCTGCACCAGATTTCGCACTCTCCAATTTTAGTAAAGTAAAGTTTTTAGATTTCTGCTTTATTCATTATTAATCCTTTACATTATTTTAATTATTTTCACCATTTATATACGTATAACCAACTTATTATTCGATCTATTTTAGTACAAAGATTCAGTCACATAAGTGCAGTTTTTTTTCATATTTTAGTATATAGCTACAATAATAGTATCTTGAGATTACATGTATTGTCTTCAAAATGTAATAACATAGAGCAAACAGTTCAGGCCGTGCCTGTGTGTTTTATGTCGCTGTTGTGCAGTTTCTGGGTGGAGAAAAAGCTCTACGGTAACCAGAGAGCCCCAGAGACTGTATTCATTTATAGTTGCTAGTCTCATGAACAACAAGGGAACAACTTGTACATACCTGTGGTTCCAGTGATTTCTTTTACTATGTTCTGGAATATAATTCCAGTTTTCTTTACCGTCTTCATATTCCAAGCCAACAGTTGCAAGACATTGTTGCAAGTAAGAAGGCAAGGTAAACCTTTTCACAGACATACATTTATAGTTATTTTCATTCTTTTAGCTCTGTCTACAGTTAGAATGGAAAAGTAAGTTTATCAGTCTGAGTTTTGTTGCTGAGGATGAAGTATGGCTATGTGTATCTAATGGAGATTCATGTCAGGTTATGAGCTTTTATTTTAGTAATTTTAGTTGGCATCCATAAACAAGGTTCTATTTTGTAATTAGTTGATCATTTAAGAAGAGCAGAATGTGTATTGAACTGTAGAATATGTGTAGAAATATTCTACTGTCATCATTCAGATATAAATCAGATTTTAGCTGGATGGGTAGCACTGTGGCTTTGTGGTTAGCAATTCTGCCTTGCAGTACCAGGGCCGAATCAGAAAACTACTTGCAATGAGTTTGTATTTTTTTCTCTGAGCTTGTGTAGGTTTCCTCTCGGTACTCTGTTATGCTCTCACACTGCAAAGACAGGCTGGTAGGGTAATTGGCTTCTTTGTAAATTAGTCTTGGTATGTGTATGTATGCTTACAGTATGTGTTAGGGACCTTGAATTGCAAGCTCTAGGCCAGGGGTGCCCAACCTTTTGAAGAGCGAGGGCCACTGAATCGACTTGGTAACCCGGTCGTGGGCCAAAATGAGTGGAATAGGTGGATGATAGGTCTGTGTCCACGCTGCATATGCTGAACAGACACAGACCACGCTACTCTATGGGCCCTCCAATTCAATCCACCCAGAAGGAAGTGGATGGATCCCCTTCTGTTTTTTTTTTTTGGAGGCCAATTGGGTCCTAAGGCTGCCTTCACACTGATGCACCTGTGGCTTTCCTGCAGGTTAGTTACACTTTGCCATAGACTTCTATTATATCCTGCAAGTGTGGTGCAATTTCTGAAAGCGCACCAAACCCACAGGTAATAACAGAAGTCTATGGCTAACTGCACCGATTTCAGTAATAAAATTACCTGTTAGTAACAATCTTCCATTCAGTTTTTCTCAGCTGTTGCTGTCCCAGGCAGAGTGCCTTTGGTACTGATTGTGACAGGATCTGGTGCTATACAGAAAACATCAGCTTATGTGGCTCTGCAGCTGCTTGCTTTCTCTACCGCCGGCTTCATTCACAACACTGATGCTCTGGGATGATGGGTCAGCAACCTGCGATCTGGGCTTGCCAAACCACCATCCCAGTGCAGGAGGTCGCGGGCCACATCAGAGGGCTCCGCGGGCCACATGTGGCCCCCGGGCCACTGGTTGGGCACCCCTGCTCTAGGCTAAAGTAAATGACGGCCTCTGTTGGAAGTGAAATACCAGGGTTATGGCTGCAGCAATATGGACATTTTTAAGTACAGTAGTTTGGCACCATTCTACGAGCTTGTGCAATTTTAAAGCATGACATGTTGGGTATCTTTTCAACTTACGCTGTTAATTGCCTTCTTAGCATCTGTGGAGAGAAGCATTGCTGGGATTGTGGCGATATTACAAAGATGGATAATATTGAGAGCTCTGGTGGTATTATCCCTCACCTCTTTGTCAGGCACATAACCTACCTGATCCATATGTATAAACCTCTCCAAATAAGACGGAAGTCTTATTGCCATTATCTTTGTAAACAGTTTTAAATCTGTGTAAGCCCAGGTTCACACTGGGCTGTGGGAATGAAGCCGTGCGGGTTCAGCTGAACTCACACAATTTCACTCCCGCTTGTCAGTCCTGATTTCGGTCGTAATTTTACAAACATCTTTGTAGGTTTCTGCACAGTTGTCAATGTCAATTGCAAAGAGTAGTTCAGAAACTACTTTTTGAAATCGGTGCAGCGCCGCAGATGCCATTTTCGGGAATTGCTGGAAAATGCCACCAATTTGACATGCGATTTGACATGTCAAATCGCATGTCAAAATGTACCAGTGTGAACCAGGGCTCAAGGAAAGAAATTGATCTGTAGCTGGCACAGAGTGAGGAATCTTTATCAGGCTTCAACAACACAGTGATATGTGCATAAGAGGTGTCCTTCGGAATAGGCTTGCCCTGTAATATTGAGCTGAATAATGAGACAAATTTAGGAGCCAGGGTTTGGCTAAACCTTTTATAGTAAAGTAAAGTAAACCCGTCAGGTCCCGGGGCCTCACCCACTGGCAGACTCTTACATGCCATGTTAAAATTCTCTCCCAATATGTTTTTTTTTAAGTGCTACTTTTTCATCACACGAAAGTTTTGAGACTGCTAGATATTTATTTATAAGATCTTCTTTTTTGGGTAGACACACAATGGTGCACATGACCCGACAGGTTGTACAGAGCTGAATAAAAATCCCAAAAGCAGTTTCATAGCTCCCAACTGTCCCTGATTTGGAGGGACTGTCCCTGATTTGGAGCAATGTCCCTCTGTCCCTCATTCCTCCTCATTTGTCCCTCATTTTGGTCTAATCTCTATAGTTGTATATAAAATGCACTTTTTATCTATCAAAAAGTGTTTCCCTGTGCTAAACCTTTCCTCCAGTTTTTAAATTGCTGCATTTGTAAATTCCAAAAGACAATATAAAGGAATAATAGTGGTAGAAAAAAAGCACTTGTTGGTTTGACCAATCTTGTTTTTTTGTACAATTTTCCTTTAAGGGTGTGTGGCAAGGGGCGTGTCCTATGCCTGCATACTTTTGCTGATAGGTGTCCCTCATTCCCATCTCAAAAAGTTGGGAGGTATGCAGTTTGCTATTTCTGCTGATCTAGTGACCTTTTTATTCTCTTTGTACGTTATTGCCTGAATTGAAACCTGCATTGATGGAACATGGATAGAACTTGCAAGGAGCCTGCCTACTTTATTTCCAAATTTATAATATTAACGCGTACTATACAGCATCTTCATTTTAAAGGATATGTAAACGTTTTTTTTTTTGTTTGTTTTTGTTTTTTTAAACATTCATGTCATTCTTACCTCCCCTGTGCTGTTGGTTTTGCACAGAGTGACCCTGATCCTCCTCTTCTGGGGTACCTCAGCGGCGCTCCTGGCTCCTCCTTTTCTCGATTGCCCCCTCGGAGAAGTGCCCTCACTCAGGGCACTTGTGCGGGCTTGCTCCCATGTCCTGCTGCTGCGTCCATTGACACAGACAGCAGGACTCCGCTACGCCCCCGGCTGCCATGTCATTGGATTCGATTGACAGCAGCAGGAGCCAATGGCTGGGCAATCAATCTACCCAGTCAGGACTTGAGACACCGGCTGGAGTATACTCGTCCCTGGTGCAGGAACGATCATGCTCAGGTAAGTGAAATGAGGGCTCTGGGGACCTGGGGAACTACAAGAGGTTTTTTACCTCAATGCATAGAATGCATGAAAAAACAGGAGGGTTTCCTTTAAATTCAGATAACATAAGGGATTTGGACTGTTCTCGTACATTAGCTAGCTCTGTCAATAATTGTATTGCTTGTTTTATGTTGGATTTCAATATGGTGTATGCACAATATTAATTAATTAATTCAATTTTTCAAGATATTCTTTTTTGTGCCTCAGGTCAAGTTTAATCAAGGAACCCCTGATGTAACATTTATGGGCTTCCCAAACTGATAATTGTCTAATATCACCTGATCATTTAATTCAAAGAAAATTAATAGTTCTGCTTGGAGTTGTGTCTTTGACACTACCTCCTGTAAGATACTTTCATTGAGGCGCCACCTTTTATTTTGAGGGGGTTGTGTAGAAACAGAGAGAAAGACAAGGTAATAGGGGCATGATTGGAGATAATTATTGGTTCTCCACCACATCTTTCACAAGTGCTTGGGAAATGAAGAAATAATCGATCCTAGAATAGGTTTGATGTACGGGAGAACTGTACGTATAGTCTTGCGCTTTATGGTGTTAGAAACTCCATATACCCACGAGTTGGGCCTTGTGCAGACATTGTTTAATTTTCCTTAAATACGGATATAATTAATGAGTTGAGCCACGGGATATATCTATTAAGGGATCCATTGCTATATTAAAATTTCTACCCATGATGTTTCACCCTATAGCAAAGTGGGTAAGGGCCACCATGCATGACTCCAGGAAAGTAAGCTGGGATGTATTAGGTAAGTATACGTTAGATAGTTTTACAGCCTGGTCTCCGATCTTACCAGGTACAAATAAAGATACCTGGCCTGAGGGTCAGGTATCTGGTCTTCTATTGACCATTTCTGGGTTTTAGCCAGCAGAATCAAAACCCGCAGTATTTAGGATTATCCAAGCAACTATGATAAGAAATGGGGTAGCTTAAATTTTTCAGTGAGGGACACTTTATATGGGTAAAATGTGTTTTTTGAAGGAAAACAATGAACTTCCAATTTCTTAACATTTAAATAAATGTAACTATAATTTTAGTTCTACAGTACTGGGGAGAGAAAGGGTAGTAGAAAGAAAGAGGAGAAGGAAGAAGAAGAGAAGAAAAACACCACCCCTAAAGATGCCAAGCACCAAAACAACCCTGTCCCACCAGGGGCTCACTGGTATTTATTATCTAGGGGGAGGTGTCCGGCCACACAGCTGCTCCGACACTACCAGCCAAACCAGGCATACCTAACTCCATTGATCATCTTATTGGGGCATATCATCTCCTCTCATGGGAGAGAGGAAACGTCACCCCACCAAATCTAAAATGTCCCATTCTCATCTCCCACAAAAAAAAAAAAAGTTTATTGGAAACATAATCTCCACCTTGTTCTGTAAAAAAGAAAAATAATTTATAGAGATAAATAAATACGCGGGGGCTTTGGCATGTATATACATTTCTATACTCGCCGATCTCTTCACCCTATACCCCCCATTTTTAACTACCTTAATAATGCATACTTTTAGTTTTGCGTCCAGGTAGCATCAACTCTGTATCTGTAAATATCCAGACATACTGACGTCAGCCTGCCAAAGCTCAAATCAATCCCCAAATTGGGAGAGTGATGAGATCCGGAGTCAGGAAAGGGT
This sequence comes from Rana kukunoris, assembly GCA_029574335.1. Taxonomy (NCBI): domain Eukaryota; kingdom Metazoa; phylum Chordata; class Amphibia; order Anura; family Ranidae; genus Rana; species Rana kukunoris. The sequence goes on from CM056051.1 coordinate 186,644,417, forward strand.
TCATCCGCTGCTGGCGCTATTGGTCTTTCGGATCGCAGTACCAGTGTCCTCCAGCGGGTGTCGTTCAATATTTAGGACCTGTAGCGGGAGGACTCACCTGCTGGTGGCACTGTTGGATCCTTGGGCCGCAGTACCAGTGTTCTCCAGCGGGTGTCGTTCAATATTCAGGACCTGTAGCGGGAGGACTCCCCTGCTGGTGGCACTGTTGGATCCCAGGGCCATAGTACCGGTGTCCACCAGCGGGTGTATCCTGGCACCCTCTGCACTCAGGTGTCACGTTAGGCCAGTTACTGGCAATCTCATAAATACCCGGCTGTTGAGTACTCTCATCGCCTTGGTATCTCTCTCCTTGTGCCCTGAACTTGCTTGCCTGTTACCTGATCCTGAGCCTGCATCTGACCCTGTTCCCGAGCTTATCCTGACCCAGTCCCTCCTGTGTTCCTGTTACCTTTACCTTAACCTTCACCCTACAGCCCGATCCATCCTCTCCCTGTCCTGTTTGTTCCCTTTCCCCATATACTGATCTCCCTGTGTATGACCCTGGCCTGGCTAACGTTTATGATTCTGCAACATCCCTTGTTCATCTGGTGATCTGCTGTGTTTGACCCTGGCCTGGCTCACGTCTGAGATTCTGGTACTGCCCCTTTGCTGTATATACTATTTGTTGTTTGTGGGTTTCTGTTTGGTTGGTTGTGCACTGTTTGTATTTACTTATTTATCGCCTATCTTAATAAACATCATTATTATTTAAATTACATGTGTTTTTGGTTTTCTCTGTGCAGTCCACACAGTCTGGTCTAGTATCCATTTCTTAGATCTGAATATATTCAGAAACGAGAATAAGCTGGGAACTAATGTATATTTTAAGACAACTGATTCTAATAAGGGTTGTCCCGATACCACTTTTTTAGGACCGAGTACAAGTACCGATACTTTTTTTCATGTACTCGCCGATACCGAATACCGATACTTTTTTTAAATGTGTCCCCAAATGCAGCCATGTCCCCCCACATATATCCAGCCATGTCCCCCACAAATGCAGCCATGTCCCCCACAAATGCAGCCATGTCCCCCACAAATGCAGCCATCTCCCCCACAAATGCAGCCATCTACCCCACATACGCAGCCATGTCCCCCCAGCCATGTCCCCCAGAGAGAGGCAGCGTGTAATGCGTGTATAATCCTCAGACAGCGACCATCCAGTGTACAAAGCCGCGCCTCCTCCTCTGTGGGAGAGAGAGGCAGCGCCAGTGTGTAATGCCTGTGTACCTGTATTATCCTTCTCAGACGGCAGTCATCCTGTGTTCATGTCCCCCATAAATGCAGCCATCTCCCCCACAAATGCAGCCATCTACCCCACATACGCAGCCATGTCCCCCCAGCCATGTCCCCCAGAGAGAGGCAGCGTGTAGTGCGTATATAATCCTCAGACAGCGACCATCCAGTGTACAAAGCCGCGCCTCCTCCTCTGTGGGAGAGAGAGGCAGCGCCAGAGTGTAATGCCTGTGTACCTGTATTATCCTCCTCAGACGGCAGCCATCCTGTGTTCAAAAGCCGCGCCTCCTCCTCGTCTGTGATAGGGGAACACTCCCAGCAAGTGAGTCAGTGTTCTGCCTATCACGGACACCCTCTCATCCTCATCCCATGGACGAGGATGAGAGGATGTCCGTGATAGGCAGAACACTGACTCACCTGCTCCGAGTGTTCCCCTATCACAGACGAGGAGGAGGCGCGGCTTTGTACACTGGATGGCTGCCGTCTGAGGATTATACGCGCATACAGGCATTACACGCTGCCTCTCTCTCCCCAAGGTATGCCGTCTGATGCAGCGTGTAATGCACACAGGGAAACAGGCTGCCTCTCTCTCACTGGTATGCTCAGCTGTCTGAGCATTACACGCTGCATCGCTCTCCCCCAAGTATTCTATTTAGGCATCGGGAGTATTTGTGCAAGTACAAGTACTCCCGCAAATACTCGGCATCGGTCCCGATACCGATACTAGTATCGGTATCGGGACAACCCTAATTCTAATAGTTACCTGCCCATGCAAAGCGGTCATCACCCTATGTGGTTGAGAAACATACCTAAGGGGCAGCTGATGCGTGTGAGACGTAACTGTACAAATGACATTGATTTTAAGTCTCAAGCCAAGATTTCAAAAGGGAAATTTATAGAGAAAGGCTATAAGGACAACCATCTGGAGAAAATCATTGATGAACTGGCACTAATACCAAGATCAAGTTGCCTAGCCGGAACGAAATCCCTTAGCAAGAAAAACATACATGAGTGGAGCTTCGTCTCAGGGTACCATAGCCAGTATAAAGAGGTGGAACAAATATTTAAAAATCATTGGCATATTTTATTCCTGGACAAAATTCTCAATACAGTACTTCCAAACAAACCTGGATTTATTTATAGGAAGGCCATCAGCTTCGGTGACAAAATTGTCAAAAAAGTACTAGATCCTCCAAAAAAGCCCCCATCTTTTTGGGATAAGGATGGCTTCTTTCCTTGTAAAAAAATGTCTCCCATGTAGAGAGGCCGATAGATCAAGAGGCTTTATTGAAACCTTCACCTCTACATCAAACAGCACTGAATTTCAAGTTAAAGCCTTTATCACATGTAACACGACCCACGTGGTCTATATGCTTGAGTGCCCCTGCAAGTTGATGTACATTGGGCGAACTAAGAGAGCTTTGAAAGTTAGAATAGCTGAACATGTGGCCAATATCAAGTTAGGAAATAAGGATCACAATGTATCATTGCATTTCAAGCTACACCATAATTGTAATCCCGCTGGTCTCACATTTTGGGGAGTAGACCACATTGGACCCACATGGAGAGGTTCCAACCTTGTCAGGGAACTATCTAAACGTGAAACTGAATGGATCTATACAGCTGATACATTGTCGCCAAAAGGGTTGAATGTCGAACTCAACATAAATTGTTTTATCAGTGACTACTAATCTCATGACTCCCTCTATAGGTCCTATACACCTCTTTTTACAGATTTTGCAACTACTTTTGTATTTTGATACATTGTTGCTTTTACTACTATATTTTTCTTTCGTCCCATTTTTTGCCGTTTTCCTGTCCCATCTACGTTTCGCTCTCACACATTAACTATGTGAGTAATAACAGGTCCCCCGTTTAGGGTCATTGAAGAATTCCTGTTACTACACATTATGAATATGGAGTTTGTGGACCGTCCACTCTTTGTTTTTTTACTACCCCAATATACATATATATGATATAATAATAATTTTTTATATATATGCTTATTTATATATTAATTCCCTCAGTTGCGGGTTTTTTATACATATTTTTATATGTGGAAATTTTTGGGATTAGTACAATACATTTTTATCCATTTTATCTATTTATTTGGTTGTGTGAGTGCAATGTGCATTTTAACCTATGTTTAATGTGATTTGCGTGGATTTTTAGACTCTGTCTCTGGTTTGATTTGTTATTTTTTTATAAAACTACTATATTTTTGTTGGTTTTTATAAAACTACTACAACTTTTTGCAATATCTACACTATACACCAGTCACGCTTAATCTGCACTGTTAGTTTCATTGAATAAAGCCATTATATAGTCAGTAATATAATACCTGAACCCTGTGTGCCAGGACCATGTATTTATTAGACACACACACATACTAATCACAATAGACCGCTATACACGCCCACATAGGCCGTGATTGGCTACAAAGCAGCATGTGTTTAATAAAGATATATATATATATATATATACATTTTTATATATCTTCGTTTGCTGAGATCATCTATTAATGATCTTTCCTGATATGGAACAAGCGTACCAGCAAGTTGACATAATGCGGTTTTATTATTGTTTTAAACCCCATTAAAAGTGCAGCATATAGTCTTATGTTTCACAAATTCTTTGAAATCCCTTATACAACGCGGCTGATGTCCATCTGCTCTTCCGGTCTGATTTGCACCAATCATGGCAGGGGGGCGGAATGTTCAAACCCAATAGCCGTAGTTGAAAGAGGATAAAGAGAAAGTGACAGCGCTGTGTAGCCACGCCCTCTGTCGAAGTCGGAAGTGACGAAACGCGTCAGCTCGTGGCTACAACGGCGCAACAAGGAAGACACAGTTCGTTCCACTGCTAACCAGCCAGGTTGGATTACCATACTACCTTCACAGCATGCGTGCGGCCCCTGTGTTTGGAGGACGGCGGTGACAGCGGTGAACCCTCTGTTTATCCTATACGTTCATTTACAAGTGTTTGGCTGTACGGGCATTATTAGTGGGCTTGTCTTTTTTCCTAACTCATCTGAGGGGTCATATTTTAAGTGATATTACACCATCAAAGTGTTTTCTTTGTTTTTTATGTGCCTCTATTGAGAATAATCCTGACAGTTACCGGGAAGAATGTGCTTGATGTGATTTGAGAGGAAAAACAGTGATTTTCCTTGTCAGTGGTAAGCCTGCACCCCAGAGGGGGGAGTAATCCACTTTTTGGTGAATCTTTTTAACTGGTGTAGGGTGCACTAATACCTTTTTAGGATCACCTATCACATCACCACATTTTTTACATTTCTTTTTTATCTTAATAGAGCTGGAATTCACCAGATCTTAGCACTGTTTATCATTTGAACTACAGTTCACATATTGTTTGATACTTTGTTGTTCTACTAATTCCCTTACAGAAAACCAAGACATCCCTGACCAGATGTGGCTTCACTGAGGAATCATCCTGGTTCAGTGGGCTCGCTAAAGATGGATTGTAATGAAATTGTCTATTATTCCCTGCTGGTGGCAGAGGATGGTGAATATTGCCACCAGACTTTAAAAGATTGAACCAGTAACCAGCTGCTGGAAATGATCTGATCAGCTCATTCCCTAGTGGATCAGAGTTATATGTTGTTTGAAGATGTTCAGCCTTTAACCCAGTTATGTGCAAAGACAGCCCTGTCCTGTATTCCCAAAGGAAGTAATGATTTCTCTCTTCCCTTTAATTGTGACCAAGTTGAATCCCTGGTATGGTTGTTAGAGGATGATCTGGCTTTTTTCAATGAACATTATTCCTCTTGTTCCTAGCAGGTGTTATCTGATTGCATTTGTTCAGTACAATATCTGATTAGATGCATGTGAATTAACTTTTGTTCAACCTGTGCTGCAGGCATGGTCAGATCTCCTGTATTTAGCCAAGCCACAACAATCCAGCCCTGCCATTAGTCACCTGTCTTCCTAAGAATCTATCTCCCGTCACCCATGGCAACCTCGGCTACAGCCCAGTATACACAGCTTCACACCAAGTACTTTTACCTAGTCTCTACTAGCTGCACCTTTTCTGCCTTCAAATTCCACAAAAATCTCCTCCAGCCACTGTTCCCGTGTCTCTACCGCATTCCAGCCCTTCCTTTTGCCCAATAACATCCTTTTCTTACATCCCCGCCGTTACTTACAAATCTGCAGTGGCTAAGCCAAAAAAGAAACGAAAGTTACTTCCGACCCACACAATCCTGCCAGTAACACAACCTGCCTCCTCACCGACCAACCTGCTCCAGCCTGCATTAATGCCACTTGAACCTGATGACCCACCTAATTCTGCCAACTCTTTGCCTGCTGTCCAGTCTGTTGTGCCTGCTACCCAGTCTGACGTCCCTGCGCCTTCTACCCAGTCTGACATCCCAGCGCCTTCTACCCGGTCTGACGTCCCAGCGCCTTCTACTTAGTCTGACGTCCCAGCGCTTTCTACCCGGTCTGATGACCCTGTGTCCATGTTCTAGCCTGAAGTTTTACTGCCTGTGTTCCAGTCTGATGTCCCTGTGTCCCTGTGTCCTTGTTCCAGCCTAAAGTTCCAGTGCCAGTGCTCCAGCCTGAAGTTTTGCTGCCCGTGTATCAGTCCGATATTTATGTGCCCATGTTCCAGTCTGGCCCCCCGGTGTCCATGTTCCAGTAGATGTCATCTGTGGTTCAGCCTGATGTCACATGACTTTGGACAATTACAGCTAGTTGGAGCTTCCGGAGGCCGCTACTTTGAGGGGGGGTACTGCCAAGAAAGGGTTCACCCGCTGGTGGCGCTATCGATCTCTCGGATCGCAGTACCAGTGTCCTCCAGCGGGTGTCGTTCAACATTCAGGACCTGTAACGAGAGGACTCACCTACTGGTGGCACTGTTGGATCCTTGGGTCGTAGTACAGATGTCCACCGGCAGTGTAGAGCAGGCAGCACTCTCTACGCTCAGGTGTTATGTGAGGCCGATTACTGGCAGTCTCAAAAATACCCGGCTGATGAGTAGTCTCTCTCCTTGCGCCCTGATCTTGCTTGCCTGCTCCCAATCCTGAGCCTGCATCTGACCCTGTTCCCGAGCTTATCCTGACCCAGTCCCTCCTGCGTTCCTGTTACTTTTACCTTCACCCCACAGCCCGACTCATCCTCTCCCTGTCCTGTTTGTTCCCTTTCCCCATCTACTGATCTCCCTGTGTATTACCTTGGCCTGGCTAATGTTTATGTTTCTGAAAAATCCCTTGTCCATCTGCTGATATGCTGTGTATGAGGGAGATTGATTCAGAGTGATCTGGGAGTGATGAAACCACAACCTATCACTCCTCACATCTAATGCAATATATCATCCCTGAACATTCGTCTGATCGATCCCCTCATCAGCCTCAGGCCTATGGCAAGGGTTATAACTATTGCCCAATCTGGTAAATCTGATGTCCCCTGCAGCCTTGGCAGTAAAAATGCACTGCTACAGGAGTCATCTTCTAATATCCCAGATGTATAATAGGGTCAGCAATTTATATTACAGATATGTAGTTATCTTTTCTGCATTAGCTACATAATGATGTAATATCAATATGAGTTGGGGTCTCTTGAGGAAATTTTCTCCACCACGCTAAGTTTATTCCACCAATACTTAAGACAACATACAGTAGCCTTCTCCATACTAACCAAATGTTCCCATCAGAGTAGTTAATGATACATTTAACCATATATGTAGCTATTTCTGCATACCCTCATATACCCCCATCATGGTTGTCCGCTGAATTTTTTTCAGGGGGGGGGGGGTGCTTCTGCAGTAGTGAGACACAGTCGCATTTAACCCTTACCTCAAACACTAGCGGGGGTTAAAAGCATCCTGCTGGTGGGCGAATAGCGCAGCTAAAATGATGGTAAAGCGTAAATTTTTAGCGCCAATTTACCGATAACCCTGCCAGCTGGCAGTGTGAAATAGCTCTTGAGATAATTCAGCTTCACTCCATAACTAAATTAATATATCCTAGAGAAGGTACAGACCCGCCCCTTCAGCACAGATGGACCCCCCTTTTGTACAGATGGACCCCCCTTCAGCACAGACCCCCCCATTCTGCACAGAACCCTCCATTCAGCACAGATAGACCCCTCCTTCAGTACAGACCCCCCATTCTGCACAGACCCCTCCATTCAGCACAGATAGACCCCCTTCAGCACAGATGTACCCCCTTTAAGCACAGACACCCCTTCAGCACAGATGGACCCCCCCTTCAGCACATACCCCCCTTCAGTACAGATGGACCCCCCTTCAGCACACAACCCCCCTTCAGTACAGACCCCCCTTCAGCACAGATGGGCCCCCATTCAGCACAACCCCCCCTTTCAGCACAGACAGACCCCCCTCCCACATCCTATTCAGTACCTCAGATCAGCCATCAGCGCGGCACAGGGAGAAAGTTCCCTCCCCCTGTGTACATATAAACACTGGAGGGGGCGGCGACTTCACTCTGCTCATAGTGCCTGAGTGACATCCGGCCCGGGACTGCTCAGACAGCCCGTGGCCGCGAGACTCTTTAAAACCTTCTCGATTTTCCAGGGGAGGTCAATTGCCTCCCCTTGCCCTATGGAGTGGACGTCCATGACCCCCATCAAATCATTCTCTGCAGCTATTACCTTTTGTACCACCACCCCCTCCCTTAGAATGTAAGCTCTACAAGCAGGGCCCTCCTGTACCTTCTGTGTTGAACTGTACTGTAATTGTGCTGCCCCCCCCCCCCTACATTGAAAAGTGCTGTGTAAACTGTTGACACTATATAAACCGTGTATAATAGTAATATATACCTACTTATACTCACACACATATATATATTTAAATAAATGGAAGCCTTTGCGCTAAGTGGAGCATATATACACAAGGTGCAAATATATTAAAAATTAATTATATATAAAACCACAGTAATAAATAAAGGTTGCAGCAAAAACTAAAAGTGTTTACATGACACAAGTGACATTAAAGTGATAATAAGATGATCTTGCGCTACCAAGACAATGACCAAAAGTGACCAAAACAATAATAAATAAATATCGATAAATAAATCTCTATAAATAAATATATATAAATATAACTAAACAGTCCACAGGTGAATATAAAGTGCAATTAGTGAATTAAAGTGCACATCAGAGACAGTCTGTGTTTCATCCAGTGTTCACAAAAATCGTGCAGGTGTCAATCCGTGGGAAAACAGCCTCACAGGCCTCTCACCTCACTGACATAAGATATCCGCATCAAATATCATTAGGGCACCTCCAATTTCTTCCTGTTAGGTACACTGAGCAATACTCATGGGGGATCTCACCAAGAAATCAGGAATCTAAATCAACTCAGGAAACAGAAGGAGAGAACAAGCCTCCAATGGTGTAGTATCACAAACCAGTGATCAATTTATTAAAAGGTTATCTCCTTACATCAAAGATAAATAAAAACAGCTTAACATAAACAGCATCTGCCAAATCCTCATGTCACTCCCGGTGTCCGTATTGATAAATAAAAACAGCTTTACATAAACGGCATCTGCCGAATCCTCACGTCACTCCCGGTGTCCGTTACTCCAGTAACGGACACCGGGAGTGACGTGAGGATTCGGCAGATGCCGTTTATTTAAGCTGTTTTTATTTATCTTTGATGTAAGGAGATTACCTTTTAATAAATTGATCGCTGGTTCATGTTGCTTTCCTTATTATCTACACCAGGGATGGGGAACCTACGGCCCGCAAAATAATTCCATCGCCCCCCCTCCCCCCCCCCCCCCGTGCCGCTGAGTGTGTGTCCGCGGAGCTGTGGGCTGGGGAGGCTGGAGCCCTGAATGGGTCGGTGAAAAGCCCCGAGTCTCGGCCATTAAGGCTTTCACTAATAGCCCCGAGTCCCACCGAGCAGGAAACATTTTTTTTTCAGCCCTTCCGCCTGGTTGGCTGGTGGAACTGTCTGTCTCCCTCGATGTGGGAGTGGCGGGAAACACCAGCCAACCAGGCAGAGGGGCTGAAAAAAACAGATAACGGCAGCGATTGGCGGGCGGTGGAGTGGGAGGCGCTGTGCCTCTGCGCTGACGTGTGCACGTGTTTACAGCGCGGCGGCGGCGGCGCGCCAAGTTTAATTTTCTCCATCTCCAGCTGCAAGGTAAGCAAACACTCTCCTGTACCGCAGGGGAGAGAGAGACATTACATTGAGCAGCGCGGAGTAGAGAACTGCTGAAGCTAACATAAGTAAACCAGCAGGTGATTGCCGTCTGTTCAGCGCTGCTCACTGTCTCTCCATCTGCATGATTAATGCAGGAAAGGACAGAGCTGGGGGGTGTCTGTGTAAATGTAAAAGGGGTCCAGAGATGCGGTGCTGTGTAATGTAAAAGGGGTCCAGAGATGCAGGGTACTGTATAATGTAAAAGGGGTCCAGAGATGCAGGGTACTGTATAATGTAAAAGTGGACCAGAGCTGTGTAATGTAAAAGGGGTCCAGAGTGTTGTGTAATGTAAAAGGGGTCCAGAGGTGCGTTGCTGTGTACTGTAAAAGGGATCCAGAGGTGCGGTGCTGTGTAATGTAAAAGGGGTCCAGATGTGCGGTGCTGTGTAATGTAAAAGGGTCCAGATGTGCGGTGCTGTGTAATGTAAAAGGGGTCCAGAGATGTGGTGCTGTGTAATGTAAAAGGGGTCCAGATGTGCGGTGCTAATTATTAAGTTGATCATTTTGTACGGCCCCCGAATGATGTTACAAAAATCCAAATGGCCCTTGGCAGAAAAAAGGTTCCCCCACCCCTGATCTACACATTTGTCTCTCACTCCCCCACCCCCTTTCCCCTTTCATTTCATTAACCCACATTCATATATACAGTACTTTATCATACGTATGCCCCTTATCTTGTGGTTTTGCCCACACAAATAATAATAATAATATCTTTAACCATTCACATGCTGACAAACATACCTCTAGTGTTTTGTTATGGATATTGCAGTCACTATTGCTTAAAAATCATCATTTTTTTTTTTCTTATTCATTTTTTATTTTTGTTTCAACCATGTTTTTATCATTGAGTAATAATAAAGTTATGTTTATAGGCAGGGCTGGGACAAGGGGTGGGCAGAAGGGAACCGCAAGTTCCTTCTACTATAAGGCTGACAGGAGTAGAGACAGCTGTGCTCTCCCTCCTTCCTCCTCATAAGCTTGCACATAATGAAGGGGGGGGGTGCAATTTGGCATCTTTGCCCTGGGCACTGGATGCTGGTCAGATGGACCGTTTTCATCAGACGAACCGATTGTGTGTGGGCCCCATCGTTTTTTTTTCCCATCGGTGAAAAAACGTAGAACCTGTTTTAAAATGATCTGATGGTTAACAAACCGATAGAAAAAAACGATCGTCTGTGGGGAAATCCATTGGTTAAAAATCAACGCATGCTCAGAATCAAGTCGACGCATGCTCTGAAGCATTGAACTTAATTTTTCTCAGCACGTCGTTGTGTTTTACGTCACCGTGTTAACTCATGGTGTGTAGGCATGTGTGTAGGCATGACTGATGAAAGTCAGCTTCATCGGCTATCTGAAGAAAGAATCCATCAGACTGCTTTCATCGGATGAACCGATCGTGTGTACAGGGCAATAGAGTATATAGAAATGAAAATGCTGTTATGGTTTATGCAGTTGCAGTCTTGTATGATATCTTTGATACAATGACTGTGATATATAACTTAGTATCACAAATGTATTTATTTATTATTATTTACAGTATATATATCTCCTCAGGTTTTGAAAACATTTTGCCTTTTGTGTGAAGAATTAAGTCCAAAATGGGGACTGGGGCTTCTAAGAACCATTCAGTGGATGAACAAAGTGTGAGAGGCAATATGGATAGATCCACTGTGGTACAAAATGATTCGGTGTCCACCCTTGCTGACACAACTGCAATTAGACCACAGATTGAACAGCTGAAAACGGAGGATGAAGAAGTTTCAGAAGACATTGAACAAATACTGCAACCTTTTCAAACACAAAATGATGTTGAACAGGTACACTTTATAAACTTGTTTACACAGCAGTAACAATGGTAAATATTTGAATAAAAAATTTAATTTGTAATAAAAAATAAAATTTAAAACTTTTACAGTAATCACAGTAAAATATTAATTACAATAGTGGTCTTTTAACCATTATAATACCTGCCACTTTTACTCCCTAAGGCGGCGTACACACGACCGAGGTTCTCGCTGGAAACCAGCGAGAACCTCGCTGGAAGCTGCATTCCAGCGAGGACCTCGGCCGTGTGTACGCTCTCGGTGAGCATCCCGTCGGGAATCCCGTTGAGCAGAAATAGAGAGCACGCTCTCTATTTCTTTCTCGTACATCACGGGACACAGAGCGGCATATTCATTACTATATGGGTTATATGGAGTACCTTCAGGTGTGGACACTGGCAATCTCAAACAGGAAGTCCCCTCCCTATATAACCCCCTCCCCTAGAGGGAGTCCCTCAGTTTTTTCGCCAGTGTCTTAGGTGTTGGTCACGGAATAGCTTTGCTCCACATCCTTGGGATTAGGGGCGGGCTAACCGGATCTGTCCAAGGAGCCTCAGTGCCAAAGTGGACAGTACCCGGGCCCCAAGCCGTGGGGTTTTGCCTATAATGCTCCTCTTTGGAGGGCTGGACCCTGGGCCCAGGACTTGGAGTTTGTAAAAACCATAAGTTCCTGCTTGCCAGGGTGCTATATAGGTCCAGGACAGTGGGTACCTTCATAGGACCCCAGGGCCTGAAGGTCTACTACGCTACCCACGGAGATGGGAGAAGATTGGATCAGTTTGCTGGACAAACATCCTGCTGCATGGAGCAGGTAAGGGGGAGCCTGCGGGACTTGGTTCGACAGCAGGCTCTCCGGGGTAACCTAAAAGGGGGGATAGCCTAAGTATGCTCTGCATGGGCAACCTTGTTCACTATGTCTGAGAGAGACAGGATGACACCCTTTCTCCCCCATCACTAGGTTCCCCTGTCTAAAAATGTGTTGCTAGCTAAACCTGCTGTTTTCTTCCTAGGGCTAGTAAGGATCCCTAGGGGCCTTTGGAGAGTCCTACCTGGCCGGGGGTTTGAATCTGCCGCCTGTTTCTGCGTTCCTGGATCTCCAGCAGCGCGGCTCCTCCATGTTCCTCCTGTTTCCGGCATACGCGCGCGTGCGCGCGCACGTCTTATAGACTTTTTTCGCGCCGTTCAGACAGGAGGGCGGGGGGGGGCGTGCCTGCGGCGTCATACAGGAGGCGCGCCTTTGTGCTGTTATAGACAGCAGGCATTGTCAGTGCTCAGTCTGAGGCTGATTTTCAGAAGGAGAGGACGCAGAGCGGCAGAACAGTGACTCCCGGTGGCGGAAGAGGGGTAGTACATGCTGGACTTTGTTCCAATGCCTTTTTTGTTAAGCCAAAAAATTCCCCTTTTTGCAGCAGGTTGGAGGCTGGCAAACTAAGTTTGGGGTCACTGTATGTTGTAAAAAGAAAATATATAATATATATTTAAAAAAAAAAAAAAAAAAAACAACATACGGGATCCCATCAGTTTTTGGGCATTAGTGATCTATTGTCCCCTAAACTCTGGTTTTGTACTCCTGGCCACTACAGTCTGTTGTGTGGGCGGAGTCCCTCGATTTTGTATTATGGCTTCCAAAGGTTCGGGGTCAAAGGGTACAAAAAAGACCAAAAAACAAAAGGGTTCCCTTTCTGATTCTGATGATATGCCGATACTTTCCCCGCAACTTATTAACATAAAAGGCGCCTTGGATGAGCCATTAGGGGGATCTGGTGCGGAGGCTGGCCCAGATCAGCCCAGCCCTGTGTTTATCACAGAGGAGATGCTAGCCGTATCCCTAGGGGGCTAGAAGAGAGAATAGCAGCATTGATCGCTAGAGCTATTCCTGGTAAGAAACGGGTTAGATCCCCATCACCAAGAGGTGTATCCTCAGATGCTGAGATTCTCTCGCCGGAGGAATTGGAATCACAGGAGGATCAACTAGACCTGAACCAAGAGGGTTCAGGGATTGAGGGGTCTGCCTCGGAGGAACCATTTTCAGACTCCCAGACAGAAAGACTGTGGGTACAGTCTTTGACGGACATGGTCCGCTCGGCATTTAGTTTACCATTGCCAGAGCCTCAGGTTCCTCCGGTATCCTCTCTGGGCTCTTTGAAAGCTCCGTTAAGCAACGCAGTTTTTCCGGTCCATCCTCTTTTAGAGGAATTGATCTTTCGGGATTGGGTATGGCCGGACAGGATTTTTCTGCCACGGAAAAGATTTGCGGTCATTTACCCCATGGAGGAAAAATTCTCCAAGAGGTGGAGGCTCCCAGTAGTGGATGCAGCCATCTCATGTGTGAATAAATCACTAACTTGCCCGGTGGAAAACATACATATGGTTAAAGATCCGGTTGATAAAAGATTAGAGACACTTTTAAAAGCATCCTTTGCTACGGCAGGAGCAGTGGTGCAGCCAGCGGTGGCTGCGATTGGTGTTTGTCAGGCGTTAAAAGGCCAGACAAAGGAAATGTTAAAGGCATGCCTACCCATCAAGCAGAAGAGTTTTCTGACATTCCCAGAGCTCTGTGTTTTGCTGTAGATGCTATAAAAGATTCCATCCAGCAGGCCTCTCGTTTATCACTATTTTTGGTGCACATGAGAAGGCTCTTATGGTTGAAGAACTGGGCGGCGGAGCCCCCATGCAAAAAGCTTCTGGCAGGGTTTCCCTTCCATGGAGGACGACTCTTCGGAGAGGATCTGGATAAATATATTCAGACTATTTCAAATGGCAAGAGTACCCTTTTACCGGTCAAAAAGACATTCCGGGCTCCTACATTTAAAAGGCAGCTCTTTCCTGTCTCGGGGCCCTCAAATTCCAGGCAGTATCGACGGCCGCCTGCACGATCCAACGTTAACAGTAGATCGCAGGGACAGGCCCCTGGGGGTAAGAGGCCATGGTATCGCAAGCCGACAAAGACAGCCCCTAAGTCTGCCTTATGAAGGGGCGCCCCCACTCTCGCGGGTGGGGGGAAGGCTTCGTTTCTTCTCAGAAGTTTGGGAAGCCAAGATCCCCGACAAATGGGTCCGGGCATCGGTAACCACAGGTTACAGACTGGAGTTTCTAAAGTATCCTCCGCCTCATTTTCAAGTATCAAGGCTACCAACGGATCCAGCAAGGAAGGCCTCAATGCTGGCAGCTTTGGATCACCTGCTTTGCCAGGACGTAATTATAGAAGTGCCAGCCCAAGAGCAAGGGCTAGGTTTCTATTCCAATCTCTTTGTCATACCAAAGCCCAACGGCGATGTCAGGCCAATCTTGGACCTAAAGAGGTTAAACGGTTACCTAAGGGTTCGTTCCTTCCGGATGGAATCCATCCGGTCAGCAGCCGCCGCGCTTCAGAAGGACGATTTTCTGGCCTCTATAGACATAAAGGATGCTTACCTTCATGTACCAATCTTTCAGTTGCATCAAAGATTTTTACGCTTCGCGGTGGGGCAGCGACACTTCCAATTCAGGGCGCTCCCCTTCGGGCTGGCCACGGCCCCCCGGGTATTCACGAAGATCCTAGCCCCAGTTCTGGCCAATTTAAGGATCCAGGGGGTCACAGTCCTAGCATACTTGGCTCACGGCCGGGTCTGCAAAGGGCAGTAAACCTCACGGTTCGGTACCTCGAAGAATTCAGCTGGGTCCTAAACCGGGAAAGTCAGCGTTCCAGCCTACAAAGCAGTTGGAATACCTCGGCATGAGGTTAGACACAGAACAGCAAAGAGTGTTCCTGCCCCTGGTAAAGATCGAGGCTATCAAGGGGCTGGTTCAGTTGGTTCTAAACAAGAAAAAACCAACTATTCGCCTGTGTATGCGATTACTAGGCAAGCTAGTGGCCACGTTCGAGGCAGTACCATACGCTCAGATCCACACTCGCGTCCTACAGGCAGCCATTCTAGCAGCCTGGGGCAAGAGGGCACATGCCTTAGAGTCCCCTTTGACGCTATCATCAAGGGTCCGACAAAGCCTGGCCTGGTGGTTGAACCCCCAGAATCTTCTAAAGGGAAAATCCTTCAGCCCTGTTGTCTGGAAGGTAGTTACCACAGACGCCAGCCTGGCAGGCTGGGGGGGCGGTCTTCGAGGGGTCCTCTCGCCAGGGAACTTGGGTGAAAGCAGAGAGGCAGCTCCCCATCAATATCTTGGAGATCAGAGCTGCTCGCCTAGCCCTTCTGGCATGGACCTCCAGATTAAAGGGGTTCCCGGTGAGGATCCAGTCAGACAATGCCACGGCGGTGGCATACATAAACCACCAAAGGGGGAACCAGGAGTCGGGCCGCTCAGAGGGAGGTGAGCTTGATTTTTCAGTGGGCAGAGGTTCATGTACCCTGCATTTCGGCGATATTCATTCCCGGAGTGGACAACCTGCAGGCAGACTTCTTAAGTCGCCAGAGTCTGTCGCCAGGGGAGTGGTCTCTGCATCCCCAGGTCTTTCAGACAATCTGCCAGAGGTGGGGAATGCCAGACGTAGATATAATGGCATCCAGGTTCAACAAGAAACTAGACAGGTTCGTGTCTCGAACGAGGGATCCTATGGCCTGCGGAACCGATGCGTTGGTTGGCCCTTGGCATCAATTCAAACTTCTATATGCATTCCCTCCGCTACAGTTACTCCCTCGCCTGTTGCGCAGGATCAGAGTGGAGCACAAGCCAGTCATTCTAGTAGCTCCGGCTTGGCCCCGGAGGACTTGGTACTCACTAGTCCTGAAGATGGCAGTGGGAGACCCTTGGACTCTTCCTCTACAACCAGACCTACTCTCACAAGGCCGATCCTCCACCCTACATTACGGCGTCTAAATTTGACGGCCTGGAGGCTGAATCCCTGATTCTCAGGGGTAGAGGTCTGTCTAGGCAGGTAATCCCTACCCTGATTAGGGCTAGAAAGCCGGTCTCCAGGGTGATTTATTACAGGGTGTGGAGGAACTACGTAGGCTGGTGTGAATCCAAAAGATGGAATTCCCGCAAATATACTATTGATAGGGTGTTAAGGTTTCTCCAGCTAGGAGTGGATAAAGGCCTGGCACTAAGCACAATCAAGGGACAGATCTCAGTTCTGTCAGTGTGGTTTCAGAGGCCGCTGGCCACCCACTCGCTGGTAAAGACCTTCTTACAGGGGGTCTTGCGTTTTAATCCTCCTGTCAAGTCACCACTTTGTCCATGGGACTTAAATCTTGTTCTGTCATCCCTACAGAAACAACCTCTTGAGCCGTTGGCTGAGGTACCTTGATTTTACTGACTAGAAAGTCGGTATTTCTGATCACCATAGTTTCGGCCAGGAGAGTATCGGAATTGGCAGCCTTATCTTGTAAGGAACCATATCTCATTTTGCATAAGGATAGGGCGGGGTTCCGTCCTCATCCTTCCTTTCTACCAAAGGTTATATCCAGTTTCCACCTGAACCAGGATGTGGTACTTCCATCCTTCTTCCAAAACCCACCTCTAGAAAAGAGGGGTTGCTGCATACGTTGGATATTGTCAGGGCCGTAAGGGCCTATCTTAAAGCTACAGAGAAGGTTCGGAAAACAGATGTGGTGTTCGTTTTACCGGAAGGGCCCAAGATGGGTCAGGCAGCCGCTTGATCCACCATCGCAAGATGGATTAAACAATTAATTGTTCGGGCCTGCGGTTTGAAGAGGTGCCTCCTCCTTTGTCGGTAAAGGCCCATTCTACCAGGGCCAGGGGCACCTCCTGGGC
Source organism: Rana kukunoris (assembly GCA_029574335.1). Lineage (NCBI taxonomy): Eukaryota > Metazoa > Chordata > Amphibia > Anura > Ranidae > Rana > Rana kukunoris. Next base: position 186,661,416 of record CM056051.1, read on the forward strand.
AGCACATCATCAGATCTCTATGGCTCGAATATGCAAGGCAGCAACGTAGTCATCAGTCCACACGTTTACAAAATTTTATCAAGTGGACGTAGGAAGGAATGCGGATACAGCCTTTGGGCAGTCAGTACTACAGGCCGCGATTCAAGCTCCTCAGGATCTGAGGGGGCTCCCTTGATTTGATTTGAGATTTACATTTCTCGTTTAAGTTGGATTTACTAGTATCTGAGTATACCTCTAAAATTAAATCCTTCTTTGGAAGATGTCTCCCTCCCCTCATTAAAGCATTGCTTTCGGACATCCCATATAGTAATGAATATGCCGCTCTGTGTCCCGTGATGTACGAGAAAGAAAAAGGGATTTTTAAATACAGCTTACCTGTAAAATCCTTTTCTTGGAGTACATCACGGGACACAGAGCTCCCACCCCTCTTTTGGGTGACCATTTTGGGAGGCATACTGCTTGCTACAAAACTGAGGGACTCCCTCTAGGGGAGGGGGTTATATAGGGAGGGGACTTCCTGTTTGAGATTGCCAGTGTCCACACCTGAAGGTACTCCATATAACCCATATAGTAATGAATATGCCGCTCTGTGTCCCGTGATGTACTCCAAGAAAAGGATTTTACAGGTAAGCTGTATTTAAAAATCCCTTTTTGCTCGACGGCCTGCCTGGATGAATGGCTGGTTGCCATTCCCGACAGGCGGGTCGCCGATTTCGACGGCCGGCAGAGAACCTCGACGGGCGGAACGATGTGTTCTTCCCCTTCGAGGTTCTCTGCCGTGTGTACGCGGCCTTACTGCCCAGACCAATTTTCAGCTTTCAGCGCTGTTGCAATTTTATTAACAATTACACGTTCATGCAACACTGTACCCAAACTATTTTTTTTATCTTTTTGTTCACACAACTAGAGCTTTCTTATGGTGGTATTTAATCATCACGGGTTTTTTACTTTTTGCTAAATAAACAAAAAAAGACTTAACGGGGTTGTAAAGGTTTGTTTTTTATTTTGTAAATAGGTTCCTTTAAGCTAGTGCATTGTTGGTTCACTTACCTTTTCTTCGATTTCCCTTCTAAATGTTTTTTTTTCTTTGTCTGAATTTCTCACTTCCTGTTTCTCCTCAGCAAGCTTGCCCCCATCATCTGGGGGTTAGTCAGCCAGAACAGCTTACTGAGGAGGAACAGGAAGTGAGAAATTCAGACAAAGAAACCCAAGAAAAAAAAACATTTAGAAGGGAAATCGAAGGAAAAGGTAAGTGAACCAACAATGCACTAGCTTAAAGGAACCTATTTAGAAAATAAAAAACAAGCCTTTACAACCCCTTTAACATTTTGGAAAAAAATGATTCTTTCTTAGTTTCTGTTATACAATTTTGCGAATAAATAATTGTTCTTCATAAATGTTGATCAAAGTGTATTCTGCTACATTTTTTGGGTTAAAATAACCCAAATCCGTGTATATTATTTAGTCTCTGTGAAAATTAGAGTTCACAAACTATGGTATATATCTGAAAATGTATCAATCCTAATGTAATGATGGCCTACCTCATTTGTTGAGGCCCAAAAACGCCAGGATAGTACAAATATCGCAAAAATTCTCCCTTTTTGAAAATTAGACAGTCTAAGTATTTAGTAAGAGCCATGGCGAGTTTTTCAAAGTTGTATATTGACTTTTTTGGGAATTTTTGGAGGAAAATCATGAAATTAACTGCTTAAAGAGTGGCTGCCGGCTGCACAATGGCTCTCCTGTGTGAATCGCTGTAGATGTACAGCGGCTCGTGCTGGCTCAGTTGCAGACAGGCACACGCCACCGGCTCCATGTCGCAGGAGCGTGCCCGCGGCTCGGGAGGACTTGATGTCCTCCAGCGGCCCACGATTGCCTTGTACACAGGCAGAACTGGAAATGTAAATAAGGCATTTCCTCATTCTGACAGGAGACATTCCAGGGATCTACTGTTCCCAGTGGTCGGGAACAGTGATCGTTGTCATGTCCCAGTAAGCCCCTCCCCCCACAGTTAAAAAACTCAAAGGGAAAACAGTTAACCCCTTGATCACTCCCTAGTGTTAATCCCTTCCAGTGACATTTACACAGTAATCAGTGGCTATTTTTAGCAGTGCCAAATCGCAAAAACTGGCCAGGTCCTTTACCTGCATAATGGTCCGGGTCTTAAGTGGTTAAGAATATAAAATAATTTCTTACACTTTATAATCTATAGTTGTTTGTATTTCTACTCCCATATAGTGTTGGTTCATGTTGTCAAATGTATTCTTGTATACATTCGTAAACAGTAATACAACTACTGCAAAACAATGTATATATTCTGACATATTTACATATTTCCCCTCTATAAAAAGGGCAAGTATGGCATACAGGATGCTTTGGAAACAGAAGATGTATCACTGACCTTTGAAAGCTTTCAGCACAACAATGGAACTCTCTATACGTGCTTCATTCAGAATGGCATCAGAATGTACTTTGATGATGAACAGGTGATTATTCTTTAGGCGATTTCAGATCTTTTATGTGTATATAAAAAAAAACTTTTTATATAGAGTGCAGCAACATAACTGTCATAATCTTAAAATTTAGGGCATGGTTCCATTTCCTGAAGAACTTTACAGCCAAGGAAATTTCATTCACACCCAAAGCGAGGTAATGTTGCTAGATTATTATTATTATTTAAAACAATATCTTAATACCTTGCATTTTCTTATTTTTTTTTATATTGCTGTGTTTGTTAGGCAAGTGTTACTAGTGTGTTCAAGCACAACTCCAGCCAAAATGTTTGTTTTGTTTTTTTGGTCTTGGGGAAGCATAAGGTCTTTAAGGGTTTTTTTTTTTCTTGTTATCTGTGACTACAAGGACAAAAAAAGTAAAAGTTGTCACAGAAAGTGCAGACAGCTGTATAAACCCAGCAGAGGTTCTAATAATTTCATTTGTTTCATTAAAATGTGTTTTGTTCCTGTATTTGACCCCCTCATGATAAGTTTTCCAGTCATTTCCTGCCACTGTGACAATCATTAGGACAGGAGGTAAGGTGGAAGTCCCTCCAGGACAGTGGCACAGACAGTATTAAAAACCCAAAAGAGATCAGCAATTTCAAGAAATCTAGCAGGGACTGGGAGAGCTTTCTGTCAACAAAGGTACACAGAACCGAGGCCACTTATATAACCCATCCCCACAATCTCTCCATTCAGGGAAAGATGCTCAGCTAATTTATAGACAGAAGCAGCAGGAAAAGACAGAAAGTATACAGTTCTTTAACCATTATCGGTATTTTGCTAAATGCGAAAATACTGGTCACTTACTAGCGGTAATAGCCAGCTCCCAAGTGATCTGTATGATAGTAAAGTACAGTATGCAATGCAACAATTACATGACTTTTTGGACCCCCCTTGAGCTCCCTTGTCTGGGCAATGACAATAGGCATATACTTTCCTCTCCCATTACGATAGAAGAGCTACAGTAAGTAAGGCTGTGGCCGAGGCCCCTAATAATAAAGCACCAGGTGTAGATGGCATCCCTTTAGGCCGCGTACACACGATCGAATTTGTCCGCTGAAAACGGTCCGATGGACCGTTTCAGCAGACAAATCCGATCGTGTGTACAGGCTAGCGGACAGATTTGTCCATTGGACAAATTTCAAAGCATGCTTTAAAATTTGTCCGCTACAAACCTGTCCGTCGGATATGTCCGCTGGTTAGTACAGGAAACCAGCGGACATATCCTCCCGCACATGCGTCGTATCCTGTGAATGGATCCGACGCATGCGCGCGGAAGTGTTTACTTCCTGGTACGGTGACGTAGCGGTGACGTGGCGGCGTCAACGTCACCGCCGCGTCACCACGCTGTCTGCCGGCGGGGATTTTGATCCGATGGTGTGTACACGCCATCGGACCGAAATCCGATGAGACATGTCCGCTCTAAACTGTCCGTCGGACAAGTTTGAGCGGACATATCTCATCGTGTGTACGAGGCCTTAGAGATATACAAGCAATATGTAGATATTCTTCTACCAGAGCTGTTGGAAGTTCTAAACTTAGCCTATGAATCTGATTCTCTCCCTGACTCTATGAATATGGCAAGCATATTAGTGCTCCCAAAACCAGGCAAAGGCTCTTCATATCCTCATCCCTTTGCTGAACTCAGATGTCAAAATCCTTGTAAAGCTACTAGCCAATAGACTCAGTAAGGTGATGCAGCGGCTGGTCCATCCCGATCAGTCTGGTTTCATACATTCTAGATCAATGTCTGTTAACATTCGCAGATTATTTCTTAATTTAGCAAATTCCTTCCAACAACATGTGTAGCAGGGTCATTCTGTCGTTAGACGCTGCGAAATCATTCAACAGCGTGAAATGGCCGTATTTGTGAGAGGTATTGAAGCATTTAGGTCTAGCGTCCAGATTTGTTAGGTGGGTTCAGCTGCTTTACTCTTTCCCTCAGGCCTCTATGCTGATTAATGGCTCCCAGTCAGAGCCTTTTTTCCTTCATAAAGGAACACGACAGAGGTGCCCTTTATCCCCACTATTATTCGCCCTATCGGTTGAGCCATTGGCGGCGGCAATTTGCCAATCCAGCATCGTTGTCGGATTCAAACAAGGATCAATAGAGAAAAAAACTGGTCTTATATGCAGATGATGCATTATTATTTTTAGGGGACTTTGTTGAGTCCCTCTCCTCCCTCATGTCCCTTATTACTACCTTCCTTCTCAATTAATTGCTCCTCCCGTCTATATATTCAACAGGTGGATCTCCCTTCCTGCACAAGGCAAATAAAAATTGTCTCTAGTTTTAAATATTTGGGGTCTGGGTTTATCCTGATGTCAAAAAATATTTGAAATATAATTTGCACTGAATACATTTAAATCTAAAAGCAAGGCATGGGGTAAGCTCCTTCTTTTGGTTGTGGGTAGGGCAAATTTAATTAAAATGATTTGGGCTCCCCAATTGTTGCATGTCTTACACAACTCCCATATATGGGTTCTGCAATAATGATTCAAAAAGATAGACTCCCTTTTCCGCATTCTGATTTGGAAGGGAAAGCAACCGAGAATTCATCTACCCATTTTGCAGCTTCCTAAAGATGGTGCTGGATTGGCTGTCCCCTTGGCTAGACTCTATTTTTTAGCATCCCAACTGCAACAAGTTTTGGGCTGGGGAAAATGGATGCTCACAAACCCACACCCTCACAAACCCACTCCCTCATAAACGACGCTGTTGTCCAGATCTAACAAATCTCATTTGTTAGCAAAATTGGAGGCAGATGGGTTTAGGAATGTATGTAATTGTCCTACTCTACTCATGATGGCTAGGGTCTGGGATGAAATGTGCAAGATTTTGGGATATGTCGGCATCTTTAGATTTCATTCAATTGAAGAGCGAGGGAGGTTGGGAGAGCTTGGAAAACTGCAGGGATTTACTGGTTCATATAATCAAGATATACTTTTTCTCTTTCGATTATACTCTAATGATCAAAATTCTTTCAAGATTTAAAGGATGAGTTTGGTATCCCCCATTCAGGCTTGTTTCAGTACCTCCAGCTTCGCCATGCTCTTTCTATCCAGACAGGTTCCACATCCCTCAAACAGAAACCCCATTAATTAATCAAATAGCTAACACTACTTTCAAAAAAGGCCTCAAATCCTCCCTATATGGGTCTTTGATGAAGTGTCTTCACAGTACAGTGCAGATTTATGGCAAAAGGGACTGGTCAGCAGATATTCTGTCATTAGATGGTGAGATATGGCAGTCCATTTATGAACAGGTCTTCCTTGTCTCCATCTCCCTTACTCAACGGTTGTCACAACTTTTTGTATTTCTTTGGGTAAACACAACCCCCTCAGGTTTTTAAATGGTGCTGTAGAGAAAACAAGATGCAGGAGTACTCCAGCTCACCATATACATATGTTCTGGAGGTGCCCCTGGCTCGTACGTTATTGGAACAAATTAATCAAGCTTTTCAGGTTTCCCTCCAAAATGACCCTCTGACCTGCATTCTAGGCTTTCTTTTTTTAAATCAATGTTCTTTATTGAACGTTTTCAAAGGGTAACAAAAGAGAAAAGGGGAGTAAAAGCATGGGGTAAGAGATATGCACATTATCCATATAGCAGATGGTATATAGCATATTACAGAAGAAAAGAAAGAAAATAATCAATGAATTATGCAATGTAAAAGACATTAAAATGTCAACAACGTTTGGGCCATATAGACTAACATTCATCAAAGTATATGCTTTTCATGGAATTAGAGGTTATAAGTTTTTCAAAAGTGTAATTTTTGTGGACTTCCATCATTATCTCTGGAACATTAATGGCATTTTTGGATTTCCAATTACGTAAAATGGAAGTACGCGTTTCCAATAAAATATGTGTGACGACCGATCTCACGTTATGGGGGAATTTGTCAATATGAATATTGAGGAGTGCCAGAGCTGGGTCTGGCCGTATCAATATTCCCGTCAGGGAAGAGATGTGTTGGAAGATTTGATTCCAGAGGCTTTTCATGTTCGGACAATGCCAGAACATGTGTAGGAGATTGCCACATTCCCTCCAACTGTTGGCTGATGTTCCAGGATAAAATGTGGCTAACCTCAGCGGAGTGTAATACCACCTGTTGGTCAATTTTATTGCCAATTCCCAATATTTAATGCAGTGAGAGGCTTTACGAATTGTGAGGAAAGCACACGACCAATCTTCTATCGTAAATACAGTATGTAGGTCCATCTCCCATTGTTTCATTGCTGCTGTTTTAGATAACGTCATCTTATCTTGAAATATATTGTAAAATACTGATATGCCCTTGGATTCTGGTTTTACGTCCGAATAAAATTTCCATATCTTTTTTGGGAGGGATATTCGCGGGGGAGGTAGCGATTCTAGAAAACGTGAAATTCTAGCACAGGTATGTAAAAACTATCAGGAAAATGGTGTTGTGTCATAACTTGGGCAGTGTGTTGAGGCAAGTCGTCCATATAAAAATCAGCTATATTCACCACATCGTGCATAGCCAATTCAGAGATTTTTAACCTAGGTAATTTGGCTTTGAGTAGTGTCAAGGGTAGCGTAAAGTCGATATCCTGAATTTCATGTTCGTTGTGATCAAGAAGATGTCTCCATGCTTTAATAGAGGCTTGTACCATAGGGGGCAGGGTGTTCAGTTTCCAAGGAGCCCACTTGTCACTGAGTAACATGAGTTTTATGTCTTTCGTTGGTGTCATAGCATTTTCTATGTCTACCCAGGGAGGGGTGTCAGAGTCGTGAAACCAGTGTTTAAGTTGGTCTAATCGAGCTGCCCACATGTAGTCATGTATATCGGCTAAGCCCGCTCCACCTACTCGTCTGTGTGATATTAAATTATTTTGCGAGCATCTGGCTTTTTTACCTTGCCTAATATAGCTCCAGCTCAGTTTCGTGAGGCGATTAAGATAATGGCAGGGTATATATATTGTTATTATCAACATCTTAAAGGCCGATATTCTTCCCATCCAGGACACATCCAGGACATCTCTTTTTTTGACATTTCTTTGAGTTGTGCATCAATTTTGTCAATCAGTGTGGAAAAGTTGGCTTTTACTAGCGATGCTACACTGTCTGTGAGGGTAATACCTAGGTATTTGAGTTTACCCGGACTCCAGGAGTAGGGTAGTTGATTTTGTAGAGAACTTTTAACGCAAGAGGAAACCCCTAAGTCTAAGATAAGGGACTTGGCAAAATTAACCTTGTAGTAAGAAATTAGTCCAAACGAGGTCAGTACTTTGTGGACTTCATGTAAGGATTGAACAGGGTTAGATAAGAGCAGTATTACATCGTCAGTAAAAAGATTGATGACGTGTCCTTTATGTTTAAACCGAAAGCCTGTGATCTTCACATTGGATCTGATAGACTCTGCTAACGGTTCAATCATCAGATTGAAAATTGACGGGGATAACGGGCATCCCTGCCGTGTACCGTTTGATATAGAAAAGGATTTGGAAAGAAACCCTGAAGAGTACACTTGAGCTGAGGGATAAGAATACAAGGCTAATATTGCACACAGGATAGAGCCCTGAAATCCATACTTTTTCAAAACCATTTCCATATATGTCCAATGTACACGGTCGAACGCCTTCTCTGCGTCAATAGATAACAGCAAAAAAGGCGTTCGAGTCTTTCCAGCATGGTGAATCACATTAATGATGCGCCTGGTGGCGTCTGAGGCCTGTCTCCCCCTCACAAAGCCCATCTGATCGCTTCTGACAAGTAAAGGGATAATATGTTTCAGTCTTGTGGCTAGGAGTTTTGCATAAACC